>CM067484.1:20358622-20376132 GCA_034552555.1 Semaprochilodus insignis | reverse complement strand
TTTTTTTTTTTTTTTTTGTTTTTGTTTTTTTACCTTCTGCTAAATACAAAGATACAAAAGATACAATCCTTTGTTTTCACAGTAACACACGGATATGTATTTTTCTTTTTTCTTTTTTTTTTTTTTAAAAAAGAGCTGCTCAATATCTTGTTTTAGCCTTGTCTTATGCATGCACAATATTCACATTGCAAGACATGCAATGTCAAGTAAGGCAAATTAAATCAAACACGTCAATGCTACAACTGTTCTCAAGAGATCTGATAAAACATAATTTACTCCAATTTAATTGTTCCAGAATGCACAAAGAAGAGTAGTTGCTGTGCTCACCTCAGAGAAGAGCCATTAAAATAAACAATTCTGTCCGAATAGTTATTCACGTCTTCAGGTAGTATTATGAATTTTTATTTCATAATGCAACATTCATCACAGAATAAAATATTGCAGTGTCAGTTTTTTCCAGTGTTGGGCCAATAATAATTTTGCCATATCGCCTACCTCTATTCAGATATCTCAGTGTCGCAAGTTAGACGAAGAATACACTTCTTTCTAAGTTTTGTTGTCTTCTTGCAATGGGGTTCGTTTCTGGCCTCAGCTTCATAGGTGGTTGTATTTCACTCATTACCCTGTTGTCATTTGGCATTAAACTAGAATGAGTAATGCTAAATAGATTCCCTTTGGCTAGGATAGTCCACAATCAGCGCACAAGTTTAACCTCTTATCCAGAGCATTAGCTTACATAATGCATTGTGCCTGTGAACTAGGCTAAACAATACTTTAGGCATAGATTTAAAAGTTTGCCTGAATTGTGATACCAGCTAAATTACAAGTACAAGGAGAATCTAGGCTGTTCAGCAGAAGACAGAACTGTAGTTGGTAAATGGTGGTTAAAGTGACATTCCCTTATGGCACTGACTAAATGATGTTTGGCAGCCTGCTTTCTTTTAGTTCTTTTAACATGTAGTTTAAGGGGAGTTCCCTCTGATACAGTTTAAGTGCAGTTAAAGGCAACCTCTGGCCATAGTAGTAGGGTGGTTAACCTGGCAACGCAGGAAGTAGTGTCAGTAAAAGGCAATTCACGTAATGAAATGAAGCGCTGCACGTATGCACCACACTCTGAATGCCCTTAGGGTGGTAATCCTTCTTTTATTGCTTTCTCCAGGATCTAAAGCCTTTGCTTTAGCTTCACATACTCAGATGTGTATTTTCCTTTTCTGTGACAAATCTAGGCCAAGCCTCATCTCAGACCAGGCTGTCGGTAAAGCAGGTGCATTTTGCCTTGTTTGGCTGGATTGGGAAGGTTGCATGCAAAAAAGTATTTTGTTACAGGTTACTGGTGGAGTGGCCTTGATTACTGGCTGACTGTTATTATCCCACATGTCATCTGGTCTGAAAAAAGTTTTCATTGGGTGTAGAGCAGTCTTTCCTTCAGGTGGTATGTCAGTAACAAATGATGGCATACCTAAAAAGTGAGTCATTTGAACAGATTTCCATGATTTGTTTTACCAAAATGTGACTTCACTGTATTCTGCCATTTTCTTGACTGGAAGAATCAAAGTGTGGCATACAGTTTGATGTGACAGAAGATTATGAAAATTGTGTATGTTTCAGTGTAGTCCTATGTAAGCTAACTGATAATGTTCAATTACTTTAGTGTTCGACACCACTGACATTTAATGTTCACATTGTTCATACTTTTTGCCACATATGCCTCTTAACTGCTTAGCGAAAACTACAGGTAGTTACAGATAATAGCAGTGGTGCTTCTGGATGGGGAAATTAACCCCAGCCTTCTCCTTTGCGAGGTGATGTGTTATTGGTAAGATAAGATTAAGATTCTCCTCAAAATGGACATAGTTTTCTTGTTGATTATTTTCAGTGTTCATAGTTGTTGATGCTAAACATAATGCAATTTTAATGCTGATTTAATCCGGTCGTTGGTGTAGGCACGTCATTTTCAATGAGTCTACGTCTCTGTAGTTCATCTGAGAATGGTAACTGGTGGGTTTGTGCCAGCTGTATGTTTGGTTACAGACAAGGAAATGCTCACAGGTTTTGGGGTAGCTGGGGTAGTAAACATTATAATAGTAAATATTATAATAGTACCACTTTCTTTTCCAGTACCGAAATTAAAAACCTTTAACTGATATTGATTCATTTTTGTGTCTTTTAAAAACTTAGAAGCTATGTTTAAAGTACTTGAGGGCCGTGTATTAAAGTGAGAACTTCTGGTCTGTCGTGCTTCAACTATTTAACCACTCTACTACCTAACGGGTAGAAATATGCTGCTAACAGCATGACATCGCACAATGAGAGAGTGTTATTTTAGGCTAGCTTTGTTGGATTTGCCTCCCCCCCCCTCCTCCCCCCTCTCTTCCTTGGACCAACATCTGCCTGTTAGTGATTTCTATTAATACCAACCTGCCATCCTTATTAAGATCAAAAGTGATAACTATTAAGCTTAATTTAGCTATTGTGGCTCAACAGGGATTGACAGACGGTCTCAAACATCACTGGTTTTGTTTGGCAAATGTAAGGCGTTTGCATTTAAATGCATGTGCAAATGCTTTCAGTCTGAAAGAGAAATTTGAGTGGGGTCCATGATGGTCTTGCGTGCATGTGCGTCTGGGGTTGGGAGGGGGGTCTTTTGGTCAAAAGACTACTGACTACCATATAAAAATAAGTTGCATGTTTCCTCCAAACTGTAATCTGTTTGTAAATGGTCTTTGACCCAAAGAGTGCTGACGTGCGTCATCAGCTTGGCCTGTTTATAGCCATAACTAGGTGTGCATGCACCTGGCACCTTATCTCTAATTTTTTTTTCCTCTTATACATTCAGCATCCTAAAAGGGAGATGTCTGTTCACCTTTACAGTACTTTAGGTTTGTCATAGGCGACTGTAATTCAATATGTGTAGCTGTAGGGCAGTTTTTCTTTGATTTGCAGATTCTTTCCAAGCACTGTGTAGTTGGTTCTGAGCATGGAACACGTTTGTATTGCTCTGATACATTGAAAGGGGCAGTTGAAAGAAGCTGTTACAGTCCTGGGGGTACTGGAGTCTATCTCAGCACTTACTGAGCAGAGGTCAGTACACCCTGTGACTTGGTGACTTGTACACCCTGTACAAGTCACCACAGACATCAAAATGTATATGTGTATGCTATAACAATCTGTTAGTAGGAGTAAAGGAATTTTACAACCCCTTAAAGCAGCAATGTAAAAAGTGTTTGTGGGTTTTTTTTTCCTTTTCTTTAGCATGGTCTTCAGTCTCTTTGTAGGCACTGCCAAGATGTTAATGCTGGGAATACCAAGCTAGCTGCTTCTTTTAGCTGGCTGTAATGTCGTGAAGCATAACAAAGTTCTAGTGAGAGGTCTCATGCCTGCTCCTCCCCTACAAGTCATCAGAATAATAATTTTAAAGCTGTTTTTTTGGGAGGAAGGTGCATATAGTTGCTTTAAGGAATGTGGAAAACAGATATGTCAAAGTAATTGGCTCCTAATCCTCACAGTACTGTTGCAGGTTCAGAGAATTAGTTTGTCTTTTAATATTTAGTAGAAAGAAGTGATCCATGCGTGTAGATGTTATGATGTTCACTATGTGGCCTATACAACAAATTGCTAGTGACTTAAGATGAATTGAATATATCAGTGATGCTTACATTAGACAGCCTTCTTGAAATGTTCTCTGAAATGCCACAAGCAGTGTTTAATTTAAGATTAGGCCTTCTAAATCTGTTTCTGGCAAATATTGTCCAGTATCTGATTATTGTCAGTGTGTTTTATAGGTATTTGGGATTCAAAAGTTTGTCAGTATTAAAATTATGTATATATGCTTCAGCATTTTTGTTATAAACAGCTGGCAGTGAAATTTTGTAGCTGTCTAAATATGTTTTCCAAGAATATGCTTCATATTTCTGATGACCCTGTTATTAGAATAGCAGTTCATTTAAGATGGCAACAAGCACAGAAAATGTCAAGGTTGTAAGCGCCTGCAGTGATTTGCGATGCCTTAAACACAGGCTGCCTATCCATCCAGTAACCTACTATGTCTACAATTCTATAGCCTACAGTTGTTTGGAGTTTGAGGGGGGGGGGAAACCTGTTAAATTCTTTATTTGAAATCTAAATGGCTTCTTTTACACTATTACTGTCTGATCCTTCTTGTTAGTTGTCCAGAAAACTGCATTGCTTGATCACTTTATTAACGGAAATAAATTCATACAGTCTCATTTTGATGTTTGTTTACATTAAATCCATATAATTGTGTTGGGTCCAGATGTGACCCTTACGTACTTGTAACATCATGTATTTACAGTTTGTCCAGCCTTGTGAGGCCTTCAGTACAGCTCTAGTCTTGTGTGTACGTGAATGAGAGAGAGCAAGAGGGAGGGAGGGAGAAGGAAGGGAGGGTGGGAGGAGGAGGGAGAGAGGGGGCGGCAGGAGGTTTAGGCTGGGATGGAACTGAGTCTGCATTTTATTGCAGAAGTTGTCTCACTCAGAATGACTGTGGGTAAGTCACTGTGCATGTCTATCTTAACATTTTAAGTGTCTGCTTTCTTTTTCAGACAGAGAATGTTAATTGTAGTAGTGCTGTATAAACTGACCACCTTTTCATATCACATGGAAACTGTTGTGCAATATCTGCCGTTAACAGGGCAGGATTCACCATTTTACATTCCTTTGTGCAAATATAGAAGACTTGCGTAATAGCTTGGAGTTTGTTTTATATAACTAATTAAAATCTTTACAGCGGTCTTTAAGATTTTGTTTGTCCTGCCTTTTTCCTCTCTCTCTCTTTTCTCTCTCTGGGCTGTTCTCTTGACCTACATATTTTGAGGGAAGTCCCCCCGCCCCCCTCTGCTAAGTCGTGCAAGACTGTCAAGGTACAGTTTCACCAGAATTGTTGACTTTTTTTTCTGGTTTTGTTTGTTTGTTTTTTCTTAGACACATCGGGGGTAGTGTTTGACACACACTCCAAAATGGTCATGTCCCAAGGAGGAACGTTTGAAAGGATGAAGGAGAAGGTAAGGAGATTAAAAATTTTTTTTTTCCCCCTCTTCCCAATTATTTCCTTGTTCTTTCTTTTCCTTTGCTTTCTTCTCCTTTCTTTTCTTTCTTACTTCTCTGCTACGCTGATAGAATGTGGTAGAGCCAAATTAATCCGATGCATTCTCCAAGCCCATAATCGGCACGAATCATTGACTTTTTGAGTGTTCTTCGTTCTCTGTAATTGAGCTGCTGTGTTGTAGTTTTGTTGCTGTTTTTTTCCCCCTGTGCACTACTCTTTTTTTTTCAGGTCAATGACTCCATTTTTGTTGCCACTGGCCTGCAAGGCAGGATAGTGCATAGAAAAACAACCTAAAGGGATGCAGGGTCAGCCCCAACATCAAACAACAGTCTAACATTATGACATATTTACTTTGATTGTAGGTTTAGTTTTTCAGTACACACTGCCAGGAATTGTTACGTAAAGAGAATGTTATTATGCAAAACTTGTTTTGTAGATTTTATTTTATTATTATTATTATTATTATTATTATTATTATTAGTAGTAGTAGTAGTAGTAGTAGTAGTAGTAGTAGTAGTATTTTATTTTATTTTATTTTTTGGATTACATACTATGTAAGAGGCATGACTGAAACCTTATGAAAGGATAAGCCAAAAACTGCTGTGTCATGATAGAGGGGTCAGATGACTCTAAACCAACATTAAGTTTATCTTATGAATTTCAAATGTTGCTATTATTATTATTATTATTATTATTATTATTATTGTTGTTGTTGTTGTTGTTATTACTACTACTACTACTACTACTACTACTACTACTACACTTGTATAACACCTTTCACATACCATAGAACACATTATAATATATGGAGGAAAAATGAAAATGAAAGTATTCTGAGAAAAGAAGTTTTTACCTGGGCTTTAAAGATGGAAAGAGGGAGAAGAGCAAATAGATTAAGATGAGATTTAGAGGGTTGGGTCAGCTGCACTACAGGACCTGCCACCCATAGGTGAAAGCCAGAAGACCAAAGTCAGAGCACCTTAGCTTTTAGATGTTATAACGGATGCGTTTACTAACTGGTAGCCTGTGTAGCCGATAAAGGATGGGGATGAACAGATTTCTTAGCAGGTACTAAGACTCTGAAGTGGAGTTGCTGTTTAGATGTTTATTACAGGAGAAACAGCTGAAACCTGCTTTTATTTTATTAGTTTTAAGTAACCCTGACAACCCTCATACACCCACTCACACACACACACACACACCCAAACCCACAAGTAACTACTTCTTGATGTGTCACTTCCTCCCAGCTGTGGTTCGGCATCTGGACTGCTGCCCTCCCCTAACCCTACATGCACACATGCACAGTGTTCTCTTTGTCTCTGTTTCTTATAAGTCTCTGTCCTGCTTTCCAGATTAATGCAGTGAGAGCGGTGGTTCCCAACAAGAGCAATAATGAGATTGCCCTGGTCCTGCAGCACTTTGAGAATTGCGTGGATCGGGCTGTGCAGGCTTTTGTGGAAGGTACAGTTCATGTCATGTCACTGTGTCCATATGAATCAGTGTGCTGGTCTTTGACCAGTTTCATCTGTTGTGAAAAGAGCATAGGATTAATGAGAAATTCATGCAGGTTCTGTTTGCCTGGCATTAATCTGTTTGTTTAAATGCCTGTGTGCACGCATGTGAGTATGTACATGTGTGATGAATCTGCTGTACTTGAGTGAGCCTACCCGAATACAGCTATGCAGCTGTGATGGAATGCAGCTCAGGTGTTTTGATGAAATGGTTATTTATTGGACAGAAAAGCTGACCCTGCTTTTTAAGTAGATTATTTTGCTTGTACTATGTGGCAGTCAGCACCATTTCATGTTTCATCAGATAATAATTGCTTTTTTTTTGCAATTAAAAAGACTAGAATTGGGCTATGTTGTGGCCAAAAAAAAAGTTATCATAATGTTCATATCAGTCGATTTCCAAAAATGTTCACAATAAATGGCAAATTGTTATTTTCAGGTTTAAAGGCTGTTTTTTGAGCATTTGATGATGTGGGTTTAAGCTGTTCTTTATGGTTACATGTATGGAACATTCTTGCCATTTCACAAATCTCTCATGGGAGAAAACCAGTTTCTCAATTTGGCTGTTCTTGCGAGCTAAACAGAAAACACATTTTTAGCTGTCTAGTGACTAGTGCTACAGCTTCCTCCTTTTAGGTGTGTTTAAACTGAAATCGGTGCTCTTGGTCTGGTTAGAGCTGTACTGTAGTCGCTACAATAAAGTTAGTTTGGCTATGCTGTGCATGTAATGGTGCAATTAAACGTTAGCCAGCACTCAAATCAGTGCTGAAATCAGTGCTTATTGTCTGGTTAGATCTGTACAATAATCGCTACAATAACATTATATAAGGGCTTCCTGTTTATGTTAGCATTAGCACACCTATGCATATGATGATTTTTTCCTAAAATTAGACAAATTGTAAAATATCACTGCTTGCTGTATCACAAACGTAACCTGTGTATCATTGTATATGTAGTACCACCCGGTTCTTGCCACAGCCCTAAATGTCTCTCATTTTGTGTTTTGTAACACAACTAGAACTTTGTGTTTTATGCAATTGTTTACACATTTTTGCTTCCTTTGTTCTGTAAATGGCAGACGCAGCGTCTCAGACGCAGCATTTGATAAGCGTACCATGTTGATAAAGCAATTGCAGCTCTTGGTACACTAATGTTTTACTGTACTTAGTATGCTAACATGATTGAAACATGGCTTGGCTACCAGTGACCTCAAACTATTCCTGCTTCTTTTTTCTACCCTCAGGCAGTGCAGTAGAAATCTTGAAGGAATGGAATGTTACCGGTAAAAAGAAGGTGTGTGCCAAAAGAATGACGCGTTGAGAGGATGACTGTGCCAGACTGCGTCACAACATTTATTTGTAGACACTGTTACCCTTGGTGCTCCTTTCCTCATTAGTTTATGGCTGTATTGGTTGTTTCTTTTCAAAATGCACAGGTCTTGTTGTGAAGACGTATCCTGCTCAGTTAAACGTTTATTCTTGAACCACAGACTGTGTTAGTCTGGTTTTACAAATGATCAAATAAATACCTGCAGGTGATCAGTAACCAGCTGGAACACACAAACCAGTAGAATGATGAAAATGATTTTTGTATTAATGAGAGCTCTGTACTGTGACAAAGTAGCCTAGTTGTGACTGGAAAACTTCAGTTATAGGAGCACACAAGAACATTATGGGTTGCTAGACTGCTTGATAGAACTGTTTCTAACTGTCTGATCTCAGACATGCAAATGTTTTTTGTTTGATTATTATTATTATTATTATTATTATTGTTGTTATTATTATTATTAGTGTTATTTGTTCTTGGCTTTTTATTTTAAAGCTATCTTTTCACATTTTAACAGCCCAAAAAGAAAAAGAAGCCCAAGCCTCAGCCTGAAGCTCCTCCAGTCCCTGCCCCTTGTGAATCAGTCCCACCCCCAGGGGCAGAGTGTGCGGCTGCTATTAATGGTTACCATGCCAATGGTTCTGCTGGTGCTGATGGAGAGTCACTGGACTCCTTGAGTGAACAGCTAGACTCTGCTTCTTTGGACGCAGCTGAACTTGAATCAGAACCTGCTACACCTGAGCTCTCAGACATCACAGGTAGTCAGTGTTTGTCACTATACACTGTAGTGAAAGGTTCTTTTTTTTTTTTTTTTTTTTCCCCCCTTCCCTTCCTCCCTTCCCCTGCAAATAATGTCATATATCACTGTTGAAAAAGAACAGTACTTCTATGTGAGAGCTGTTGACCACACTCATGTATGTTTTGTTTATTCTATTATCTAAAGACAAGCACCCTAGTGAGAACACGATGCACCATCACTGTTCTCTGCTTAGGGTTTGTAGAGGGTAGTTCAAGCTGTACTTAAGTCATTCAAAGTCATTATCTGTCCAAGATGTCTCTGCCATACACATGTGGAAAAGAATAAGCACCTTCATTTGGGTAAAATTTTGTAGGCTCCCCTTCAAATATACTATTTTTAAGAAAGTATAATAATTGTAATTCCATCAATTACATACTACTCTATACTATGTCATACTATTAGTATTTACTATTACTACATTAAGTATAATGGTATATTACATAATACTAAATAAACAATGTGGTCAGTGCACAGTGGCCTGTATAAATGAACGCGTGAGTGTGAACAGTAAATAAAGCATATTGTTCACAGGCATATGCCACAGTAGTCATAAATGTGCTGAGATATAAGCAGCTTTTATCTTTTAGCAAAAGTGTACCAAAGGCTGCTTTTAAGATGAGTTTTTTGGATCATACACTGACATACCACAAGTCATGGGATGGCAGTATATAAACTAATATATGTAAAATGCAATTTTCAAATTATATATATATATGTATTTTTTTTTACTTTATTTAAAATGTAACTATAGCCGACATTATTAAAAATGTGCTCTTAATAAGGACATTTTGTCCTAATAACACACAGTTTAATTGTATTATATTCTCCTCTTGGCAGACATATGAGTGAACTTTTAAACTGTAGGCAATAGCAATTAAAATCGCAGTTGCAAAAGCTGTCAAATCACAATTGGGTATTTTCCCAAAATTGTTTAACCAGTGTCATTTGATACTATGGTTTAGGAATCACTGCAATATGGTATTATATGGTGGTCTCTATTAATTCTAAGCTGACTTTACTCATCTTTTATTCGCCTTTTCACAGGAGGAGAAGCAGAGTCTCAAAAAAGCTTAACCCCAACTGCAAGCCCTGCCCCACAGCAAGCCATCAATAATGGGGCTCGACAAAATCACCACAATTCCCGTGGTGGCAAGTCCCGGACTAGACCTTCTACCAGCTCCCAGAATGTCACTGTAGCCCCTTCTTTTCCCTCTGACGATGGCCAACAAGGTTCATCTGCAGGCAGAAAGATCAGTAAGTGCTGACATCACACTTACTTTTGAAAGCCCTTTAAAGGTGCTGTTGTGGAGAGTAAATGCTCAATTCTACAAGTCATATTCAGATCCTCCTCCTCTATTTAAATCAGAANGTAAATGCTTAATTCTACAAGTCATATTCAGATCCTCCTCCTCTATTTAAATCAGAAAATTGGCATTTTGTTGCACACTCAACACAAACCACCATTCTAAATTTAGCTAGCCTGAAATATCCAGTCTGCAGCTGAATGAAGTTCACAGGCAGTATCAAAGAACTAAAGCTTCTCAGAATAGGAGGGAATGTGACAAGAAATTATTCAAGGCATTAGTTTATGTTCCTCAACAAGCTTCTGCTCACTATTTCTAGATGGCACGTCATTCCCCTGTATGCCTAGCTGAAAGCTTCCTGATGTTCCTGTTGTTTTCGGTCCAAATGCTATGTGTTATTCCAAGTCCAAGTCCTAGATTTGTAGTTTGAGAAATGACTGAACCTGAAGCTGAGGATTGTTCAGGTCTTGTCCTGCTCCTTTTGCTATCAGATAGATAATCAGCATGTGCTTGACTCATAGCTCTGTAGGTCTGCACACTGTGTAATTTTGGAGAACTGGAGATGTGCTCGTCGTGGCTTCTGTGATGTAAATTTGCCTTTGGTCGGTTGTACTTAATCCAGAACTTCTTTCTAATGCTTAAATGGACAAAATTACATTTCAGGTGTCAGTGAAGTTGCATGAGGTGCAATGATTTGTATGGAATTCAGTTAAAGATTGTTAGTGGTTCCATTATCCACTATAGACTTAAGACAAGATAACACTTTGTTGATCCCAAGGGAAAATTAGAGTATTTTTAGATTAGATACTCAATTAGACACTTGAAGATCTCATGGGTGTCTCAGAGTGGTGAGGCAAAAAAGCATGAGAGACATGATTTATACACACAGACCCACTGGCACATTGTACATGGGAGGTGTGTGTCACGACAGAGACTTGAATATCTCTAATACTGTCTGTTAGTGTGCATGTGTGGGGTTTTGCATGTGGCTAACCAAGTCAGTGCTTGGTCCAGTAGATCTGACTTCCATCTGGTCCCTGGCATCCCTGTGGATCCATTGTGGATACTGTCGGCTCCAATTAAATATGTTTGTTTTATTCCTCTCCTGTGTCTGCCGCTGTGTTTTTATGGATTCATACATTATTGCAGTGGGTTGGTTTTGAAGCTCCTGTAGTGTTGTATCCAAAACAAAGTTGCACAGAGAAGGAAGTGTCGGAAGGAACGCTATTTGGAAGTAAGATGAAGGGCGCCAGGAACAATAAATTATGAAAAATTTAGACTGATATGGGCAATATTTGTTTATCTACACATACAGAAGTAGTGCCTCTCAGTATGGTTTTGGGGACGCCATGTTTTCTAATGCCAGACATATGGCATGAAGTTGTAGAGGTTTGTAATGTTGTCCTGCGATAATCTATCGCATACAGCTTGAATATTCTCAGCCAGTTCCTGCAGATTTTGTGGTAGAGGTGGAATGACACCAGGCCTTCTGGGCATGTGATTCGTGACAACAAACTGTTTATCTTGATGCTGACTGTGGTGCCTCCACACATCGTTGGTTTGGATTTGTTGGTTGTCTCCACCAAGACAAAAGTGAGACTTGTCAGCAAAGATGACCTGCTGCCACTCCATGACAATCTATCACGAAACCATTGCAGCCTTGGGTGATGCTGATGTGGTCTTGTCTTAACAGTCTGTGTACGTGTAATCCTGCATCGTGCAGCTGTATGCCAGTGGTGATGCCCCTAACAGAATGACTCACTATCTGGGCATCACTACTTGCTGTCCAGAATCGCGGACAATTTGTCCGTTGTCTCTTTCTGTGGTTTGTATAGGTCTCTTAGATCCTTCTTGTCACTGGTGCATGCCGCCTTCTATCCACTGCCGCCAACAGCGTGCTGTGGTAGCATCCGCACGACTCGGTGTATATCTCAAGAAGACCATCCTGTTTTCCAGAGCACTACAATGTGACCCCCAACTCTTCCAACTGCTTGAATTATATCTATGTATCTATCTATCTCTATCTCAGCACCGAACATCGATCGCTCTGTGAAAGATCTACAGCGGTGTACAGCATCTCTGACGCGGTATAGAGTGGTGGTGAAAGAGGAGATGGATTCCTCCATCAAGAGGATGAAACAGACCTTTGCTGAACTACAGAGCTGGTAATTCTTTCCATCACTCCCTCTTATTTGGTCAAAACCCAACATGAATAGGACATAACACTGTGACCCACAAACAGTGCAAACTTTATCTTCTGCAAGCCAATTGAAAAGTAGGTAAAAGATACAGGACAAATATATCCAAATAAATTCCATAGGTCATACCAATGCATTTTGTTATGTTCAAAAAGGTCTTGGGCAACTGCAAACCTTTTTACCAAGATTTTTTTTTATTAGGTAAGGAGTAAAGATTGTGCTATTTTATCAAGCCTTATTATTAGGTCTGTCACTGCATTAGTGAGATATGAGGATAAGGAATTTCGCCGTATCCTTGGGGTCTTTTGAGGAAAAATTGATTCCCCAATTTATGTTGCTGAAGCATGTATGTTTTTGGAAACTGTAACATTGAACCTACCGCATATTGGAAGAGAATTGTGCATTTCCCTTCACCATGTATGGTTATTTAATAAAAAATAAACCCTGGAGCTCTGTTCAAGGGTTATGTCAAGTTAACCACTTGTAAATGAAAGCATTAATACCTACCTACCCAACAAAGACAAATTCTGTTTGTGATATGTTCATATCTACTTGACTTTCTGTGGCAATACCCTCATCTCCCCATGCCTTCCACTGCCATCTTTTGTGATGCCAAAGACTCAAATCAGCTTTGGTGTTCTGCCAAAGACAGGAGCATTCTAGGCAGTTTCTTCTCATCGAAGATCTTGTGGATTATGCAGTGTCAGCAACTACTGTCAAATCCGCACAACCAAAGCAGTTAAAGTATTTTTCAGTATTTTCATCTTTGATGATTATTAACTGCTTTGAAATGGCAGATGATGACTCACTTGTATGTGAAACCTGGCTTTCGCTAATGAGAGGCCAGAGTCCATTTCTGTGGCTACTTGTACAGCTGATTGGGGTTGTGAAAGAGGCTTACTTCTTTTTCTGATAGACTTGTAGATCATGGGTTACTGTGCATCATTACTAATCTGTTTATTACCTTATCTCACTCATACTCTTAGAACCTTTGGTCTGGTCGACCTATTGCTACTTGTTATACCTCTCTCCTCACAGTAATGTCAACACAGGCATGCAGATGACCTCATGCTGACTAGGAGAGGATTCAGATAGTGGGGTCTGTTTTTAAAATGATGGTTTGTCTAACAAAAAGCACAGGAACTGGAGTTAGAGTTATTGGTTACGTTTGAGAAAAGGGGACAACCTGTATCAATCTTAACACTTTTCCTTGTTGTTCCTTTGGATAATGGAGATACAATACTTGCAGAATTCCCCCCCCCCCCCCCCTTCTCTGTTTCATATGTCTCTTTGTCTCTCAGTCTTATGGATCGGGAGGTGGCTCTGTTGGCAGAGATGGATAAAGTCAAAGCAGAAGCTAGTAAGTATACGTTTTTGCTTTTTTGTTATTTCTCTACATCACCCTTTTGTTTCTTGATAACTTACTCTGCGTTCGTGTTGGATGGATAACAGTTTCTATGCCATCTGGCTCTGTAGTGTAAATGTTTTTTATGGCTGTTTTGCACCCATGTTGGATTCTTTATCCTGTATCTAATGTGCTTGTAAATCAGGACTGGGAATGCTTAAGATCTACACAGGACAGTGGCTCAGTGATGGCTAACAGCTGCACACACAACCAATTCGTCACTTGACTTGATTTTGTGCTTTCAGATAGGAGTTGTTGTATGGTGGTGGTGTGTGTTTACTTTTTTTATTTATTTATTTTTTTCTCCTCCCCTTCCCCCATCCATGAATAAGGTATAAATAATATGAATACCAAGCTCAACTCTCTGTAAGTGCAGTGGTTGGTGTGGCTCTGTGGATAATGCCACTACCTGCCCAGGAAGTACCACCCCATGTGGGAGACGGGGGTTCGATTCCCCGTCTGGGTGACCGCTGTACTACACCAATAAGAGTCCTTGGGCAAGACTCCTAACACTACACTGGCCTGTCTGTAATATGCATAACCTTATAAGCCACTCTGGATAAGAGCCTTAGGTAAATGCCATAAATGGTTGATCAACTGGAGCACAGTTCTTGGCTTGTTGTCTTTCTTCTCCTTGTCCAAACCCACAGTATTTTGTGTTTTGTCTGACCCATGGAATCAACTAATGGCCCTTTCCCACTGCATTTCTGAGCCAGTATCAAGCGTGTCCAGGTGTTTTATCGGTCTTGGATCCTGGGCAGAAATGTAAACCTCAAAGAAAAAGATGGTAGAGGTCCCATTTAAAATTACGACACATTTTTTGAAAACTATTAGATTCTATGAAGTGCACAAAATTGCAGTTTGTGTCTGTGGTGGGAGGCGGGGGCGGATGGCAGTGTTACAGTTTAGGAATGCATACTTTACAAGGAAGCCATTCTCCTGGACTTTGCCCTGGGAAGCACTATCAGGTGTCGAGTCTCCCTCAATAGCCCTTTTGTGTTTGCATGCAATTAGGAAACGGCAACCTACATTTATCCTGCTTTCAGCTTCTACGATACACTCTGTCTTTTCCTTTTCCTTGCTCTTTTGTCAGCCCTTTCCTTTTGAAAAGGGGAAAATTTGTAAGATGGCCTATGAGAGATGGTTGCTCTTAGTTACTTGTGTCTGTTTGTGTAATGCACGTTGGAGTGTTTTTGCTATAGGGATTCTCGTATTCAGAAGCTCTGTCTGAACAGTCAGTCAGAGTCCAGCAACGCATGTGTATTGCGATCATCAGGCTTAATGCAAGGCACCCTCAATGCCAAATTTGTTTTCAAGCACATTACTGTTTGTCTTGCTCACTGATTGGCCTGACCGCAGGTATTTGTAAAGTGGGCAGCTTTATTGTAAGACCGGCTGACAGTAATGTAAAGCCTGCTTCAAACTGAAGTGAAGGACTGTTACAATACAATAGCTTAATACAACAGCTCAACCTACCAACCTCATAATGTTGTTTTAAAGTTTGGATATTGGAAGATTGGTTTGAAAATAAAAGTCGGTGCTGATAAAATACTTTTGTGTCTATGGTGGGCCTTTCTCAGCCTTTCTGTAGGAACTAAGCACAAAGTCTATTTTTGTGTTTTTATTTATTTATTTATTTATTTTTATTTTTTTGGATAAGACTAAACAAGTCACTATTCATCATAAAGAACATTTGTCAACACTACATACACCAGAAACGTCATAAATGACCTTACAGTAACAGTATTTTATTGCTTTTTGTGTCTGATGTAGTGGCCATCCTGGACAAGCGCCAGAAACGAGCTGAGGAATTAAAGAGGCTCACTGACAAGTCTGCTTCCATGTCTGAAGAGCAGCTAACAGAACTCCGTGCTGACATCAAGGTATGTGTATGTACCACAGTATAGGAGTGGAGTGGTGGCTGTTTTCACTTCCTGTCCAAACCATGCTGTAATCAAATCTCTCCTGCACTGCTCAGAGTTTTGTATTTCCTGCTCCTCACTCGCACAAACGGGAGAAAAACTGGTCCATATTATTTGTTCTCATTAAATATTTTTGTTTATCTTGAATGCTTAGACACAGCACTTTGCTTGTGAATTATCTAACTTGTAGAGCTGTTATCAAATGATCAGCTATTTAAACATTCCGTGCTACATGGGGATTTTCTGGTAGGTCTGTACACCTGAAACAAACAGAAGTCGGAGAACTCCAGAGGGTGCAGGTGCTTTTAAAACAATGGATGGCGCAAGACTAATGTCATGTCCATAAGAGCATTGTTAAAGAAAAGAAAAAGGGAAAATGCTGCTGATTTCTATGAGAATGGTTGATTTTAAAATCATGCTTGTTGACTATGAACAATGAGCACCAACTGC
This sequence comes from Semaprochilodus insignis, assembly GCA_034552555.1. Lineage (NCBI taxonomy): Eukaryota > Metazoa > Chordata > Actinopteri > Characiformes > Prochilodontidae > Semaprochilodus > Semaprochilodus insignis. The sequence goes on along the minus strand of CM067484.1, from coordinate 20,360,152 downwards.
CCGTAATTTGATTTTTCTTTTTCGCATTCACATTGAGCTTCACAACTTTTTTTGACCAACATAAAAATGTCTTTTGAGCACTGCCTAATTGCATAATTGTCTGTATATAATTGTTAAAATTTTATAATTACAGCATAGGTTTGTTGTACTGTGTTTTCAGTGCCTACTGTATATAAATTGCTCTTGAGTATGAGCTGTAGCACGCAGAGGATCTGTACACTAAGGGGATGAAGCCATATTGTAATGATATTGAAGGTTATATTGCTCCAGCTTTCTTAAGTCACTCCTCACTTTAGGCAAACTCGCAATGCCTTGCTCACTGCTCCACTCTCATTCTGCACCACTTGGATGTGAATATATACACTGTAACTAATTTTTCCCTCTCTTTTTTTCACCAGCACTTTGTAAGTGAGAGGAAATATGATGAGGATCTGGGAAAAGCTGTTAAATTCACTTACGAACTGGATCCTCTTAAAGCCAGTATCATGGCTTTTGGATCAGGTAGGGTATTGGCAAAGCTGTGCATGTGAGAATGTCCCACAGTTTGTTTGTTGACCTTATTAACTCCTTTACTCTCCCTTTGCCAGTGTATCACCCTCAGACAGGATACTCAAATCGCTCTCGCTGTAGTTCCACCTCTTCTTCTTCTGTCACTGGGTCCGCCCCTTTGGAAGCCCTGCCTCCCCCTCAGGCTCAGCCTCAGGCCTCTGGTTACACAGGCCGCCCCAGCGTCCCTCACAAACAGGTAACAAACGCATGTTTACATGCTGCCGCTATGCCCACTTTATAAACATCCCTCACATATCAAGATTAACCCAATACCCTTTGTAAGTGCTCATGAGAAGTTTGGAAATATTAGTTTTCAAACGGCGATGACAAGCAAGGGCCGTGGAATTATGTGTTTACTCTAAGCTCCTTTTCTTTCTTTTCTGTTTGACGCAGGTGTTCCAGGGTAACAGGCGTATATTTCAGGGTTACCAAGGCGGCCAGCGTCATAACGGTGGTTCGAACTACGACCGCAACCCCAACCGGACCAACTACCGCTACCATGGAGACCAGCGTCACCAGAATGACCGTGTTCAAGGCGATGGCCCCAACTCGCAATTCTCCAGTAGTACTAGAGGCTCCGCCCACCCTTCTGCATCAAGCTATCGGCAGGATCGACCTGCCCACAATGGGCTGCCGCAGAGGCAACCTAGGACCAACTGCCCCTGACACCTTTGGAATGCTTTCTGCTCACCTCCATTATGTCTCTGTGATCCCTGCCTCATCCTTCCTATATTTACGCAAACCCCTTCCTTTCCAGCCCCAACAGACACCATTCCGTTATTTCTCTTCAAATCTGCCCCATCATACAAATGTTCCATATGAATGAAGAATAGAACTAAAAGTTTACATCTCCTTTTTCCTCTCTTTGGCCAAACTGAGCTGAGCTGTAGTGCCACCTCATGTTCTCATTCAATCCTTGCTCTCTCTCCTCCATTTCACATTCCAAGGTTTTTCTTGTTATTTTTTTTCTTTTTTTTTTTT
>CM067484.1:20343105-20358279 GCA_034552555.1 Semaprochilodus insignis | reverse complement strand
TATATATATATATATATATACACACACTATGCTACTTGTTTCTTTCTTTGAGCTTTTGAAATTTTTATATATTTTTTTTAATTGGCATCGTCATTCGTCTTTCACTTTTTTTTTTTTTTTTTTTTTTTTTTAAATTAGGAGATTATGATGTTTAGCTGTTGGGCGATAACTCTGAGATCATTGCTAGATTGCAGTGTTGAATGGTACATACAGTAGTAAAAAGTACTTGTTTTTCCTTGCGGACAATAAGTGCAGAAAAGCCTGTTAAAAAAAATGTTAGATTCTTTAGGACCTTTTTAGAAGTGCTGCTGACTGAATAAATGCTCAGACAGTCTTTTGTCTGAAACATCTGAGCATGATTGGCCCACGTTATATTGCCTTATGGTCATGATGGTTTCTTCGTATTTGTTCCTAAGACAGTTGACATTGATTACTTTGGGTTTGGCTCGGCTTTATTTTGAGCAGAGGCTGAGCTTTGGTCGGTTCTCTCAGCCCTCGCAGTGGTGCAATTTTGCTGTCTGCTGACAACCTTGCTCAACTTTCACCTCTGCAGGAAGGCCATAGCGGAGTTCTAAATCCCGTAGTGGACGTGGGGGTGTGAGCGTGCTTGAACCACACTCCAGTAGTATGCATGCAGCGCATTTATTACACTTGCCTTTGATCACAGTGCAACCTCACTTTTTTTCTTTTTCTTTTTTTTTAAATGAAGTGATTTGTGTGTGTGTGTACGTAATGTACTGCTTTTGAAGCAGAAAGTTCCTTGATCTTTCCCAACCATATATAATACTTCATTACCATGACTCCATGTACCAAGTCAAGAAATATTCAGCAGAATTTTTTGGTGTATCACTTTAAAGCTTGAGTGCATGTTCCATCAATCTGTCTGAAGGTGGTAAAATGAAATGTAGGATTATCTTTTCTCCTTCCTCTCTCCACAATGACTGAACAAAACAGAATCTTGTGATATACCTCATACCATACCGCTATGACTGATGGTGACTTTAGTGTGGTCTTTTGAGACCTTGTTCCTTTTTTTTTTTTACAGTAGGTTGCTTAATGCCCTCATAGTACGCCTCATTCCAACTTGTGTACATCTTTCTGATAAAACATGTCAATGCTATTTCAGTGTGTCAGTTCATAAGAGGTTAAAGCGTGGCTGCATCTTGGTGGGGTTTTTTTTACTCATAGTCGTGGTCACTTGATGCCATTCGCAGCATGCCTGTTGTCACCACAAAAGTAAAACGTTTTTGCATCTGGTTGTGCATTCTTTATTTGGTGAATGACAAAACAGCACCTCCTACTTTTGTTGCCCCTTGAACAGCCAATGAAGCCTCAAAAAAACTTTGACATGTGACCACTTAGTCATTTCTAGCTTGGAGGTTCACTCACATTAAATTTGTTGTTTTCCCATGTTTTGTTTATCCTGGGCCAGGTCACTATGGAAGATGTCTGGAACACTTTGTACCTATATAACAAAAAAGAAAAAAACTTCATTTTTTTGCTTTCATGTAAATCTATCACCAAAGAGATGATTTGTTTTCTTGTTCAAGTTACTGCCTTCATATATTTCACTGTTCTTATTGCTACTTTGCCATTTCTTAAAGCGTGACTCTGAATGATGATTTCTATGACAGTTTATATATGCCTATTCTTCTTTTCCTTAGCCCTATATGTACATATGTATCTATATATTTGTTTTGAAGTCCTTGCCCAGGGCCACATGTATGTAGTTGCATCACTAGGAGTATGGCTTATCTCCAGTTGTAAAGAGAACCTAGTTTAGTCCATTTCTTCCTGATGTATAGAAAACCGCTCTCTTTGATTTGTTTCCAAGTTTTAGACAACTGTAAACTCAAGTGCCTTCTGTCGCCCCTGCCTGCCCCAAACATTGTCATTCCTTGTCATGCCATCTCCACGTATGGACCAAAGACATCTTCCAGCCCCTCCCAGACTCTACAAGACCCCTCCCCTGTCTAGCTACAGTACATGCAGCACTTGGACTCCCCCTCCCGCTCACTGATTGGCACAGTTCTCATTTACTATGAATAAAAAATGAATTGTTAGCAATGCAGAAAGCTGTTTCTAGATCTTGTTTTCATTAACTTCTGTTTGTCATGTGAACTTTAACAATCTGTAAAAATGCTATGAATTAGATGTTCTGTGGCAGGATATATGCTTCTGTTAGGAACCTAAATAATCACAAAAGTTCAGGGACATATCTGATCAACTACATTGGAGGTAAAATGATTTTCCCGAAGAGCTGACATTGATGACAACAATGCTGATGCTACACGTATTCTTTACTAGGAGAATAACATTTAATGTCTTTAATGTACCTTACGAAGTAAAAAATTAAAGTCCAGATATGCAAATTACATGCTTAGATGGCAGAAACAGCACTCAGTAAGTCAGAAAATGACTGTAAAGCTGGGCAAGCAGTCACATGACACTCCCACAGCCACTAATGTATTACAGTTTTTTTAGTTAATTGTATATCTTGATCTAGCATGTGATGCTGAAACTGCAGTGGAAAGCTGCTTTGGCCCAGGATAATTCTGTTCACGTTCTGTAATTAGAAATGGGTAGTGTGAAGTACACAGGATGTTAGAGACATGAGACCAAGACAAATTGTTTGGTGCAAGGCACTAGAAGATTAACAGGCTAATGACAAGACGGGTACTTGGGTATATTTGGAGAGCCTAGTGTTTAAGGAAAAGTGCAGGGAGTGCAGACAGAGACAAAAGTGGGAACTTTTCCACACGTTAAAAGAACACTTTGTGCAGTAGGACTTCTGGTTCTTAAAGGCAAACTCCACTGATTTAAAAAAAAATGACATAACTAAATGGTTGAGATGTAGAAAGTCATTCAGAGTGGTATGATATAAAATACTCTGTTCTAAAGAAACTTGCCAACTAGTGTTCAGTGGTGGTGATAGGAACCAGATGTCTGAAGAGTGTAATGCCTCTGAAAACCCTCATACAGAAAGTTGTTACATGAAATGGCTAGATTTGCGTTGCCTGGTGTCTGTTTTATGTTAGATTAAAATGTATATTATTTAGTTTAATTTAGGCTAGAGGGATATATGCAGGGCAAAAAAGAAAACGTATTTCATCAGATTTACTGAAATTTACAACAACATTCCATATCAAAACTCAAGTCATGTGTAGGTTATCTTGTGTTTTAGATAAAATATTAAACTGGCTTTGTATCGTGGACATATCGCAAACTCCTCATTTCTATCAGCACCACGGTAAAGAAAAAAAAAAGTTTCTCCACAATTAACTAATCACTCAGAATGATTGGTGGAATTTCCCATTAACATCATTTCTAATTTAAGTTTCTCAACAGTGCACCACTTTGCATCAAACCAGTCAGATTTAGTTTAAACCTCTATTATTAAATTGTGTAGCAATTTTGAAACAATAGTGCAATTCCCCTTTAAGTCGGTACTGCCACTGTAGACAAAGCTGAAGGCCTCAGTTGCTATAAAGATCACTCTGTTCCTTAAGATGGTTGGTCCCCACATGTTGTTTCATGTCTCATAAGAGAACAGACAAACCCTGGGGGGAATATACGTCCATCCATGTATAAATATACATCCTGTACATTTTCTCTAAGTGGGGACGTTGCACATATTTCCTTGTAGTTAATCTTAGTTAGTATGTAGGACAGTGTCCCTTGTAATTTGGGGCAAATGTGTAAAATAGACTAATTCTACCATGTGGTGTGAGAATTGGCAAACATTTGCCACACTAATTAGCACTGTGGAAAAGGGCAGTAAACTAACCACAGAAGTGTAACTAACCAGAATTTATTCAGTAGGCTAGTAGTGGCTGTTTACAGCAACCTGACCAAACCAGATTTATATGTGAGTGAGTGACAGTGTCGTCTTTCTGTTTGTGTGTGCGCAAACAAACACTGTAATGTAGCATGAAGCCCAGAGCTCCTGTCTCCTGGTGATGGGGTAGGACACATTCTCTGGAGAGCCACTGTTTATCTTCTGTCTTAGTCCCTTAACAGCATAGACCACACTCAAACACATTTCCATCACCTTGTCTAAATGTGGAATGACTGATAGACAAACTTAGCAGTAATGATGTTGTACCTCTTATCAAACTACTTCCATTCGAAAAATTTCAGTCCCAACAGCACTCAAGTTTAGGGAGTTCATGACAACAGAACCATGATCTGGTTAAACCTTTCTGAAATGCGGTAATGCCCTTTCAGCTGTATGGATAGCTCTGTATTAAAGGGAACCCTGACTTGTGTGCCTTACAGCAGTGGACATGTCCAACACTATTAAAAACACATAACCCACTGTATGCCCTAATTTATGATCACTTTATTGGAATTTATCGTGTGACCTCGTCACTCGGAATTGGAATTGGAATCAACTCCAACTCAAACAGCCCAAACTAGACTCCCCTAACAGGGACATATGCAGGAAAACTGCTCCCCTGCTGGCAAGACTACACCTTCAGCTGTAAATGGATAATTTTGTAAATGGTATATAAATTTGTCTGATTAATTTTGACATACAGCTCGATGACTACATTATAATAATAATAATAATAAAAATAATAATAATAATTGTCTTAATTGACTTTTTCCTGCATCTGCTACATTAAGCACTGTTCTCTTTAGCGCTCTTGTGCAGCACACAGGCCTCTTTTCCACTGTCGAAATGAAATGAAAGCGAACTCCATATTAATGCCTTTGTTGAACAAACAGGTGGCTACATGCTTATGGATATGTGGTGTCTGCAAACAATATAAGTTTACTTTTAATAAGCAGCCACATATATCACCCTTCAGTTAACGTGTGAATACACAGTTGTCAGTAATTGTTGTAGTTTTTCATATTTAACTGTAACATAACTGGTGATAATGAAAAATGCTTGTTATTCATATTCTTAGCTCAACGGCTGAGACTACCCATCACATTGTCCAGGAGGAGGGATAAGATTATTACTGTGTCCACAAGGAGGAATAAGACTACCACTGTGCTCAGGAGGGATAAGACCGCTACTGGGTACTAGCAGGTTGACAAATGAGACTGTCGCCCAGGTTAGGCAGTAAAACGTAGGACACCAGTCACTGAAGTACGTGTTAGTAAATGCTTTACGTTTATACAGTACAATTTGCTTTTTTTCAGCCAGAAGAGAAGTCCATCATGGAGGTGGTGTGCATCCTGAGCATCCAGAGCAAAGATGTTCTGGATGCTCAGGATGCTTTTATGCTTTTCCTCACAAAGAGCAACTGATTCAACTCGACGATTTAACCCACAAAAAAGGTTTGGAGCATGTTGTCCCCAGGACTGACTTGGGGAACCCCTAATATTATATAGGTTATCCCTTAAAACTTTATAGGTCCTGGTTAAAGGTAGTGATGTTCTCCTTAGCGTGTCGGTCAGAACACTCTGGATGCTCAGATTCAGTTAACTTGTTTTTACTGGCATCACAGCAGCACAGTACAAAGGCTCTTTAAGGCTGACAGGTGAGAGTGGAACAATGTGTGTGGTCTATAATGAAAACAAATACAAAGAAATGTAACATCAGTGAATACAAATAATCAAATATATCCGCATGAATTGGTTTATTGCTGGGAGTGCAGCATATACCTTATCTGGTTGCTACTGAACATATGCCTAGTCCACATTTAAACAGTGAAGGAATAATACAATCAACAGGTAACAAATAGTTACAATTAAGAGGATTACTCTCTTTTCTCTTTAGTACAAACAACCTTCCACTCTAGACAAACTTTAGGTCAGGATCAGTTAAACTAGCATAAGCTTAAACCAGTGCATGCTAAGCTAGTTAGCTCAGAACAACAACATTAACAACTCATCCTTTTCAAGGGAGTGAAAGGATGCAAAAATGTCCATTCAGTCAGAAGTACTTTGGTTTACTCACAGGTCTTCACAGATGCACACAACCCCCACCACTTATATCCACCTCTAACTCTGCTCAATGTGCTTCTTGTTACAGCCATGTCCTCAATAGTGGTGTTGCATGCTGCTGCCTCAAGGGGGGGGCACCAACCCAGCAGCCTAGAGTCTTTCTAACATAGCCGCCCCGCAATTTGCAATGCAAATTGGCTCCCTGGACAGTCAGACCATTTAAGCAGAATTCTTTTTCTCCTCCTGATCTTCGATCTGCATCTCAGGAAGGACAATCAGACTGACTATTGGTCAGATATAGGTTCTCTTCCTTACGCTCACTTCTGCAGTTCGGATGTGGCCATCTGGGCCTGGAAATACTGTGATCACCCGTCCTATCGTTTGATGTCTTCCACAGGTTTCTGCCACTTACTGCGGGTTTGGAGGCTAGGTAAATAGTGTTTGATGAAAGCAGACCAGAACCTATCTACCAGTATCTGAGAATGTCTCCTTTTTCACCGGCTTATCAGCTCTGATTGAGGATAAACGACCTGGGGTAGGGAGCTGTCAGGCCGCCCCATAAGCAAACAGTTAGAGGTCACAGGGTCAACATCAGATATGTCAGATGAAACATATCCTAGGGGTTTGCTGTTCAGGATGCCCTCAATCTCAACAAGAACTGTCCTGAGCACTTCATCACTCAGTTTTAGAGGCAATGGTGGTGTACAGAGCAGATTTGAAGGAGCGGATTTCTCGTTCCAACACACCTCCAAAGTGCAGTGCCGCAGGTGGGTTAAAGCAAAAACTGACTTTACCAATTGGTGCAGGAGATCTGGACACATATTAGAGAATGCTTCTCTGAGTTCCCTTTCTTCACCCTTTAAATTAGTCCCTGGTCTGAGCAGACCCCGTCGGGCAATAAACCTTCTGAAGGCCATTAGGAAGACGTTTGTGTCAATGGATGTCAACAAGTCTATGTGGATATGTGGTGAGACACTTAAATACAATGCCCCACCTCTTCTCCTGACGTCGTCCGGCTTTGACTTGAAGGGGGCCAAAGCAATCCACGCCAGTTGAATAGAAAACAGGCTTGAATAACCTGAGGCGAGCTGGGGGTAGATCAACCATTTGTTGGGAGGCAGGGTTTGCCCTCCATCTACGACATTCAGTGCAGTGTTGACACCGCCGTACTGCCTCTCGTCCTTGCAAGATCCATATGGTGCAACTCAACTCCCCAAACACCCTCTCAGATCCAGGATGGTCAAGGTGAGCATCAACATCTTGAATGAGTAGCTTGGTGTGTGGATGGCTGGGGTCCAGGACAATGGGGTGAACAACAGTTTGATCCAGGTGTTCTGCCTATCGGAGTCTGCCTCCCAACTCTGATGAGGTTTTGGTCTGTGTCATATTGTGGTGCAAGGCATGATAGCCGGCTACTGGAAAGGACTGGTTTGCCAGCCTTCAGTAGGTGGTATTCTTCTGGAAAGCTATCCATCTGTACTCTGTGGAGAATATTCTGCTCTGCCTTGTTATATACTTCTGCAGGGGGAGAGTTAGTCACTGAATGATCCCCTTCCACAGCTATCCCATGAAGCTCCTTTGCGGTGGAATCTACCAACTCCTTCCAAGTGCAGTGCTTTGTTCCATCTGGGATCACTGGTCCAAGGGTGGTGATAGCCATACCATAAAAAGTGTGTTTCAGCTGTCACATCCTATAGTGGCTCTGTGGTGTTTGAGGATGGGTATGAAGGCCACTTGTCTGGAGGTAGGAGAAGGAACTCTGACCCCTGGTTATGTCGTCAGCTGGGTTTTGAGCTGAATCCACGTATTGCCACGCCTTAAGGTTTGTGAGATCTTGGATTTCAGCAATCCTGGTGCCAACAAAGACCTTAAAATGTCAGGATGTGGAATGTAGCCAGCTGAGGACAGTGGTCGAATCAGACCAAAGTGTGATTTCCTTGACTTTCAAGGTCAGTTCGGTTTGAAGTAATTCAAGAGCTGTGCCCCAGTGAGTGCTGCACACAGCTCCAGCCGAGGAATAGATAGCTGCTTCTTTGGGGCAATGCACGATCTGGCCATGAGAAACGACAGGTGTATGTGGCCACATTGATCCACTGAGCACAAATAGGCCACAGAACCATAAGCTCACCCTGAAGGATCACAAACAATGTGTACTTGCCTTACCACCTCTGGGTGGTCCATATGTGGGGCAGTGTAGCATCTGGGCAGTGTTATCTCTGGAAGGTGTTACAATTCCCTCTCCCAGGTCAACCACTGCTATAGCAGATTGCCAGGCAACTGTGGATCATCCCAATCTCTGTGTTTGTCCCACAGTTGCTGGACAATGATTTTGGCTCTGGTAGTGAATGGAAGGATAAGCCCAAGTGGGTCGTACTGACTTGCCAGAATACTATATATGTTCCTCATGGTTGGTGCTCCATAGTTAGTGGGTCGATGCTTGAATTCAAGGGTGTCTGTGTCACAGTCCTGTTTTTCCCATTATGCTGGACCATGTGATGAGGGATGAACCAGCTTTCTTTGCTTGAAAGGGCAACGTCTGGCATCAGTTTGGCCACAACCCCAGAGCTTTCCAGTTTCTCTATCTCTGCATTATAAGCGGCAGCTGGTGCTCCCAGGGGTCCTAAGCGCACTGATTCTATAGGGCTAATAAGGTGTGGGTGGCGCACTCTGATAACTTTCAGGAGGACCCACGTGGAGTCGGAAGCTTTATCCAGGTGAAGGGTTTCAGTGGCTGAACTCACCAGGCAGGTATCTTCCTTTACACCATTGCTGTTGACTTCATGAAGGTGTCTACCTTGACATATGCTGCAAGCCCTTTTTTAAGGTACACTGGGCAGCTTGATGTGATTTCCCACATCTCCAACACTGCCTTTTGGTTTTTATCCAGTCTATTATTTGCTCTGTATCAAAACGTTTAAAGATGGCACATTGGCTCAGGTAATGGTCCTCTGACTCACAGTAAGGACAATAGGCTTTAAGAGGGCACTTCTTCCTGCTCTGTCCAGGTGGCTTACTGGGTGCTGACTCCATAAATGGTTTAGCTGACACATCCTCTGAACCATGCAATATAGTAGCTGCACGACGGACTGCCATTGACTCTTGCCGGCGATCTGGCTTCTGGTTGCGTTTCATTTTCTGCTTGTGAATTCCTACTTGGCTGTCACTAACTGCAACCAATCAGAGAAATATAGGAGGTTATAAACCACTCCAGACTGTCGGCACATGTGTCTCTGAAACTCAGACCTCATCTCAGCTGGCAGCTTACTAAGGAGAGGTGACCCCGAAACATCAGGTCCATTCCTGTATCTGGCTGAAATAGGTAACAGCTTACCTCTGGCCCACATGACATGGGGTGAGGTTACTGTCTGAGGTCTAAACATGGCAAAGAGGGAGCTGGACGTGTTTCCCAAGGCCTATAGTAAGGCGAAGGAGGCCTTTGGTAATTTAACCACTCCACTTGCAACAGGACGCTGCATGCCCTGACCTTGATGACCAAATTCCTGCTTCTCTTTAGGAGAATGAGTCCATTCATCTAAGGCGAAGTCTCATCTGGCTTGGCTTAATGGGGTTGCAGACTGAGATGACTGAGTAGATAATGCTGAAGGGACAGCACTTAGTTCAGTCTGCTGTTCCCGTTCTGGCCCTGGTGCATACTGTGCTGTGTGTGGATAACTAAGCAACATACTGGTTAGCCTGTGACCAACAAAGTTGACTTCATAGTCTGCAAGGTAAGAAGGGGGTTGGACCAGCCACCTGGGGCAAGTTGATTCCGATAAGGCTTTGCTAAACCTCAGCTGCATCCTCAAGTCCAAAGAAAACACCCTATCTGGTTCGAAGGACCAAATATTATATAAGTTATCCCTTAAAACTTTATAGGTACTGGTTAAGGGTAGTGATGTTCTCTTTAGTGTGTCGGTCAGAACACTCTGGATGCTCAGATTCAGTCAACTTGTCTTTACTGGCATAAGGCTGACAGGTGAGAGTGGAACAATGTGTGTGGTCTATAATGAAAACAAATACAAAGAAATGTAACATCAGTGAATACAAATAATCAAATATATCCCCATGAATTGGCTTATTGCTGGGAGTACAGCATATACCTTATCTGGTTGCTACTGAACATATGCCTAGTCCACATTTAAACAGTGAAGGAATAATACAATTACTCACTTTTCTCTTTAGTACAAACAACCTTCCACTCTAGACAAACCTTAGATCAGGATCAGTTAAACTAGCATAAGCTTAAACCAGTGCATGCTAAGCTAGTTAGCTCAGAACAGGATGCAAAGGATGCAAAAATGTCCATTCAGTCAATAGTACTTGGGTACTTGTTCTTCACAGACGCACACAACTCCCACCACTTATATGTTAGGAAATCCGCTAACTCTAATTCCATCCATCTAACTCTGCTCAACATGCTTCTTGCTACAGCCATGTCAATAGTGGTGTTGCATGCTTCTGCCTCGAAGGGCTGCACCAACCCAGTAGCCTAGTGTCTTTCTAACACCTAATGCACTGTGTGGTGTGTTGTTTTATTGGTGTTCACTGTAATTCTAATTTATTGTATGTTTTCTCAAATTTGTGACTGCACATTCAAGAACTGCAGTGTTGTCAGGATAATTGCACATACACATGTACAAATAATAAGATGTGTTACAGTCCCAGCTTTCACGGAGGAAGAATTAGGAGGAATGACATTCTCTCCCCCTTCATATTTTATTTTCTTACTCTGGTAAATGGCTACATGCCTTGCTGTCCGCCAAAACCAAATGGTCCCCCCCACCCCGGGTACAGGAGTGGTACGGTCCGCGCCCCCTCTAAGGTTTACAAAAGTGGTACGTATGACGCGGAAGAGTTGAAGTGCAGTGCAGCGCTGAGCGGGACTGGTTACATGTGTTTTTTCCCCAGGCACGATTTAATGTTTTGATCCAAATTCAGTTGTCGATCATTTAAGAAGCGTCCATTACATGCTTTTGTATATAGTTTATAATTGATATCTCATGGTTGCGCGTGTCTTTCAGCTCGGGTTTGCTCTGAGGTCTGATAACAAATGTGTAAACATCCTGGTGTAGATCTAAGCTTTCTCTAGTATTCGGTCTGTTTTTGCGACCCCACCAAAGAGGAAAAGCGTCCTAGAAGAATCAGAGAGCTCTTGGTTCACCGGTCAGTTTGGCTGCACCCAGTTCTTACAGTGTATGTACAGAATTACCCAGGCTAGATGTGAACACTGACTCAGATTTATTTTCATGTGGTAATAAGAACCAGGGATTACCACGTGTACTACACAGACATTTTATTTACTATCCAAAATCGCCATCGAGCCTGCACCTGTCTTGTGAGCTATACGGAAAATGACAAAATGGTGTTAAATCATTGTTAAATCAAAGTTTTCTTTGGAATGTTTTTTTTCTTTAAATGCCCTTAATGCCTGCAATGAATCGTAGGCCAAACGTTTACCTCAGAACGATGATAAAAACAAGCCAGTAAATTCACAACCAGTTGATAATGTTATGTGAGGGAGCTTTTAGATACATTAGACATTTCAGACATCTGGCTCCTATCACCACCACTGTGAACAATTTTGGCTCTAAATATGTTTCTCTATAACAAAGCATTTCGCGTCTGACCCCTCTGAATGATATAATGAGTTTATATATTAACGATTAAATGAGCCAGACGTTTCGGGAGACGAGTGAAATTTCTCTTTACAATAAGTAGATATCCCTCCATGTGAACTCAGTCTTATAGTGAGCATAATTAAGCATGAAGCCATGATTTTGAATGCTTAACAAGATTGTGGGATGTCAAAATGACTGATGATTGATTGAACGTTTTCCAAAGATTTTGCTCACTTCTTGATGTATTTCCTGCAGGTGGTTACGGTGATGATGATTAGAAATGTGTTCAAGAAGTTGAACGGCTATCCTGTGCCCCTTTCTGCTCGTGTCACTGCTGAGAGAGGCATATGTGGCACTAGTGCTCAAAACCTCACCATAATGACCGGTAAGCCTTAATGAAATGTACTTAAAAGTAAGTATTTTAAAAGTAAGTTTTAATATACTTAAGGGTAAGCATGCCATAAATGGTTGTGTGTGTGTGATGCTATAGAATAACTTTTAAAATGCAGAATTTTTTTTTAATGAGATGAAATGTGAGGAACCGTTTTCAAGTTTGAAGAGCCTTTATGTTAAGTAAGTTTTAATAAGAACTCTTAAATAGGTAGGGAACTTCTATATTATGTGAAAATTCTTGAAATCTTTAAAACAATCTGTTTACTCTCAAATCTCTTTGTCAAACTTCAGAATTTAGGAGACTAAATTGGTTCTTCTTTGGCATCTTTTTAAGGTGGCATAGAATGGAAAACTGTATTTTCACTGTCATAGTTTAATAGGAGATTTCAGTACATAAAACTGATGTACCGTTAACCTCAAATACTGTTGTTCTTCATTTAAATACAAATTGTGTTTTTGTAAAACAGGGCAGTAAATTAAAGCCGATTCCAAAATCATAGGCTGGTATGTAACTGTCCACCAACTCCACTTAAAATTATGCATCCGAAATGTATATACACCAGCTCAAGTCCCGACTGCGCAGACACTTTTCACAACCTTTACAAGGAATTCTGAAAGGGCATGGATGATGTTCATCTTCAAATGAAGCTGAAGCTGGCTTTGTATTCACCAGCTTCCACAGTTTTTAAGTACTGTGATAAAAAAGTAATACAAGCTGTTGAACAGGAGTGCCCACATCTTTAAGATGATCCTGGACTTTATTTCCAAGTTGCTAGTTAGCTCTGCACATTTCTCTCCGTTCATATTCCAAACCTTGGACAATTTGTGCAACACTCAGAACGGAAGAAATTCTCAATTTCATCTTAACTTCTGTCACAATTCCGATAGCAACCTGTAAGACTTACTTAGTAGCAGTCATGCTCTGTAATTTTATGACTGTTTGCCAGTTGAAGCAGATTGTCTTAAATTCATTGTAAGTAACAACTTTAATTTACTTTGTGTTGATGTCAAGGTTAATTTTATTCATTCTAAGATCAATCATAAGGTCTAGGTGGTCTTTCATTACGTGCTACATGGATAAAGGTAAATGTACCTAATTTATAATCCCTAAGGTTTATAAGAGGCTTTAAGGAAAGTAATTTGAGTGTGGGTGGATGCAGAACATAAGCTTCTCCCACTCCAAGTTCACTTTACTCTGAAGGTTTCATCCATATGCCTGTAGTTTGATTTTCGTTTCCACAAAACATAGCAGTTTCAGTGTTCAGTACTTTCTTTGTTTAGTGCTCTCTCTCTCTCTCTCTCTCTCTCTCTCTCTCTCTCGCTCTCTCTCTCTCTCGCTCTCTCGCACACAGAGTGGAGTCAGTGTGAGATGGACAGAGGAGTTCGATTGCACTACTGTCAGTCGTGGATTCTGCAATGTAATCAAAGAACCGTGGAAAACGTGGTGCCTCTAGGACCATGCATAAACACACACGGAGAGTAAGACGCTTCAACATGTATACACATGTACAAACAGCTCTGTTCATACCAGGTATTAACATCCATCTAAAAAAGACCTGGTCAAGAGTGGACAGCAAGACGTAGGCATGCGTGGCGGGTTTTTTTTTTTTTGCATCTGAAATAGGTTTTCATTGACCACGTAGGATTCGATTTCATGACTAGAGGAAAAAAACGGCACACACTTTGTCAGCCTCTCACTGCATTTATCACAGAAAAATGTGTCATGAGCCTTTGTTTATGTAAATAAAAATCTTACTAACATTTAGAATACATGTATGACTAACACAACTTATAAGCAAGCCAGGAATTGAAGCCATGCATTGTGGTAACACAATTGATTAGGATGTTTGAAAACACCTGTGCTTTGCGCTGTTCACTCATAATCACTGATCAATTGGTCTGCAAAGATTAAAAATTCACATATAATCATACATGCACACCAGCATCTCTATGAAGGATCATATGACACCCATGACCGCAAAAATAGTGAGCAGACTGCTTAACATTCCAATAAACTTAAGTACACTGGAGAGTCTTACAAACATGCACACAAATTCAAATATACAGAGTTCATTAAATAACCTTGAATGAAAATAGAATGATCATAACACATACATGATTATTGACTCTTACATGTGTAATCTTCCTCCTTCCTCTATCAGGCTGCTTAGTAGTCACTCCCCTTCCGGAGCTCGCAGGGTGGTCATCCGGGAGGCCAACACTAATGGTGTGGGACATCAGTACCTTGAGGTACCTCTGACTTTACACTCCTTGACAATCAATCAGTTTGTGCACCATAACAGTTGTAAAGGTTGTTTAGGGCTTCCTGCTGAAAGTCACTGAGTCAAATCAGTTGACTGAGAAGTCGTGCAGTTAAGTCAGTGTGTCTTATAATAACAGAATAAAAAAGGCATAAGCCTACAAAACTGAACAGAGATCACTCTAGTGGGTTTGTCTGCCATTTGTACTTTAGAAAACCCATGTGACAGCCTGCACTGGTGGTTAACTTATGAGAGATCTGAGGCAGATTGGTTGGTAAGATTGGCTAGTTATAATCAGATCTCAAAAGAAGACTGGATTTAGAACTTTTAAAGAACTCACAATGCAATAGGGCGGCTGTTTTGTAATCATCTAGCCTGATTTGCTACAGAATATATGAATTCTATGTACACTCATATTCTATATAATGTATTGTATTATTATGTATTATTAGAGAAATCATGTAGAGATATAATGTAGCCTTATAAGCCCATCCTGACAAAGACGAAAAGTTAATTGAGAGTGGACGATGCTCTGAATTTATTAAACTTTTCAGGCCAGCTGTTTTTATTTTCAGCCAAAAATATTTCTAATCTTAAAGAATTTCATGAATTAATTTAGATTTCTAAGTTTTTTGCTTAATGAGAAATAAAGAAGTATGCTGATCTTGTAGAAAAAGTCAGTTACTTCTCTGGGGGCGATAAATTTTTTTAAAGCTGTTTAGTTTGTTCATTTATTTACATGTCACTTTTAACGTTTAAAGTGGAGAGCTTGCGAAATATACAAGTGTTGTCTGTCTCATTATTTCACATATATGGTAGCCCAGCATTTTATGTTGGTAATTCAAACCAGCCACAATTCAAATCTTTCATCATGCGCAGCGTCTCTTTTTTTTTTTTTTTTTAAATACTTCTATTTTAAATATTCTTATTTTTATATATATATATATATATATATATATATATATATATATAAAATATATATATATATATATATATATATA
>CM067484.1:19987544-20343077 GCA_034552555.1 Semaprochilodus insignis | reverse complement strand
AATATATATATATATATATATATATATATTATTTATTTTAAATATACTTCTTATTTAAATATTCTTTTGCATTGGACTGTGTAAATGTGGTCAAAACTAATGCCAGTTGATTTTCTGATTGCAACTATGAAAGCGAAGAACAAATAGTCAAATCTTTGTACTGAACAACCAAATCCAATTTAAATTCCGAGTCGGGTACAGACATTTACTTTCCAACTTCTGTTTGTTTCTTGGAATTAAACAATAATATTCCCATTATCGTGCCTTTCAGAATAATATTTAATTATATTTTGTTATGAGTTATGTTCTGATTTGGCTTAAATATTGTGTCTCAATCAAAACAATCTGGGCTTTAAGTTCTAATGAAGTGTTACTGCTCAGGTGTGGAGCCACAATGGCCTGGAGAAAAGCTTAGACCTCACAGCTCTCAACAAACATGGAATGGTCTACAGTGATGGTAGTAATGCCTTTTACTGCACAGATGCTTTCCAGCTTAATTCTGTTTTGTTTTTTTACTTGTTTGTTTTATTTATTTATTTTTTTATTGCTTTTACATGACACAGCTTTGAATATATGTGTGTTTGTCTGTGAATGTGTAGCCCAGTTTGGATGCCTAGCTTGGTCACCATGTGAGGAAAAATTGCTGTACGTGGCAGAGAAGAAGCGGGTGGGCCCTTCAGCACAAGCATCATCAAGCAGTGAGAGCAGAGGTTTGGTGGTTCTTGAGGAAGAGGTAAAACAATACTTTATACTTTTGTGTTACATAGGGATGCATTGATGCAGATACCAGTATCAGGTTCAAGTTAGCTTAGCTTACACTGCACTAGCTTTATGGCATATGGCTGAACTGTGCCAAAGTCTCAGAACTACAAGAGCGATTGTATTTTAGCCCTTTTTATCATATATTTACAAATCCGTATGTGAAGCAGGGGCACTGTCATGCAAGCTTAATGAATGGAACTGCTGTACCATGTAAGGTGAAATGGGAAAGTTTGAACAAGAATCTGAGTTGCTGGAAAAATAGCCTGAGGTACAAGCATGGAAGTACTGCACTATTTGTTTAAGGTGGAACAGGAGAATTTGAACAAGTAGCTAAGGCGATAGAAAGTAACTGCTGTATCTTTTTAACTTTAAAGTTTTTTTTCTTTTCTAAAAATAGAATTCAGTGATTTGCAGATCTCATGGACCCATGTTTTATTCAAAGTAGAACATGGAACACATATCAGATGTTGAAAGTAAGACGATTTACCATTTCATGAAAATTTGCTTATTTAGAATTTGATGGAAGCAACATATCTCAAAAAAGTTGGGACAAGGCCATGTCTTCCATTGTGTAACATCCTCTCTTCTTTATTCAACAGTCTATATAGCAATGGCTGGGCTTTTGGGGAAGGAATATTGTCTTATTCTTGTCTGATGTAGGATTCTAGCTGCTCAGTCTCCTTTCCTGGATTTTCATTTCATGATGTGCCAAATGTTTTCTATTGGTGAAAGGTCTGCACTGCAGGCAGGTCAGTTAAGTCCCCAGACTCTTCTTCTGCGAAGCCATGCTGTTGTGATGGATGCAGTATGTGGTTTAGCATTGTCTTGCTGACATATGCAAGGCCTTCCCTGAAAGAGACGCTGTAAGGATGGGAGCCTATGTTGTTCTAAAGCCTCTATATACCCTTCAGCTCTGATAGTGCCTTTCCATATGTATAAGCTGTCCACGTCATGGGTCCTGATGTAACCCCATACCATCAGAGATGTAGGCTTTCAAACTGTGCGCTGATAACAACCTGGATGGTCCCTTTCCTCTTGAGTTCGCAGGACACAGTGTCTGTGGTTTCCAAAAAAGAATATTAAATTAGCTGTTGCTGTAAACAAGGCTTTAAAGTTCATTAGATCCTCCCAAGGTCTATGCCTGTTTCTTTTCTAAATGACAAACACTAAAGCGC
Organism: Semaprochilodus insignis; assembly: GCA_034552555.1. Lineage (NCBI taxonomy): Eukaryota > Metazoa > Chordata > Actinopteri > Characiformes > Prochilodontidae > Semaprochilodus > Semaprochilodus insignis. Next base: position 20,341,140 of record CM067484.1, on the reverse strand, counting down.
CCCCTGCTGGAGAGACCACCATCTACATGCGCTAACATATTTAAAAATGAGCTGTTTTTCTTCCAGGCACTTTGGAATTCAGCTTTAGATACTTTTGGGAAATCATAAAGTTTGTTTTCATAGTTTTGCAAGGTTTAATGATTAATATTATTTAGCACGCCTTTTAGGTTGTAGTGTACCAGTCCTCTATTTGTGTTAGTTTTTTTCCTCATCATGGCAGTTATCTCATTTGAAGCATCACCAGCACTATTTTCCAAAAAATGCATATGCAAATTATTTAGAAAAAGAACAGTTTCTTTGCTTGCTTGTTTTGGCAACAATCGTATTCTTCTGTTTACTTCAGGATAAGTATGTGTATATGGAAGACTGGGGAGAGGGTCTGGCTGGTAAAAGTGCTCCAGTGCTGTGTGTAGCTGATCTGTCTAAAGGAGAGGTGACGATATGCGCTGGAGTCCCATCTCATGTATCACCTGGACAGGTGAACCACTGCCTCAGATTTCTGTAATTATGCAAATGATTTAGATGTGTGATGTGTTTTACCTGTAATTGCCTTCTTTCAGGCCCTGTGGGCGTGGGATGGCGAAGGTCTGATCTTCGTGGGGTGGTGGCATGAGCCTTTCAGATTAGGCCTGAAGTTCTGCTCCAATCGGAGGTGAGAGGTGGAGATTAATGATCATCACAGCTCGATGATTTTTGTATATTAGGAATATTCATTAAATTTCTTTTATTTCAGATCAGCTCTCTTCTACATTGACTTAAAGGGAAACTGTGGTAAGAAGCATAAGTGGCTGTGTGTTATGAACATACTGGATTACTAAAGTATTTAAAATGGATACTGTCAAAATAATATTGCCTTCATGTGGGGCAAAATTTTTTAATCTGCCAGTCATCTGTTACATTGTTTTAATGTACATTGCGTTAATGTACATGGACTTCTAAAACCTCACCTGAATCAAACTAAATAATGTATAATGTAATTATTTGTTTTTCTTTGCATTAATTAATAAATTTAGTTTTGTTGATCTTTGCAAGTAATTTGTAAAAATACAAAAAAGTTAATATTTAGTGTTTTTTAAGTCATTGTCAAGACTCTGACTGTCAACTCATTCATTTTTGTGCTGTTAATTTATGTTTTGTTTTGTGTATGTTATGTTTTGTGTTTATCTCTCCTGCAAATAGCTTCTGCTGCTTACCAGGCCTCCATTGTCAATAAGAATATGTTCATAATGACCTGCCTAGTTAAATTAAACATTATTTAAAAAAATGTCACCTTATTTTGTTACAGTTACTTTCATTTGAATTTGAAATCAAAAGGGTTTAGGCCACTGCCCCCCACTGTATGCGCTGGATCCCAATTATTGCTCTACACTACATATTTAGATATTTTTGTCTCTCTCTTTTGCCTTCTAACCTGCGTTAGAGCTGCTGTCGTCTGATTCAGGGTCAGTACTGAGTCCGCGGCTGAGTCCAGACCACCTTTGGCTTGTTTATCTACAGGGACAAGTGTTTGGCCCCCACCATCAGTGTCTCAGCATGATGCTGGTAAATGCAAACCCTCTCTCTCTAGCGCACATACACCTACACTTCTCAGAGCTTATTGTCAGTGGTTTAATGTGACTCTTATGGTTGTGTCTGTCTCACTTGCATTCAGAAACAAGAAAGAAAAGAACCTGGTGTGGATGGCTTTTCTAAAGAGTCTCTGTCTCTTTTTCTCTCCATTTCTCTCTCTTACTCTCAGTACAACCTACAGAACAGGTCTAGCTCAGTGCTGGTGGATGTTGTACGAAGACCAGAGAAAGGTACATGCACAGAAATTTCTGTCTTATACTATTAATTTATTGCTCACACTGTAGCTAAATTATGCTGAACATGCTGAATATCATATTAACAAATAAAAGAGCTGTTTAGGCTTGCTCAGAAAAAAAAAGCACTGTGAAGTCAGCCTCATACATAAGAGATACAGTATATTTCCTAGGGATGCACCGAATGTTCGGCAACCAAAGTTGTTAATGAAAAGACTGAATAATTTATACTGATTTTAATGACGCTGTAACCTTTTTCTAGTTCCTGGATGTAGATGGGAACAAGAGTGGAACTTTTACTCCGTAGTTCCAAGGCTAGCGCCAACTGCTCTCGGGTTATACCCACTTTAACGCCTTATTTTTCCACTGTGAGTCACACCAGAGCATGCTGATGTTTCCCAGCTTTTATTCAGTTTCATGCATTCAAGCCAAACAGAACTTCAGATAGAGTAAAGAACAGAACAGAGCCGTTAGGTTTAACAAGCATTACAGTGAGGCAGACAGACGCACAGGCACGCACATGCACTCTCTCTATCTGTCTCTTTCTCTTTCTCTTATCTGGCCCACATTCCCCATTTTCATCTGGCCCACTTGCCAGATGAGCTGACATCTCCGGTAACAAGATGTGGGCTGCAGATGCACCACATTAGGGCCACGCCTTAACCAAAAGTAGGCAACTCTGCTGTATCTGCGTCAGATGTGGACAAGAAGCCAAATGCATGCTATAAATACTGTATGTGGGCCACCTTTGGCTCACAATTAGCGAAAACAATTAACAAAACACGGTATTCGGTGTTCGGTATTCAGTCTTCGGCCTAATGTTTCATTTTGTTTGGTTTTTACGTCGGCCAAAGAATTTCGGTGCATCCCTAATATTTCCATTTAAGACATTTATTCATAAAAATGATGTGACCTTGAAAAGGATGTGTATGTCTGCAGGCTTATTTGCAGGTGTGTACGACTCACTCCCTCTTCATTGCTGGTCATCAGACAGTGAAGAAGTCTACTTCAGCAGTGCCCGTGAAAACAGTGAGGTACATAAACAAGTAAATAAATACAACAGCTGCAGGAAAAACTCCCAAGCACATAAACTGATCAGCCATAACATTAAAATCACCTCAATTTATCTATACTCTTTATCCATTTTATCAGCTGCACTTACCACATAGGTGCCATCTGATTCTCTGCATGCTTGGTTATGGCTGGGCTGCTGGTCAGTTACGTCTAGGTAAAATGTGGTTAATCCTCTACAAAGAATAGATTTCTGCACACGTTTTTCTTGGCTTAGAATAAGCCTTCATATCTACATAGAAGTGCCTCGTCTTCCAACAGAGGCTGCCATCGTCATGTTTCTACAGTAGCCAAGAATGAAGAAAAATCCTTGTTTAAAAGGTCTTACCATAGCTCATATTTACCAGTAGCTCCATCCATTAAACTTAGGGTAGGATGTATTTGTAGCTTATATTTACTATATATTATATACTACAAGCATTAAAACCACAAGGCTGAACTTTTTAATTCTCAAGCTTCTGGTTCAGATTTTCCTGCTCCACCTGAAGCAGTGCTGCAATTATGATTATAATGCCTTAGGCACCAGAATGTAACTGCAGGACCATTTAAGGTGCAATGGGAGAATTCAAACAAGAAGCTTATTAGAAAATGTTATCAGCATTAAAAGAATAATTAGAAAGTTTTTATGATCTAATAAATCAGCTTATTAGCAGGGAAGTAGTGATTATTAACCTGAATCTGAACAGAATTAACATCAAAAACAGAATAAAACATGTGAAACAATGTGTTACTACACTGTATTAATGATATCATCAGGGTGTGTTCAAATGCTAAATAGTGTGATCTAAAATGAATACTGTCTCCTCTTCTAGTCTGTGTTCTCAGTGGAGAGACGAACTGGAAGAATAACACCTGTGTATGACTGTAATACGGTATCACCAGGTAGAGTTTATGTGTATGCATGTACTTGCATGTATGTGTGTTACTGCTTGTGTTCTGGGGCCTGTCTAACGAAACAAGATCCATTGTTAAGCTGCTAACTTTAAGCTTAATTTTAACCATGTATTTTCTGTCTTATGACTTTAAATCACATTTTTAACCAGGTTACATCAACATGGCAACTCATGGTGCATGCCTGACCTGGTCCAGGGCAGGTAACGTTCAGGATTATGGATCAACTCTTGGATCAATCTGAGGCAAGCTCCTGGTCACATTTATTGGAAATTGCTGCAGCTAGTTAGCTACTCCTTTGGTGACGTGTAATGAACAAACAATTGAGCAGACAAACGCTATGCCGTTCTACCTAACTATAAAGAATATAAAGCGGTTATAGTGGTAGAAGCAACACTGTTAACACAGTAGCTACATTTCCATTAACTTTGCAAGTTGACTTAACATTGTATTAACATTGTTATTTTTTTCCCCATAATCCAAAATCCTACACTACCAGCGTTTTAATCAAAATGTAAACATAGTTAGTGGCAGAAGCCATAATGTTGGACGTTTACCTACTTTAGTTTTAACTTTAGTCTTATTCCTCTGCTGACACCTGATATATCATACTTTCATGTACACACACAGGGATTAGTCAAGGCTCGAGTATCAAAACTATACAGAATTTGACAGAGACGATTTGACTGTGTGGACAGGCCCCAGTGTGTTCATTTTGTGTGTGTTTCTGTATACGTCCTCAGAATGGGAGTTTGGCAAGGTTACGCTGTTCACAGTAGCAAAAGACATGGACCATAAGCCCTGTTATATGTTGTATGTTACCTCTCTACATTTAGAGTCATTGGCATTTAGTCTGAATGGATGTTGTTTTCTTACATTCGCACACGATCATATATGCAAGAGAGTTACATTTGCTACCATTATACTGTCCAGTGGTGTCATTGTAACTACATGGAAAATATTCTTTTGTGCTGTAATCAAAGGAAAAACTTTATTTTGATTCTAATTGGTGTAATGATCAGTCTGTACTCAAATATGAATCAGCAGTTCTGGACAATATTTCAATATTTGGATCTCTTTGATTAAATGATCTCTTATTTAGAACCAAACAAAGAGATTCAAATGTTTTGCTTTTGTTGTATTAGTGTGTTTGTTGTGTATATGTTTCTGTGTATGTTCTCAGAGCAGGAGTTTGGGAGTGCCAAGCTGTTGACGGTAATGAAAGACCTGATGGTGGTGTCCTGCTCCTCTCCTAGCCGCCCCCCAAGCCTGGTACACTAACACACGCCCACACAAACTGTAACCCTTAATCTAGGCCTGTCACAGTTATGACATAGTTGCTTAATTACAATTATTTTAGCTAATCACAATTTTTTCAGCTGACAACATTTGGTCAGTTGGGAGCGTTTTTGTACAAAAAACAGCTAAACATTTGACTATTACCATTATACCCACAGGAGGGCACCAGTGAGTGATGTTTATATATTGGAGCTCAAGCTGTGACCGCCATCAGTCAGCTGCTATGTATCTGTAACTAGGAAACATTAGTACATTAGTAATCAGCCAATTTGGCCACTTTATGGTTGCATTGAACAAAAATAGAGAATGGAAATCTTAATTGCAGTTATTTATGTTTACAGATAATCCAAATAATGATTATTTCAGAATCATGACAGGCTACTCATATAGTATTATTTACCTATATGCATTGTGTGTTTAAGCCCTCACTCTGCCAGTTCATGAACTAGGTATTCACACAGTTCCAAAAGTCCCTTCTATGTTTAGTACACACCCTGCACATTATTATACAGTTTAGGTGTTTAAAACTGTGCCACTGTTTGTATTTCGGTGTGTAGATGGTGAAGTTTGTGTCTACTGCAGAGGATAAACAGTGGATTCACCTGGGCGGAACTGGTATATGTGAGAGATTTTATTGGCACTGCATGATGATCTCGCCCCCACCTGAAGAAGAAAACCACCAATTTTGTGAGTCTATACCTCACAAGACGTAACAAATGTGAAAGCTTTTATTTATCCCACCCACCTCTCAATTTTTGCTCTCATTATCTGTAGCTGGACTGAGTTTTGGGGCAGTGCTACTGAAACCTGAAAGCGCCTCCAAGGGTGTAAAGTTTCCTCTGGTGGTCCTCATACATGGTGCCTACACACACATTTTTAGAATCTTAAACACTGCTTTTTAATGTCTTTTTAAAGCGATATTGTAGTGATAATTGTGTCTTGTCTGTGATCGTTTGCAGGAGGGCCTCATTCTCATTATTCCGCTGAATGGAATGTTAATGCTGCAGCTATGACTAAACTGGGATTTGCTGTGCTAATGGGTAAGTGCATGTGTCCTTTATGTAATTGGCATTGAATGTGCTGAACAGTAGACGCCCTTCATTTTTGATTTTTTTTTTATATTAGCCTGTAAACTGCACTGTTTACCGTAGGGGTTGTCCAGCTTTATATGTAATCAGTAGTTACTTTCTTGGAATGAAAACCTGCACCCACTTTGGCCTTTTGTGGTTTGCATTCTCAACAATAGATTCAAGCATACCGCTGAAGAAACATTTCTGTCTATATTTGAATGAATGACTAAATGAATGAATGTGTGCGAGTAGTTAACTATAGAGGTTCCACTGGTTTTGGTCAAGACAGCATTGATTCTCTTCTCGGAAACATTGGCAGTCAGGATGTCAGAGATGTGCAGGTACGTACACTCGTCCTTGCTCACACCCTACTCACTCACGCATACTCACATTTGCATAGCTGACGCCTGCTGAATTATACAGTAGATGAAATATATGCAGATGTGTTTCTTTTGTTTGCATAGCAAATTATTTTTAGGTCTATAAATAATAACGGTTATTAATAATATGGCCCGTGTTTGAAAATAAAATTATCACAATATAACTTTTCTCGATAGAAATAAACAAATATATGTTTGATATAATTGATCTTTCTCACACTTATGCTTTCTAGAGAGCCCTGGTGGCATGTTCCTCTAAGTGGCAAGTGTTTGTCCTGTTCTGATCGTAAAAAATAGTTTAAAATCGCAATTAACCATTTTTGGGTTGTATCGGCCAGCCGTAATTATAAAACATAACACATGCAAAAGAAACAGGACATTGTAATTGTGAGTTTGTTAGATTAACCATTTGCAGTGTCTCCATGTGGAGGTCCAGAATTTTTAATTACTGTCCAATACTTGCTAATCAATTACCATTCAATACAGCTAATCAGTCCTTTATTATTAACCTAATTCATTTTTAGCTATGCTATTTGTTAACAGGTAGTACATTTAAACAATTGCCAAGTGAGATTGCGGTTATTTTGTAAACAAAAAAGGAAACCTTTTCTTGTTTCCACCCCTTACTCTGATGTTTTTACCTAGAGGGCTGTGCTGCACGTCCTGCAGAGTAACCAGACTCTTGATGCTGATAGAGTTGCCGTGATGGGTGGGTCTCATGGTGGATTCCTTGCCTGTCACCTTATTGGTCAGTATCCAGAGTTCTACAGAGCATGTGCAGCTCGGAACCCTGTCATCAATGCAGCCACACTGCTGGGGACCAGTGACATCACTGACTGGTAAATGTTTATAGCTGAATGTTTAAAATAAACAATAATAATAATAATAATAATTATTATTATTATAAGATTTTACTTTGGAACAGAAATAATGAAAACTACAGGTGTTGATAGTGATTGATGCACTGTATGTCATACGTATATAATTTTAAAAAGCTGCAAACGATCCACATAATGAATGTTTATACTCTCGTTGAACCTCTGCCTTTTAGTACCATATAAGTTTATGCATATATCTTTATTCATCTATTCACTGTCATTATCTTTATTAAATTAGTAATATAAAACTGTCATGCAAGTATGTACTGTGAGTCTACATGTTAAAATGATACAGGATTACAACTGACAAATAAATGAAAGGGGTGTATTAATGAATGCAATATTTTAGAGATATGACAATGTGGAGAATAGACATTCTGTTTTTATTCTAATTATATAATGATAACGTAAGGTACTGTTGCAAAGTTTGCGAATAACCATTACCAATTAGCAACTCTATAGTGCTTATATCATACCACAATTCTACAGTCATATTTTAGCATCGTTAAAATGATCATATCAAAAGATGAATTTGAATGAAATCACTTGCTGAGCACATTTGTTAGAGCTATTATGTTGTATTATGAACATATTATGAATAATACAGTTTTGATATTCATTGATTTAAGCAGTAGTTAGTAACAGTGATGCTTTGGCTCTGCTGTGTTCTACAGGAGATATTCCTCTATTGGTCTGCATTATTCCTTTGACCAGCTACCCACTCCACAAGCTCTGAACGCCATGCTAGAAAAATCACCTATAGCGCATGCTGCTCAGGTACACATGGTTTTACTTTTTCAGAAATAACATACATTGCGTGCATGTACATATATCATTTTTTTCCCTTTCTATTTATTTGTATGTGTACACTGGGTGTAGATTCGCACTCCAGTGTTGCTTATGTTAGGTGGGAAGGATAAGAGGGTCTCTCCTTACCAAGGCCTGGAGCTCTACAAAGCCCTCAAGAGCAGAAATTCACCTGTCAGGTACACACCCACACCCACCCACACACACACACACACACACACACACTTTACCATGAAGACAAATTTATATTCTCTCATTAATTAAGTCTCTCCTCTCCTCTCCTCTCCTCTCAGGTTGTTGTGGTATGATGGTGATGGTCATTCCCTATCCAAAGTTGAAACTCAATATGACTGTTTCCTTAATGTGGTCTTGTGGTTCAAGCAGCACTTGAGCGTGCACTGAACGCAGTCGAGCAAACTTTATTATACGGAAATGTTTACTGAACAGAAATCTCCTCTTCAGATATGTGGAAAGGTCATTTAGAAGCCTGATTGTACTAATACACCAGCTTAAAAAAAGTAATATTTTAGATAATCTTCAAACTTTTAACATTTCTCTTACAATTATAGTAACCACTAGGTGGCAGGATTTACATGTCATAACTCAATAGACTGTAAGAAAAGTTGCATTTTCTGTTGTTCTCAGACACTTTGGGGTATTTTCTTGTAACGCTATGAATTTCTTGTAATGTTATGAATTACAAAGACACTGACAGCTGCTCTTTCTTAATCATTGAAAATATTTAGATTATTCTTCATGGAGTCAAATATAAATGATTCAGCATCATACGCCTCCTTGTATTTAGTTGTTTTCATGAACACTTGCCAGAGTTCTGAAGCTTCATGTTCTGGTGTTAAGGCTATTAGAAAGGTTAATACAAATGGGAATATGAAAGGGAAGCATCTAACCAGGTCAAAGGCCAAGTAAAGTACTGCTTTGCTGGTGACATGTCCACCCAAGAACCAGTCAAGATTATAAAGCATGATTAAAATAATGACTTCCGTAGATATTAGTTTTATAAGTAGACGTGTCCCATTATCATTTTAGATCATGAGAAAATAGACATAAGCCTTTAACCTAAGTTAATAAATGGTTCTTGGACATAAAGTTCTAGGAAAGGTCTGTGGTTATTTAAGAAATCATGTAAACATTCAATAGACTTCGAAAAGGTTGATCATGTTATCATTTTACTTTCAATGTGTCCTGACTTGTCTTTAGTCATTTCTAGTTCTAGTTTGTTTTGAGGGGTTTTATGCTTTTATCAGTGTAAATTGTATCCATGGAGTACACTGAAGTATATTTCCAAAGCGGGCAACATGGTGGTGCAGTGGGTAGCACAGCAAGAAGGGCCTGGGTTTGATTCCCCAGTTGGGGAACCAGTATCCTTTCTGTGTAGAGTTTGCATGGTCTCCCTGTGTCTCCAGTTTCCTCCCACAGTTCAAATCCATGCAGTCAGGAGAGATGGAGATACCCCCAGGTGTGAATATGTGTGTCTGCCATTTGATGGACTGGCGACCTGTCCACAGGTGTTTCCTGCCTTCCAGCCAGCATCTCCGCAACCCAGGAGTATAAGCAGCTTAGATGATGAATGAAAATTTGCAAAGAAAGTATATTAGGGTCCACAATACATGTGCCACATGAGTCTAGATGAGTATTTAACTGTTAATAGTTGAATGTTCCTGTATTATCCTGAACAGCAACAGTCACCACTAAATAAAACAAGTGAGCGAATTCCTTAGGCTTCCGCATATGCCTGAGCTTTGACATCAAACCCAGCATATTTCATAGATGAGGTAATATACTGTAAATTTTTTTCTTTCTCCACACTTTTCCTAACCTTAAGTAGAGGTTTAGCTGGGTCTCATCTTGTTCCAGAATCCTGAATTCCCATTGTACTTTTTGACATATTGTAATCTACTAGATGTTAGCATCCTATATTTTAGGCTTTAGAATTCTGTTGATGTTTTCCACAAATTTATCTTGTACTCTGGGGTTATTGGTAATTGGTCACTGGCAGTTGGTTTGTGTTTGTTTGTATTCTTCTGTCCTCGACCATTAATTTTTAAAGGACAATGTTATTGTAAAGTGTTGCTTGCTATTGTTTTGCAGTTCCCAGATGCTATATTGTGGTTCAGATTTAGTGAAATGTTGACATGACGTGCCTTCATTTCACCTACACTTGCCTGGTTTTCAGTTTTATGCCTGAGGCCAAATACTGCACATTTAATTCTATGTAAGGTATACACCAACTGGCCACTGTTTCCCTGTTTTTCAATGGTCAGGACCCCCACAAACCATCCCAGAGCAGGTATTATTTGTGTGGTGGATCATTTTCATGCTGGAGTTTTTTGTATCCAGAAAATGAATAAATAAATAGATATTTTGACTTCATCATTCTAATGCATACTGTACTGAGTCCACTGAACTTACTGCATGTTTTAGTAGACACGTTTTCATTGTGTTCTTGTTTGTATCATCTGTTGCTCCTAATGGCTTTTACTTCTTCATTGTTGTTTTTGTGATTTCATGCTATTTGAAATGAGTCAGGCTTTGTTATGCATGATTTATAAAAAAGCATGATAAATGACAATTCATGGAAAAAGTCCAGGAATCTAAATCCTCTTAGTGCTTGTCTTCCAAGTTCCTGACAAATTTATCAGAACATGAATTTTGTCTGAAATGACACAGCTAATGTTTTCATGATAAGGGTAAATTATACTGGATGAGGTGAACTGGATGTAGTTGCATTGGTCAGATCTGTAGAGGGTTGCAGCATGTGGTTCTAGTTAGTTAGTTGAAGAGATTTGCCACTTTTTGATCTCTTCTAGTGTGCAATAAGGCTTAGGGCCAGCAGAGGGTGGTGCTGGAACTTGGCTTAAAAGCATCAGAATTACTTTAATTCTACTTTAATTAAACTAGAAGAAATTTGTTTGGTGAGTCACACGTATGACATGTAACCTACAATAATACAATAGATAGAATTAAGAATCACTGCTCCAACTGACTTGGTTTGATGTGCAATAGATGACATCAACAAACACAAAACATCAGAACATCTCACTGTGGCTGCCATCCACGGATTTGTTTGTTTTTAGGCTCTCCAAAAGATTTCTCACAGGAAGGTTCTTATATGAAATAGTCAAGTATGCGCTCACTGACGCCCAAGATGATGTTTCATGATAGTTCTGTGATGAGGTTTTGCACGAAAACCCTTTTTTTAAAAATCACTTTGTGCTAGAGAGGTTCTTAGGGGATGTTGTGAAGCAAAATGACTTGAGGACTTAATTTATTGCTGTTTTATCTTCAACAGGTTCACATATAATTTTAGGTAATAAATAAAATTGAGTTATTTGGGTTTGCTGACATTGTGACTCCCAGTTCCTTCACTGCTGTAAAGAATTCATGATTTGATGCATTTCTCTACAATGCAGTATTTCACATTTTACATCTCAGTCATTGAACTGTACTTTTGAATGTTTTTGTTAGCCACATCTTGCAAATGCAGCTGTTTACAAAAAAACAGAATTACATTTTGGCACAGGCAAAACTGGTTTAGACACAATGGTTTACTTGGGCATGTTGCTGGCTGCAGTGATGCTCAACCTAATCAGTCTATTATGTTGGGAAGATAGATTAACTTCCTGATATTGTGAACATGTTAAAATGCATAATGTCTTCATAAGAAAGAATGATTTAGCATTACCAATATATCATCAATACACCTCTACCAAGTTCAGCTTCAGATGTGAATGTACCTGAAAGGAGAGATTAATACTGTCTTCTGTTTGTACTGGCAGTGTTGTGGATACAGACATAAAAGAGGTGTGAACTGGGAGCAAGCAGGAATTCATACGTATAAGACCTATCAGTGTAAGAATTCTGATCTCTTTATGTCTGGGATGTATGAGATGAATAATTCATCTTGTTGAAGGAGCTGATCATAGATCAGCATTCTTTCAGAGAAGCTTGGTACATATGGACCCAAATCTCAGAAAAAGCATCTGTGCTATATGAGTAGAAAGGAAACCAGAGCACAGCTACTCCCACTACAGCTCTGTGTATGGATTGTGTGCTCAGCATATTTATGTTTGCGTTACTAGTATGAGGTCAGTATCCCCCCCCCCCCCCCCCAAAACCTTTGTGTTTGTGGAAAGAGTGATGGAGCATACTGTTGAGAAATGGAGAGGGTGAAGCACAAGTTTGGAGAAAAGGAGAAGGTGAGAAAGAAATGAGACGTAAGGAATGACAAACAAAAAAAGAGAGAGAAGCAAGCAGTGACAGAGCAAGCGACCAGAAGAGGTGAAGATGGATGGGAAGAAGTGTTTCACTGAAGCTGGTCTATAGGGCAGTGTGTGTGCGTTGTGGAAGGTTAAGACCGTTAAGAATGCTGAGGGAATGAAAACACTCTTAATGAGGTGTTTCCTCATGCAAGTGTCCAATTTAAGGAGGCATGTTAAATACATGAATTATCTGCTGGGTGTTTTTAAACAATGGGGCAGTAATACTTTTGTGGTGCATGATATTTTGTTAGAAGCCTGTAAATAGAATCATTCATTTTTGGTAAACACATCTAAAAAGTTCTGAGGCTATTTAAGAATGTATGTTTAAAACAGGGAGCAAAGCAAGCAAGAAAAAGATGTTCAGTTCAAGTTAAAACTTATTTTTAAAAAGTGTAAAAGCTTAGCTGTTCTCTGAAATAGGAAATCCACCAGTAGTTCTGATGATGGTGATCTGTGCTCTGTTGGCTATGCCGGAATCCAAACAGTAGGGGGCAAACACGGGCTTTTCCTTATTCGAGATAAAGCCATCTATAAAGAAAATTTTCCGCAGTTTACTGTGGTTCTTATTTCCTCTATACAGGTAGGAATCCAACAAAATACTGTTTACTGTTGTTGGAGACATAATAGAGGAGAAATATTTAGCCAACAGCAGTTATCTGAATGTTGTAAAAAACGGTAATTCAGTAATTGTTTCAAGAGAAAAGAGTTGAAGCTGCTGAGTAAACCTGAAATGGAAGAGCCATAGCCAACAGTGTTTCATTACCATTTAAAGAGCTACTGGTGTACAATGTTAAAAAGTGTATGTTTTAGTTGTTTATGTTACCTCAGTTTGTAAGTTTTCAAGGCATGGTTTGTATGTGTAATGGCGCTTTTTAGTTGCTGGGGGTCGCCGACGCCATTTTAGAGCGCTGCTGACGGCGCGAGATGTGCGGAGTTGATTGGTTAATGATGGCTAGATCTAGTCTATGGGTTTTGTGTGTGTAGAAGTTAATTTATTGAAAATGTGATTGTATTTTTATTTTATTTTATTTGTTGAAAATGTTTTCTGGGGGAAAAAAGTAACATACTAGATAATGGTTAAATTGGTTTATTATCTTTATTGCTAAACTAAGAAATAAACCTTATGTGATTTTACATTATTATTGAATTTGTTGTAAAGCCACCAATGAGGAAACTTCACCGCTGTTTACTGTGGTTTTTATTTCCTCTGTTCAGCGTGGCAACACTTTTGCTTTGACCAGAGTCAATTTGTCATTCTCCCCTGTAGTACAGAGAGAGCGAGAGTGAGTAAAAAAAGAGGGAAAAAAATCTCAGAGTGTCAGTAACACATTCAGCAACATAATAAGTAGAGAATAGTCAAGCATCTAAATACATTGAAGTAAAAATGCAACCCTGGGCCTAATCCTAAACCCAACCTTAACCTCAGACCAAAACCTCACCCTTCTCTTAACACTGGCCCTAATCCTAACCCTGACCTCAGTCCAAAACCAAACCTAATGCTTACCTTAAACATGGCCGTAATCATAACCCTAAAGTTAACCTAAAACCTAATGCTGACTCTGGCCCTAATTCTAATATTAACCTTAAAATAAATCTTAACCCAAAACCTAATCTTAACCCTAAACCTGACCTTAACCTCAACCCAAACCTAACCCTAACCCTGGCCCTGATCATAACCTTGACCTTAACCCTTCCTAACCTTAACATGACACCTAATCCTAATCCTTTACTCAATGAAACCTAATCCTTAACTCAACAAGTAATCCTGACCCTAACCTTAATCAAAATTCAGTTACAGGATGGTGTCAGCAGCATGTCTACAAAAGCTTGTTGAGGATGTTGAAATGCTTAATAGTCTACTAAATGTATTTATACACATACATTACATACATACATACATACACATAAACTTGCACCCAGAAAGAAGTGTCAGATTGCAATGCTATTGGGAAAGAAGATAAAGGTTACCAGGAACGTTTAGACTTATATAGGCAATATTTATTGAGCTACACATACATCTACACATATATCTGACTCCATTTCCTGTCAGGCATAGCCTATATAAAATTATGTGTGTGTGTTTGTATGTAGAAGGCCAGTAGAAGTTACAGCCTGTTGTACATTTAGGATAATTAGTATAGGAAGCAGCTGCTGAAAGCTGTTCATTCATCTCACCTCTCTCTGCTGTTGTCTCATGTGTGGCCTGCTGTGCTGCATTCTCTCTAAGTGTATCTGTAATGGATGAGTCCATTAGTTGGCCTTTCTGTGGGAGGTCATTGCTCAGTGCCTGACCTGTGAAAGAGGTGTGAGCCTGTCATCGCACAGCTAACAGCTTTACCCCTCGACATGGTAAAATGTCTGTAATGCTCCTTGTATCTCTCATCTCTTATTTTGTCTTTTATCACTTCTTCGCATTTTGTTCAGTGTGACTCTGTCAGTTGTGGCCACTGAAATATCAAAGGAATATTTAGCTAGTTTTAGCACACTGACATTTCCTGTCTTCATTTGAGTGTCGAAGTTAAGCTCTGTGGTGAGATTTCCAAAATGCTGTACATGAATGTATATGTGCGAGTGCTCCATGAGGAACAACAAACCCTGTAATGTTTTTGTCCACTGTTTAATAGCCAGATTTTCAAACCACCTGCCGCTGTAGTTTGAATCCAGTTTGCAAAAATCGGATTTGGGCTGGCAGTCTGGGCAAGCGCTCAGTGATATTGAGGTCTAGACTCTGAAGTGTACTTTGTTCTAAGAACAACAACAGCTTCTGTGTTTGATTTACTTTTCTCAGTAACAGCTTCTGTACACATCCTGGTGTTCAGTTGTCTTCTCACAGTGGAAAGATGGACAGAAATACTGGATGTTTTCAGATCAAAGATGAAAGCTTAGGTGTAATTTATCTAGTGGTAACTTTTGGTAGGTCTACCAGTTCTTGATAGGAGTCTCATGTTCTCTGTATATTTTAATCATCTCTTAAACGTTAGTTTTAGTGACTCCTGCTTTTACTAATTTTTCTTCTTTCCCCTTCCTTACAGAGTTTAATCATCTCTCCTGTCTGATCTCCTAAAATAGTAGCTGTGTAATGGCCATTTCTGTACTGGAAAGTAAATATCCTTACATGTAGAGAGGAAATAGCTTCCCAGACCAATACCAGATTTCATTAGACAACTAAAAACTAAGATCACCCTGTCATGCATAGCGTGTGTGTGTGTGTGTGTGTGTGTGTGTGTGTGTGTGTGTGTGTGTGTGTGTGAGAAAGAGAGAGAGAGAGAAAGAGAGATCATGTAGCTTGTAAGAGTTTTAGCACTTGGCTGCCCCTGGATGTGTCTTCACTCCCAGTTGGCATATGGCCACCGTAGTGGATGTCAGTGAAGTGAACTTAACTCATTCTTGCCTAACCAGTAAATTTAGTATTATAAAATTGCCATATATAGCAATTTTATACTTAATGTAAGTTTAATATATAGCTTATATTAAATTGTATTTATGAAACGTATATATAATTTTTTTTATACTTTTATCCACAGTAATGTTTTGGTGTTTTGCAAAAAATAAGTTACTCCTTTTGATCAAAAGACCAGTGAAACAATAAAACAATGTACAGCTCTGGAAATAAATAAGAGACCACTCCAGTTTCTGCTTATATCAGCATCTCCACATGTACAGCAGGTTCTTAGTGAGGAACAGAAGGTTGGGTTCTAGCTTTACTGGCAGATACAGTGAGTATCTGATTCATAAGAACAAGGTCAAACAACAAACACACAGGACAACACAGCTACAGACTGACAGAGGGCGAAAACCACACTCTACTGACCGTGATGAGCGCCACCTCATTTGAATGTGACTTCCACCACCGTAAGATGACCTCAAGTGACCTACAGAAAGACTGGAGAGCGGTGGATGGGGTGAAATGCACAGCGAGCATAGTTCAAAAAACAGGCTTCTAGAGGCATCATTACTCATTTTCTAAATAAACAGATCTATAATACAATATTTGATCTGGAATTTGGGAGACATGTTTCCAGTAGTGTATAGAATAAAACTGCTCATAGAATAAAACTGCTCATTTTAGTGAAACACAAACCCATAAATGGTAAAACAAGAGACATTGATCATTTTGTGGTGGTCTCTTAAATTTTTGCAGAGCTGTATTTGGCTTTAACTCATCTTTTAAGAGTTACAGTGCAAAGTTTCAGTTTGTTTATAATTGTAACATCTTTACACAACATGATCTACAGGGCATTATCCAGATAAATGTAAAAGCTCAGATGTAGATGTTATTAGGTTGAGGTGTATCTTTGAAACATAACCATGCAGATGGTAACAGTTGGCCATTTGAGGGAACTGGGGAATTGTTCACAAATACAAGAGCTACAGCAAAAACATTCACAACCGTCAATAGCCCAGCCAACATTACTATTAGGTGTCCTACTTTTATATCCTAATGAAGTCATTAGATCCGTCCAAACACACTGCAGCACGGCCTGGGACTAAAATAAACCTCAGTGTTAATTAACTTCACTCTGTGTACGGTTGTTGGTGTGTCCCACAGGGGAACGGCACTGGTTGTAATTCTAAGCATGTTAATCATTATTTTCTTTTCTTCTTGTTCTATGCCGCTTGTTTTCACAGCATAATTTTAGACCCTTGCTTCATTAGTGCTTTGAGAACTTCATTATGAAGGGAAGGTTTGGGAGACACTGTCTTTCTTCCCTGTATTTCTCTCTCATTCTCTCAATTCCTCTAGAAGTCAAAGCTTATCTTGGATTCGATATGTCTGGCTCAGCATGATAGAATATTTCTTAATATTTATGCTGTCCAAATTGTGTGTGTGTGTACAGACAGGGTCATGCTGAGAGGGTTTATGAGTTTGAGCTGAGAATTTTTAAACAAGAGCATGAAATCATACAGAGACGGTCAATAAAACTAGACATAATATACAGTTCTGTGCCAAGGTTTAAGGCACCTATGAAATGAGAGATAGTTATTTTAGCTTATATACATGAATTCAACAAATTCATGTGCTGGCTGCACTGCAAAAAATATACATTGTTATCATGAAAAATTACAATACAATAGACTATGCTTTTCTGGACATATGGTGTATATGGTCAGTACTTGTAGAAAATGATCAACTACATGTTTCATTATAAAAGAGCAACATTAATCTTGTTAAAATGGATTTAGTGTGACACACTATGCTAAATATTGAATGAAATGACAGTTTTGATAATACGTTTTGAAATTGAGCTCTTGAACCAGAGTTTTGACTGATCAGGTGTTTATTACAATTTATTACAATAACACTTTCAGCTGGAAATGAAGCGAATGAAGAGTGGGTTTTGACTTTTCCCTTGTGCTGTACATGGGGTAGATAAAATAACAGATACACCTCAAGAAGAAAAATAAGTTCAAAGGGGGGCTCATAGTGAGCTATACTATATGTAATCGAAGTCAACAGTATATATGAGCTATAAAAGATGTGAAAGTCTTTTAATTAATCTATGCAACATGCAAGACTTAATAAGTTCCAAAGAGACCAATTAGTACCAGAAATTAGAGATGCATCTATTATAAAGACTGCAAGATTATTTAACATGTCAGAAAAGGTTCAAGAGTTATGACCACGTATATAGAACACATGAAGAAACTTCATTGGCAAAAATGAAGTGTTCACGATTTGAAGCTCATTACAGACATACATGGTCACAGAGACAGATGAAAACTTACGGGAGTTCCACCAATATATAGAAATTTCAGTAAAATTAAATTGGATGTAAACATTCTAGCATGTTCTAGCATTCTCCCACTGATCTATAGAGCTTTAAGGAGCAGATATTGAATATCGCTCTCTCTAGTTTCTTGAAGACTACAATAAAAAGTCATATGTGGTTGGGGAGGCAGCATAACTCCCTATTATCCTGTAAGTCTTGAAGGTGGTTACTCTAGGCAAGAATTTTGGCAATGCCATATAGTGTGCACCTGAGTCGGGTGAAATTTCATATTTCTGGTTCACTAAAGGTTAACAATAAATCAAGGGATTGCTAGAAAGGGAACAACACACACTACTATTTTCTTTGTAAAGCTGCTTTGTGACAGCGCTATATAAATAAATGTTGACCTTACTTGACTACTATTTTGTGGAGATTGGCTTCGTCCTGGATTTTTAAGGTCACTAGTTGCCTTCTCTTCTAGTATTACTTGTGTCATTATCAACAATTAATTAATACTGACTGGACTTTCATAACATAACTGTTGTTCACAATAACAATTGCAATGACTGAATTATGCAGACACTGACACTGGAATTCCCCTTTAACCAGGACAGTTACAAAACACTGCAAAAATATGACCAAAAAATACTACAGCTTTGTAACCCAGTCTCTGCAGAAACTACATGTTGTGAAAGCTGGAATTTATTGTAAGCCATTTGGAAACCACTTGTATCCAAGAAATATCTTAAATTCCCAGATGATAAATCCCTATAGATACTGCTAAACAATTTCAAAAGTGGGTTCATGAACTGCAGTGTAAAGTCGAACGCCTTCCATAGCTTTCCCAATCGCCATGTGTAAACATGACTGAATCTCCATGGAACATTTTGGAGCTATGCAACAGCCAAGAAGATTCCAACTCCTTCATTCCTCAAAGAACTAAAGGCTTTTCTTTTTGAAGATAGTCCAGTATCTTCATATGGTAAACAGTTCAGCTTTTGTATGAGCAAAAGGTGTGATGTATGTTCACAAGGCAAAAGGAGGCCATATCATTATTGTATTGTTACCACTGCTCACACATACGTACCTACATTCGTACAGTCGTATGCAAAAGTTGTACTTGTTGATTTTCTACGTGATAATAAATAACACAATCGCTGTAGGAAATAAAGTTAATGCATTTTAGGGTACAGTTCCTGCTCAATATAAGTTCAATATAAAATATTATTTGCTATAAACTTTTGCATAGGCCACGTTTTATTTTTGTCCCCCCCATATATTATTTTCTACAAATAAACAGTGATTGTGTATTGAAAATTGTTAAAATGGATGTGTTAAATAATTTTTATTTGCATATAATTTGACCAGGGGTGCTACAAGTTTTGCACACGACTGTGATACACTTACAATATGCTCCTTCTTTCCTAAACACTCTCGGTCCGCATTTAAAATAAACATGTCCAGACTCGTTCAGCTCTGTTGTACTATTTACCACATGCTGCCAGAGCAGCGTTAAAAAATTACAGATTAATATGTTGTTGGCTGATCTCTCAGAGAAAGATTGAGTGTGCATGTAGTTTCATGTAGGAGTGTCTCTATCAATTAAAACAAGTGTTACTTTGTTAATGTTACTAATGGTTTATTATTGCTAAAATAAACAAATAACCCATTTGTTAACGGGTTGTTAAAGTGCTTATATCTTACATACTGTAGCGCTCTCTACTGGCCTTATTCATGCAGAGCAATGATGTACACAGCACCACAGGAGCAACACACTTGCAGTCGAGACACTGATCTTGTGTTGGTGTTGGTGGTGTTTTCTCCAATAATGCCCTGTTCAATAAAAGAGCCTTTGCCTGAAGATTCTATGTTTCTTCCTTCTTTTCCAGTATTTTTGTGTTTTTTTATTTTTTTCTACATACATTTTTTTTTTTATTATCATTGTATTTCCTTTTTTTGTCAGTTTTTGCCAGAATTTCTTCCTGCCTTTTTTGTGTATAAATTGTGTTTAAATTTCAAGATGAATGGAAAAATTACCCAAAATCACTTTGAAAAAATGCTGACATTGACCTTCATTAAATGTAAAATCTGCATTAGGATTTAGCGTTAGCATTTTAAAGATAACAAGGTTTTGTTCTAGCATCAGCGATAGAGAACTTCATTTGTGGAATCACCTACATACTGCATATATATTCACCAGCTTTGACAATATCACAAAAAAAATTAAGATGTTCAATTTGTAAGAGTGTTTAAAGTTTATTTATATTTATATGTTACATCAAATTTAGGAAGGCAGTGAAAATATGTCTTTCTGTAATATGGGTGCTTTAATATAATCTAACACGTTGTCTTGAACAATGTTGCTTACGTTCCATAACAGAGAGTACATTTGGACAGCAGATTCTTCAGCCTCATCATGCTGAAATTAAATGTTGCTTATTGGCACATTATCATATTCATACAAAATCTTGAAGTTTACGTTTACAGAACTGCCCGTCCACTGTAAGTAATTCAGATTGGAGGGGAAAGGCCCTTAGAGAAAAGCTAACAGCTGTGAACACAAACACCATCACTCTTGATTTATGAAAGCCACATGGAGTTTAAACAAATTACTTTTAATTAGTCCAGAGCCATTTACTTTAAATTTAAGTAATGTTTGTACATCAGTCTGATCTGACACTGAGTCAAAAAATATGATCTTAGTCAGCAAAAGTTCTAGAAGAGGACTTGAAAGGACAGAAGCTCACTAAAAATTTATTTAAAGGATTACAATATACCAAATGTTATTTTTATAGGTTGTGGACGCATTCATGTAAATGTATGACGATCAGAGAAGCTTTATCAGTGCAGATTGCTATTTAAGGTGGAGAATGGCAGGAGGAGCTCTATACTGTTGTCAGAATCAACACGTAATTTGACAGGCGCAGAGCTAAAAGTAGAATAAGGTTTATTGTACAGACTGGTAGCTAAGCTCAACAATGCAGACCAGGCACTCATAACAAAGGGGCTAGGCAGAGTCATAACCAGAGAGACAGGCAGAAGTTGAAAACCAAATAAACCAGCAGACCAACAAACAAAAGGAGAATCCAAAGAGAGCAGAACCAGAAACAGCAAACAGAGATAACAGGAGTGAACCGCTTGGTATGCAACAAGGTTGGCAATACTTCACAATGTGACTTAACAAATGAAGGGGTATATAAGCAAACAAAGGTAATGACAAACAGGCATGTGAAATCAGAACTCAGGAGATGAGGAACAAGAGAACGGGATGTGATTGGATGGTTGTGAGCATGTGATGTTGACTTCATCAGGTGGTGGATTCTGGGGGATGGAGTTCGGGAGATCGGCGGTAGAGGGGAAACCCGGAAACTATTTTATTGTTGTTCTATATATACTGGGTTAGACTGGAATTCAACAAAACATTTTTCATCCACGGCTCCCCAAATGAAACATCCAGTTTATTTTCCCACTGCTGTCGATGGCAAACGTTGGAAAATTTAGCCATTGACGGAATGTTCTGTTTACTGCTGCAGTCAGTGGTTTGTTGTTGTTTGCATCATTTTTAATTGCATCTCCACTGAAAACACCGGAATATCTGGTTTGCCATCATCTGTCTACCACCAAACGTGAACGCAGCATAACAGCCACCTCCGCTACCTATTAGTTCTATCAACATTACGGTATTATCACGCTACATATACCTTACTGTTTTGTCAGAAAAGATCTGCCATGTGAAGTAGACTGTTCATTTACCTTGTATTAGAGAATGTATTGCTGTCTTTTTTTTTTTTTTTGCCTTTTTCATCTTATAAAGTAAACATGTTGTACTGTGCTTGGCTGTGGGAAAGTTAGATGGGTCTGGGTATTTATCATGAATGCAGAGAGGTGACCTGCCTGCTTCCTGACCATGTCAGCTAGCGCTGAGCAGTGGTTTTCTCGACTGCTGCTTTTCAATAGAGAGTATTTGCTGAAGTCACAGCTGGAGGACAGGACCTGCTGGATGGACAGTGCTTTGGCCTGCCGGTGGTTTTTGAGGCCAAGGCCAATAGCATTTCTGCTAATACTGCCTCCACAGTAGAGCAAGAATTGATGGTGCAAGCTGTGAAACTTTAATTATATTTGCATACTACATGAAATTCATCAAGGCAACTGTGGCAGACAATAGTCAGTGAGGAACTCCAGAAGCAGCAGCATGGCAAGGCCCACCCGGAGGACGGTGGCTGGTGGCAACCTAACAGCAGTGGCCACTGCCCTACAGTGACAATTTGACCATGCACCGGGAACGTGGATGGCCGAAGCCAATACCAAGAGCTGTGGCCCCAGTAGTGCAAGTTATTAACCCCACAAGCTGAGAGGAGATCTGTTGTGATTGAGGAAGATGACACAACTGCTCCAGAACCCTGTGGGACAGAATGTAGGTCGGAGGGAGGTCTGGCACAACCTGTGGTATGTTGTTTACTGACACAGTGAATGTGAGATACGTGACCGGATTCTTGCTAGCAATATGGTAACTCAAACTGCAAGTGTACTTTTTCACCTAGTTTTTCTGCATGTGGACATTGCAGCCCACCACCACCACCATCCCTATTTGTCAGACCCCCGATTCCCTGATTGTATCATATATTGCTAACTTAAATTTTTCAGCGAGCCTGAAATATGTCAGTTCCCCTCAAATTGATGTTAATTTAGTGTTGTAAGAAAAGTCTGTGTTTGCAACACGTTTTCCTGTCTCCAGATTAAAAGGGGTGAATGCCAGTTGGGCGAACATGGAGGCAGTGTTGTTTCCAGATACAGCATGGCATTGCACACTTCTAGCTCTATCACGCTCTGTTTGACAGCTAAGTGATAAAGAGGAGAAGAAAGATTTGCTCAAGATGGGTAAATGGTTGTTTAAAGGTTTTTCAATGGCTCAGCAGTAGCAGAACTGATTATTATTTTAGTGGGAGTGTGAATAACATCCCTGGAATGTTTAAACATCCTCCAGTGGAGAGATGAGGCACCCACACCCACATTAATGTGGCAGCTGCAAGAGTGTGTAAGTGTGGAATATTTGTAGAGTCTGTGTGTGTGTGTGCAGAGGGTGGTGATCGACTTTTGGATTATCTTAAACATTACTTTAGTATTTTTGTTTTGCAGAAGTACTGATCCATCCATGGTCCGCCCACAAATGCATTCTTTTATAGCAACTGTTGTTGGGTTGGACAAGCTTTACAGAACACTAACAAAGGCCCAATGAAAAGTTGTAGCACAAAACTACTCTTTTCCACAATTTAGTTTAGGTTTATTTCAGTTCAGTTTCCGCTTAGTTTCACAATAAGTAAATTTGAATGTTTTGTTCATTTCAAATGTTATTTATTTTGTATGCATGTCAATGGCCTCATTGTTAGGATGTAACGGGTGTAGTTTTAACTATAGCATGGTGGAAAAGTTGTTGTTTCCAAGCTGACTAATTTCTATTAACTACAACAACAGTGTCCAAGACAGTAGCATGTTTAATCTAAAAAGGCAACATTAGGTCAACATTAAGTTGATCTAAATGTCTGATCTAATGTAATGCAAGTTTATTAGGTTTAATAAGATTTTTCCCTTGAAAAATTATATACTGTATATCAGTTATTTACAATGTTCAACCTGTTTCTCTCTCTCTCTCTCTCTTTCTCTCTCTCTCCCTCCCTCCCTCCCTCCCTCTCCAGCCTAAATCTCACAAAAGTGTCCATAGTGTTTATTCTGTTTCTATGATTTCTTCTTTCGGGGGAACTTTAGAAAACCCTAAACTCACTAAAGTTATTGCCCGAAAGAAAACACAGCACAGAAGTGTACTCAAGCACTGGACAGCGTTACTCCAGAGTGTTTTTAACAGGTCACTGAACGCTGCTCTGTATGTCTGGTCTACATTTATGCATGTCTTGGGTGAACATAAGCTCAGGAGGTGAAGGAAAACATTAGTGATGACTAAACAATCCCAAAGCATCTCTTCAAAAACAATAGGGGTAGTGGACACAGTGTCTGCAGTGGGACTTATATCACATTTACAGAGACATTTTAGTCAAAGAAAAGAAATATGCACATTGTACTGGAGTGTCGATCTTGGATAAATTTCATTAATTGTTTTCAAACAAATTTGCAGGATATAGCCAAGAACAAAGTCATAGTCTGAATCAATGTACATGCTTTCTTTTAACCTATCATATCCAATAATGCTTCATTTTAGAAGGGGAAATGTTTAGCATTTCAGCAGAGATCAGTTTTTTCTCCATTTTGGCATGACGTTGACATGACTAACTGATTGAAGTTATGTCCCAGATTGTCTCTGATTAGCTGAGGCATGGTTTCCAAAGTATATCCAACTGGTGACCTTTTTCAAGTGACAGTGACAATTTTTATACATCTTTGTTGTTTGTTCTGACCATCTATGCATTCATCTTGTTGGTATCAGTGACAAGACATGCGCTTTATAGTGCTTGTAAAGTGTTTTTGTTTTTTCAAGGATTCTTTAGTAAAAGCAATAGTTATAAACTCATCATTGACAAAACAGTTGCACCCAGAAGGAATCAACCGGCAGAAATGAAACCTCGTGGGTAGGTTTGACATCATAAGACATGCGAATGATTCAAGTTTCACTCTCAGGTGCGCATGTGACGTAGGCAAGGACGGCACTTTTTGCTGTACCTGAGTGACTATATAAGCTTGTCCTGTTGCACATGCTTTCCATTCTGACTCGTGCTGTTGTGTTGGTAGCATCCTTTGCCAGCAGAGTATGCCTCAGAGAAAAGTTCGAAAGCAGTTTGTGGCAGTTTACAGTTTCTCCTCAGTGTGTGACCTTTTAAAGAGCAGTGCAGGATTGTTTTCTGGTTCTTTTTAGAGAGAGAGAGAGAGAGAGAGGAAGAGAAAGAGACAGCAAATGGTATAGAGAAATTTCAATGAAGGCAAAAACATGACAGAGTTTTTTGCATTTGCAGAGGTGAAAGTCAGAAAAGAAAGAGAGCTGGGCTTTACATTGAATGGTTGTGTATTAAGAAGACAGATGTGGAATTATAAAATAAAGACAGGTAACATTGTTAAAGAGGAACAACAGCACATTGGGATGGGTCGATTAGGATTAAAAAAAGATAAATAAAGGGAAAAATACAAGAGCCAAACATACACACACAAGCACTAAATACTGAACCCTTCTGTTACCTCTTCCCCACCTCCCCAAACTGTTGTTCTTTCTATCTCTCTCCATTCAGAGAGGAGATTGGAAAAACACTCAATTCACTAAATACCCCAACAAGGGGCAATCAATCAGAATAAAGCAGTGAGGAGGAGGAGAGGGGCAGTCTGGGAGAGAGAAAAGGAGACGATGTGTTCTCAATTAATCAGAGACAGAGGAAGAAGAAGTAGAAGAAGAAGAGAGATGAGGACAGAAACAGAATTTGTTTATTGTAAGATATAGCATTGTAAGTAAGAGTCCCCTTTAAAGGAAACTTGGCAGGCGCTTACCTTAAAGAGGATCTATTACGTTTTTTTGATGTGTTATGGAGTTTTTTGTGCATATAAATCTTATGTAAAGTTCTAATGTAGATGCCAGAGAGAGCAACTCTTCACAGCTGCCTAAAATGGCTTGTTGGAGTTATAGTCCTTTTCCTGCACCAATATTTTACAGAGAAAAATATTTCAAATATTTATATAACACTAAACGCTAGTGTAACATTAAACATCCAGCAAAGCTTGTATGAAAAATATGATATAAATCTGATAAAACACAGCTTAAAAAAACACTGAACAGAGCTATCTGAGAACCCCATCCTATATCTTACAATAAACAGCTTTTATGTGATGCTAAGTTGCCAGAAAAATGTGCAGGTGGACAGAGAAATCAATGTGTGAACGAAAAGACAGATAAAGGAACAATATTGGCAGCTACAGACAGGTGGTCTATCTTGTTAACGTTTGGTTTCTTACTTTCTCTGACCCTGAAGATGTTTTGTGTAGGAAGAGCAAAAAACGACATCCGTGTGAATGGTCAGGGGAATGCTTACGGAAGCATTACCCAGGATTAGGACCGCCCAGTTTACATGGAGAGGAGAGAAATATGCCGAAGAATATCAGTCACTTATTGGTCAGTGGAACATTATTCAAAGGTTACACTAAGTATGTAAGTGTATGTTTATTGTTTACCTGCAAAAGCAAGATTAACCTCACTGGGTCTTTTGAAATTTAATTGTAATTTCAATACATGAATAGTATACATAAACCCACTTCTCCCTCTATTTTTCTCTATTTCTCTCTTTATCTCTCTCTCTCTCTCTCTCTCTCTCTATCTATCTCTCTCTCTCTCTCTCTCTCTCTCTCCCTGCTTCTGCTTAGTTGATCTGTTAAGAACAGGAACTGTGGATGGGTCTATATTGTCTCCATCCTCTTCTCTCACCTGCTGTTTCTTTCTTTTCATGCATTCATTTCCTCAGTGAAAGCCACTCACTCAGGGTCACACACATTGGAGACCCCACAATGTACACACACACACATCACAACTGGCCCCAAACACACACTGTGCATGCCTCTTTAGTGTTCTGATTGTAAATCACACGGTTCATGTCTCCATTCAGGCTGTTTAGGCACAGACTCAGCATTTGTGGAATTCCTGTGTGTGTGTGTCCTGTTGGATTCTTTTAAAAGAGCAGCACAGGACAAAGGAGAGCTCTCTTTGGCCTCCTTTCATTTTCCCAATATAAAACCCCACCCAGATGTAGATGGAGGAGGAGATGGTTTTAGTGGTTTTGTGCAGCAGGTCAAAAGCTTAATGTTAGCTTTGTTTTTAGGGTTTTTTTGGCAACTCTGTCTTACATTTTAGCACCATAATGCATAATATTTATTGGTAATCAACAATAGCAACGATAGTCTTGATAAGTAAAATGCGTTTATTTATTCTTATATATTTTTGAAAGGATCTGTTTTCCAAAAACCTCCAGACCTGGTTTTACTTAAAGGAGCAGAGAATAACTTCTAGTGATGAGATAGCAGATTGCAACCAACTGACTCCCACAAATCCCTCCCTTTCTGAGAACCTTTGGTGTCCGTCAGGTTTTCTGCCATTGTGTGTCTCATTCTCAAACTTCCCACAACACAAAATGGTTATCCAGCACCGATTTTCTAGCTATTTACTCTATCCCACTGAGAGGTTATACTAAGCATGCTTATACCATTTGTACAGCGTAGTAACTCATTGTTTCAAATGTTTTATGATGTTTTTAATTCAGTTCAGATTTACAGATTATTAATCACTACATTTCCCCCCAGTAAGATAATTATTGTTTTAATGCTGGAAACATTTTCTGGTAAGGACATTCACTATCTTCACATTGTTCACATTTTGCTGTTCTACCTTAAATAGCACTACATTCTGGCACCTGAAGCATTATAATAGTAACTGCTGCACCACTTCAGCTGGAATGGGAAGCTTTAAACAAGAAGCTGGTGAATAAGAAGAACTTCAGCCTTGTAGTTTTAATGCTGATAGTATTTTTGATTAGTTTTATCAAAATATCATACCTGGAGTTTTATGTATGAAGTTATTGACAAATATGTGTATCTGCGGTTTGTCCATTCTGGGCTACTGTAGAAAGATGGCAGTGGCAGCCTTTGTTGGAAGCTCATATGTACATATGAAGGCTCATTCTTAAACAACAAAAACACAATAATTTGTAGTTACAGGCAATTCTACACTAAACACGGTCTGTATATTATATTCCAGATCTGACAATATATATATTTTTTTGCTCACTACACCTTTTACAAACAACTGGCAGAAGCGAAGAACACTAACTTTTGTTAGTTTTTAAACATAAATACATTGATATTTATAGATCTCTTTTTTATTCTTTTTTTAAATACATTTTTTATGTTTACTCTCTTTTAACACACTGACACAGTGCGCTGTTGTTTGAAATATCTTGTCATCTTTTTGGATGCTTTTGGCACATTACATGACACAGACACACTCTCCAGCCCCCACATAACCATTCACGATTAACTCTGACATCCAGCTAATCTAGTGGATTTCTACTTTGTCTTCCTTTCAGCATGTCAAAAGTATGTATGTGTGTGTGTCTGTGAAGTTAGGACAGGTAAAGATCTTGCATAGTAACTTTATCCAATTTTTGAAATATGTCATTAACTGCATCAAAATATCAGAGAGAGCTTTTGTGGATATCTTTCAACACTGTGTTCAGTGTGTGTGTGTGTATGTGTGTGTGTGTGTGTGTGTGTGTGTGTGAGAGAGAGAGAGAGGGAGAGAAAGAGGGAGAGAGGGAGGCTTTATCCAAGCCGAAGGAAGGCGTAAGACACAGAGAGTCTCTTGTATGGTTTATGGAGCGACTAGTGAAAAGGTCACAGGCTCTGACCTTTGAGCAGTCACACTTGTCGTCTCCTCCTACCACACACACACACACAGAACACCAACTAGCCCTACATGTGCACACACAGACGTCTGTGCAGCAGCTGAAACAACTAAAACCTAAAAAAGTGTGAGGCAGAAAGTACAGGAGGAACATTTTATGGGCAGCACTTCAGCACCTTTAGGACCAGATTCAGATCCAGATTCAGATTAATCCTGAGCCTGGACTAAATCGCATGTTTAAAGGTACGACAGACTCTTTAGTATTAAAGACTTTAGCTTTGTCCAATAAACCAAATTAATCAACTAAATTATGCCATCAAGACAGAAACAGGCTATACTTTTCGAATTGCTCCTGGACATGTCCTGGACTCAACAGTAGTGATCTTGACAACAGTTCCACTGCCTATTACTTCACATATTACTACTTGATTGTTTCTTCTTTTCCCCCCATCTCCCACGTTCAGGTTTCAGTTCTGGTTACACAGGATAGCTTAATGTCTGTCTAGCTATCTATTTTTGCCCAATAATTGCATATAAGAACAGTTAAATGTAGTCCCTTTGGTGTGTGTCTTAGGATCTTGTGTAAATTTTATCTTCAGAGAGCTTTCATGAATCCAGGCGTTGGAAGAGAATCATGTTTACCCTGTGCTAATACACCTGACAAGGCTTCATAAGTAGCTACTTGGTGGAATCAGGTGCATCAGGAGAGGGAAAACATTGATTTATCAGTTCCGCTGTTTCTAGACTAAGACTGGAAGACACAGGAATGAAAGTAACTGAATCCTAGTACATATGAACCAAAAGCATTGATCAAGCACACCTCCAGAATGAATGCTGCCAGCGGCCGTGATTTTGGCACTACTTCTGCAAACGTGGAGAGAGAAAATCTATTCAGTATTGCTTAGGCGCCACTGTAATCCGCTCTTTCATATTTACTTATTCAAGCAATTTAAACAGGATTGCTTTTGTACAGATGTCACAACTTGTTCTGTTTTTGGCAGTTGTTGAGAAGCTTAGAGTGAAACTCATGCATCGAAGCCCATCATTTTAGGATGTTAAGCAAGCAAGTGTGGATGTGATGTTTGGACGTCCGCATACTTTTGGCTGTAAAGTGTATATATGCCCCTTGCCAAATAAATAGTTGCACAAACAGTTGCACCCAGAAGGAATCAATAGGAATGAAACTTGGTGGGTAGGTTTAACATTGTGAGACATGCAATTGATTTAAGTTTCACGTTTGGCGTGAAATTTTTTTTCTAAATTTTTCAGCATTTTAGCAAATAAAGTTTTTAAAGATTATTATAAAAAGAGCACATTATATTTACACTACAGATCTACAATGTATATATTTAATTTATTTAAATATTCGTTGTCCATAACTTCTTAATCTGTTTCTCTGCCTGCAGTGTATTTTGCTGAATAGATTATGCTTTAATGTTTAATTGAAAAAGGACAGTTTTGTAACGGATGATCTTTTTATGGGATTAGCACCTGCACTATAAACCCTTGACCACCTTTGCTCCTGATTATTTGAGAACCCTTTTTGCACATTAACATTCGCCTCTGTGGTGTTTAACTGGTTTCCATAGCACCTTCTCACTCAACTGTGCAGTAAGTGTCGGTTTTCGTGATGACCCGTAGCTCAGCAGTGCATGACCGACAACATCTCTGACCACCACATCACAGAGGCTGCTTGAGACCCCGGGCACTAACTAACCCTCCTGGGAGTGATATCACCGCAACCGGCCAGTACACTTTGAACTTGATGCCAAATTCCTGTTCTGGTGGAAGCTGACAGAGAGAGAGAGAGAGAGAGAGAGAGAGAGAGAGAGAGAGAGAGAGAGGNTACTGTTACAGTAAAAATAATTACAGAGAGAGAGAAGCGTGACAAGAATAAGACAAGAAGGAAAAGAAGATGAATGAAAGAGAGAAAGGGAGAGAGAGAGAGAGAGAGAGAGAGAGAGAGGGGGGCATTTCCTGTAGAGGGGGTACTGTTACAGTAAAAATAATTACAGAGAGAGAGAAGCGTGACAAGAATAAGACAAGAAGGAAAAGAAGATGAATGAAAGAGAGAAAGGGAGAGAGAGAGAGAGAGAGAGGGAGAGAGATGGGTAAAACTAGATAACAGAAACTATCCGGCAGGTGAGACAAGGTGATGAGAGACAAATATCTTAACTCCCTCTCTCTCTCTTTCTCATCTGTCTTTCCTTATGCCTTTTCCACTGTCTCTCCCTATATTCTTTTTATCTTTATCTTTTTTTCTCTTCCAATTTCTCATCACTCGCTATCTCTCTTTTGCTTTCTTTCATTCAGTCTCTCTTTTAACTTCCTTACTGTCTCTTTGTTTCACTTTTGGTTTTCTTCCCTCACTTTTTTTTTTGCTTTGTGCCTTCATCTTCTTTTTGCTTTCTCTATCTCACTCTCTATTTCCTTCTTTCCCTCTTTTTCTCTCCTCTCTTGTCTCTCTTTGCCTCATCCATTCTCCTGATTCTCTTCCTCTTCTCTGTTTCTTTTATCTGTTTTTATGTGTATAATGTTTTAATTTCTCTCTCTCTCTCTTCTCCCATTTGTTGTATCTTCTTCTCTCTATATCTTTCTTTCTTTCTCTCTCATCTTTTTTATATCTCTTCCCCTTTCCCCACTCTCTCTACAATTCCACAGCTCCTTCCATCACTCACCACATCTGCCTTTTCTCTTTTCATCACTCTGTCTCTCATCTTCTGGCTCATTCTTTCTCCTGCTCCCTCCTGGTTTTGATCCATTTTACAGTCCTTTCCTCCAGACCCTTTCCAGGTCCAAGTTGGTTGGGCACACTGGAGGTCCTTCATGGAGGTCTGTGGCTGGAGCTGTGATTTGGGTTACTTCGTTTGGGGTTTGGGGAGAAAAAGGGATGCTTTAACACTTGTGTGGTTCAGGGGTCTTTGATGACATCATCAGGGGCTGCTGAGTTTTTAGGATCTGCTAAACTTTTTTTGCAAGGCCCACTTAAAGGTTAAAAGTCTTCTGAGTTCATACACATTCATGTATGCATCCACACTGAAACTAACACTGAATTGATTTATTCTTTTTAAGCAGTTGTACTATGCTTATTGTTAGTTTAGAGTATTTTCTTTCCCTCGCGTTGTTTGAAACAGAAGAGTCACAGGCACAAAAGGCCTAACATGTGCAGTGTTCTGCATGGATTGAGGTCTGTGGCATTTTTGGCAGTTTTTCACTTGGCTTTTGAAAGCGAAGCAGGGATGATGAGTGTTGAGGGGGTGTGCTTGGGGAGAGCATGTGGGGGTTGGAGTGAAATGGGTGGGGTTTGGGGGATTCTAGAGATGATATCTGGGCCATTTAAAACGCATATAAAATGCACACAATAAAACTGTGCAGCACATGCCACAACCAGAATGAATACACCATTCACACATTTTTTACTTGTGCACTCTTAAAGGTTAAAGAAAGGGTTAAGTGGAATGACACCATAGTTAAAGGGAACCTATTGTGTTTTTCTCTTTTCATTTAGTGTGTAATGAAGCATTTTGTGCATGTAAATGTTCTGCAAAATTCTATTGCTCAAAGTACACACCAGATTAAGGAACTCTCCCCCACAGAAGCCACTGAGCTACCTGAAACACCTCATTGGAATTCCAGTCCTTTTTTCTGTTACCAGCTGACGTCATCTCATAACACAATTCTTCTTTCTCGCCTACCAGCAGGCTCAGCAAACCACCACAAAATGCACAGACAGCTAAAACAGTAAAAACTGACCACCCCAAAACACCCTGCTCCAGTCTAGCTTATGAAGGTGGATCTACCAACTTCTTTTACTGGACATTTAGGATCAGACTCTGGATCAAACTGATACAGCAGAACCAATGCCATTGTAAGAACAGATGCAGCAATGAGGGGTGGATGAGTAGGTGAGCTGACCAATCAGAACACACTGGGCTCATTGGGAGGCATGGCTTAAAGATGCAGGAGTTCTCACAGGGTGTTTCAGATAATTGAAGCATGTCATTCTATCCCAGTAGCCCCAAAATAAATGATCAACAATAAGAATCAGCATAGTAGGTCTCCTTAGGTCTCTTAAAGAACTATTTCTTGTCTTCAAGGGCCAAAGTGCAGTGCAAAAAGAAAAAATCAATATACAAAGAAAGTGGGTAGATTTGTTTTAAATCAGGTATTTTACAGCATTATACCATAATTAGTTACATAAAGAGTTATACGAATTAAAAAGAAAATACTTTAATAGGTTATGCAGTACTGTGCAAAAGTCAGAGACCACCCTTTATTTATTGAATTCTCAGCAAAAATGGACATTAAGTAACAAACAAGCCACTTATTTTGCAAGAGATGCTTTAGATAAGACTACATATAAGACAATCCACTTGCATAAAGAAGAAGTAAAAAAAAAAGTTACAAGAAAAAAGTAAAAAGACAAAAATTTTAAAGTGTTAAACAACTATTCTGATAGACCTCCAAAACTGGTCACCAAACTTTCATGTTTAAACATTGAGGAACCTTTATTTTGTAGAAAGTATTGTGTACGCTCACTTGATTTCTCTTTCTTTTTCCCACTTGTACCCCAGATGTACACACATGCTAAGACCACTTGGCTGCACTTAAGCGATTGTGTTGGGTCAGTATCCGTCCATAGAATTTCTCAGTGGAGAAAGAGGGAGAGATTTGGCCTGCTTGGTTCATAAACAAACACTGTGTGGTAGAAATGAGGCCTGGAGGGGTGTGTGTGTGTTTTAAAAAGCTGATAAAGGCTTCATTCAGTTGCACTTCTTAAATCTTGCTTTGTTTGTGGTGTTGCTGTAGGATCAGCACTCCTATTCACAAAGCACACAGTGATTCAAACGGGTTTTGGCGGGGTAAATTCCTCCCTCTCTATCTATTTTTCCTATCTTTCTGTCCCTCGTTTGTTCACTGCAGGGAGTAGCTGCGCTTTTCTCCCATTGTGTTTCAGAGTAAACGAAGGTCATGTGTTTCTACCAAAACAGACAAAAGCTCCCCAAAACAAGCCCCTCCTCAGTGTGCCCCACTTTCTCTCTCTCTCTCTCTCTCTCTTGCTCAGGATTATGTTTTCAGCTTCTTCCTTTATTTAAATTTGGACCTTGAATTTTCATACGTCTGGGTCTTAATAATAAAAACCTCTTTCATGGGAATCTAATTATGCTGATGTGCATGACTAACTCAATATTTTGTTTATATCAGGCAGTTTTCTATACAAAGTTCCCTTCAAGTGCTTCTCTTTTTTGTGCAAAATTGCTGTGTACTGGAAAAGCTGAGGCCCCATGTTGGAAACTAAACTGCAGTAAAGCACGGGGCAGCAGGGGTCACCACACCCCAGTTTAAAGTGTCATCGCTAGGGCAGCAGTAAAGACAGACCAATCGGAATGAAGCGATATAGGGGT
Source organism: Semaprochilodus insignis (assembly GCA_034552555.1). Taxonomy (NCBI): domain Eukaryota; kingdom Metazoa; phylum Chordata; class Actinopteri; order Characiformes; family Prochilodontidae; genus Semaprochilodus; species Semaprochilodus insignis. Next base: position 20,307,168 of record CM067484.1, on the reverse strand, counting down.
GGGATGTTGACCTGGTGTTCAGTTCTTGTGCCCGATTGGCGGACTGGGGTTATTTGGGGCGGGCCCTCGGGATCAGACAGAAAGGTCAGTGAGCAGACAAGGCCTGACTGATGGCGAGCAGTGGAAAAAGTGATAGATGTGGGGAGAGAAGGATAATTAATTTAGAAGGAGAGAAAAACACAGAAAAGAATGGGACAAAAGAAAGGAGGGAGATGCTCAGGGTCACACATATGTTAGCCATGTGTACAGAACAGAATGGTGATGATCTTAGCAATAAACCAAGCATTTGCCTTGTATGTGTATGTGTATGTGTATGTGTGTATGCTTATGTTTATACATGGATACAAGAGTATTCCGAATGTAGACAGTGATATTTACAGGTGTATCTCAAAAACGTTCATTTTTGCTTACAATTTATTTAAAGGTCATATATTTATATTTGTTACACATAGAATGGCATATATCAAGCCGTCTTTTGTGTTAATGACCAGTATGACTTGTAGCTCATTAAAAATCAGAAATCCATTATTAGAATATTTCATTAGATCACACAGGAAGGGATGTACAATACAACAATGCCCAACTTCTGATACATATGTTCATTTATACACTCAATACTCAGTACTGGTTGAGGCTCCTTTACTGCAAATTACTACATCAATGCAGCGTGGCATGGAAGCAATCAGCTTGTGGTTCTCCTGAGATGTTACTGAAGCCCTAGTTGCTTTGATAATGGCCTTTAGCTCATCTGTATTGCTGACACAAGTGTTTGGTCACCTATTAACAATAACGATTAGATTCTCTGAGGGGTTCAGGTCCAGAGATCTGCACAGTAATATCATGGTGAGCAATCCATTCAGTAGTAGTTTTGGCACCGTGGGCAGTCCTGCTGGAAAAGGAAATTGGCATTTCCATAAAGCTTTCAGCAGATGGAGATGACTGCATTGACCTTGGACTTGATAAAACACAATGGACTGACAACAGCAGATGACATTGCACCTAAAACCCCCAAGAAAGACTTTGGACCACTGAGCAACCGTCCACTTATTTTTCTCTCTAGCCCAGGTAAGACACTTCTGTCATTGTCTTTGGTTCAGGACTGGCTCGATATTAAGAATGCAGCAGTTAGATTCCCTTTACTGGAGGTGTCTGTGTGTGGTGGCTGTTGATGCACTGACACCAGCCTTAGCTCTCACAAGTGCACCTTTTCCTTTTTGTCCTTCAATACAACTTTCTACTATTATGCTTTACAGGACTCTGCGAACAGCCAGCCTTTCCAGCAATGACCCTTTATGGCTTACCCTTATTGCAGGGGGTGTCGAATGTTAATTTATATGAAGAACAGGCGGCTTACAATTTGTAAGATTTTAAGTTTTAAAAATTCCAAAAGGAATTAAATGATCAACAGAATACAAAGAAATAACAGTTTTGACTGTGTGTCAAAGACATTTATGTATTGTGCTGCAGAGGAATCTACTGAAGTTAGCATGCTAACCACTTTGTACCTCAAGCAGTAATAGTAAGACACTGTAGTGTGAAGTGGAATCAATCCAATATGAGCATATGAAGAAGCAGTGCTGCCCTGATGGTGTATTCTAAACTTTTGTCAGTCAAGGTAAAGGTTCTCCTCCACAGGTAGCCAATGATAGGAACAGTTAACACGATGATGGCTAAAGCCCACACCCCCCTGGTAAGAAACCACACACAGCAGCAAACAATAAAAGTGATATAAATCATCAGTCAATCAATATTTATTTGTATAGCGCTTTTTACAGCCAACGTTGTCTCAAAGCAGCTTCACAGAAAATCAGTTTGTTATAAAGGAAAAGAAAAGAGAAAAAACACAGAGTTAATGTACAGACGTAAGAAAAATACGGAGTTAATGTACAGACTAGGGCTGCCCTCTAGAAGTCGACGAGTCAAATCGTCAGTCGGAGACCCTTTAAGTCGACTGACAACCTTCAAGTCGACTGACAACAGTGAGGATTTTTTTTTTTTTTTTGGACAAGAACTTTAAGAATTTAAAAAGACATTTTAATAATTATTAAAAGGGGAATAATAAATATATATTTTAAAGTTCTTACTGGGCTGTGACGCATGCTTGCTAAAAAATTAAATCCACTTGACGCGCGCTGGCGGTTCACTGTTGAAGGAAGCTAAAGCTGTGAAGCTGAGAAACACGGGTGGAACGATGTCTCAGAAAAAGTCTGGAGGAGCTTTTGAAGAAGAGAATCCGAACAAATTAAAGCTAATTCTGCTCGTCATTTAGTCAGACATCGAACACTGCTTCAAACGAGTGAGTTGACTTTCGTTTTAGACATAATGGCTGTTTGCGGTGAAGGAAAAAAGGACAGAAGATGTTTGTTTTATTATAATTCCATTATTTTAGAATCTAAATTACAGATATTTTTATTTATTCGTTTACAGCTAAGATTATTTTTATTTACAGATAAGTACAGTCACTTAATATGCCTGCCGATAAACGAGAAATAAATATTTCAGCGCAGGTGATATAATTAAACAGTTCAGGACTACCATTCTCCTTATTAATCGCACAGTGGGGAAATTTGTCTTCCACATTTAACCCATCTTCCACATAACACCCACATACACACACACCAGGGGGCCGTGAACACACTTGCCCGGAGCGGTGGGCAGCCCTATCCACAGGCAGTTGGGGGTTAGATGCCTTGCTCAAAGGCACCTCAGTTGTTACTGTTGGTTCAGGGAATTGAACCGGCAATCCTCCGGTCACAAGGCTGGCTCCCTAACCTCCAGCCCACGACTGCCCCATCTAAAATTCATCTAAAAATAATTTAAATATTGACTAATTTGGTCTTATTTAGGAGTTCATTATTTATGAGAGATGAAAGACGAAGGGTCATCCTACTGAAGAAGCTGTTAAAAGTGAAATTAAAAAGACCGGCTATAAGCGCTAATTTATAGCATAAATACGTTGCTTGCTGCCCGATGCTATATTCTGTAATTAAATCAGGCTCCAGATCGTTCATCATATGCCATGTCTCTTTTACTTCAAAATTATGTTCCTGTGACTCTGCTGACTTTCTAAATGAGGAGGACATCAGATCTGAAACATGCAGATTGATTTACTGATTACTAGATAATGTATATGGAGAAAAAACATGAACGAATAGTCGAATCGTCGGTCAGGACGGGCGAATCCGATTCGACTGACAAAATTCTGAGTCGGGTACAGCCCTAGTACAGAAGTAATTGTACAGACGTGATTGATTGATTGATTGATATAAAACGAAGAGTAAGGTGTTAACGTTGGCGTTCCTTTCCATCGCCAGGGATGCTCTTAGAGAGTAAAGGTATGAAGTTTGACACTGAATTTACAATGTTTCTTCTAGACTGGGAGCAGTTAATGAAAACATTGAGGAGCAGGAGGGGCTGTACTCTTCCTTGTTTCTCATGATGGAGATCAACATCTTTCTGGTGGTATTTGGAGTATGAATTCAACAGGTTGCATCATCTTACAAATTGCATCTTTAAGGCATTTTACACTCAACTTTACAGATAAACATGACTATTACTTTGTGAATAACTGTAAAAGCTGTAGGAGCAAGGACAGAAAGAAATCTAAACTACCTGCAGCTTCTCACAGAGTGACCTAATTACAGACAAAAAGCACTACTAAACTGCAAACATTCAGCATTTTAAACAGAATTTTCCTGCATGTACTGAAGAGCCAACCTGTTAACAGAGTTAACCCACTAGCTAAGCTACGCTTACTCCCAGTAGCTTCTCATAAAAAGAATAAGTGCGTGTGTGTGTGTGTATGTCCATGTCCATGTGTGTCTGTGAGTGCCTGTGAGTATGTGTGTTAGGAGACCTGTCTGTGGAATGCTGGTGTATTCATTTCCTATAATGGCATGCTATTCCCGGTGTGATGTCATGATAACATCAGCTCCAATCAGCATGACTCCCCATGTCTGTTAGCCCTGGAGGTCCCACAGGACAGTGTGATTGGGGGGTCAGATACAAGATGATTCAATCAAACTAACTAATTAGCATGCTTGTTAACCCTCTCTTTAGCTGCCAATCACTATCAGAGAAGTCGTGTCCCACTGTGTCTCACACTCACACACACGCACGCACATGCTCATCTCAAACACGCTACTTTGTATGTGAATACCTTGGAAGTAATAGCCTTATTGCTTGTAGAGTCAAAACTGGAAAAAGGCTGGAAAATACTTAAGTAAAAACAGTGATTAGTAGATTCTGTTTGACCTGTTTGAAAATGAAAGCAATACAGAGCACAATAGGTATATTTTTTTTGCAAATATACACTGATTCCAAATTTGATGTTGCAACATGTTACAAAAACGTTAAGACAAGATCATGTCATATCACCTTTCCTTTTAACACTGTTTAACTACTACTTTGGGCTCTAAAGACACAAATTAATTCAGCTTTGAAACTGTAATTCTTTTTCATTTCTCTGTTATAAAGCTTTGTCTTCAGTTGCTACCATACAAGATCTTCACTGTCATATTTTGAGCTCTATTAGACACACATTTTCAAAGGGAGACAGTTCTGGACTGCATGAAGGTCAGTCTAGCACCTGGATGCTCCGAATACACAGCCATGCAGTCTCTACTTTAACTCAGTACATGGTTTGTGTACTTCATCTACCACTGCTTAATTAAAGTGGCGAAAGTCAGGAAAAGCTGTGTACTCTTTTCTTTTTGTTAAGTAATACTGGGTTTGTCTTGGATTTAACAATGTGACATTGGCGTCCATTGCTTCCCCAAAAGATCAGCATCCAGTTAATTCCACCATTGCAGTCAATGTCAAAAGTTGAGAAATGGCACTTGTGATGAATCGTTCTGAATACTGTGGTTTGCGGAACACTGCTGCTGGCGGCAACAGAATTTTTTGTTCAACTCCATTGAAAACAATGGACTATCTGGTTTGCCATCATCCATCAATCGCAAACATGTGAACAATAGTATAAATGGATGGAGCTAACTGGCTGTGGGCTGAAAAGGTATTGATATTAATAAATGTGTGGGTTTTCATGACATCATAAAAAGATTAAATCAAACCGGGTTTTGCAACTTTGCTTTGCAACTGCTTTCTTATATGGACTGTGTGGACTGGGAAGTGAACAGTACTGCATGTTTTGGAACTTAAACAATATTTACATACTATTTCAAACTTAGAACTGAATTTCTATGTCCTTTCTTTGTTATTTGTTAATATTACACACACACACACACACACACGGACATGCACACGGACATGCACAAAGTACAGCCATGTTGTTGCTTTAAACTGACCGCACATTCATTGTTAAAGTCTTAGATCTCTCTCTTTCTCTCTCTCTCTCTCTCTCTCTGCATCCCCCCTGATAAACGTTTCCATCATCAACTTACAGCAAGAACAAGGTGAATTTTCATGCATGACAAGGCTCTGTGTGTGTCAGTCACAGAAAGCAAGAAAAGAGAAAAATAGACACAAGAGGCTGTTTAACTGTGTGGTTAAAGTCCACTGCCAAGTCAGACTAACATAAATCTAGAACAAACCACAAACCTCACAGCACTTACGGTCGCAACAGAAGAAGGTGTGTTTGTGTGCATGTTATTGCCTTCATATCCTGAATTCATATAGAGTTTCAGAACACAATGTGTTGAAACAAACACTTTCACAGAATATGAACATGTAAGGAAGTATTACTGGGTTCTACATGTTTGTGGAGAGATATGCAGAAATGATGTGTAATCTTTTACATGTGTAATATAGGTTTCAGGGATGTGGGAAGATGATTTGTAGTGGGAGTACTGATATTTGTAAGCAGCATACCAGTGAAGTTTGTGGTGACGACATGCCTTTGTTTTTAATTTATTGGATCTTTTACATAGTATATATACATACAGATATTTTACATGTTCGAATCAAAATGCGGCCTTAACTTTTTTTTGTTTTGTTTCAAAGTTGCATTTTAACAATCCTGAACTCTGTGGGTGAAATATTGGGCGGTGTCCTTGCTCCACATGCTCCGATTAAGCTTACAGAAGCTTTAGATGCCGCCCTTTTGTCCTCAGACTAAGTGTCCTCTTGGTGTGTAATAATTGTATATTGAAGCGTTGAAGTAGAGCAAGACACAGGGGAGACCATGATTCCGCTGCAAGAAGTGTTCTTTATTAGAATCTCCAGCAGAAAGGCACATGAAAACACAACCAGGGTCTCCTCTAGGCACAGTAACCACCTCTCAGAACCTCTGTAAGACCACTTCACAAACATAGAACAACACGATAAATGCTTAGACACAACTTAAACTAACAAACAGTAACATTTAAGAATTAGAAAAGTCACCACATAGTGTCCCCTTCAAAGTCTGACCATCCCATCCCTAACGAACAGCCAACCATGTGGCCAGCACAAACTCTGCGTGTACTTCCACCAGTTCGCCTTGGGCGGCGTGTCCTTGCTCCTGAGCAGCTAGGGACGATGTCAGCAACAACAGCGCTCCTCCCAGCTGCTATCTGGCATGAGCCAGTAGTGGGTAACGGCAATAATATTTTACTTCTGCCATTGTTCAAGATCTGTTTCAGTGAGATGAACCTCAGTCTCACCCTAGAAACACAGCTTGTGGTTCGGCTTCACCTCTACATGATTCATAGGTCCTAGACACCCCCTCTGTTACAGTACTTACTGTGATGGATTTTGACCTCTCATGCATCACCACAGCACTGAAAATCCCACCAATAAAACACAGATAATCTTTTTAAGGAAATGTCACATTCCATAAAGTGGTTATTCTAGAACAACAACAAAGCAAAATGTCAGCAATAAGGGGAGTTAGTACATTTTAAAACAACGCATTGCATAGCAAAGAAATAGTGTAAACTCTGCAGCTTTACATGCTGTGACTGGGGTTCAAATCCACAGAAAGATAGTAATGCTATGTGCCTTTGGCTGCCTTTGGAAAAGCTGCTTTATCCACCATGTGGTTACACTATATCTTTTTATAAGAGTGATTGCAATATACACTTTATTATTTGTATAATTTATTTCCATGTTGCTTTTTTTCTCCTTGAGCATCTGCCCCATCTAATGCTGAACTTGGAGTTAATGACACTTTCCAAGTAGAAATTTCCACTTAAAGAGGTGTTTGCTTAGATGTTTTCCTAGTCAAAGGTTTTTTTAGTTGTATGCCTCACTGTTGTGTATTTCATGACTAGAGTAAAAGTAAAAAGCATCTGAATTGTGAAACATGTAGCTCAAAATGGTCATTTGTGGCACAAATAGAATAACATATAATATTTATACATCGGCAGTTTTGTCAGGGCTTATCACTGACACATCATAACACGTCAACAGATGTGGGAGAAGAGTAGATTAAATGGCAGGAATAGACACTTTATAGTGTGTCATTTAAGAGTTTATGGCTTTCCATCATCTTCCGAGCTCCTGAAGTCAGTCAACTGAAGCAGACATTGTTTGAAGGAGAAGCTGATTGGTCTGTGTGTATGTGCTGTGCATCCGTGCATGTGTTTTTAATTGTGTGTTTGCAAATCAAAGTTGCGGAACAGTAGCGCTGACTAAAACTATGCATGAGACTAAGTTGGCAGACAGAGTGAAAGTTTGTGTGGTCTGCTGCTCTGCGCTGTCTCCAATTCAGTTCACTGTTCACTTTCATTGTATTTGTAAAGAGCTTTCCCAATACACACTGGCACAGAAGCTTGCATGAGTCCAACCCCTAATAAGAGCTTGGAGGGTGACAGCAATCATGGTGTGATACGCATACACTACCCCAGGCCAAACCTCCAGCAGTGTGTGCTCAGAGGTTTGGCTGCAGATTAAAGCACACAGTTGAAGCCTATTGTTTGTGCTGTGCAATAGGAGCTTGCTGTAGATTATTTATTTATTTAGCTATTGTCTAGAGTTATACAGTGTGTGTGTGTGTGTGTGCGTGTGGGTCTGTGTATATACAGCAGAGTGATCGGTAGTGCACTAAGAACACTGCCCTGAGGGGCTCCAGTGCTCAATGTGATGGTATTAAAGATGTTGCTCCTGATCCAGGTCCAGGTCTCCCATTGAGGAAATCCAGAATCCAATTGCAGAGGGAAGTGTTCAGGTCCAGCAGTGACAACAACTGTTTATCTTGACCCTGACTACAGAGACTCCACACACAGATTCGTTAGTCATCTTCACCTTAACAAAATCTGAAGATGACCTGCATTCTGAGTAACTCAATGACAGTCTGGCACGACACCATTGCAGTGTTTGGTGACGCTGACGTGGTGTTAAGGGCAGTCGTCATAACGGTCTGCATGCATGTATTCCTGTGTCGTGCAGACATCTGCCACTGGTGCTGGGACTAACAAGTTGACATCACTGATGTGCCTGGTGGATAATTTGTCGGTTCTCTCTCTCTGTGGTTTGTGTAGGTCTCTCATATCCTTCATGTCGCTGGTGCATGTCTTCTTCTATCCACAGCCGCCAACAGCGTGCTTTGGGAATATCCACATGACCGGTATGGCGTCTAATAATTCAATAAGACAATCCTGCTTCCCAGAGCCCTACAATCAAACCTATCTCTTTAACTGCTCAAATTACTTTCAAACTTATCTTCACTTGCAAAGGATTCTACCAACACAACAGCATGAATCAGAATGGAAAGCACGTGCAACAGGACAACCTTATAAAGACAGTGAGGTACAACGTTTTTTTTGCACTAACGATTTTTTAATTTGTTAAAACATTATGAATTCCTTATTTGTGATATACCACGTTTAGAATGTTTTACATTATACATTTTTGTTCCTGCAAATGAATATGCAACATCTTCAAATAAAACTAACTGAATACATAACTTATTCTTACCTTTCAGTTTTTTTTGTTTATATTTTGTATATTTTAATCATGTGAGTATTATATTAAATTTAATTAAATTTAAATCAAGCAAACTCAGTGAATCACTTTTTAAGTGTAGCTGTACAAAAAGAAAGATGCATCTTATTTTGTCTGTGCTCACTTTTGTGGTTGTGAAGAGCAGCGTGACACAGAGATATTTGCTCTTCACGGTTGAATTGGTGAGCGTAAGCCTGAGTGAAAGAGATGAAGGATGAGGGTCAGAGAGACAGAGGATGGGAGACACCTGGAATGGAGAGAGGGAATAAAGAAATGGGGATAAAAAGAGAGGGTGTGTCACCATGGTGATGGTCACGGGCCAGAGAGAGACTTAACTCTAAGCTAGACGGATGGATGGATGGATAGATGAATGGATGAATTGAGCAGGAAATGAAGAAAGAACAGAATCCACTGAAAAGAGGGTGAATGCAAGAATGGAATAGCAGAGATCAAATGGAGAAGAAGTCTCTGTTTCTGGGCTTCCTCAAGGAAATATTTAAAATGGTTAAACAAACACACAGATTTACGATTTCCATTTATTTGAATGCTTCACTAATTATTGACTTGAAATCTACTATTTAATAATCTACTGCCTAAAACTTGTGCACAGTATTGTACATAATTTCTGTGCTTGTTTCAGTGAGCAACAAACAAGACATAATTCAACAAAATGTTTGAAGGCTTTCATGGCCTATGCAGTATGGGGAACCTAAGGGGTTAACACAGCATGAAGGAGAGGGGACTTTGCTTTCAGAGAGATTACAGGATGCAGGAGTGGAGAGAGAAGAAGAGAGAAATGCAGAGGGCACTAAATGGTAGATAGGCCTCAGCTGAGGAGAAAAAGCCCCCTTTCGGCAGTTTAGGCCAGGGTCAGGGGCTCTTTCATTGGGTAGCTGCCACTACAGTCCTGAGGCTTGTGCTGGGGGCCGGTGGTAAAGGGTGTGGAGGGCCTGGGAGAGGCCACACGTTTAAAGACTTATTCATCTTCTCCTCTGCAAGGCCTAGAAGAGGCCAGTCCTCAATCACTACCTCTCCACAAGCTCCATGCTACTGTGATTCGTTTCAAGGAACGTATACAACATCACGTCTGTTCAACATAGTTTTAGTAATGGCTTTGCAGCTAGAAGGGTAGTTCTCAACATGTGTTTTTTCGTCCTCGTGTTCTTGCCTGACATCATCTTCCACTGCCAAGCTGAATTCCAATATCAAGAATGCATGTACCGAAAATGTCATACCTTGTCAAGAACATTCTTCCCAAAGCACAGATGTGTTCTTCTTCTTTCAAGCTGAAACTGTTCTACGTTCCAACTTCATTTAACAGCAGCTAACTTTTACATATTAACAGTAATGTTGTACTTTATAATTAAAGGACATTGTTTACTTCTTAATATATATTATGTGACTACATATTCAATGCATGAAAAATGTATTAATTTTAGGCATTCTTGCCTCCCCAAATCTAAAAATGTTAGTTGGTGCAACTGTCCAACCGTAATGCAGATTATGTAAACCAATTCAAAAGGGAAAATAAAAAAAAAGTTTGGCATGATTTTATGTTTAAACCTTTAAAATCATGGAACAGGAAATACACCCAGATTTAAAAGCATTCATCTTATTGAAAACCATTTATGTAAATTCTGATTTCTCCAAATGTCACAACCAACAACAATGGACTTTTATTCTAAAAAAGTGGGTAGTGTCGTTGCATCATAAAGAAGACCCCATGGCTGCCACCAGAAACTTTTGCTACTGATCCTGTCCCCCCTTTCTTCCTATTGCTCCTCTCCTACCCTGGGAGAACATGAAGGAATCAAGGAGAGGAGAAGTGCAACAGAGCCTGCTTATCCACGTTTGGGTGGTTTTCTACATCACTTTTGTATCTTATTTTATCTTAAGTACAAAACACACAGCACAAATACCTATATGAACCCCAATTAAACAGAATAAAAATGGTGAGCTGGATTGGGCTGGATTGCGTTAATCTGTTTTCTCTGCACGTGTCTGCAGTGACGCCACTCTATCCTCTTTACAGGAGATGGTGTGACTGGAAAGGAGCCCTCTGTGCCAATCAGACCAACTTTATACAGTTTAAAGTGACATGTTTATGTCAGCAGATGTTCTTGAGGAACTTAAAGTGTCTGGTTACCAACCCTGACCTACACAGACCTGATCCTTTGGCTTTTACAGCTATCGCATTCCTTTACAATACATCTATATGAAACAGAGTTGGGGGGATAAGGATAAGGCTTAGGTGGATTTTGGCCCGTTCCACCGCTGACGGCTTTGTCAGGACAACTTGGATACAATGCAATAGAGTATAGACTGGAAAATGGCCTAGATCTTAGATTACTAGATTAGATGCAATTTACCATCTGTCATGGCTCAATGACCTTTTTAGACATAATAAAACGCATTTGGTTTGTTCAAGAGTCCTTTTGAAACCTAAATGTATGCGTGTGCGCATGTGTGGATGCATATGCCAGTTTCTTTGTCATTTGTGGTAATTCACCAGCGGTGGACCAGGGTGTGTTTAAAACCCTCCGTAAGTGCGTGTGTGTGTGTGTGTGTGGTTTGCAGTAAGTAGGCCAAAAGGCTTGATTGCAAACAGACATGCAAGTGAACGATAGACAGTGGATGGAGCACAACCAGCTCACGAAACACACATTTACACAATGGGACGCAGAATAAAAGTTTGAGCCAGCTACAGAACACTGAACATATCCAGTTAAAAAGTCAGAATGGCCCCTAAATCTCAACCTTTCTGTGTTTGGAAAATGTTAGTACAGGATAACAGCATGACTATAAATACTGACAATGTCGGTTGTTGCTTCATTTTGAGCATTTCTTGGTAACTTTCTTGGAGTATATTTAGGTTGTTAAGCGAGTTATAGTACTGTGGAACTAATAATAGCTGTCATTGTGTCCATTTTTCTGGAGCTATTTCCTCAGTAATGTGTGTGTAATTGAGGTCAAGGCAGTGGCCCGTGTTTGCAGATAAGCAGCTTCATTCTTAGCCGCTCATTCAGCAGTGAAGCTACACACTAATGTTACACCAAAAAGACACAGTGACACAGATGCAGCATGCGCACTTTGTGCTATAAAACTTATATCCATGATTGAACAATGTTTTAAAGCATATCAGTTGACTGATCTATCCAATGCCCTTCCTTTCCTAGACGTTGTTGTACAAGCTTTTCAAAAACACTGTCCAGAAATTATATTAAAATTAATCTTTGTAATACATTGCTCAAAATTTGTCAAATTAAGCAATGATATAGTGCATTGACTAAAGTGTGGTCCAACAGTGGCCATAAAATAACACATTTGTGGGCAGTCACTTTGTAAATTCAATAATTATGTTTCTGTTGATTTTGTCCTCTTGTAGTATAAGGAGAATCGTGCTGCCATGCTGATGTAAGAGAATGTCTGTGTTATGAACTCTCAGCGCCATTACACATCCTCATTTGGAAAAGACAGTTGGCTTAAAAAAAAAAAAGCATTAGAATTAGAACTGGAGCTATACTTGACCTGCACACCTTTCACCTTTCACCTTTACCTTTAAAGCACAATTTTCCTATGTCTTTCCTGTTCTTCCCTGATGACACACTGGTGTCAGAAGTGGGATGGCACTGCCCAGCAACCTGTAGAGATACGACGCTTCCAACTTGAAGGTAAATGGCAGAGAAGACTGAGTGAAGATGGTAAAGAATAGGCGGTGAAGCAGAATCCAAGGGTTCGGTGGACTGGAAAAGCTGAGACAGCATGTGCAGGTGCTGGAGGAGCTGAGACAGCACATGCAGTTTGCCACACCGACCAGCTTCAATTTGCACTAACTGAAGATGAGAGTCAGGGCTCCAGTGCAGAGAAGCATCACGTAAGTAGTATGCTAGAGGATCTGCCGCAACTGAGGAAGACCACACTCTCTACTCCAGGGCCCCGATGGACAGGACGAGGTCCTGAGAGAGGACAAGAGGACTGGGCACTGATGTGGTCGTGGAGATTCCGAAACTCCTGCTGTGGAGAGTGCTGCTGCGGTGGGTGGGGGGCCCAGGTAAGAGTGGCTCAGACACAGGAATGCTGCCAGAGTTTTTAATCATCTCAGTGTCGTTGCTGGACTGAGACTAGTCCATCAACCAAATATGTCCAACCAACAGCGTCCTATGGGCAGCAGCATGTGACCACTGATGAAGGACTAGATGTTGGCTAACATAAACTGTGCAACAGTAGTTGAACTACCATCTCTGACTTTACATATGCAAGGTGGACCAGCAAGGTAGAAGTGCACACAGTGTTTAAAAACTCCAGCAACACTGTACCAGTGCAAAACACTGTGTCACACCACCACTGCATCAGTGCCACTGTAGTGCTGGGAATGATCCACCACCCAAATACCTGCTCTGTGGTGGTCCTGTGGGGGTCCAGACTATTAATAAAACATTGTAACAAAATAGGCAGAGACACAGATGGACTGCTGTCTTTAGTAAAAGAGCTCCTATATGGTAAGTGGAGCAGATAAAATGAGTGTAGAAATAAGGAAGTGTAACTAATAAAATGCTTGGTGAGGTATATTTATAAAAACTTGCAACATGTATAATGACTCTGTACTTGTTTTTCAGCCCTGTGACTGATGCATCAGCTGTAGCCTATAGAGAGCCTTATGTAAAGATGAACACACTGAAGGCAAATGCAAAACTTTAAATATATCTTTAAGACTTCTTTTATATTAATGAAGAACAGGCTTATATCTTGGCATTAGGCTAAGTTCAATAAGTGTTTGCCCAACCCTAAATGCGGAAAGCTGCTGGTGGAAATAGCCATTAACAGGAGTGGTTTGCAAGCTGTGTGGTGCAGAATCTCTGTGGTAATTTCGGAGCACTTTGGATTATTTTTATTGGTCAATTTGTTATGACAAGTTTGAATAATATTTAAGATTGTCTGAAAAACAAACCCTGCAGATGTTCAAAAGCAAATCTTATTTCCACAGGTCTTCATTTTCAAGAAGGTTACATGAAATACCTTTAATCTAAACTGACACTGTTATGTGTGTCTGTAAGCCAGCAAGTTTGTACCAGTTCTTTCTTTCATTTCCTCAGACTGTGACCCACTTGGCACCTTGAAGCAAGTAAAAGAAAGTCTAGAAGAAAGAAGCTTTTGAGCAAGCTTGGGAATTCCTCATTGGTAGGAAATGGGCCGATAGTTGACTTCTATACAGATAAAAACAAGACATTTCAATCCAATAAACACTTTTATGTCTCTTTTGTGGTCAGTTTAGGGTATTTGAAGGATATTATTTATTTATCTTTGGAATCTACACTGTATCATGGCACACCACAGACAATAATTTAACTGTTCAAAAGTCATTTCCCTGCGCTAACAAAGAAGCCAGCTCTGTTGTTGTTACTTATAATACTTATAACTCAGTTATAATAGAATAATAGAATTTTCCAAAAAAGTTGGGACACATCTATTTAACTCAATACAGTACAAAGACAACATATCAAATGTTGAAATGACCATCACCTCAGGACAGGTAGCAACATCAATGCATTATATATGGACTTTATTCTCAGTGGAGATGTCCTCTTCCTGGTCTCTCTCTCTCTGACAGTCTGCCAGCCTCTGTTAGGTCCACTAGGCCACGTCAGTCTTTGGGCTACATTGCTCAGGCAGGTGGAAGAGAACATTATCCCGCTGTGGAATGGTCACAGTCTAGGCCTGGGTGAAGGGCACTGACAGGCCCAGATAACTGTGTGTGTGTGTGTGAATGAAAGAGAGAGAATAAGAAATAGAGAAGGACTATGGATAAGAATACATCCCATGAGAGTTTGATTTAGATGTTTCTGCACCTGTTTTGGGGTGTGTATGTGAGCATGAATGAATTTAGAATACATCGTGTGCGCCAGGTTTTTTTTTTTTTTGGCTTTTGGTATTATAAATGCCTTTCTGCAGAAATTATTAATGGCACTCATGCTTTAGCTGCATCTGTAATCCATAACACTGAATCCCCACTATCTGCACAATTCAGTCAGGTTTATGGCAGATATATGGGTACATAAAAGGCAGGTAATGTTTTTAGTGAAGGAAGAGTAGAACTGCTGTATCGCAAACATTTAAAAAAGGCAGCATGAAAAAGTCTCATTCACTTCAAACACTATAATCATTGTTGAATATATCTTGGTATACTGAAACATTTCCCTTCACTAGAACTAAGGGGCCATGGCCAACTCCTAAAAAAAACACCCATAGCATTATCACTCCTCCATCAAACTTTTCAGTTGGCACAATGTAGTCAGGCAAGTAATGTTCTCTTGGCATTCGCCAAACCCAGACTCATATGTCAGATTGCCAGATAGACTGCGTGATTCGTCACTCCACAGAACATGCTGGTGCTACAGAGTCCAGTGGTGGTGCTTTACACCACTCCATCTGATGCCATTGTGCTTGGTGATGTAAGGCTTGCATGCAGCTATTTGGCTCAGGAAACCCATGACATGAAACTCCTGACATGATGTTTTTGTGCTGATGTTAATGTCAGAGGAGGTTTGGATCTCTGCAGTAATTGAGTCAGCAGAGCATTGGTGATTTTTATGCACTATGCATCTTTATGCACTATGCATTTAGAAACTTAGAAAGTGTGCTGAGTGATTCACTTGTATTTGTTAAAGATTTTATAGCTGTGTAGAGTACACTAGTCATCAGCTATGTTTGCTTTTCTGGCATAAACTCAAGGAACACATCATTTTAGTGTTTAAATTGATGGTTATGATTAGTGGTCCAACCTCAGATCAACACCTATTTTACAAAGCAATCCTCTCACTGTATGATTGATATTATACATTGCAATTTAGAAATGGACATTTATTAATGTTGGAAATGTCCATGCTGATTGCGGAAATTGGTTATTAATTAATCACGTCTTGGAAGATCAGCTGAACCTCTCGCCAATGTCAGCATTTGAATGGACATTGGCTTCCATGTCCAGTGGGGATGTAACAGATTTAATGAAGCATAACTGAATACCTGCCTGGGAAATACATGTAAGTTAGAACTTTAATAGGGCAAGAAAGGCACTGAATGCTTACCTCTTTCTTTCTAATAATCTCTCTATAATTTTTGTACACATTTATGTACCAATAACATTCGTAATTGTCCATTTCCACCCCCTCTTTATCCCTAATAAGGCTGTTTTGTTACTGTGTATTTAAAGCAGCATTATGCAGGGTTTTTTTTGCTATTGTTGTGGAGTGTAATTCACTTTTGCACAACATTTGTAAATACGAATCATGCTTTGAGCCCCTTATGGACTTGTTGCATTTGTTGACAAGCTGACTTATATTATTGATGTCCAAATGTGTTAACTAGCAAGTTTCCTAACAGACATCTGGCTAGTCGCTAAACCTCTGTCCAAATGGGTTGACTTCAAGCAAATATCAAAGGAGCATGGCAACCAAGACAAGAAAATTACTTGTCCAACAGTCCAACCCTCAAAATCTGTCTTGCAACCTTTTATCTCTTTTAGCTCTCACTAACAAATAAAAGCCAGTCCAAGATTTTTTCTTGTCCAGTCGCTTGTTTGGTCATGATCTCTTTTTGTTTTCCTTGCTTGGGCAGAGCTACCCTGCTACGGACTGAAAAAGCAGCTATATGTAATTATGTTGATTTGTGTTTTGGGAAAAAAATGAAACAAAAATACATTTTGCTGCTTAGTTTTCATTTATTTTTCTGCTTAGTTTGCTTATATTTTTAAGGAAACAGCAAGTAACAACACATCCACTTAGCCTGTCACCACACCTAGAAGAACCAAGGATATTCTTATAAAGGAATAATAATAAAGCAAAACTAACCTGATTGGACATTGTTGGCTTGTTATATGAACAATAAATTTATATTCAATAAATTTGTGTACCTTTTATATTAGTGTTTCATCTGTGCATGTACTTGTGAGGTGGTGATAGTGAAGGCCAGATCGTACAGATCAATAAGGAAGAACTTTCCACAAAATACAGTTCTGACAACTGTTATTTGGCTGATTTTAGATGTCAGCTACTAGCACAGCTACTAGCACTGACCAACAAATTGAATTTAAATCAGCGTTTGCAGTGCTTTGTTAGGACAGGCTGCTTTTGCAATACCACTAAATTTCTGATGAAGCTGAAGTTGCCTTCTTATTCACATATTAACACATTCTGTTCCACCTTAGATGATTACTGCATTGTTTAAGGTGGAAAGGAAATTGAACTTCAGCCTGCTCTTCCTTATCTTGGCTGTTATATCTGTTCCAAGCCATGTGGATGCTCTTGAATAAACAGATTCTGGATTCTTGGGCTTTTGAAAGTTACTCCAAAAAAACCCAAAAAAAACCAAAAACAGCAGCAGGTACAGCACCACCTCCAAGCACGAACTGACCTGAAGGCATCTTAGAAACATTTCTCTTGGCATAGTATAGGCTACAGAACTGGACTGGCAGCATTTACTCTAAAATTAGGTCCCTCTACCCTTTGGATTGATTGGATCTATTTTTATTTTGTCATATTTGAATATGTGCTGGGTCACAAGTTGCTGAAATCCCAGTTACAGATGTTTTAGTTTGGGGTTGTGGCACTGAGGAACACAGCAAAAGCCATACTGTGCTATTTGTTTTGGTTTGAGTGAACACAAAATTACCTGCTAACAGATAACAATGGAAGCTAGAACCCAGAAATGTGAAAAGGTTTATGCGGTACTTGCATTTCTATTTAAAAAGAATCCCCAAAATCTGCATGTCTGTGAAATTGCACCTTTAAAGTGGACGTGTATGGAAAGCAAACAGACATTGTAAGGATAAGAATAGGTAGCAATTTGAATACGTCATGAGTTTAAATGATGTTTAAACATTGTTGTAATGTAGATCGTTCTTTCTCCGCATAGATGTTTCTGATTTAGCTTTATCAGAGCCGACCTGATCAGGCTGTTTTCAATTTGCTGTACTTTTGCTAAACGTCATTGTCTTTCTTGTGCATGCTGTGTGCATTCTTTATTCATTCCCAATGTATACTTCTTGCTTTGTGCATCATTGTGGTGTGGGATCAAGAATGCTATTCATCTAAACACACAATCTCGGAGCGCACAGGACACTTTATCCAAGCACGTCAGAGCTGCTTTGGTGTGGTTAGGTCCTCTTTTTCTCTGATATGTTCCAATCCATCAGCTTGTTCTTTGAAGGCCTGTTTTAGGGCTCTTTGTAATCAGAAAAAATGGTTCTGATCATTGCAGAAGATTTTAAAGTCATCCATGTGGACCTGGAACAACAATTTGTGAATGTTTGCTTCATCCCTCTCTGTAGCTTATCTGTGACCTGCTGTGAATGTGTGGACAGTTCTAGTCCTTTTCTTCACTTTCATTCCTGCTTTCTTGTTGTGTATCATCATAAACATGTAGTCGCATGCTACTGACTCTGGTTAAAATAGTGTAATCATCAGATGAGATCAGATAAATGCAGTTGAATCCAATCCATTCTGAAGCCACTGCTTTGCAGTCTTTTTGGAATTGAATTATGTTTTGCTTGGGAAGGTGCTATAATGTAAACGATTATATGATTATTTAAGGAAATTAAATTAGTTACATTAGTTTATGTACAGTTTAAGAGTATGAATTGGACCAGTCAAATGCTCCACAAATCACATTACACAAAAGAAACTTAACCCAGCTCCAGTACTGCTTTTGTTGCATTAAATTGACTTGATCATTATTCTTGCCACAAGTTAAAAAGATACAACAGTAATCGTGTTGATGTAATATATTTCATTCATGTGGAACCAGTGTGCAAATTAAAAAAACATAGTAATAGTCTATATATGAAAACCATGCTTAAATAGCTATTTTGAATGAATTTTTGCAAAGTCATCAAAAAAAACCCAACACTTTCACATTTCTGCCTATTCAGTCTAGAACAGTGGTCTCGTTTCACTTCACTTAGCCGGTGGCACAATAATACAAGTACTTTCCTAACTTCCAGCACAGTGCTCGTGCTCTAATAGATCAGTATTCTTTTATCATAACAGGTTGTATTAGAGAAGAAAGTATTTCACTCCAGTTCTTTCTGACCATCACACATTGAAAACAAACATACAACAGCAGAGATAATGCTGTTTATCATGCTGTAGCCTTGAATGTAGTAAATATCCTTTATAATGGCCTGTATAATGCTTCTGCCCTTTATGATGGCCTTTATGATGATTGATGATGGTCTGAAAGAGTGTGACGGCCTATATGATCCTTTATGATGGCCTGTATAATGACTGATAATGGTCTGAGAGAGTGTGATTGCCTGTATGATGCTTGTATCCTTTAAGGTAAATTTATAGTTCAGGTGACAAGTCTAAAGAAATCTGAGATGGACAGATATCTCTGTAGGCTTTCATAGTCCTGATGGTGGCATGTATGATGCTTGTATGCTTTATGATGGCTTGCACCACCAACAAAATTTTGGGATAGAACATCATCTGTAGTTTCTGTGATAACTTGTATATTGTATCACTCTTAAGAGCAGGGACATTTGTTTAACCCTTGATCAGATTCTGACTGATTAAGCAACATCATTTCAAGCCTGATAGACCAACCAGGAAATCTCTCTGCAGCACAGCATATTTAATATTTTATAACAAGAAAGATGTAGCACATGGGACATTTAAACATTTCCTAGTGCTAAAGGTACGTAAATTGAAATGACTTTGATGTTAAACTATTTTGTTTTAGTGAGTAACTCCACCGTATGCTGCCTTTTTCTTTCTTTTCATTGTTAGATAGAACCTATAAAGTTTGTTGAAATTCTTTTTACCTAGACTTTTTGTCTGCTTCCTTTGCTTTTGTTTGTGTTGTTCACCACATGAATTGTGTGATTAGTCTCTCTTTGTATTTGTGCGTGTGTGTGTGTGTGTGTGTGTGTGTGTGTGTATGTCTTGCAAGTTACCGTAAGGGGGTGTCTCTTGCAGCCAGTTAAACAATGCAAGATGACGTGTACAGGAAGTCCCCCTGCTCTCACAGGAAGAAAGGGCTAGACAATACAAGCTTGACCTTTGAACTTTGTACAGTCACCAACCGAGAGAGGAAGCTATTGGCTGCTGCTTGAGCACTGTGCTAAACTGTACTTCACAGTATTAGGGTATATGACGTTATATAACTAAAAACATAAATATTGCAATGAAAACATTTTCAAGATTCTGAATACTGAGATGTGGACAAAACATTTTTGAGGTGTTGACAAAAATGTTTTTGATCATATTTGCAAATTTATAAACAAATTTAAACTGATAACAATTTTAGAAGAATACATGTGTTTACTGACATTGTTTTGGATTTTATTTTAGTTTTATATTTTACTTTGTGCAGTGAACATCTGCATAGATCTGATAAAAATACAATTCGTTTTTTCATGTTCCTGCTGTTGGTATCTCTTCAAAATGATTTTTCAGCGTTTTTATTCTGACAGCAGCGACATGTGACTGTGAAGTCACAGTATACTGTAGCTATTTTACTGTTATTGGCTGTTAATATGGGACAGTAAATTATTGTAAAAGTAACTAGTAGACAGTAATATGCTGTCATTTTACAAATATTTTTCATGGGATTTGTCAGGAAATCCCAAAGGAGGAATAATAACATGTTAACTTGTTAACTTTACACTATCATTAGGAATAACTACAATTTCTGAGGCTTGAACTGTAGTTAAAGCTTTCTAAGTAACAACAAGGTCCATTGTTGTTGCGGGTTAAAAGAGTAATGAAACTTGTGGTGCGTTGTGTGGCATGTTATGAAGTTACTGACATGAGTTATAGGCTTTATATTGGTAAGTTTATATTGATACTTTTGATTCCCTTTTGATCACTGAGGTAAGACACCTTTTCTCTTTATGAATTCTTTCTTTTAAATGCAGCTTGTTTTGAACTGTCTAAATGAATTCTTAAAGAAACTGCCCGAAAGAGTATGAAGCATAAAAAAATCTGTTCTCTTAGCAAGATACCATTGTGGAGATGTATGATTTTCCCACAGTAGTGAGAGCATATGGTTATACATATATGTAGAGATCGAGATTTTAGATTGTCTGTAGTGATGTATGGTTTACCTCTACTGAGATACCTTACTGTCTGTTTGAGTTATGAGAGATTAAAATAAAGTCATCTGCGAGGTGAACATGATTGTTTTTCATTTCTATGAAAACCAGGTTACTGTGTAAATCTCCTTTTTATGGATTTTCTCACACAACAGAACATTTCTGTTCTCAGAGCATCCTCAGATCAGAGGGAGATTGTGTAATTGAAGAGAGAGGGAGATGAGTGGAGACAGTTGTGTCTTTACATTGCTGAAATGATGCACAGGACTGTATGTGTCTATATCTCTGACTGTGTTGCCTGGACACATCTTTGTTTCAAGGAGATCATTTAGCTGTCTGTGTATGATGCATTATTTCAGAGGTCAGCAGCTCCAATGTTAAGAAGCACCATTTTGTGCTGTTCAAGAAAAAAACAACCCACCCTGATTCAAGATTCAAGCGTTTATTGTCATATGCACAGAGAAAAAAGCAGTTACACTGTACAATGATACTTACTGTGCACTAGTTCCCGGACTACAAGTACTAACAATTACAATATTAATACTAAGTACTAAATAAGAAAGAAAAGACTAGAGGGAAGAAAAATAGATATGTATGTATATAAATTAGGAAAATGTACAATATATGCTGTATAAGACTGAAAGATATAGGAGCAGAACATTTGTACAGTATGCAGTGTTAGTGCAAATAAATGGCAGAACTGTGCAATAGCAGCCAAATATAGATTCAGGTATCATTATTAAGTATACATGTATCATATACATAATGTACATAAGCAGTATAAACATAATAATACTCCTTATATAGAAGTGATACATTGGATCACCAGGAAATGTGCAAAAAGTGCAGTCTGTGCAGTTAAGCAGTCTGTAATGTTCTGGTGGTCATCTTGTAGGAGAGAGGACTGAGCATGGACTACATTACTTGTTAGATGCTTGTGGCAGAGGATGTAGGCGAGGTAGAGCTCTGATGGCCTGGGGGTAGAAACTGTTTCGTAATCTGGTGGTCCTTAATTTCACGCTCCTGTGTTGTATGCCAGGTGGGAGAAGTGTGAAGAGGTTGTGTTGAGGATGAGTTTTGTCCTTGATGATCTTGTGGGCCTTCCTGAGGATTCTGGAGTGGTAAATATTCTCTAGTGGTGAAAGGGCCAGTCCTATGATTGACTGGGCTGTCTTGACCACCCATTGCAGACACTTGCGGCCCTGGGCGGAGCAGTTTCCAAACCAATTGTGACCAGTTGTGTTGTTTTGTGTGAACAGGTGAGATCTTCAACGATGTTGAAGAAATCCAAGAAATTTGGTTTGTGCTTCTCTGCCGTCCTCCACAATTATCTCCTTTGTCTTGTCAACATTTAAGGAGAGATTGTTGACCTGACATCATGCCACCAAATTTGCCACCTCCGTCCTATACCCCCAGTGATCAGTCCCATGACAATGGTATCATCAGCAAATTTGATGATGGTGGGGTCACTGGAGAGGCAACACAGTCATGGGTGAACAGCGTATACAGCATAGGACTTAGGACAAAGCCCTCAGGTGTTTCTGTGTTTATAATCTGTGTGCTGGAGGTGTGGTTTCCAATCATGTCAGACTGTGGTCTGCACGTCAGGAAATCCAGTACTGAGTTACACAGGGAGGGTGTCAGTCCAAGAGTGTGGAACTTGTCAGCCAGCTTGGATGGGATAATGGTGTTGAATGCTGAGCTGTAGTCAATGAACAGCATTCTCACATAGCTGTCTTTGCTCTTCAGGTGTTCCAGAGATGTATGGATGGCAGTACATATGGCATCTTCTGTGGATCTGTTTGGGCAATACACAAACTGGAGTGGGTCCAGATTGTCCGGTACAGTGTTCTGTATATGAGCCAGGATGAGTCTTTCAAAGCACTTCATTACAATTGGAACCCTTACTCACCGGAACCCTCTTAGGTGGTTCTGTGTTGAGGGCTTCAAGCGAGCATAGAAGTCATTCTGATAATCAGTGAGCTGTTTATGTCCCTGCCACATGCGCCTGGTGTCAGTGGTGGTGTAGTGGTGTTCTAGCTCTTTAATGGATCTACGTAGGTCATACCTGGCCTTTTTGTAGACATCAGGGTTGCCTGAGACAAATGAAGTGGAGCGGGCATGCAGCATGGACCAAACCTTACTGTTTATCCAGGGTTTTTGATTTGGGTATGTCTGGATGGGCACTATGTTTCCAACACAGGTGCTAATATAACATATTCCTCCAGATCCACAGTGCCATCCTCTTGCATAGATCCATCTCTGAACACCTTCCAGTTGGTACTAGCAAAGCAGTCCTGAAGAATGAGATCTGCTTCCTCAGTCCATGTTGGTATATCATTAACATCTTGGCTGTAAATATGTCTCAGTATGTGTTAATGTCCTTGTAGAACCCAAAACGTGCACCCACCCACCACTTTATTACATATGTCTCATTGTATCTACACTCATTGCTCATTTTATCAGTTCTGCTTACTTTATACTGTATAGTTCCTTGTAGTTCTACAATGACAGACTTTAGTCTATCTCATTTGCTGCATATGTGTTAGCTCCTTTTACCCTGTTCTTCAATGGTCAGGACACCCACAGGACCACCTCAGGGCAGGTATTATATGGGTGGTGGGTCATTTTCAGCACCTCAGTGACACTGACATGATGGTGATGTGTTAGTGTGTGTTATGCTGGTACGCTGGTGTGAATCAGACACAAAAGTCCATCTTCAGCACTGGCTGGAACAGCCTGGAAGCTGCCATACATCTCCCGTACATGGTAGACACAAACATTGCCCCAGTTACCCCCCAGTAAACATAAAAAATGTTTATGTGCACCAGTGCTAGCTTAGTGCTAACATGCTACTAGGTGTACTATAAATGTGCTATTAGATATTTAGCAGCTTTTTTACATGTACGGTCCAAACTGAAGGCCTAGCTGTAATAGTTATGTGTCACCACTGGAATTTAGGTTAAATAAGCTGAACTGAGATCTGTCAGCAATATGAGGAAATCATCACAACCTCAGCCAACCAGTGAAATGTAACACAAATGTTCTGACGTGGTAATTTAACTTCCAGATAGTGGTGAACTCATCTGGGAGTTTTGTCTTTAAACAGCACTTCTAGCTCTCTTTGAAACACCCCCACTGGAGAGATGGAGAAATCGCTGTTTATGTGACTGTTATTTCTACTTGTGTGATGATTGTGTCCACTAGTGCTGTGTGTTTATTTCCTCTGTTTCCTAAAAGCCATTCTCACTCTCTTTCTGAAGCTGGGTTTAGACACATCTTGTGCCTGCAGCAACAGTAAATGACTTCCAGACTAAAGTATCTGAAGTTTCCCATCTGAAACACTCCTCCGTGGAACAAAGAGACTGTGTTTATTTATGTGTGATTTTCCAGACAAGGTTTCTGTAAATGTGAGTTATGAAGTTTGTAAATGCACTTGGCCATATCTTCTTTTTGTGTTTATCTGTACCTGACTTTTTTTCTTTGCACTCTCTTACTTTCTTTCCTCCACTCTCCCCCTCTTCTTCTTGCTTCTTCCGATCTTTCTGTCTGTCTTTATCTCTACCTAATATCCTTTCTCTCTGTCTGTCTCCCTTTTTATCTCCACCCTTTTTTCTTTACTCTCTCTCTCTCTCTGTCTTTGCTGAAAGGGGGAAGTGGTCAGTAGTTTTGTTAGTGGACCTTGTGTACGTTTGTGAATGCTTTCTTGAACAGAAGAAGAATGCTTGCAAGTAAACAGGACACCTGTCTTATTAATCTCTGATTGTCAGTGAGGCACTGATACATAACTAAATCACTCCCACACACAACCATAATTCTTTATTTTTGCTGCTAAACTTGGAATGTGTGTATGTGTGTGTGTGTGTGTGTGCATGTGTGGGTATGTGTGTGTGTTGTATGATAAAGAATAATTTATCTGTTGACCTTTGCCCCACCACCCTCTCGTTCTCTCTCTCTCTCTCTCTCTCTCTCTCTCTCTCTGTCTTTACATAGAAAGATGGTTGACTGAGAAATCAGTCAAAGAACTTAAGAAAAATGTATTTGATTATATTTTTTAATAATAAATGTTTGATTAATTCACTTACAGCCCTATAGGTAGAACTGTACAAGTTAGGATCAAAATGCTTGTACTGATTTTGCCTGAACTCTGTGGCTTCATATTGTGCTGATGTTGCCTGCTGCTGTGTGGAGATTTAGACTGACAGATTTGTAGAGCTTCAGCTGTTTAAATAAACAAGAGGGAGAGAGAGTCGAGAGAGGGAAAGAGAGAGAGAGAGTAATGAACATGAGTGAAAGATAGAAAATGCCAGAGAATGAGAGAAAGTAAGAAGGAAAAGAAAAAGAGAAAAGTGAGAGGAGAGTGCAAAAGACACAAAAAGAAACCAAAAAACAAAAAAAGAATGAACAGTGAAGCGGGTAGAGAGAGGCATACATACAAGAGAAGGGGTAGAGAGCATGGAGAAAAAGGATAGGGAGGAAGAAGGGAGATAGAAAAAAGTGAGAAACTGAAAAAGAGAACGAAAGAAAAAAGAAAAATAAGTATGAAAGAGAGCTTAATGTAAAGAAATCAGAAAGAGAGAAAAAAAAAATTTTATGAAGGGAGAGAGGAAAAGGGAGAGATTAAGAGAAAGGGAAAAGAAGATAATAGAAAGAGAGAGAGAAAAAAAAGAGGGCGCAAAAGACAGAAAAGACGAAGCATGCCAGAGCAGGGGATAGAGATGAGAGTGTACAGAGGACAGAGAAAAATAGAGAAAGACAGTGCCACAGAGAAAGAGGAAGAGAGACAGATGAAAGGAGCAGGGATAAAGGGGGGCATCCTCCACTGCTCCACTCTGAGCTTGAGTGTGAGAGAGTGGGTTCAGTGTTGGTTGTCAAACAGCTGCATGAATAAAGAATAAGCTGGATGGAAAAAAGTCAAAGGCCACAGGCTTTGGGAGCTGGAGAGGGATTATCCCAAATGGTCTCGTGAAGACACGTCTATTACTGGAGCTCTCCTTATGCAACTCTAACGAAGACACATTTACCGTATGAACCCACCAGAGACAGAGAGATTCTCTATAGTGTTCATGGGGGAATGTGGAGGAATCTGGACGCTTTTGCTTTGGTGGTCTCTTTATGAGGTCACACGCTGAAGACCACCGCAAGCACGGCATAAATCATATGAGCTCATCACACATACACACACACAGTGTTCCATTCACTTGACGTTAAATCACCAAATGGACTGCGCTTGCCAGGATTGTGACCGCTACACAAAATACTTTCACAAACTGAATCTTTTGGTGAGCGGCATTTTAGTGTTTCCTTCTACACATCAAAATAGAAATACAACTCTATAGTGGTTGTAGAGTATCTGGTGAATAAGGCGGCAACATTGTGTGAAGAACTTAGAGCTGGAGCAAGCTGCAGATCAAAATAAATAAGTAAATAAAAAATAAATCATAATACAGAGCTTTTTAAGAACCATTACATCAAATAAAAATGCTCCTGAAAAATTAAAGTGTGTAGGTTGAGACACAAAAAGAACTTAAAAAAAAGACTTTAAAAAAAGAAACAGATAAAAAAACCTATATGCTTAAAAATAATGTTTCCTTAAAGGTTCTTTATAGAGCTATATACACAGATCAATGGGAAATGTGCTTAAATTGGTTCTGCTATACTTTTGATGTCTGCTAGTAGCAACAGAGGAATCCTTTTTGGTCCTATATAGAACCCTTTTCAAAACGATTCTATATAAAACATTTTCCATCAATCTGAAGGTTTCATGATGCACATAACCCTTTAATTATGCAAAATGTTTTTGAGTATTTGTGATTCAATATATAACCACTGCCTATGTTAAAGAATCCTTGAAGAAGCATCTTTCATATATATATATATATATATGAACCACTTTTTATAAGTGTGTAGACAAGCTAACATGTCAGGCTGAATGACAGTAGACATTAGAGTTATCTGGAACACAGCCACTGAATTATTGCCAGTTTCCCAAAAGCAAGTACACAATCTTTGCCTTACGTCAGCTGGCCATAACATTTGTATTTTGATCTGCATGAGGCTCATGCTGCTAAAAGGTTATAATTAATTAAGTCTAAATTATTTGATTTTCTTTGTCACACAAAAAACAAATGGAAAGAAAAGAACAGCTACAAACACAGTTCCTGCAAAGCCGGGAATGTCCAAATAGCAATAGAAAACAGTAGATTTATTTGTCTACTTTGCCCTGTATTTGAACAAAAAACAGTACAATGACAAGATGTTTGATGTTTTACTGTATCAACTTCATTGTTTTTTTCACTCATTATGAAAGTGATGTCTGCAGCACTTTCCAAAAACTTGAGACAGAGTAAAGGGATTCAAATTCTGGATGTCCGAGTCCTATAACAGAAGACTGGGAGTATTATTTTTTTCCAAGCTAAAGACTGTGTCCGTGTTAAAAGTGCTTGAAAGGAAAGATGATGTAACATAGAGGAAAACATGCTTTCATCCCTTTTATAAGATAAAACACAACAATGACAACTGCATATCATTTTAGACCCACAGCATTCTCACAGTGAGGTATGGACAGAAACACCTATAAATGTTTTTATAGATCTGAAGCAAGAGTGTTTGATGTTTTCCTCTCTTTCAAAGATGAAAGCTTCTGTTTATCTGAAGGAGGCAGTTTCAATACAGGTAAAAAACTACAATAAAATACAATTCAATACAATTTTAACTCCAAATTTGGAACCTACTGTGTTACTGTGTTAAGTTTAATTTTTCCTTATGCAAGTAGATTATCTCTAGTAGATATCTCTTCAGAAATGTCCTTAAATTAATGTACTGTGCTTTTTTGGCACATAGAAATGAAACAAAAGGTGGATACTTGTACAAAGTATTTTGTCTGACTTGTGCAAAGTATTTTGTTAACCCAAAGATTTTCCTTCTATTATACTGTATTATCTACATATTTTCAGTGCAAAACAAAAGAAGCAAGCTTCATACATGTACCTTGTTTCAGTTGACTGATTATGTTTGGGGTAAGGGGCTTACTGTGTACATTAGATTTTGTACTGAACCATTGTTTCAAGGTTTAAAATGATCTTTAATGTTTGTTTCCAGTAACTGCATGTGGCGTCTGATTTTGACCTTTCTGTTGGAAGTAATTTTAGAGAACTTGGCCCTGTCTAAAAGTTGCAAGGAGACGGTTTAACGATGGTATGCTATCCTCCTGCTGCTTATTGGTTGTTTGCCAGCTGGTTGCTGGGTTGTTATAGGGTCAGTTGCTTGGTCATTGCTGGATGGTTGGCCATGTCAGTATTTGATGGACGGCTTCCAAGAATAAAGGTTGTTGACTGGCTTAATGCCAGTGTAAACTTAAGAGAACTTGTGTGAACTCCCCTTTTAGCTTCTATTGAGCTAATACAAATGGTGATCTTTTACAGTGTTTACAAGGGTACAAAAACCATCTGGTTTCTCGGATGGGCTGGCCATATCATCAAGGTATATGGTATATTGCCTCACTGAAGAAAGGTTGAGAGCTCTATCAGTCTCAGTGTTGTTTTTCAGTTTAGCAGTCCTGAAGGTTGTGACACTACATCCTTAAAGAAATATACTGGCATTTTTTCCTAATCTCTTCATTCATAACTTTATTATAAATAGTGCCCTGCTAAATATACAGGAATTGGTTCATTTTCACTATAGTCACAGATTTTACACGGATTCAAGAATTTGTTGGCTGTTTGAAGAAACTGGCTTTGCACAGTGTTGACGTGTCTTCATAGCAGTAGTACTACCTGATTTTCTAAATAAGGAAATAAAGGGATAAGCACATGTATTTAAATAAGCACAGGTATCTACTCTGTGCAGAGTAGCCAAAACCTACTTATATTGGAATTAAATTTCACTGCTTTTTAAAGCAAGTTTTTAATTTCATAGAAATAAATTTGTCAGTCTCTCTTTAGGAGGGCTTACCAAATGTCCACTGTACCAGTAAACATACACATCCTGGGCATGTACTCTCAGCCATGTGAGCTACTAGTCCTCTTTCAGGGCCAGTGTCCCCTTATCTCAGGTGTCGGATCAGAGAAAGACTGACACTGCCACATCTACCTTGCAGGCAGGCAGGTCACATGTAGTCAAACCTCTACATCATTAGCATCTTTCATGCCAAAATGTACACATTCCCGCGAGCCCAGAGGAATCTTCATATGGAGTTCCTCAGGAGGTGAATCCTCTAATGTTCCTTCGCCTGATATATATTTTTTCTTCAGTGTATCATCTAAAAACATTTTAAGTCATTGTATCATGTCTGTTATTGTATCATGTTGTAATTATATAGAATGTTATTTTTCCAGTGTTTCTATTGATGCCACCTAAATTTGGCGCTTTATGCAATCTCTGTATCCTTTGTCTTAGTCTCTCTCTCTCTCTTTCTCTCTCTCTTTCTTTTAGCACAGATTTTCCATATCTCTGCCTCTCTCTCTCTCTGCAGGTAATGTTACACCCCAAGAGGTAGTTATGTAGGTTTAACCTTTCACCTCCTGACCCTTGTTAGTGGCCACTCTGTTGGCTGTGAAATGACTGGGTCTTTGTGGAATGCTGGGAGATGCTGACTACCTACCTGCTCAGCTTGCTACTGTAGACTGACCACTCTGAATGTTATTATGGCCAGTTTAGCAGTTTTCCCAGGGTTTCCCCAGGAATTCTGAAAAACAAGAGTGAAAATAGATCCAGAGGTTTCAGATTCTGTGTACTTATGTGTGTGTGTGTGTGTGTATGTGTGTGTGTGTGTCAGTAGTCGAGGATTAGTGACTTTGGCTGTAGTTAATCTGTGGCTCTCTGGGGAGTCCGGCCCTTTTACTGGCCAGAAAGAAATGTGTGCGGGTGTGTAAGTGTGATATAATTGGCCTGCAGTGATGGTGTGTGTGTGTGTTTGTGTTTGTGTATGCATTTGTGTATGCACCTTGTACACGTGTTCCAAAAGTTTACTTTTGCATCTTTCTGATTAAGTGCGTGCAGTGGTGATTCTAGTACTGTATTAATGAGGTGGTTGTTGGGCGGGGGTCTAATGTCCATAAACACTGAAATATATGTATTTATCACAAAAGACCGAAGATCAAGGCCTGTTGCTTCTGTTTCTACCTTTGTGAACACCAATTGTATATTGAATGATTAGGGTTTTTTTTCGCATGTAGATTCATGATGTGTTCTTATTCGGCAGAATAGTTCACCTTTGTGCTTTTGAGTGTGTGTAGATTTTGTTCCTACCTAAGAAAAAACTACTGCTGAATGTCAGAATCTTTGTGAAAACTGTGGAAGTGGATTTTAAGAAGATATTTCCTCTTAAGAATGGTTGGTGAATGAGGCTTATTGAATCCTATATTGGGAATTGCGCCACTAGGCTGCAGCAGGTATTTCACTGAACATACAACACTGAAAAGTTTAGGGTGGCACCCAGAGGTATAAGGTTTCAACGGCAGCCAATAATACCTGACCCCTCTAACTTCACTTCACCCACTGGGTTTGTACCCATGTCTGTGCAAAAATGCCTTGTCCATGCATAAATGTGTGTGCGTGCACCTGTATGTGTGATTGTTATGTGCCCATGTGCCCCATTGTCTGTGCTCTATAAAGTGTGCACTGTGTCTGGTGTTAGCAGGTAATTGATGGTAATTGATGGTAAATGGTTTTCCAGCACAAAGAGCATTTCTGTGCCCTGATCTATAAACACTTGTGCCACTATATTAACTGTGTGTGCCTGTTAGGAACATGCTCCTTTAGCATGTGTGTGTGTTTGCCTCTGGGACCCGTTTCTAGCTAGTCACACCGAAGGATTAGGAGCAGGCGCCACATGGAAATGGGAAATTAGCCTGGGGCTGTAGTGTGTCTGTCTGTGTGTGTGTGTGTGTGTGTGTGTGTGCGTGTCCTGGGGGCTTTGGTTAAAGTGTGCTGGTGTTTGCATTGAGACATTGAGGCAATGAGCCCAGATTTTCTGACAGGAAACAGACTAATGACTGACTGGAGAGTCTAGGTGTGCAGAAGTGTTTGTGGAAATGAGGTTCAGAATGTATAGATTGCTAAATTGTTCCCAATGTTTTTTAGTTAGTACACATGCTGTTCATACCACTGTATTCTTGTGTGTTAAACCTGCCTGCAGCCAACAAGCCAGAAAATGGCAAAGCAACTGATGGCATATGAAGACTTTAATGCTGGGTGACCAATAGAACAAAGAAAAACATTTTCCCCAGTGTAATATAAATATTAGGCACCGTAACAAAGCAATGAGACCATATTTTAGGTTGGTTACATTCAGCCACTCAGCTCATATGAGATAAATGAGCCAACGAGTTTGCATGTAAGAAGCAATGTTTTCTTATCCAGGATTTATTCTTAGATAAGAACAGAATCTACACACACTTAAGAGCACAAAGGTGGAACAGTTGTGTGGTTTGAGAACATGTCATGAATCTGAAGTAGACTTTTTCTTTCTCATGAATAGATATAAGAAAAAACTTAGATGTTGGTGAATGAGGCTCTGCGATGCAGAGCTCTAAACTCTTCTTGTATTCTGTCTTTCTCCTTTTCTCAGCGAGGGCTTTATAAATCATTTTCACAATAAAAAGAAAGTAAACTAAAAAGACAAAGAATCATGTGGAAATGACATACACATTTGAATCAGATAAATACAGTGCAGTACTTTTTTAGCGTATGAGTACTACAAGTGAATTTTGTGATAATGATTAACAAACACTGTATTGTGCAGCAGTGTTGTGTGTGTATAAGTGCATGTGTGTGTGGCATTTGAGAAATTGCTAGTGTGTCAACTTATGGTCAGCTTATGGAGTCACAGGTGAGTGTGTGTGCTGACATCTGGCTGTGGTGTGGTTATTGGGGCATTTGGGGAGCTTGGCATTTGGTGTTTGGGGTCGTACAGAGCTTTAGGGAGGTTTACTGGTTGATTGGGAAAGAAGACAGCCACATCTGGAGAGGTCGAAGGTAAAGGCTTGGGGGTCTGGCCACTTAGATGGTTCTAGGGGCAAATAGTCATCAAAGACCTCCATTAACTATAGCAGAGAGAGAGAGAGAGAGAGAGAGAGAGAAGGTGGGAAAGTATAAAGGTGTGAGAACAATAAAGGGCATGATATTTATCTAACATAAAATAAGGATTATGGCTGGACCTGGTGTTCATCAGAGTCAGAAGAGAGCGTAGATCCCTTATAAACCTCCTAACACTTAAGTACACACACCCAGACCCACACTTGTTTTTATACAGTGTCATGACATCAGGTCATACATATGTCCCATTTGTATTATGCCGTCCCTGCCAAAAAGGACAAAATGGAAACTTCATAGAAGATGGAAAAGACATTCTTAATGTTTATGTGCATAAATGCAAAAGTAATTGTATGAGATTGCTATACACTCATCATCAAAAACATAGTTGCACCCGGAAAGAGGCAACCGACATAAATAAAAGTGGATTTGACATCATGAGACATGTGAATGATTGAAGTTTCATGCTTTGCCGCAGATATGATGTAAGTAAGCATGGGTCTTATCGCTGTACCTGATTGACTATATAAGGTTGTTCTGACTTATGATGTTGTGTTGGTAGCATCCTTTGCAAGCGAAGTATGCCTCAGAGAAGAGTTTGAAAGCAATTTCAGCAGTTCGAAGAGTTTAAGAGGGGTCGCATCATAGAAAGAAAGTAACACACTAGCGATATAAAGGATCTGGGAGACCTACATGAACCACTGAGAGGGAGAACCAATGGATTGTCCGATATAAGTGGAGTGGGAATATACAAGAGTTTGAGTACCCCCAAAATATTTGAGCTCTCAGATCTTAAGATACCGTCTAAAACCTTAGGTAGCTTATTAAGACTACAACTTGTTCATAGACATTGTTAGAAATGACCAGGTCTTGCAAATTTCAAAACTTTATAAATACTCTGACCTTTCTAACCTTGTCCCAACAATTGGCAGCTCTAAGCAGTTGTCCAGCACTCTGAACAAGATATAAAAGATATAAGATATATAAGAAGATTAAAAAAAATAGCCCAGCCTTTTCAGGGAGCTATTTCCTCAGTTCCTACTGTAATTAATAAATGGCAGTTAATAGGAATGGTGGAGGTCAAGTTGAGGTCTGGAAGACTAAAAAAATGTTCCAATAGAACTGCTCATAGGATTGCTAAAAAGGAAAATCAAAACCCCCGTTTCCTGCATCCTCACCACAAAATTCAGAGGTCTGCAAAGGAACATCTAAACAAAGATGCATTTTGAAAACAACTCATCTGGTCTGATGAGGTTAAAATATAACTTTTGGGCTGTAATGAGCAAGGAAAATGTTTGGAGACAAATGACTGCAAAATTTCCTCTCCAGCTGTTAAGCACGAGGTAGGGTCTATCATGTTTTGGGCTTGGGTTATAGTCAGTGGTTCCTGAACTTTTGCTTTGGACAGTTTTTCTTTTTGTTATTTTGAAACTGTAAAAGACGAAAAAGTAAACTTGCTTAAAAAAATTTAGTTTAATCTTTAACTTTATTCATTTTGGAAATCAGGTGACCTATTACTTAGCTATTCACAGAAAAGCAAAAACATATACGTGACTTTGCAATTATGTTGTTGTTTATATGTGTCTTGGGTGGCTTGTTTTGTGTTCGGGTCACCATGGGCTAGTAGTCTTGCATTGCTAGACTCTCTACCAAGAGACTGACACCTTTCGCCACTTAGGCTAAGAACCGCCTACTACTGCACTACTGTGTAGATCATATATGTGTGTGTGTGCACTGTATATAGTCAGGGACTATCTTCTTATCCTTTCACACATTTGTTACAGAAATTGTGGGTATATTACATACACTTCCTTTAATTTACTAGAGATTTATCCAGATATTCATTCTATCCCTAACCTTTATCCTAACCTTAACCTTCCTGAGTATAGTGTTTTTAGTCCCCCAGGACAGGGCATGGTGTACACGCACACTGGCTGAGACTTGTGGTGAAGAGAGTTCCTGAGTAATATTTTTAAAGAGTTTAATGTCACATTAATGCTTATAGAACAAAAACAAAACCTGTGAATTGAACCTGTACTTCAGTCTGTACACACACGTGATGAGGGAAAGAATCCAGCTGAACAAAGAGCTACTGTACAGCTTTACTGACCTATCAGCTGTTCAACTGTCTAATACAATATCTCAACTACTGCAGAGCTTATGTAATATCTGAGAATTATTACACACACTTACATTTACAGACTGTCCACTCTTAAAGTATTTCCCCACAGACATGCACACACACACACACACACACATACACACAGCTGGGCAGTATAGATTTACTGTGAAACTAAAGGCAGGGCTTGAAAAAAAAACTTTCATTGCACATTTATGTGGATTTTCTCTGTGTGCATGTGTGCATGTGTGTGTGCAATAGTTGCTTTAGACATTCTGAAATACTGATCACAAGGCTGGTTTTAAAATGTCCCTGCACAATGTACTCCCAGAATTGTCTATGTTTGTGTTCCCAAATACAAGACGGACTTTGTCGTGGCCTTCATCATCTAAAGATTCCTCATGTAAGTGTAGTGGATGGAAATGTACATTTACAAAAAAGAGAAAGAGGGAGAAAGACTGTAATAGGACGAGAGACAGGGAAAACAATAAGAACTCGTCAACTGTCTCTTACTCTCTCTCTCTCTCTCTCTCTCTCTCTCTCTCGCTCTTGCTTATATATGCTACTGTTTTATGTGTTTATGAAATGTGAGTCAACTGTAAACATGAGTTTTAATGACTCAGCTAATATTGTGTGAACAGACATGAAAATATGCTGCTGCTGTGTGTGTGTGTGTGTGTGTGTGTGTATGTGTATGGACTACAGAAAGATTTACACACACAAAGAGAGAGAGAGAACAGCCACAGCCATGTTCTCTTGATGTTTCTGTTTCTAAACACATCATTTGTCTCACTGCACTCTCAGGCTAGTGCTTCATCTGCAACTGCCAGCATCAAAGAACTGTTCCATCCATTCTTTAGTCTCCATAAGCACAGATCAGTCACAGTTATCACCAGTGATAATAAAAGCATGCAGGTATTTGACATTTATTTGTCAGTTGTAAGTTGTAAATGCAGAAGAGAAATTCTTTGTGATATTGTGGTCTAAATTTTATGTTAAAGTTGTTATTGCGTGTCCAGTATTATTTCCTAGATGTAAAAATATATTTAATATCTTGACCAGGAAACAGAGAAAACAGCATAAAACTGCAGATTTGTACATATTGTATATAGTCTAATACAAATACTTGCTTTGATGGGTAAGTACTGCAGTGAATAAAATATTTCAGCTGACATCAGTTATCTTAACCCTAACTGATGCAGTGAGTAGCTTCTCTTTCTTAAAATAACTATGTGGAAAGATGTATTTTGTGGTTGTGGAAAAGATCGGACAGTGTTTCAGATGGGTCCTGCATCAAGCAAAGAAAACCACAAAGGAGAAGTTGAAATGACTGGAATTGTGTTTGGAATTTTTTTTTTTTTTTTTAACACCTGGAAAGTGGAGATCCCTGAACTCCACAGAAGAAATGTAGTTTTGAAGGAGCATGATTAGGGCTTGCTTAAAGACTTGTGAAGTGAAATGGTAAGTAAATAAATGGACAGTAGAGCATTTCCACATGACCAGAACTCACAGGACTGGGAATAAACAGCTGTATGGACATAAGAAATCTACTTAGTTAGTGAGACAGTTATTGAGACTAATCAGCTTCATTTTGCTGGGGAGCTTAATGATTAAACTCTGGATCATGTGGACTGACCCTATTCCAGAGCAATGGGAGTGTCAGGGGAAAAACCTATTCACACTGAGTATAATTTTGGATGTGATTTAACGTAGTGGTCCTTTCCCACCAATCTGAACTCTAAACTCTAAACACTCTAGAGTTAAAATAAACTGGATCCATCCCATTCTACAAAAAAGTCATCAACACAGGGAGATCACTGCCTTTTGCAGGAGCTGACTGAGGCGGAATATGAGTGATTTCTCTATGTCAGTGGGAGAATTTGAGACTCCTGTTTGTTGCTTTTCTCATTATAAAGGAGTAACTGAACTGCAGGTACAGTCACTGTAACAATAATCGCAGTCATTCAAAGCCTTTCAGTTCTGCTCCACTATATTTGCTTTACCCTCTGCATTTTTATAGTCAGCAGTTGTTTATTGTTGTAAGAGTTTTTTGTGTTTTGCTGTAATCGAGATTTCAGCCATCCTGATGCACATTAGTTTGGGCAGCAACCATAACAACAGTGCTCTGAACAATGGCATTTGAACAATGCAGAAATTAGAACAGACCCCAATTAAAATTGCGTTGCCGTCCATCAATTGCAGACTCGGCATGGAAGACACCATTAATATAAATGTGTTATTTTTCAAAAGCTGGCATGCATTTTATGGTTCATAAAAATCAGACCTAAGGAGGAAAGTGATGCACCCATGATGCATAGTGTCCACTGTGCAGTCCTCGGAAGGCAGTTGTGGGGCATTTCAATTGGACAGGTTGATGCTTAGTAACATTATATGAGAAGACTTTGGGAAGTGCTGGAGAAGACCTGTCCTCAGTGCAAGATCTCCTCCAAAAATGTATGCAACTATGGACAAAAATATATCTTGTGATGTTGTGGTTGTCGAAACAAATCCACTGTGAATGTGCGTGATAATTAAAGCTAAAGTCTAATGAAATATTAATGTGTGTAGGTTTTTTGGGCAGGCTGTGTATATTCAGATTTCAAACAGCACAACAAATTGAAAGGAATAATATAATGAAACATCAGCAAAGTAAATCTTTTCATATGACAGTGATTGAATGAGGGCAAAAAGAAGGGGAGGAGAGATGCAGTCATTGAAAGGAGGAGTTGAGCAGGGGATATGGAGATGAAAGAAGAGATTTAACAGAAAAGAGAAAGAGGAAGTGGGAGGAGAAAAGAGAAACGGTAGGTCAAAATCAAGGAAAAGTCTTTTCATCTGCTAATTTGGTTGGTGGGTATGGAGGAGGTTCTGGACTCTGTTAGGCTGAGGCTTATAGTGAAGGACAAGGATGAAGGGAGACATGAACGAGGGATGAAAGGAGGAGGGATGAAACTTCATAAGTTTCAGCGCTTGAGCATATACAGACACACACAATGATGTGTGAACAGAGAGGAGAATAAATGAGCCCGGAACTCACTCTCTTTCACACACACACACAGACACATACACACACACACACACACACGTTTTTTCTGCTGTGTGTGAAGGCATGTGATTAATGAGATGCACAAAACTGAAAGAAACGGTAGAATAAAAATGAAAAAAATGAAAAAGCCCAGTTTATTATTGTCTCTGTTTCATTATGTCTTTGTCTTTCTCCCATCACTATTTCTGTCATTCTCTTTCCCTGACCTGTGTCTTTCCATCTCATCTGTCTCTCTCACTCTGCCGGTATTCTCTGTTCTTCTTGTCTTTTTCATCTCTTTTTCTTTTCTAGGTCTCATTCCTCTCATCTCTCTCTTTCCTCTTTCACTCTTTCTCTCTCTCTCTCCCTCCCTCTGTCTCTCTCTTATTCTCTCTCTGTCTGATCTGCCTCTCTATCTCTCTCTGTACTGATGAATGCATGTTTTCTCTTTCTTTTTCATGGTCTTCTCCTTTCTCTCTCTCTCTCTCAATCAATGTTTTGTTTTTGTCTTGTTGTGTCATCTTTTCTGTCTTTCTTCTCTTTTTCTATCTCTTCCTCCTCTTCCAAACAGCTTTCTCTTTTGCTTAAAGAAGTAGGTGTTAAAATTTTACAGGTAGAAAAAACGAGAAAGAGAATGATCTGCACAATAAAGATCTTTCAAAATGACCCAGTGTTTAGTGCTGACCATTTTCTATGAGATCAGTAGAATATGGTTCTGAGTGCCCTGATTAAAGGATTGTGTATAAATTACCTAATTGCTAAGGAAGAGGCGCATTAAAGCCTGAGTACATGTTACTAGTAAAACTATCTAGACACTTGACTTCTGTATTGTGGTTTAGTTGTACGTAGATCTATATTCTGTACAGTGTTAGCATTTGGATACATTTTCAGTGCCAAGACTGCATTGCATTCTGTGGTACACACAGTTCTTAGACACAGAAATATTTGTGTAAGCATGCTCATAAAACATGTGGAACTATTTACTGTTATTTCAGATCTCAGAAATAATTAGTTTAATTGAACCTGTAGTTCAGTGGATCTCAATACAGTCCACACAGACCCTCAGACAGTCCATATGTTGCTCTATCCCTATGTGTTTTGAATTGGGATTTAGCAAAATGTGGTTTGAGAGCTACTGCTATAGTTCACACATACTGGAAAAGTTATCTTTTTAGATCCAATTGTTTTCTTAGATCCTGAGCCAGTGTTCTTGGGTGGTCACTTACTAAGCTATCTAAGACTACATTCAAAGTGCAGGTACAGGTGGTCCAAATCTAATCTTTATTGCATTATGCCTTTTTTTCATATGTGCTGCTGATGCAAATCCATATGCAGCAATGTCACCTCTGTCTGAACAGCTAGACCTAAAATTGTGTGACTTTTACATCTATCCAACAAAATCATCATGATTTCAGGAAACAACCAACAAGCACTACGGCGGCATTATCAAAATGCTTGTTACTGCTGTTTATAGTTTTAATTTTGAAGCAAGAAAAGTGCAAATGATGTAATCGGACAAACAAAACACTTTCTAACACGAGATATCAAACAGTTATTCTTCAAGAATAGTTAAAAAAGAAAAAATATAGGAGACAAAGAAAATGCTGTAGAAAGAGCATGTCATTCGGTCATGGCCACTTCTTCGGTTTGTGTCCTTGGTTTCTTTGACCTTTGAAACTTTTAACTCTTTTTTTGATGCTGCAGCCTTGTTCTCTTATGACCATGTTCAGCTGCTGCTTTTGAAACCTCTTCGAACATAAAGTGGTTGCAGTGAGTGCCCTTTAAGGTCTCGGCAGCTAGAAAGTGGATTGGATTAAAGTTGGATTAACATAAATGTGGGACGAATTTTGATCTGGCTGTTTCACAATGAGTCACATTGCTGTTTATCGAATACGTATTGGATTTCTATACGGCATATGAAAGTGTCCCAAATCAGAACTAAAAATACATACGTAACTTGAAGAAAAAGATCAGATTTTTTATCTAATTTGTGAGTGTAGTCTAAGTGTAAAACAGATCTGATTTTTTTTTTTTACAAATCAGATCCTTTAAAAATATATATGATATGAGCTAGTTTTTATATGTGCTTCTAAATCAGATACATACCCAATATGCGGCCTCTTAGCCTATTGAGAACGATCAGAATGAAATTGTTTTTTTTCTTCACTGTGCATGTGCTTATCGCTGTGGTCATTATTCCGTGTCATCAGCAGCTTAACTTGGTGCTAAAATGCATGTATGTAAATTGGATTCAGGGAGGTAGCTTCACCTGCAACTGAGATGTGTGGAGATGGTGTATACTGTTTGTGGTTGCTATGAATCACTGGAGAAATATGTTATAAATTGGTGTAGATTTCTGTTTATTACGTCGATTTGAGGTCGGTATAAACTGTGTAGGTTTCCTTGTAACCACCAGATGGTCAGCAATGCAGTCTCTCATCCAGCTGGAACATATCAGTATTACTCTTCACAGCCGTATCATGAGATCATTTTAAAATAGTGGCTGCGAGTGTGTGATGAGATGGTCATAAATGTGTGTTGCCTCATGTCCAGCTGGAGGATATCTGTACAGCTACTGCAGTAACGATGTAATCTCCAATTTGCTACTGCTATCATACTGCATGGGGAATGCACAGATACACATACCAGTACCTTTACTACCCACCACAGGCACAATCACTTAAAATCATGGACCACCCAAGCAACTCCTATGAACTGAAATACTGACACCCGTCACAACTATTTCAACAAATTACATGCACTCAATCTGAGAACGTATAAACAGGCTTGCTTTTTTCTAGCAAACATTTGCTACATGCTAAGAGACCAGCTAGTATAAACACCCACACATGCACATATAGGTATGACAGTGATGATTAATGTGCTTTGGGTTTCAGGGGGTAAATAAATAAATGCAGTCAGAATGGTCTCAGAGTCAAAGGTTAGGAGTCATGGTCAATGATGGTGTCAATATGATTGTCTGTGTTGGGGTCACGATCCCAACATGCCTGGTTATTCACTGCACAGCGTCACTGTCTTATGTGCATGTGCATGCATTAGAGAGTTTATATGTGTCTGTGTTATGTGTAGGTGTGTGGGGGAAGGAAAAAGAGTGAAAGAAAATGTAACCTAAAGGTGAAGAACTCTAGACCACAAGGTTTAAGACAGGGGTGCAAACCTTTTTGTCTTGTAGGGTCAAAATCTTTTGTCTGCGTTCAGGACCAAAAAGACAAAGCTATACCCAAGTACTTATATAACAATATATACAATTTATTTAGAGAAAGCTCAACTGGAACAGTATGCTCAGATGTATTCCTAAAACGTTAGAGGAACTTGTGAATAAACTTAGGTGACCTAAAATTTAAAGTAAATTTTTTTACATTGTATTACAAAGTATAGGGCTACTACAAATAATGATTTACATAACAGTATATAACTCAGTATTTCACATCATACACAATGTTTTCAGCAAACTACACACACTGCGCAGTGCTCATTTAAACTGCTCATAAATCATTATCAATATCAATAATACTGCATTACCATCAAAAATGCAATTTTACACAGTGTGAAAGGTACAGAAATAATAAAGGGACTATGCATAAACAAATCTGTGTAACCACACGATGTATCTCCATTTATGAGATTTAATGTGGAAATAATGCCGATCTGACAATGCAGTATTTAAGAGCTGAACTAGTCCACTACTTCTCAGTGATAAGGCTTTAAGCTTGACGTTGACTAGCCACTGTTCATGTGACCATAACACTGACAACATGGACTCCTCAGAGTAGATAAGTGATAGATAAGAGTAGACAATACTCCTTATCTCCAGTCTCCTGAAGACAACAATAAAATGTCATGTGTGGTTGGAGAGAGAGCATAACGTTCTATAACCATGTAAGATCTAAAATCAGTTTCTCTTATTTTTGCTATAGTATAGCGTTCTAAATTCTCTGGCTCCCTGGGCCGTGCAAGAGCACGGCTATTTGGATACAAATTTACATGATTCCAGGGTCTGTATCTCTGGATCCCTGAATGCTCGCAATACATTCCAGGGCTAGGTGGAAAGGGCATGTCACACTGACCTGTGGAGTTTGACTTCGTCACAGATTTGTTGGAGTTTTAATGTTGCTGGTTGTGAAGCCTCCCTTTTCATCATATAACTGGTGATTTTAAAAAAATAGCATTAGCTGTCTCAGCAACCACAGATATTGGTAAGTCTTTGATTGGTGACCCTCCCCCAGTGCTGCACTCTCTGCAACCCTCTGCCCGCAGCTGCCACCAAACCTCTTCCCAGACATCTGCTTCAGGCAAGTGGGGCCACCAGGCGCAGTGTCCTCTCTCTTTGCAACACCAGCCAAGCCAGGTTTGCCATCAAGATTGCCATGCACCTTCATTGTGTAGCCTTGCAGTGCTGTCCCCTTCGGTCAGCACATCCCCACACTGCAGTAGTGCACACATCATCATGCCATGTATGTGTGTTTCAATGCAAGGCCAGTCTCTCTGAAGGCCCGCTCTCATCACACAACACCACCGGATCCCCTTTATTTCTCTGTATGTGCCAGATATGGATTGATCTGTGGATTCTCTCATGCTTGTTTTGTGTGTTTAAAACATTTGTGTATGCGTATTAGAGATTTATGGTATCTTTTGTTTCTTGAGGCATGGCTGAAGGTCGGGCCTCCTCTGCTTGCCTCAGTGTGGAGAGAGGGGCTTTGGGTTCAAAGGACATGATATCCCCAGAGGCTAAGAAACACAATCTGGATGGAAAGATTTCCAGAGGGGCAGAAAAGAGCAAAGTCAGTGTGAGAGCATGCAAATGAGAGACACAAAACATCATAGTATATGCATCCTATGTTTCTGCATAATATAGATAAAATCACCATGCTGACTGTATATCAGCTTTGCAAGCATTGTCATAAAGCTATTATTTTGATAAGTGTGTTTAAATGCACTTAATAATCTGATCATAATCTCTTTTCTGCAGTTATCTGATTATTCAATTGGTCATGTAAGCAGCCTACTCAGATTTCGTAGACTGGATTAAGGCCCAGGAACCCCCAATATGAAATCTAATACAGAGAGCTTGGTTTTAGCTTGGCAAATGGTTCTCAGTGCATGTGCACCCTTACTTTGATTTCTTTCATTTGTCTGTCTGCACGTGCAAAAAAGAAAGGATGAATTTAAATTCTCTTTATTTTCTAGATGATGCATATATATATGTTCAGATAAAGTGACTTGTTCAACATTAAAAACTTAAAAACGTTATGTAAAAATAGAAATATACCCTCACAGTTACCCCCACTGGCCCGCCTAATGCAGTTGTCTGCCTTGCCTGCTGGCAAGGATTGAAGGCTTACTGAAGGCTTATCTTCACTATATTCACTGCTCGCCACTGCTTTAGTGTTTTCAACAAAGATCTTGAGGAAAATGTGTCAGATTGCTGTAAAATTTCACAGATGATGTTGGGAATACAAATGATTAGAAGTGCGTACTTGACCCTGTTTAACATGGAACCAGTGTTCGTTTGTGCCCTGCTCTCCCCTACTATTGTGCAGAGCAATCTGTGAAAACAGCAGCTGAAGGTATTAAGGTAAAAAATGTCTATAGAAAGTGAATGGAATGTCTTTGGTAATGTGTTCATGTTTAACTGCATGTGTGTGTGTGTGAAAGAGCCTTAGTCATTTCAGAGGTCAGAGTGCAATCAGAAGTCTCTCAGACAAACCCCACCCTCATTACAAGGTCAAAGGTCAAGCCCCCAAAGAGACTCCAAGGAGCTTAAGGACATTGCGTTTGCGTTGCCAATGAACATGCTG
Organism: Semaprochilodus insignis; assembly: GCA_034552555.1. NCBI lineage: Eukaryota > Metazoa > Chordata > Actinopteri > Characiformes > Prochilodontidae > Semaprochilodus > Semaprochilodus insignis. The sequence continues at coordinate 20,264,200 of CM067484.1, read as the reverse complement.
GCAGGTGGGTAGCAGGTTTGCCTTAAGTCACACACACACTGCTAATTATATCAAGCCTCAACCCCTCACCTTATTTCTTCCGCTCTCTCTTAAACCGACCTTTCTTTCTTGAATCACACTCACTATTCCCACAGGTCACTTGCATCACTTTCTTAGACTTTAATTCCCTTAAATTAGATAAATGTAGAAGGATCTCTCATGGGAGCTTTGTCTATTGTCTACTGTCAAGGGAGCTTTGTCTATTGCTTGACCCTGATAACTGCATAGTACAGAAATGAGGTAAGGAGGGCTTTTATCCAGGTTCTCAGAGGGTGACCAATCTGGTGTTAGTTGTGTTCTAGGAAAAAATCCTCCATTTATAGTACTCTAGACTGATCTCACCATTCACACTGTGCCAGAATGTGCTCTCCCATTTACATTGCTCTACAATAACAATGAATTTCCATTCATACTTTTCTAGCTTTAACACAGCGTCTCTCCAATTAACAACAGTCACGCTCTTCTACAGTGATCTTCCTCCACTCACACTTTTGTAGACTCATCTCCCACCACTCACACTGTCCTGAGTCTTTCAACAGATATGCATTTACTGTTCTCTTCCATAGAAAAAGCAAGCAACAAGTAAATCACTTCATGTGTGGATTGCTTTGGTGGAATTTTCAAAGGTAAGCCTATTTATTTTCAGCATGTTCTAGTTTCTGAGGTTTTAATGTTTAAGGGTAAAATCATTTTTGAAAAACATGCATTACCAAATGGTCTAATTGTTTCTTCATGCTAAAGGTATCTGTGCTAAGCTAATGTAATGAAAAACTTGCTTTGTTATTGTTTTTCCAAACATATACATAAAACAACAACAAAAACATTTCGAAGGCCAGTTCTGGTAAGGAAGCTAAAGGGCTAGAGTGATCTCCTCCTATTCACATTGTTCTAGAGTAATCTTCCTCACACTGTTCTAGAGTGACCCCCCCCACTCACACTGTTCTAGAGTGATCCCCCCCACTCACACTGTTCTAGAGTGATCCCCCCATTTACACTGTTCTACAATGATCTTCCCAGTCACACTGTTCTAGAGTGATCTTCCACCACCCACACAGTTCTAGAGTGATCACCCCTCACTCAAACTTATCATGTTCTGTATTGATCCTCCTATTCACACTGTTCTACGGTGATCTCCAGTTCACACTGCTTTCTAGCAACCCTTCCTATTCATGGTGTTTTTGAGTGATTTCCCCCCACGCACACTTTTGTATACTGACGCCCCCCAACTCAGACTGTTCTAGAGTGATCTCCTCCTATCCTTATGATTCTAGAGTGATCGCCCCCACTCACACTCTTCTAGAGTGATCTCCCCCAATCACCCTGTTCTAGGGGAATCTCACCAGTCACACTCTTCTAGAGTGATCTCCCCCAATCACACTGTTCTAGGGGGATCTCCCCAGTCACACTCTTCTAGAGTGATCTCCCCCAGTCACACTGTTCTAGAGTGATCTCCCCAAACGCACTGTTCTCGAGTGATCTCCTCTTGTTCACATTCTCTCTGCTCTCTAGTTTTGTGTTGTTATGACGACAGGACGCTGTGCTCAGAACTCCAGTGTCTAATCAGGGTTATTTGAAAGGGATGTTGACGTCATCCGTTCCTTTTTGGCGCCTGTTTTTCGGGGAGGACTTTCCCATCATGGTTAAAACCCTCACAATATGGAGATCTCTTTTAACAAACAAGAAAGAGTGTAAGACCGTGACCCCCTCACTGGCCTGCGTGCTTGCTGAGAGTCCTCTGACTATAAGCCACACACAGCAAGACTTAATGAAAATCTATCTGAAAGAGAGAGAGGTGGGGGCGAAGGACTTTCACAGGCATTTCCCTATCCGTTTTCCGACAAGCCCCGATTGGTCAGTAGTTCATGCCCGCTGCTAGTATGAATGAATTTGAATAGAATACATGTCTTCTAAAGATAAATAAAGATCTTTATTACAGCAGTTTCTTACTATTAGTGCATGAACAGTCAGGTAGGCCCCTTAAGCTACAAAGAACCCTGGAAATGTAAAGGTTTCACTTGCTTGTTTTGTTTTCATGTATTTTTGTGTATGTTTTGTATATGTTTGTGTCAGTCATGACAAAAATACCTTATAAANGGGCTCCCACACGAAGAGAGAGGGAGAGAGAGGGCGCGAGAGAGCGAGGGAAAGCACAGTGTTGGGGAAAAGCCGCACGCAAGTTGCAGCAGCCGGGTCGCTCGCTACCTGAGCCGCTGCGTGAACATAACGGCCAAAAAATGGAACTTTCAGTTTTCTCACCGTCCTTCTTTTTAATGGCTCTCGCGCTGACAACGACGTCAGCAACCAGGACCAATATTCCACGACTTCGCCTCTCATATAACGGTAAACAGATTTATTTCTTCTTTATTACCTGATACATTACACACAGTTTGCTTTAACTGCCGCTACATGCTCAGTCAAAGTACTGAGAGAGCTCGAGGCACTTTATACAACTGTTCCCTGTTAATTATACCGTTACAACAGACGGCTCTTCAAGGGTTCTTTAGGACAGACTATAGTTCTATATAGAACTATGAACACTCATAGAACCGTTTGTATGATGAAATGATTGATGGAGAATGTACATGATTCTATATACCATTCTGAAAAGGTTTCTATTTAGCACCAAAAAGGGCTCTGCTATTGTTACAATGTGCTAAATAGAATATTCAACCATTTAAAAAAGGTTACATTTAGAACCACACATAATACATTCTTCATCAGTCTAAAAGAAACTAAAAATGCAAAGTGCACATGGTTCTTGGAGTGTTCAAGGTTCTATATAGAACCACTATCTTTCCTAAAGAACCCATGAGGAACCATTTTTTGGCCCATTTTTATTTAGCTTATCTGTTGGGGATTTATTCACCTCTGAACCTAAATATCAAGCATTGACACATAAGTACAGAATTATATGGTAGTAAAATGCGAAAGTGTTCACTGTTGTAGCTGTATATTGTATAATGTAGCTGAAACTATGGGAAATTACTAAATTAGAGCACGTCAAAGTCAACGTACATGTCAAAGAACAGAAAACAGAACGTCCTAACTAGCTCTGAAGAACATTTAAAACTGTTTTTCAATGACTCTTCAGTAAAGGCTATAGAACCATTATAACTCAAATAAATACTGGAATGCAATTGGTTCTTTGCATGGTTAAGTGGTTCATCCATGTGGCATTTTGTCATCGCATAACCTAAATGGACATGGATGTCTTCTGCTGCTGGACAGAAGCTATACATATCCACAGTTAGATAGTTAATCAATGAATCAATTAACACGTCATTAATTTGTTTATATTATGGACACCTTGTTCCCTCGTCCTTTACCCCATAAGAGTAAGAGAGAGCTGCTTGCCTTCTTTTGTAAGGACTTTGAAAGGTTTGTTTCAAGTGTTCACCCAGAGAGAGAGAGAGAGAGAGAGAGAGAGAGAGAGAGAGAGAGAGAGAGAGAGATGGAACCCAGTGCTTTACACATCTTCATATTCGTAGCGATGGATCATTTCATTGCAGACAGTAACATGTCCAGAATAAAAATGTTAATAACGCAAAAACCTTATCAGATGCTATAGCAGCTCGTTTATCTAAAAACACATAACTAAAACCACAATAACATATTTACCTTATGTCTTAATTCCACATGAGAAGCCTAAATGTGTAAAAGTTGTGAACAACGTCTCAGAAATCGAATGAAAGGGAGTGTCCGTCGGTATTTGATGCGGTTTCGCCGGAAAGCTATTATTATTGACTTTGTTGCCGCTTAAAACGGTTTACAAATCTGTCCATCCATCAGATGGGCTGACTTTACTGCGTTTAGTTTAAACTGTGCCGCGTGAGTGAGTGAGCGCTCGTGCGGTTGAACGCTGCCTCTAATGGAGCGCAGGTGCGCGAGGCGGCAGCATTTTTCCCCACCGCTAACCAGACAACCCCCGCCCCCCTGCGCAGGGATTGGTCAGAGGTTCAGACAGCGGTGGGGCAGCAGGGGCTTGTCGGAATGCGGGTGCGAAACAGCTCAACACAGACCGCTGTCCCCAAACTCATCTTTTTCGTTACGAATCACTTTTTAGATGTATGGTTAATATCTAAATAGTCGTGGTCTATAATATATAATATATTCCACTGTTTTTTCGCCAAAATTTATGCACAATTTAATCAGATGCAAACAAAGTCATGCAGAGTGTTTCTGCCGGGGATGTTATGGTGATTTTTTCAGGGACACTGAAATATTGTTATATAATATTGTTACAACTTTATATTTGTCTATTTATCATAATCATTGCAATTAATGTCAACATAATTAATATGCTGATTATTTCTGTATAAGTAGGAATATGCAGGATAAGCAGGAATATACAGGATGAGTAGGAATATGCAGGGTAAGTAGGAATTTGCAGGATAGTTAGAACTATACATAATATGCAGGATAAGTAGCAATAAAGCTATGGTTATTGTACTGTAGGTTTTTCAGGACATGCTAGCATATTAGTTTTGGGATATTTTGCAAGGACCTTTTTTGTGAAGGTGCGGTTAGTCTTCCCTAGCAGTATATATGTTTAGACAGGAAGAACTTAGTCCAGTCCAATGTTGCCAACTTAGCGACTTTGTTGCCACATTTAGCAACTTCTGACCCCCTTAGCAAATAAAAAAAGTACCTAGCAACAAATATATCACCTCTTTGGACAATCTTAGCTATTTTATATATAAGAGAGTGATAATACTGCCCATGAGTGAGAGGCAAACTATTTTATGAGAGGCAGAACAGCAAGGTCTGGATCTGGATTACTAAAAGGTTTATCCACTAGGGGCAGATTAGGTCTAATCACTGACTGAAATCAGAATATTCTTCTTGTAGTTCATTACCAAAATGGAGCCAGCGTGGCGTGTTAAAGGAAATGATAAGAAAGATTTTTTGTCGCTCCTAACTTTTTCTCTGAGTGAACATTTTACATGTAAATATAAATGCACAGCAGCTCTTTTAAAATTATGTGTTTGGTGATTTTGTCTGATGATAGAATGCAAATACATTGTGATGACACAAAAAAAACCGTAAATGGCACATGATGCCATCTAGCAACATTTAGTGACTTTTCAGGCAAGTGCGTCACACTTTCCATGGAAAGTAACACTAGTTCCGGCTGATGGCAAAGAGAGAACATGTAGCAAGGTTAAAACAAACTGATAGAGAAAAACTTATGTACGGCTTAGCTGTGGCCTATTACAGGTGGTTTATAAAGCACCATGGCAAAAGCTGCGTCCCTTTTAATAACGTTACGATACAGTAACTGATGCTACAGTGTTATTGTTGCAGTCCATTATTCTGCTGTAATATTAAATTCTGTACTACATATCCAGACAGTCCTTCAATTTAATGAACTAATTCAAAGCAAACTTTTTGCAGACACTGACATTCGGTTGTGTAATCTCAGTAGAAAATCATCGCTAATAGATTGGGATGCTCTGAGCCTAAGCCCAAAGGGGTAGAGGAGTTAGCTAGAGGAGTAAAACGCCCCCAGCGCTGGGCTGTGGAGCAGCGGGACTGCATTCTTTAAAGTGGTGGAACTCTATTCAACACCTTTGGGTTGACTTGTGTGGGGAGTGGCCAGGTGCTTGGAGTGCCCTCCCTGATCCAGAACTAATCATAGTCATCAGTAATGTTCTTGTGACTGAATGCAATGAAATCCTTACAGCAATGTTCAATTACTAGTATTAAAGCCTTTCCAGAACAGGAGAGACTTTTACTGCAGCAAAGTGGAGACAAAGTCTCTATTAATAGCCCTAAAGAAGTGCTAAGTCTTAAACATTTGGGCATATAATGTGCCACTGATTTCAGCTTTTAAGTGAGTTAAGCAGCCATTAGCTGAAAGGACATCTGCAGAACTGCTGTAATCTTCTCTGGCTTCAGAGAGAGAAAAGAGTCATAGTCAGATGACATCACACTGATACATGTCTTCAGCAGTCCCTACAGAGGCACAGTGGGGGCCCCAATCAGAGCTGAGGACAGGGCAATTTGAACACAATGCTAATAGCAGTGATTTCAGATTCTGGTGTCCGGCCTGAATCTGGTGTTCCCACAGTGTTGAGTGTGAGGTAAAGGCTGAACAGATGAAGGGCTTGAGTGTGTGTATGTGCAGGGAAATTATGTGGCGTAAGTGGTGTATAGTGCTTTCCTTTGTGAGTAAAGCCCCCTATTAGACCCTCTCTGATAAGAATCTGGTGAGTTTTCCCTCCAGTCCAGCTAAATGTTTAGTCTCTTAAAATGTGGATTTTTGGAACGCGCTAAATCTGACAGATTGCTGTAGGTTTGACCTACACCCTGACCTGCCTGCTTACTGATAAGGGGCAAAAATGCTCACTCACTGTCACACACACAAGCACTGTTTTTATAAGCTAAGTAAGGGGTAAAGGCCAAGAAAATTACAATTAACATTGCAAGATAATCTCTTGCAGTGCAATTAATAACTGCTAAGAGACAAAAAGCATAATGGAATGATTTGGAAAAATATCAAATCTGCTTAATTTTACTCTTATCACAAATGTAGTTCTACTGCCAAGATGTGGTTGATGTTGCTTTGTTATTTTTAAACGTACAAAAGCTAGAAACCAGTGGTCACCTAAATCATTTCTGTAAATACATTCCCTGTCTCAACCCACTCAACCCACATACAGGACTACATTAAGATTTGTGAATCATAAAGATGAGCATAAGCTGAACATCAGGGTCAGACATTTTAAACAACAGTTCTGAATTCTGACACATGATTGTGTGCAAGCATGTCATGCAGTCATATGGATGGAAGATTAGATTTGGTATTTCTGTTGTTTCTGTTTACAAACATACTGTATGCTATCAGAGAATTTAAGATCACCTATTGTAAAAAAGAAATGACAGAAATCATGATCGTACTGTAGCATTCACAGCAAAACAGCAATGCCTTAGAAAACACTTACAGAAAAATGTAGACACCAAATGTCTTGGCTGACATCTGGGGTAAATGGCTCCATCTCACTAAAGTGCATTAAAGTGCATACACACTTGTATAAATGAAGGAAAAATGTAATAAAAGTGTGGGTGTGTGTGTGGGGGGGTGTGTGTGTGTGGGATGTATCTTGCGTCTGCTGTCCTGGTAGGTTCATCCTGACCCCTGGTCCATGGATACACTCCATGTTGTTTACATTACATTACATTACATGCATACATCCATACCCAAATTGTTCTTCTTCCTGTGTGCACAAACAATACATAATACAATCTCTCTCTCTCTCTCTCTCTCTCTCTCTCTCTCTCTCTCTCTCTCTCTCTCTCTCTCTCTATCTCTCTCTCTCCAATATTTAAGTGCTCCCAGCCTATTGGAACAATTTAAAAGTCAGAGAAAGGTAAATAGATGAAAAAAAAACCCAATAAGGACATTATGTTGAAATGTACAGTTGGGCTTGGAAAGTGTTGGACAGATTGTTATGTGGATAAGGTGGGAATTCTAGATTCTTTACAGAATTCCAGAATATGCGTCCCTTAACTTTGAAGCACTCCCTGAGTGAGTAACTAAGGGTTACCAATGTCAGAAAAAAGAGTGTGAGAAGTGCAAGATCTGACCACAGTGCGTCAGTTCCAGGCATGGCTACTCTGGCAGCATTGTCCAAGAGGAAATGAATTTCAGCACTCAGATTTTGGCAGGGAACACACACACAGTGGTGCTTGTGCGTAAGCTTGTACCCTGCACTTGGGGCTAGAACAAATATACTGCCGAAAGTGGTCCTACAGCAGGGACTTCACTGTAAGTTGTGGTTGAATTAGGCCTGAGGGATTTGCTGGTTTCTGGTGCGTGTGCTGGCTGAACAATGCTGTGTTGTGTCTGTTTCCTCTAGAGCTTTCTCTGACTGCTACTCCAGTTAGTGCACAAGCCCTGGACTTGATCACACATACTCACACACACATGCACACGCACACACACGCACACACACACACACACACACACACACACACACACACACACACACACATACACACACACACACACACACACACACACACAAACTCTTCCCAAAGGGTCACATCTGGACGAACAGTGGTCTATTGGCTGGGCCTGACCAAACTCACGTTCTCAACGTCACTGCAACACTCATACTGATAAGCACATTAAACGTCAAATCCCATATTGCATTTCACTCATTGTTACTCAGAGATCCTGCCCACTGGCCTGATTTCCTCAGCGGCCCCAGGGCAAGAACATTGGCGCTGGTGTTTAGACAACTATGAGTAAGGTCAACTACATGATACCATGCAACCTGACTGAAAATCATAGTCTATTACTTGATACTTGATATCTGGCAGTCCACTGCATAACCCCTTTTTACTGCATAACCCCTTTTTACTGCATAACCGCTTAATATCACTACCTTTGTGTATGTAGATAGTTAGACTTTCAAAAGATCCTCTTTTCCAAGATTCCAACTAACTTTTATCTTTTTGGCTACTCTTCAGTGTCACCTGCATTTTGATCTCATCATGAAAACTATTACTAAGTCTGGCAGTGCCAGTGAGGTTTGGAAATACCCCAACTGTATGTCTGATAATCCAGGATGTATGGGTCTCATAAACATGCATATATCATGGAATGGGAAGACTTGGAGGATTGGATGGGTGGAGGTAACAAGGTAGATGTGTCTAACTTGATTAAGTTGTTTAGCTTTTCCCAGCTATAGACCTATATTAAAGTGGCACTATGGCAGGATTTGGCTGAACACTGTATCTTGTTCTTACAATATAGTGACGATTTCATTAAATAAATTTGTACTAATTGTTTGTTTAATACAGTGTTTCTAATTCCAAGCCCTTCTCCTGTTCCTAAAGGCCAGAGTACACTCTCAGGACAAATGTTTGGTTGGTATGCCATACCCAAATTTCACTGAGTGACATGCAAGTATTAACTGCAGAAAATCAGATTTTGAGTAATCAGATAATGAGGAAACCTACATGAGACAAGCAGTAATCGTATTTCTGCGTTGCAACTAGCCAATACACTCACAAAACAAGACATGATGTAGATGTAATATAAAACTTTGTGCTGCAGCTTTTTTTAAACATTGAGCCACTTTAGTGGAAACTGTGAATATGCAACCTTTGGAAGATTAAGAATATTTACATCCTTGATTTCGTCAAGCACTTACTCAGTTTCAGTGTTGCTCCAAAAGTATTTTGTTGGTGTCTTGTGGTTGCTTTGTTAAACAATGTTTGTTTGTTTTTGATACCACAGATTGAGAAATCCAAAAGAAATGTTTTTATTCACTCGGATGCCTTTCATTTTACATGCAAGTGTCTTATCTGAATATACAGCAAACATTAGAGTTTTTGTCCCATTAACATCCTCTGGCCTTAATGTGTTCAGGGTACATTTAATCTGTTGTGATCGGATGGATCAGTTGTGTTGTGGCATGGAAAATATCTAAACATACCGCACAGGGGATACTTCAAGGACTGGGAACCATAGCCCATTGCACACTGACGCAGTAAGGAACAATATCTACTGAAAAATGAACAAACTATACTTAATGGATGTTTTAAAATAGATTTTGCATAGAGCTGTAAGTCATGCAGTGAACACCTGTCTTAAAACTACTGTACCTGGTCCCACAAAATTTCATCATAGCATATTCCAGCTAAAACATGTAAATATGGAATGCGCACACAGACACTGAAAAAATCCAGAGCTACAGCTGGTCAGTAAAGCTATAATTTGATTTTTTAACCTTTAAGCTGTGGGACCTTATCAGAATGACGCACACACACATGGCTTCTTTCTGAAGGGAGTGAGAAACAGACGGGGGTTCATGCTGGAAAGTTGGTGTGCAAGTGGAGATGAACTGAAAGAAACTAGGAACAATGTAAAAGACTGTTTGTAAAGACTGGCAGAAAGTTGGAGGGATGAATGGAGGTAAAGAGATGGCGTGATTGTCATGGTAAATGACAAACATAGGAGTGAGTCCTAGACTATGAAAGACAGCATTTACAAGCTGTCAGTTAGATTACCCCTGTGTGTGTGTTGTGTGTCCGTCTGTCTGTCTGAGAGAGGTAGAGTTTCTGAGAGAGGTAGAGCAAGACAATTCTTTTTTTACTTCATAATGTCCTCTCTCCTTTTCAGGCTCCCTGATGTCTGTGGTTTTGTGTGGTTTGTGTGGTGCTGGCCCTCCTACTCCTCAATAGTGTGTGTGTGTGTGTGTGTGTGTGTGTGTGCATGCGTCCATGTATGTGTGCGTGTGTGAGCAATGGCATAGTTGGTTTTTGTCCAAGAGCTTAAAATACAAAAGTGAAGGAAGTAACTATTTAAAAGAAATGCAAGACTGAGGAGTGAGGCGCAAACAGAAAGAGAGGTAGCACTTCAGATCGGTAATAAGTAGATAATGATATGGTAATTTTACACTAACAAATTGTATTTAATCATTAATTAAAGGCCAATTTCCTAGTTGTTACTAAATAATGAATCAGAAATTGTAGTGAGTGTTAACAAGGCCATTATAAAATGGTAAAATAATGGTAACAAATTGTACTTACCTAAAAATTACCTGCTTATTTTGTTGTTCTTTATGTATAATAAGTGAGCAATTGTAGTGGTAACAAGGCAGTAATGTAACAGAAACACAATGGTAACAAGTTCTACTTTCCTAAATATTATATGCACATCTTCTAGTCATTAATGAATGAAAAGATCATCTATTCCTGGGTAACAATACTTGTCTATAGGTGGGCCTACATGTAAAGCACAAGACCATTGTTAACTGATATGACCTAATAGGAGGTGTAGTAAGTAAGAAACAAGATGGAAATAAGTAAGTTTGCATTTTATGACTCTAGTACCATTTAGTTTCACTGTAATTACTGCCTGTAACATCACACTGTGTCTGATCATGTAAATACATAACAGGTAAGAAATAAAACAGAAACAAGTGAATTAGTATTTTAATACCAGGTAATTACAGCAGAACTACTTCATTGATTTTGGGTTACTAACTCTAACATTATATATTAAATTCATGACTAGCAGATGTGCATATAATATTTAGGGAAGTGCAACTAGTTACTATTTTGTTTCTATTACATGGCTGCCTTGTTGTGCTGCCACTACAACTGCTCACTTATTATACATAAGGAACTATAAATTATGCAGGTAGTTTTTAGGCAAGTACAACTTTTTACCATTATTTTACCTTTATATAATGACCTTGTTACCACTACAATTTCTGATTTATTATTTAGTAACAACTAGAAAATTGACATTGACATTGAAGTTGACATTAATGATTAAATACAATTTGTTACTGTAAAATTACCATATCATTACCTGATTATTACCGATCTGTAAAGTGCTACAGAAAGAGATAGATCGAGGGTGGGAGGGGAAGAGCCATATAGAGAAAGAATGGTGAAAGCAGAGACGGAGAAGGAGGCAGAGACAAAAGGAGACAGGGATGTGAGAGAGACATAGACACACAGAAAGAGAGGGAGGGAGACAGAAGAGAAAGAGATAAGAAAGAAAGAAAGAAAGAAAGAAAGAAAGAAATGAGCAGGGATAGTGAAAGAGAAAAGAGAGCGAAAGAGAGAGAGAGAGAGAGCGAAAGACACAGAAGAGGAGGACAGATGCTTAAAAAAAAGAAAGAAAGAAAGAAAGAAAGAAAGAAAGAAAGAAAGAAAGAAAGAAAAAAGTGAATACAGTGTGAGATTGGGAGGAAGAATACGGAGAGATACATAGAAAGAGAAAAAAAAAGAGAGAACAGAGGTGGGGGGGATTCTGTTGAGAGTTGTTGGTTTGCAGTACAGTCAGTTCTTGATACTTAATCTGAGGAGTGTGTGTGTGTGTGTGTGTGTGTTGAGTGTCAGGGTGAATCAGAAACTTTATTAAGAGTGTGAGTAAAAATCAGCAGTGAAATGTGTATGTGCCACTCTGTGTTAACTCTGCTACCTGAGAGGAAAGGGAGTGAGTGGTTTTGTCAGTGTCTGAAGGTGTTTGTGTGTGTGTGTGTGTTTTGTGGTGGGTGCATGGGTGGGTAGAAGGCATTAAGGAGCCCCCTCAGTGAGTGATTTTAGTGCATGGGGATCACATTGGATGTCGTTCACTCCAATGCACGACACCATAAGCAGCACCAACTGCAATCAATTAGTTCCACCCTTGAGCTGCTGACAGGAACAGCCAAGAGCTACAGAGCAGCACAACCTGATAGCGATCACTCACTGGGTGGGTATAATAAATCCCAGACGTGCTGTTTAAAGCCATACGCAGTGAGCTGTGAACATGGTCAGCTTCATGTCCACCCCAGTTTCCCACAGACTGTACTGCACTTTATCACTGTACTCACATCTAAACTCAACTTTTCCTTTGTTGTACATTTCAACATGCCCTCTGCCCTGTGTGTGAGCAATAGAAATGGACCAATAAAAATGTGGGTATTTGTAATTTTCAATTGTTATATAAGAGAATGGCAGAGAGAGAGAGAGAGAGAGAGAGAGAGAGAGAGAGAGAGAGTCGCAGTATTGTTCTATTGTTTTTACTTAACTGTTTTCTAAGATAAAGAAATGTAAGCAAAGAAGCCCTGAATATTGTATCAGATGTGCTAATAATAGTAATTCCTTGCCTTTTGCCTTTTGCTACTATCATAGAAATGTTTCAGTGTCATTTAGTTCCAGCCAATCTGTAAAATCGTAGCCCATCTAGCTTGCAAAATGACATTCTGTTAGTTTCTGGTTAATCCAAGTTTGTTTAGTTTGTTTTGTCACAGTTGTCAAACAAGAAGCACACTTAGGTTCAACAGCAGTTTTGGAATTTGATGTGGGCCTGTTGTCACACTGTTCCAGAATCTCACCAAACAGACTGCAGCTCAAATACGTCTTATAAAAGTTATCTTATGTATCAATTTTCAGTTTTTGTGTATATTATAATAGTGCTTAAAATTTTGAAACATGCTAATGTACATTAAGAATATACATGCAACCCTTTTTTAGCCTTTTACCTATACTAGCTACATATACTACCTTATATCTACATTCATTGACTTTTTTAACAGCTCTACATACCCTATAGGAGGACTTTGTAGTTCTATAGTTACAGACTGTAGTCCCTCTGATTCTCTGCATACTTTGTTACCCTGTTCTTCACTGGTCAGGACCCCCACAGGACCACCACAGAGCAGGTATTATTTAGGTGGTGGATCATTGCCCCTAGGTGTACGTGTGTGAGTGAATGTGTATATCTGTGTGTCTGCTCTGCAATGAAATGGTGTCCTGTCCAGGGTGTTTCCTGCCTTCTGCACATTGAGTGTTGGGATAGGCTCCAGCAATCTCCAGCACTCAGAAGGATAAGATCAGAAGATAAATGAATGAATGAATGATTTAGTTCTGGATTACAAACGCCATCCCAGCTAACGCCAAAGGTATTGGATGGTGATTCATCTCTCCAGAGTTTTGCTGCTCCACAGCTGAATGGGGGGATTTACACCACTCAAACCGACACTTGGCACTGGGCAGTTGCTCCAGAGCATCACAGTCTTTGGGCAATGCTTTTCTATGTAGATTATACCTGTGAAGCTAATGTAGTGTATACATTATATATTAGAAGTGAAAACATTTGCACATATTGGGTATATTAGCAGAGGAAGCCCCACCAATTACAGTTCAAGCACGTTCTCTTATACCGTTCACGTTTTTCTTTGTTCTCCCCTTCACTGACTTTTACACAACTGCATTTTATACCTGTTTCTGTTCTGTCCATTCTAAAACGGTATGTTTAATAGTGGCTGCTTTATGTTAAACTGCTGGAACTACTATTTAGTTTATTTTTCAGTGTTTGGTTTAATTTAATATAAAATTAATAAAAAGGGAGCATGTTATCACAGTTCATAGTTGTGATGATCAATTGTTATTGTTCCTTAAAATAAACACACCCTGCCATACTTATTGCATAGCCCCCTTATGCAAGCCCCCTATCTCCTATAGAGCTGCTAGTGAGCAATGAGGGGTAAGAGGCAAGGGGTGAGAACTCAGTCGCAGGAAACAGTTCATACTAGGCTCGGCTTCAGGATTAATTAAGTATAGGGGTGAAAGAAATGACTGAGGGCTCTTGACTCCCCTTAACCAATAAACCACATACGACACTTTCCTGTAATAACTATTAACACACTATTGTTGATTTTCTTCAGCCTTACTATTACACACAACACAACGCTGTAGAATCCAAAATATCATACAAAATATTAAAACTATTAACATATTAACTTTAATGACCAACAGCACCAGCCATACAGTCACCAGCCTTTCTCTTGACATAGGAGTAATGGTTGGTGAAATGTTGTAGCAGCAAGACATTAAAAACTGAGTTAAAACGACAAACTTTGTTTTGTCAACTAAAACCGAACTAAAGTTATGGGAGCATGTAATTCTATCTAATGGGCTCATGCCAGGGAGTTTCAACTGAGATGCCTGAACAGCTTGTTCAGCTAGAAAATCCACACAATTAATGTGAATACAATTCAAGTTGCACGTCAAACAACATAAAAACAAAACTGAGGGACACAGTTTTCCATCTAAGGGGGCATTGTCTCCTCATGCCCCCCTCGTGGCCTGGTTCACATGTGGACGGCACATTTTCTGCTTTATTGATGAAACTGATAAAATAATAGAGTGTACAATTGCCACAGTTAAAAAAACATTTAAACACAATAAAAGCACTTTGTAATTTGACTTGCATCACAGTATAGTCTGCATGCTGTCCTGATCATTTTTAATGATGGTTTGTTCACGGAAATAAGGGTTTGTTCTGTGTGTGCAGTGGCTCCATGGAATTGACAGGTTCTTGAATGACCCACTGTTTCCAATCTGTGTGTGTGTATGTGTATGTGCAGTCATTTAACCACTCATTAAAGTCCGCTAATGTAATGTTTTCCTGTTCCCATTTTTTTATTCTATTTCTCTTTACACAATCATTGCATACCCATCCTTCTTTTCTTAACCCCTAACCCACTTCTCTGTGCCTGTATCTGCTTTCTTACTCCATGTCGTCATTTTACTGGATGATGCTCACTTCAAGAATGACGGCCAGCAGGGCTAATTACCCTCAGTGTGTGTCCTTAGCCAACACAAACACCTAAGGGGTTTCTGCTTGAAGTGATGTCTCTGGTTTAGCTATGTTTAATTTAATCAGTAGTGATGAGGTAGGCTGTGTTTTTTTAAAGAGAAGGTTATTTATACAGCAGTGAGAGAGAATCCAGACCACCTGACCAACATCAGTGTGTTTGTGTGTGTATGTGTGCAAGACAGTGAAAGAAAGAAGAAGGCAGATCTGACAGGTGAGATCCATCTACATACAGGTGACAAAGAAGGAGTACAAGTATGTGGTCGTCAGTAAATTAAAGCAAAACAGAAAAAAGGTAGGTAGTGGAAGGAAAGAAAATGAGGGCAGAAAGGGGGTAGGGAGGGAAGAGAGAGAGAAAACTGAGAGAGAGAAATAGAAAGACAGTGAGAGAGAGTGAAAGAGAGAGAGAGAAACTGTATTTCTCTGGCTGTTGTTAGTTTTAATTGTGTTCAGATGTGTGTCCTCCAGTGAGAGGCAGACTGTATCAAACACACACTGCACGCACTCTGCCTCAAATGGTAGCACAGTGATGATAATATCAAACAAAAACACACTCCATTCTTTTCCTTCTTAAGCAGTTCTTCTGTCTTTCTCTTTCCTACCAACTCTTCTTTTCCCATCTCTCTTTGTCAGCAGCAGTGCACGATACTGAGGTCTCTCTCTCTCTCTCTCTCTCTCTCTCTCTCTCTCTCTCTCTGTGTGTGTCTCTGTCTGTTTATGTTTTTAAATCTTTACTAGTAATTGCCCAGAGCTGATTTTAGCGGTGGCCAGTTAAGCTCCTAATAGATCAATATTATGTATGGATAAAATTACACACACCCACACACACAGCCAAACGTAACTATTGCGTGTTTGCTTACATGACTCAAGTCAAAACAGAAAACAAGAGGGTGTACTGGGCTCAAATCACTCACAGACACACACATATACTCACACAGACACATACACAGTCATACATACATACATACAGTGACACTGTATTTTTGTGCTGACAAGCTTATCTCATTCAAAACTGTCACCCTCTCTCTCTCTCAAGATTCAAGTTTTACCAACTTGTCCAATTTATAACTGAATTATCAAAGCACTGTGCCAATCAATCAATCAATCAATCAATCAATCAATCAATCAATCAATCAATCAATCAATCAATCGGTCAATCATTCCTGTTGCGCAAAACCTTGTATCTCCATTTTTGTTTCTTGTTGTTTTTGTGCATAAATTGAAAACTATACCCTGTGAATTTCTTTAATGTTGCATTTCATTGTGAACAGACCAATACAAACAGTACAAAGTTATTCTGTTACATTACCTTCCATTACAAGTTAAAGGGCACATATCCTGCTTTGCTCTAGTGTTTATTTATTCTCCTGGATGTTTTATGCATTCAGAACTGAAACACTACTTACCTTTACTGCGTTATGCTGAATATGTGTGTGTATATGTAAAGGATTTGATTCCTGCATATGACTGCACAATAGGCTGTTCTTGCAGAGTGAATGGTAAATGTTAAAACTTTAACAATGTTTACATAACTTGACTCCTTTATTTATATATATTTCCATGATATGCAACCTTTAACGTTTTTCTCCTGTAAAGTTAAAATTTTGAAGATATGAGATTTTGTTCCAGCAGCGATGATATAAATAATTATATACTTACCAAGTACTTTATTAGGAGAGCCTGTTTACCTGTTTACCTTTGCATGCAATTATTTAATCATAATTATGATTCTGATTGTGGCAGCAGTGCGGCACACAAAAAACATACAGGTACGGTTCAGTAGCTGCAGCTAATGTTCACAATCAGAATGGTAGGAAAATGCAATCTTGGTAATTTTGACTGTTGATGCAAGACAGGCTGGTTTGACTATTTGTATAAGTGCTGATCTCCTGGGATTTTCACACACAGCAGTCTCTAGATTAACTCAGAATGGAGCAATAAAGAAAAAACATCCATTGAGTGGCAGTTCTGCAGATGGAAGGACCTTGTTGCTGAAAGAGGTCATATAACTGTGCTGAGCAGAAAAGCATCTTAGAAAGCATGAACCTTCAGAGCTACAACAGCAGGAGGCCATGTCAGGTTCCACTTCTGTCAGCAAAGAAGCTGCAGTGGATAAAACTGAACTGACTAAAAACTAGAAAAACGTAGCCTGCTCTGAAAATTTTTTCACCCAACCTTTCTTTCTCCCTTTCTCCCTCTTTCTCTCTCTGCATGTGCACATAAGTTGTCAAAGAGCCATCCACATGTGGTAAATTTTAATTTGCAAACAGAGCATTGCACGATATTCATGTTTTAGATTTCTTTATTTATAGTTGCGATTTATTCAGCCATGCCAGAGTTTTGTTTGTAGTAGATAGAACCCTGGCAGACGTGTGCGGGTGGAGTGTGTGTGTTTTATAGAAGAAATTTCAGTAAAAAATAAACTGTTTACTGTGAAAGACCAGAAATTTCCTGTGTAGGAATTTACATCTGCATACATATGTGTATATGCATATATGTATATACACTAGTATGTAAAAAGTTCCAAAGTGTGTGATCAACAAAATAAAAAGCATGTTGCAGATAAATCTGTAAAATTATACTATTATGATGTCACTACTCTACAAAATCACAGACTAATCAGTAGGTAGAGATGTTAGACATGTTCAGAATGGCTGAGAAAACTCTGTAGTCTATTGACCTCTAGTCTGTCTTTCTTCTTTTCTTTCTTTATTTCTTTCTTTCTTTCTTTTATTCTTTCTCTATGTGTCTGTATGTTTAGTGTTAATTGAAATGTTCTATTAGTGTTTTATAGCTCTTGGCTGTGCCACTCTGCCTCTGTTAGAGCGTTCTGTTTTAACAGCCCTATATTAAATGCAGGTTTCAACGTGTGCCTCCTCCACAGGAGCCTTCTGTCTTTTTTGTTTGACTTTTACTATCCTTTTTTTTTGCTTCTTTCATGTTAATGAGGGCTTATACAATGGAAAGAAGGAGAAGGAGCTTGCATTTCTCTACTGGCCACACAGCCAGAGAGGGCCTGGTCTACTGCGGTGTAAGAGTAAGATAAAGAGTGAGGGAGAGGGAGGGAGGGAGGGAGGGAGGGAGAGAGAGAGAGAGAGAGGGAGAGAGAGAGAGAAAGTAATACCTATGTGCATGTGAGCATCTCTGCCGTTCTGTCACCACACTCTCATTGCTTTCTTCTCACTTCTTTGAATACACTCTGTTATTTGTCACATTCCTTGATAAGTAGGAATGATGTGCGTCAGAAGCTGCTTCACCCTAAGAGAGGCAGAACAATCCTGCCTGTTGTGTGTGTATGTGTGTGTGTGTGTGTCAGAGAGACTTCCACTCCTTATCTCCAACTTTAAGAGATAAAACTTGAAAGAGAGAGAATGAGAGAGAGAGAGCGAGCAAAAGAGAGAGAGTTGGAGAGAGAAAGACTAAGATACAAAGAAACAGTGAGAGAAAGAGATAAAGAAGGAGGGAAACAGAGAGAGAGAGAGAGATAAAGAAACAGAAAGATGTCGAAAGACAGTGTGGGAGAGGAGAGAGATACAGACAGACAGAGAGAAACAGTAAGGGAGGATAAGATACAGAGAGAATGATAGATAGACAGATTGATAGATAGATAGATAGATAGATAGATAGAGAGAGAGAGAGAGAGAGAGAGAGAGAGAACAGTCCTGATAACACTTCTTTCTACTGTCTAAACCTCCCGAAACTATCAGAAGAGATACTGTAATCTTGTGTTGAGTTGTGGGTTTGTAGTTGGTCCATGTGTCTTGTATTTCTGTGCTTGGACATATTCATTCAATAAAACAGACACTCTTTCTGTCTCTGTACCTCAGAGTTCAGTTCAGTCTCTAAAGCATCACTGTGGTAAGACAACTTGTAGCAAACACTAATGCTGCTAGCACTTTCACACCTCACTAAAGAAAAAAGTAAGCTTCACTTCATTCTACCCATTAGTCTTAGTAACTGTAGATGTTGTAAGTATATGAGCACAGAACGGTGCAGTATATCGTTTTTTATTAGCCAATAAGTGTTAGTGTAATGGGCCGCCCGCGCCATGGTCCTCCCACCACCAGAGGGAGGCCACACTCCACCACTCGCAGTAATCACGCCGATTGAACACACCCGGTTAGTGCCTTTATAAGGACTGCCCGCTGTTCAGACAGTGCGGAGTCTTGATTCTGTTCAGATCATGCTGGCAGTCAAAATTGTCTTCATAGTTAACTTATTAGGAAGCTGCGGTTTGATTGCCTTTTTCTTTTAGTTGTCTTTGTTTTCCCACCTTTTGGTTTTCCTTTTGTCTGAACCTTTACTTCCACCTTCGCTGTGGTACAGTGACTAGCACGGTGTTCCCAGTCCTGTTGATGGCGGTTCGAATCCCACTGGTTCATTTTGTTTCACCCGTAGCGTCGGTCTTTTGTGACTTGTCTAGTTTTTCCCTCCTCCGGTTACGTGTTGTTTTCCTTTCTAATCCGTTTATATTCCTTGAGTTTGTCCCTCCTTCTCTCAAATCAACTCTTCACCTCTCCACTCAATCTTGAACACACCACTCCCTCTGTAGAGTGGTGGTTAGCACATAACCCTCACACACGTTGAAAGCTGGTTCCAACCCCAAACACTGTATCACTCCCTGCTCCTGTTTTGTTTTACCCTGTTGTAACACCGTCGGCATTTGAATCCACCCTGGTGGAGGCTTCCATCGGGGAGTTCAAATAAAAGTGGCAACAATCCAGAGAGGACTCTCTAACGCTATAAGGATTGCTGCCCTGTTACAGGTAGATTATAATTAGCAAACTAAATTACCCAGAATCGATGTTTTAAAAGCAGAAAGTGACCAAGACTGCAATTAGGGCATACTCATACTATGCCTGGATGCCTTGTACCGTGCATGAGCATGATTATTATTTTGAGTTCCGTGCTTGGGCATGGTCAGTGATCAAACTAAATGTGTACCGCCTCAGGCAGGCTGGGTGTGGTTCAGCATACTGTGCCCTGGCATGGTACAGAGCGATCATACTAGTCAAACAAACTGGTCTGATATTATAATGGCTCCGTTTGTTTCTCAAGAAGGTGGAAAATGAACTAGAACTCAAACAGGCTGGTTCTCGTTTGGGTCAGTTTTTTTGCATATGCTGTGGAAATGTGCCACAAATTATGCTGGAATTTTCCCAAACATGTGTGATGGAATCTGAATCATGTGTCTTTAGAAGTCATGTTTATAGTATTCATACGCATTTGATATGCTTTTCACCCTCAGACCTGCTGGCCACAAACCGCTCCTCCATCTTCTCTGGTCTCCGTGGTGAACTGCAGCTGTCAGCGATGTTTTTGGATGAGTACCATGACAGGCTGTTTCTTGGAGGGAAGGACGTGCTCTATTCTCTTAGACTGGACCACACACACTCGGATGCTAAAGAGGTAAATACATACACATTGACCAGTGATGCATACAAACACTGATATGTACTCAGCAGAATCACTGGTGCTGGATTACCTACATCAAACACACAGACACACACAATTGAGTGGCATAGAGAAAATATTGAAAAAATCAATAGAAGATCAGAAGAAAAAATCTATTGATCTGCCAAGACATGTTTTGTATCCAAAGTTTGCTTCTTTAGGGTTTGGACTAATGTAGCCAAAAGGTAATATAACTTACCAATATGCAAAGTGCAACTTATGTCTCAATCATCACATACTTCCCATACATCCCTTAAGAATCCAGAATCCAAAGTTGAACCAGAACACAGTGACCTACTCAATAATCAACATTTAACCTCTCATTCTGTCACAGAATGGCCATTTCATTCTCCCATTTACGTGAGGCGTAACTAGTTTGAGTTTGAGGCGTAGCTAGTTTAATGGATAAGTTAATATACAGACACAATTCAACACAATTCTGACAACTCTTGTTAATGTATCACTGGGAGACACAAAGCACTAACCTCACCGGGTCATCGAGTCAGGAAATCTTGGTTATTCGAAGTAGCATTTGGGTGATTGCGCCGTTGGCCAAACTGAAGTTAGTGAAACAGGTGGGCCGGCAAGCCATGATGGCAGCCAAGGCTTGCAGTGTGAAATGTAACCATTGGGTGCTGACCTAGCTGATGCTAATGTGCTCTAGTACTTTTGTTATAGTGTTAGGGGTAAGGGGTCATGCTAAGTTTGGCTCCAGTTCATCATCAAATCATAATTTAACAAAAGGAACAGTTTAACGATCTGACTCCACCATATTTTATGTTTGCAGCATTTTCTAACATGTGTAATGTGTTTAGAAATAAATCTCCGAATTTCCTTTACATAGGCTTTTAAAGCTTAAAAATCAAAGTATATTCTACTACTCTATCAAAATAGCATTCCTGCAGACATTCTGGGGACAACCATGACAAACGGGCTAAACGTGGGTGGGAACAAGTGTGAAGTTTCTAAAACAGTGCATTGCGTTATGCTAAAAGTTGGGCACAACAGTGCACTCGTCAACACTGTCCAAAGGACCGCAAGCCTGCTGTTAATGCTCGATTGTAATTTAGGTTAGCATGGCTGAAAAGTCTTTCCAAACAAATTCCAGTTGAGCGTAAAGAACACTTTACATGTGGTAAAAAAACATCTCGTCAAGATGAAACCAGTTCTGTTAGCTAACAATAGTGTTTAGCTATCTACCTTATTTTGCTGCATTGCTCCAGATGTTAAAAGAATGGCATCTGGAGGTGGGCTTTAAAGGGGTCACAGCCTTGCTTGCAGCAGATTTTGCCACAATATGACAAAGTTTAACAAGTTGTCTCCAGACTTTAAGGGACCACGTCTGGCCTATGAACCTATGAAAGTTGTTCCTCCAGCAACATATGTGCATTCAGTATATCAATTATGAATATTGTATTGTTTCTTAAAGAATTTAATTATTTCATAGTGATCCATTTAGGACCTTACATACACACACTCCCTTAGATAGGTAAACATAGTGTTTGTTTACATGGGAACCATGTCAGATTTCCCACACAGTAATGAAATGTGAAAAACAAACAAAAAAAACCTGTCAGTGCAAACACACAGCAAACTCATTTAAGTCAGATAAACTGACCACACTCATAATAAACGAACATTTAGCTCATATAAACTAACCGCACACGTGTGAAAAACTTTAATTTAGAGCATGCTAAGTAAAATAAACATTAGCATTCCCTCCCCTAATTAAGAATCTGTGTTAGCTACAGCATTATAGCTGTTTTTATGAGGCCAAGATACAAGAGACAAGCCTGAATTTTAATGTCTGATGTGTGTTAATACGACACGTAGAATGGCTGTAAAGGCAGAGTGGTGGATCTTATAAGCACTCTCATTGCTGGGTGGGTTCTGTCTGCGGCCGATTTATAGCTGCATTTCTAAAAACACACTCTTCAATGCCTGCACTTTAGTTGTTAATTACTGTGCCCTATGTGACCTGAGTTGGGTGTGCTAAAGAATAGAAATCATACAATTATGCAGAACTGTGGAGTCTAAAGACAAGAATCACTCTCTTAGAGTGCTACAAGCCACTACAAGCCTAATTGCTGATCAGGTCATGCATCATGACTGGTCTGTGTGTGCAAAAAGAGCAATCCTCCATCCAGCATGTTCATCCAAAAAATAAAAATAACGAAACTGAGACAACATTAGCAATCGCTAACATAAAGGTAATGTTAATGTTAATGTGGAAGCATCACTCTAAATGCTTATAGACCACAACTGACTTCCTTTAGATCTTTTCTTAAAATTCCTACCAACATGGAATAATGCTAAATGGTGAGTTAGATCATGTTGAATTGACAATATCACTGAGGGTTCTGCTTGCATTTATGAGTAAATGTATATTATTACACTTTGCAATTGCAAATTTGATTATTTATTTTATTATTCTTTAACTTATTTTTAGACTTTTTTTGTTTTAAGTGATTTTAGTAGCAAGACTATTTGACTATGTTGGCAGATAATTTGTCTTGTTTCCTAAAATAAGCAAAATTACCTGCCAGTGCAGTGAGAACAGGTAACTTAATAATGTTATAATAAGCTTACAACTATCTCAAAATGAGAAATATAAGCTATATGTATATATTTACTTGCCAAGATTAAATTTTTTTGCAGTACAGAGCAGGCAGAGAGAGCATGACCTGCTCTGGTTTGGCTTTTTTGCTAACTAGTCTAACTAGCTGATGTTAGCTAAATCATGAAACACTGAAAAGATACTTTTCTGATAATGTTGTAACATTGTCCTTTGAGTAGAAAAAAAAATCTCTTGAAGAAAATTGAGTCCACATCAACATCCAAAACACTGTTTTAGCTCTTCAGCTCATAAGAAGACAGCGCCTGTTCACAACTTGCATTCCCAGAGTTTTTGGTGATCTGGTATAAACACCCCAGAACCCTTGTCTGCAAGGGTTAAACAGAATTAGTCTAAACAGAATTTATTATCTGTATACAATTATGTCAATGTAAACAAGCCTGAACTATACAGAACTGTGTAGTCTAAAGATGAGAATCTCTTAAGCCTCATTCACAATACAAGCCTAATTACTCTATTATGATTTATTATCATAAATCATAATAAATGACTTGCAGGTGAGATTTTAATCAAGAAAACTGAAGATGGAGGATACTTGAGGATGAAATTATCCCCAAAGTAAGAGCCTTTATCCACTCCAGAACTGATGAAATTGTCCAAGTTACTCTTTTTCACTCATGTTGTAAAGGAGAAAAGAGCTAACAAAGTAGACTGAAACTATGTATGTGCTAGTGTGCTTTTTACGTGGGAATACTATGATCAGATCCCATTTGGAAATGCATTTTAGTGAAAAGTGCTAATGGAATCTAGTTTATCCAGATACGATCCAGACATAAAACGCATGATATAAGGTGTACACAGGCAGATGCCTTATGGCCACATATTGTATACAATTTTAGAATCATAAATAGAAGTGACTCAAATTAGAATGAAAAAAATGGTTTCAGACAACCATAGTCTTTGTTTTGTGCAGTAACGTAGATAAATATGTGTGTCTAAATGAATGTCATGTATCAATTCCCCAGAGCATTACCAGTTACGGTTATTTGTAGAAACTTGCATTTGTGCCACCTAAATTCTGGTGTGTGTGTGTGCGTGCGTGCGTGCATGCGTGCGTGCGTGCGTGCGTGCGTGCGTGCGTGTGTGTGTGTGTGTGGGCTGGTCAGATGATCCAAATAGGAAGAGGAAGTATAACACCATGGTGAGGGACATGTGAGAGCTACCACAGCCCCTGGGGTCACGACCTGTGACTTTTGCCCCAGATGCAGGCACTCACTGCCACCTAACAATCCAATTCACCTTTCCACTAACCACTTAGAGATACAATAGCATCATTGTCATTTCCATAATAGTTCATTCATCATTAAAGAAGATCTGAAGAAGGTAATGATTTGATTTGACATAATGAATACTATGTATCAGTTCTGTCTGGAAAACTGGAAAGTAGCAATAGTGCTTAAACCTGACAAATCGCTTTACAGTGTACTGTAAACTTTGAAGTATGGTTAGTATATACAAAACCAGGAAAATACACATTTTGTAGATGGAATGTCAACAATATGGCATGAGCAGTCTGGCTGTGGCCTCCCAATAAGTATATCAAGAAAAGGTCAGTTTGATCTGACTGCTGATCCATACCTGAATATGCCTTATTGCCTGTACATATACAGACATATGTAATTACCTTAAATACTGTACTCATCACAGGAGAAGAATACAAAATACTAGAATTGTATTATTAATTTATCTGTAGAGGTGCAAAACTACAAAATTCATACTTCACCTAACTGTCAATATGTGAAAATGATCAGAGCAGACTTTGGTTAAATAGAGTTTTTCCTTTTTATTTCTTGCTATCCAAGGATTTCTCCTTCCCTGGATCAACTCCACCTTTTAGTATTTAGTTGTTGTTATTACTACAATCAAACCATGCAGCACACCATGTCTTTATTTCATCTGTCAGGGTGCTTGATGAGCTAACAGTGTGCAAACAGTGGCTTTACAAGTGGCACAACGCTGCATTGATTAATTGTATGTCAACAATATGGCAACAGTGACAAGTATGGCATCAAAATGACATATGTATGCTTAAAAATAAAAGGTGTATTCTTTGGAATCGTGCCACAACAAAGACGCCTTTGGTTCCTTAAATATTCTTTCAGTTCTCTGTAGCATGCAGTAACTTAAAACACCAACAAAAAGCCTTTTCTTTTTTACTAAATGTGTCAAAATTAATGTGGTCAGCAACCATGCTCCACAGACCCCTCACACAGAAAATAAGTAGAAAAATGCTGGGCAATTACTTTCAAGAGCCAAGCCTTAAAGCCTTTAGGCACCCAAAACTGGATCTTCTATGGAATTTTGCAGTGAAATATGAATAAACTATAAAGCAGCAAAATAAGCAAAGGCTGTGACGAGTATGGGCTTTTCAGAAGGAAAAGACTCTACAGGTGCAATACAGTCACTTCCGTAAGTTCTAGTTTTACAGGAATTGAATCAATTTCCTTACTGGGGAGGAGATTACAGCATCACATCCTCAGACCCAAATTCCAAGCACAAATTCCAAGTCCAAGCTGTTTCTGGATTAAAAGTCAAAACAAGTATCAGGCCAAGTATGACCACAGACTACCTAACTTCTGTGCACTGGTCTTTATTTAGACTAGATACAAACTGTCCTGGTGCATAATAATGATGGTTTTCAAGAGGAGAGGAAATAGCTCCAGGCAGAGGAAGGATGCTGGGTAATGTAGTTGATTGCAGCATCCGGCCTGAGACAATCATGTATTGATTGAGGGTATCGCTGCAAAACAAAAGGTAGTGATTCACTGATGACTAAACCATATGAATGGTGGGACTGCACAAAGAGAGGTCTTAAGCACCTTTGTGAATACCATGTTTTTTTGTTTTTAGTACATGATACTTCCTCTTGAGGTAGGATTTAAAAATGCTAACTTTTAAGTGGTGACACAGGAAATCTGTCTTTACAATGATTCTTTAAGAGACATGGGATATGATTAGCAAAAAAAAATATCTCATGTTAAAATATCTACCACAAGGGTCTAAAACCTGGTTGTGGTGACCTACCACCCCCTTAAACTTACACGCTTTATTTCAGAGCCAGGTATGTTGGAACTAAACCAGGACTGAGGATCCCCTGGCTTGGCATATGCTAAAATGGCATATTACAGCAAAATAAATTATTCATGCTACCAGTGCTACCCGAGGCCAAGAAATATAGCATGTGCTCATGGCGTAAATACATTGTATAATTTCTGGTGAGTGTCGGGCCGTTGTCCCTAAGTTCCCAGGGTCCCTACAGCGACATTTAAAAAAAATGGTTTACATTAGCTTAGCTAGCTAATTAGTTCACTGAGGCTAGACTAGCCTAGTCCAAGTGCAGTCCTATTGAAAATATCTTCTCTTATTGTCTGTTGTATGACCTCTGATTACCCCAGAACCCTAAAAATGACCAGGGGTGTTGACTGTCCATGTATATCTGAACATGTAGACTGTCCTGGGGCTCAGACCAAATTTTTTTTGTAGAAATAATTCAGGTTATTTTTTAAAACCTGTAAAAAGTGTATTCTATTTTTTATTTAACATTCCATGCTGACCATTTCCTCTCTCTCCACATTAGCCATGTCTTCTATACTTTTCCTGTCCTGACTAGACTTTTGCTAATGAGTGATTTTTTTAAGTAGTTGATTTGCCTTTTATTTTTTTAGAAATCTTGTGGACATTTTCTCTCTTGCACCACCCCTCTCTCTCTCTTTGTTTAAGGAATAGATGAATGTAACCGTGAATGTTGAGGAGAATGTGCACAACAGCTGGATTGAAATATGTGACCTTTTAACTTTATAAGTTCAGAGAATATCCGGGGCCAAGTGACATAACTGATCATGACTTTAGGAACTTTAGAGCTTGGAACAGCCCTGTGAGCATAGGGTCCTATTTTCAGCAAGAGATAAACTAGACAAACTAGCTGCATGGCATAAGCACCATATTTAGTGCAAGGGCATGCTTTTTGTATTGAGTTGCATTGCACAAGCACTAGATTTAGCGCTAAGACAGTTTTTTTGTTCAACTGCTTAGCAATGCTAGTTTAGACAGATTTGTTTTAGTTCAGCCACTATAGTAGGGCACTAGTTTGAGTGCTGAGAGATGCCTTTAAACTTTAAGTGAAATTATTTTCACAAACCATAAACACTTTATCAGCTGCAGGCCTGATAATAATTTTCTTGGTGCAGTTTTAAAAAGTTTAAGGAGTAATTCCCTCTCAAGGCAGTACGCCAGGCCTGAAATATGACTGCTGATAATTCTTTCTGCTTGACGCTCACAGCTGCAGTGCTGGCATGACTTAAGCTGGCATGAAAACTCCAGCTGCCTCAGTCTGAAGTTAATACTACATCAATTATATGGGAAAATAGGGTAGTATGTCAGTAGAATACAGCTTGAAGACGGTGCACACAGCACACACACACACACACATGCACATCATGATTTACAATGTGCAAGAATAATTTAGACACAGAAGCAGTTATGATTGATTTATGTGGCTTATTTAGTGTGTCTTTCCACTATTCTGGTACAGTCGCTTTTTTATACCCTCACAAAAGTGCCATTGCTACTCAAGAATCATCAGAGCCAGTACCATGGTTTTATCATTAACCCATATTGTTCTTAATATACACTAATATTTTTCTCTAATTATGGTAATTGTAGCCCCCTTAAACACAAGCACCTCTCTTTACACCCCATTTTGACCATTATTTATTTTTCTTTCTTTCTTTCTTTCTTTCTTTCTTTCTTTCTTTCTTTCTTTCTCTTCTTTCTTTACTGCTTTACAGTCGTTTTATTACTTAGGTTTGTGGTTGGCTGGGTTTAGCATTGGGAAATTTTGCTGTTAATAAAGTGTATAGTTGTTTAAAATTTGAAATAGTAAACTTTCAGTAAAACCGCCTGGTCTATGTACATTAATGCAGTCTTAAATTTTTTCTCCAGATCCACTGGCCATTGCCTGGGAATCGAGAAGAATGTATTCAAAAAGGAAAGGACCCAGAGGTGAGTAAAAGATGTTTAATTAACTAAAAGATGTTTTTAAAGCTATTTTCCCACATGCCTGTTTGANAGATGTTTACTTAACTAAAAGATGTTTTTAAAGCTATTTTCCCACATGCCTGTTTGATCTGATTCCTTGCCACTGCCTAATGGAAGTATGATCCTGGCCCAGATGAATCCTGCTCCTGCCCAAATGAATGAGAACACTGTGAACACACTTTTATGCACATACTGTAGAAGCCCAAAGTCATCATATCGACTGTAGTAAACTTCTTTTAGCAGACAGTTAATGTTTTGTAACTGGCATGTAACAATCATTGTTACATGCCAGTCATTTGCTAGCTCTCCAGTCTGCTCCACTAACCATATATGGAAAATAATCTAGTAAACTAAATGTGTGTGTGATTTAATGTCCCTTGTACAAAACCTACACAGTACATAACCTACAAATTCCTTTGCTTCATGCTACATGACGTGCCACAGTGCTTTACAATTACATTTGTACTCTATCCCAAACTAATTCCATTCTCATTCCTTGTCATAGCTTTGTAGTGTGATAAAAACAACACAGCATATTGCATAGTGTACTGCAGGGAAGTATATACTGTTGTTGTAATTAGAGTTGTCAATACTAGTTACATTTTTTAGGGGTAAAAAAGGGCCTGAACTGAACAATCATATACTATTTCAAAGCTACTCTACAACATAAAAAATAAGAATGCCTTTGCAAACAGTTTTTTATCGGTGAGATTCTGCTGGTGTGGGTTTCCTCTCTTTCACTGTTGCACACACAAGTAACTGAAGTGTAAATCCTCCCTTTGGAGGATCCTAAAATTCTCATATATTTAATGACCTGCAGATACCTCTCTTATCATTTACACTACTCACACTCTTATGCCTACCTGTATTCATAAAAAATAAAGAATCTTTTAAAACCAAATAATCTAATTTATTCAAGTACCACTATGGTGTAGAATGTGTGAGTGAACTAGAAACGTTTATAAATCAAATGTTCTTTTGAATTTCAGCTTGGCAGATAAATGCACAAAGGGATGCAGATGGTTGCTCAACTCCTCTGTTCCATTTGATGCGCTTTGAGCCTCATAAACAATTTGTGACTTGACTTTATAGAGTCCATACTCTCTTTCTCTCTACAGCCTTTCCTCATCACTGTGTCTCCATAAACCACTGCACTTAAATGTTACTGTCCTATAGCCATGGCAGAGTCTCAAGTCTAATGATGTCACATACACAAGCAGCATCTGCTAGCATTTAGTGGGTCCTGGCCATAAAGCGAGGTCCTGAGGTGTTTCAGTGATTATGAGCTGTGGTGACTGGAGTGACACAATCGTTTGATGTGGCAGGTGAGGTAGATATTGGATACTTCAGTTTTAATGATGCGTTTTTTTTTATGTAGGTGCTTTTCTTTAAACACACACATGCTCAGCAGGGGTGTAGCTATGGCGTGGGGGTGGGTTCATGTAAAGATGCTATTTTTAACATGTAAATGGAGCATTAGATTGCTCTTAACTGTATCTCCACATGATGAGAACTTTGTTGAGAGGTGCAAGTAGCAAGTAGTAGTAGTAGTAGTAGTTGACCATGGTCAAGAAAACATTGCACTTCAATCATTCACTCTAGACATTTACTGGTGAACTATCATGCCATGGCATACAGGGCTGCTTCTTAAACCAACAATATAACTCAAATGATGAAAGAACTACATAAAAATTCAAACTACTAAATCCAAACTATACTGCTGACTCTATTTGCCAACTTCTTATTTACAACAATTACTTGATATACCATTTAAGGTGGAATAGAAAAATTGAATAAAAGTACCAGCTTCAGCTTTATCTGTGGTATGCCTACACATGTTGTAATGTTAGTGAATTAAATGTGAGGTAAGCAATGATGTGTTCCATTCAACATTCAAAAATGTTCCCCTTTGATTATAGTAATAGGGTAAATCATTTTTTAATGATTTAGCTACTGTGCATTAGACTAGCTGGTGACTGTTAGTTTGCTACATTGCTTCCTAGCTGGCCTCCCCAACCTGCAGCCAGTTCCAGTCCTAGTATCTTGCCTCCCAAATGAAATCACTGATGCAAAGACATGCACATGTAAAGCACCCTCTATCTTGTATAGCAGTAGTGCCCTTTGAACTCTTTCTTTGACCTCTTTTCTTTGACCTATTCCTGACAGTCTCCAAGCAGCTGATGAAGCCAATATTGTTGTCATGAGAATACATGTTATAGTGAGGTGTGAGTCTATATGTGTGCAAGTGTGTGTGTGTGTGTGTGTGTGTGTGTGTATGTGTTAGTTTAGGACATGCATGACATTGTGATAGTTTCCTGGAGTAATTGGGTGGAGAGTTCACAGAATAAGTCGTAATCAGCCTCAGGCGCAGATGACTTTGACCTTGCCCTTTTTAAGCTGAAATACAGGGTTGGTTTCCGTTGGCCAGTGAGTGCCCTCTAAACAAAGAGTGGGGCAGTTACAGAGGAAAACAAATGAAAAATCACCACACCTTTCTTTAAATGATCTTTCTTTCTTTCTTTCTTTCTTTCCTTCCTGTCAGCTGTTGGAGCACTAATAGTATACTGTAATACTGTAATAGTAATACTGTGTATATATGTGTGAGTAGCTCTCTCATCATAGTTGCACAAATAGTTGCACCCAGAAGAAATCAACTGACGGGAATGAAACTTGGTAGGGTTGGTTTGACATTGTAAGACAAATCAGTCAAAGAATCAGTGTCTGGAGGCACTGTGATCAGTGCCAAGATGAACGGTTTATCACGTGCCACATGTCCCGAAGGCCTGGTGTCACTCCACCTCCACCGCTACATTTACATTTACATTTAAGGCATTTAGCAGACGTTCTTATCCAGAGCGACTTACAACTGTGCTTAGTGTTCCGTTGGATAATGTTTCCCAGCTAGTATAAGAAGGTTAGAGTCTAAAACTCTGAGCCCAGACACTGCCCGAACAAGGGCCAATGCTGATACCTAGAGAGAACAATACACAGACATATATAAAGCATAAGTGCACTACCTAGCAACCCCAACCCAGTGCTCGTACCTAGAGAGAAGAAAGGTTATGGTCAGTACAAGTATTTCAACATACACATCTATTAGTGCTCACTCACTTAAGTGCTTTACAAAGAGATGGGTCTTCAGTCTGTGTTTGAAGACTGCAAGAGACTCAGCTGTTCGGACAGCCAGTGGGAGTTCATTCCACCATCTGGGAGCCAGGAGAGAGAAGAGTCTGGACGCTTGTCTTCCATGCGTCTTCAGGGATGGCGGGTCGAGTCGAGCTGTACTTGAAGCTCGACTCTTAACTATTGCCATAAGGTAGGGAGGTGCTGGCCCATTCTTGGCTGTAGGTGAGCATCAGAGTTTTAAATCTGATGTGGGCAGCTACAGGAAGGGAGCAGCGAAGGGAGCGCAGCAGTGGAGTGACATGGGTGAAATTGGGAAGATTGAAGATGAGTTGAGCTGCTGCATTCTGGACCAGTTGCAAGGGCCTGATGCCTGTAGAGGAAGACCAGCCAGGAGCAAGTTGCAGTAGTCTAGCCTTGAAATGACCAGAGACAGGACAAGCAGCTGGGTGGCCTCCTGAGAGAGGAAGGGTCGAATCCTCCGGATGTTGTAGTGGAGGAATCTGCATGACCGAGTCAGGTTTGCAATATGAGCTGAGAACAATAACTGGCCATCCAAAATCACACCAAGGCTTCTTGCATCTTCAGTCAGAGTGATCAAGGAGTTCCTGAATGAGATGGCAAGATCATGGTGATGACCTGTAGTGCTGTCTTGTAGTCTTGATGGTACTGAGCTTAAGGTGGTGAGCTGTCATTCATAAGGAGATGTCAGTCACCCCTACCGCAATATCCGCAGGAACTGCATAAGAAAATACAAGATGCGTGGGATGGATTATCACAGGACACGTATAATAGTTTAAGTTTGGTTTACAGGGATGGAAGTATTTATATGTTTCCACAGTAATATATGTGTGTGTGTGTGTGTGTGTGTTTGCAGACGGAGTGTGCTAATTTCGTCCGGCTCCTTCAGCCTTTTAACCGGACTCACCTGCTGGCCTGTGGAACCGGGGCGTTCCAACCTGTGTGTGCACTTGTTTTTGTCGGACACCGTGGAGAGGTAACACACAGACAGACAAGCACAGATATACACACTCACTGTAATGAAACCCAGCCTGTAATGCGTTAGAGGGCAGAAAGACAGTGGTACAGCGTCCAGAAATAAAGCTTCCATTCGCTGGCTGCCCTTCCTCCATGTATTTGTACAATCAGTGAAGGTCCACTGCATGTTGCTATTCACCCAGCTATTGTGGTCCTTTCCCTTGATTTGAATGGGTTATATTCGGCTTGTACACTCTGCTGTAGATAAATGAGTCACACTCCAAATACGCTGGAAAATAACGAGCACACTCCCAGAGAAAAGAAAAAAGCTCTGGAGCTCTCTCTTTTTAACCCTACCCTGGCCCTCATGGTGTGTACACCTTATAATGTCTTACAGTTATTTCTTATGCTGCATTCACATGTTTACATTTA
This sequence comes from Semaprochilodus insignis, assembly GCA_034552555.1. NCBI lineage: Eukaryota > Metazoa > Chordata > Actinopteri > Characiformes > Prochilodontidae > Semaprochilodus > Semaprochilodus insignis. The sequence goes on along the minus strand of CM067484.1, from coordinate 20,231,393 downwards.
TAGTGTTTCACACCTCATAGTGATAAGTGGCAGGCAGAGGAATGAAGTCATGCAAGTGTTGCCATTCTGAAAGCATTACTGGATGATTATCAGAGGAGACCTTCAGCAATGTATTGTATTTTTTTAGGTGGAAAAAGTCAGGTGGGCGCTCTGATGACAAAAGCTGAAAAAACTGAACTCTTGACAGAACATTCCACTTACTGCTGCAGTCTGTGGAATGTTGAAGTGGCAGAATTGTACATTGTGACTGGCCCATTATCCATGAATGCACTGACCCTGCCCGTGATGTGGCAGAGATGTTGTCATAAATGAGGTGGTCACTGGATGAACTATAGGAAAAGCTTGAACAGGAAAGCTTGGAACACTGAACATGCCGTCTGTATGGGGAAAAAGACCCGCACATCAAGGAAAAGAGCCAATTAATTTTTTCACAGCCTAATGTTGGCAAGTATGAGAATTCACTATGTATCTCACATGTAATTAGGTATGTAAAACATGTAAAGAAATGATGTAATGTCATTCTTGACACTGAAATTGAAGCAAGTATGTAAGTACTTGTGAAGTATGTAAGTACTGTGATGCAGCAATAGCTTGATTTAGAATACAAAGACTGGCTGATAAAGTTCTCTTAAATGCTACAAAACCTTTTTAACAGAGTGATTTTTGGGTCAAAAGTCATCCCACCCACATGCTGACCCTATAGGTCATGACCTGATCACAAGCAGACAGAAAAACAAACACACTGATTGATCATATAAACCTGCTATCCTAAAGATGCCACTCATGTACGTGCAAACAAACACACACCCTGGCTTTGCAGGGTGGACCTCCCATTTCATTAGACCTTCACTGAAGTACCCGCACACCACAGCCATACATGTTACAGACATTTTATTACTGTTTTGTCTGTTTCAGTGTTGAGTGCACTGTATAGCTGCATACAATCAACGGCTGGATCACATAATCACCAGTGAGTGAGGCAGAAATGTCAGAAATGCCCGTGACTGAATGAGACAGAAAAAAGGGATGGAAGTAAGCTAAAGATGAAGTGTTGGGGAATGGAGGCCAGACAGGAGGGAATAAAGACTGATGTTGAGTAAAAGCTGTGCTGAACGAAGCAGCATAAACCAAGTGGAAAGAAATAGGTGAAAATTAACAAAAGGAAAACTTCTCCTGGAAGCAGAGAGAAAAACGTGTGGAGATTTCAACAGGAAAGAGAGAGATTTAGTGTACACTATGATGCACTCATAGTAAATGATGTAGGATTTTATTGGGACTAGTAAACAAAATACATTAGATTTGTTTTGACAAATGTTTAACAAATTTTGTTCTTCACACATTTTAATCACATCAACTCAAAGCTTTTTCTTTCTTTTTGTCTTTTCTTTGGTTTAGGATTTTATTGTGGTTAGTGCTTTCACACAAAGAAAATATATTACATCAACACAATTGTTTTATTTAGTTTTACTTGTTCTGGCACTTTTTGTGTTGATGTAATGCATTTTATTAATGTTCAACCACTTGACACATTTTAACTTCAACTCAAAACAGAGCGTGAGAGAGAAAGACGATAGAGAAAAGGAAAGAGAAAGAGAGAGAGAGTGAGAGAGATTTTCTCTACTAATATTTTCTCTGTTGTTTTTTACACAGAGCTAGCAGGTACTCAGTATGAGTGTGTGTGTGCTGATGTCAGTGCGAGAAGTAAAAGTGCACATTCTGCTCTGCTTGCCAAGGCTTCTTCACACACCCAGGCTCTTGTGTAAAAGACTCATGCCAATGTTACAGAAGTGTGGGTGTAATGACTGTAATCCAGTGTTGTTTGGCGTTTGGCTGGTTTGGCTGATGCTCTGAGGTTCGGTTTCATTTCTGCTCGATTTAACTTCTCTGTCACTTCCTACCCTATAGCCAGACAGAGAGTCCAGACTGCCAATGAAACATGCAATACCATATGACTGCAGTGGAAGTTCAGACTAGTCGTACTCTTGTGCATTCCGTGAAAAAACCCTCATTGGCACGTCCAGTGAGTTAAGCTTATCTTTGATGTCAGGAAAAAAAGTAACAGGGTGTTGAGGGGTACTGTGTCTCATGATTAAAAAGAAGCACGGGGCATTATGGATTCAGGCAAACATGAGACAATGATTTGAGGAAAAGACAGAGAAGTAGAAACTCTTTTCACCTTGTGATTGAAGAAGCCTTTGGGGTGAGTGCTGCACAGCTCCCGGTGTTCAAAAACAGTCAAAACTAGCTTGTCGTCATGTGTGAGTAAGTAGAGAGAAGCTGTCCTCAATATTGACTGATCAGCTGTGAACGATGCATGGTGCATTAATAGGTGCTGAAAAGTTTTTCTACCTGTGAGGCCAGTGGGGTGCTGTTCAGATGTGGTACGCGTTGCTACATAGACAAAAATGAAAAGAAGCATGAATGAGAGAGTTTGAGTCATCTGAATGACCGATTCCAATTTCATTTATTTATGTGTTTATTTATTAATTATTAAAACAGGACATACACTTTATATAGTGTGGACATTTCCTGAACTGAAGTAAGTTCGTAAGTAAAGGACATTAATGTAGTTATTTATATAGTTATTGTTTGGACATACAATGTTTTCAATTACAATGATACAATGTTATGATATGTAAATCTATCATATGCATTCACATAATTACCCCACAGATTAATCATTAATGTGCTATTTAGATTATCTTCAGCAGTCAGACCAACACAAAACTTTTCCTTCCCAGCACTCCAAATCCAAAAAAAATAAAAAAAAAAGAAAGAAAAAAGACTTATTTGAGAACAGCAGCTGGTCTTTACACAAATTAAACAATAGAAATGGTTCACAATTACTAGGGAAAAAAAAACTCACTAATTACCATTAAAAGTAATGACTGGTTTTGCTTTTTCCTTTATTTGTCATTTGTCAAAGTTATTGTCACTTTGCAGATACTTGTTTTCTGATAAATATGTGGATGGTGGTGTTTTATGATAACATTTCTTCTGTTGACAGCATGCGTTCTCATTGGACCTATCCACCGTTGAAAACGGCAGGGGACGATGCCCTCACGACCCCAAACTGCCCTTTGCCAGCACATTCATTGGTATGTTCTACTTTGAGTGCATGTAGATGAGTTCTGTGTGTGTGTAAATAAGTTGAGTTAGTAATGTGTGTGTATTCGAGTATGTATGTATGTGTGTGTGGAAGCAAGGTTGTTTTTCTGTGCAAGTGTGAAACCTTGCATTTAGTGTACGGTTATTGTTCAGTGAGTAAAGATTAGGCTGACTTGCCTAAGAGCTGTCTTGATATGTCAGGGTAAAAGCATTTTCACTGTTTTTGAGTATGAATGGAAATAGCATTATAGCACTATACTATACTTTATTTGAATTTAACATGTATACGGACTCCGGAAGAGTACAGCATTTAGAGCATTTTTACATTTCTGCATTTTGTTCATTTTTGCATAGGAAAAGAGTGTTGTATTTCTCCGTAATGCTAATCCAGATAGATCCAATGGTCAAAAACCCTCCTCCCGTGGTTCTACTTTTCTGCACTACTTAGTTCCTCAACAGACCCAGGCTCACATCTTCATTAACACTTTTTATTATGTATCCATAATGCATTATAGATGCATTAATAAAGGTCTATAGAGCCTTTATAATACTAGACATAAGCCTTTGCATAAATGTTCATAATCACACACATAAACTGGTATAACACGACAGTATCAGGCTTCATAGCACAAAATTACACCATGTGTCATAATATATATGTTATATGCAGTATAATATATATACATTTCCTAATATTAACATTATTAGTAAAACTGGTATCATAAAGCTTAATAACTAATGTTGTGTTCACATAATGCTTAATAAAGATCCACAGTGAGGCCACTCTCTAATGTTCCTCAGTAGCTTCAAAATAATATTGATTTTGTAAGTGCACATAACAGCCAATAAACGCTTATAAGCTGTCTTTGCAGTCAACATGTTATTGAAGCTTAGCTATACAAACATTTATACATTTTAATATATTAGGCCACTTATATGTTATAAAGCCTTATACTGTGGGATTTATTCCAGATTATGTGTGTGATTATAAACATTTATGTACAGTTAAAAAAACTTATTTCAAGCCTTATAAAACATTATAGATTTTTATTAATGCACTTATAATGCATTATAGATACCTGATTCATGGAACATATTACCACTTCTTCTTGTAAATCCTGTATTAACAGTTAGATGTGATTATCTCACTTCACCTAAAACCTGGCATAACACTTTATAACATCACTGTATACAGTGTTATGAAAAGATATTATAATACGTTATGAAACCTGCGTTCATAAGGATATATGGAACCTACATGACTCTGACTGTATGGCTGTATGACTCTTATGACAACTGACTTTAGCCTATGTAGATATTCAAAAGGGTTTATTCCAACATAATAGACATGATATATTCAAATCAGTGTTAGTTCACTGCTAAATTACGTTGGTTAATCATTCACAGATTCTATTTTAATGGGGTTTTCACTAATGATCAGCTGGTTCTGTGCAAAGAAAGTAAACGTGACAGGAAGTCAGGCAAAGGCTAACAGCTTTGAGTCAGTGGAGTTCTGTGGCGGCAGCGCAGTGTTAGCAAAGAAAAGGCTGAAAGAGTTCAGCAGTGTGTAAGATATCACATATCACTCAGGACTAATGTGCATGCTTACATCATGCTGGTTGGTTGTGTTTGTGCCAGACAGGAGAACTGATTGGATCTATGTGTGTATGTGATGGTGTGTGTACAGCAGTGGGTGTAGCTCTGTGGTTGTCAGTAGTTATTTAGTTTATAGTGCTCTTTAGATTGATTGCACTGACAGGAGTCGTCATTCAACAATCATTTTTATTGTTTCATGGAGTGTAGGTGTGTCCCCCTGCATGTGAGCACATATTTTATACCCCCAGTGTTGTGTGTGTATGTGTGTATGACAGCCACTCTGCTGAAGCTTGGCTGTCTCAGTGTGTCAGTTTGCCAGATGCCGTGCATTATGGGACAGATCTTGGGGCTTGTGGAATTTTTAGGAGGCACGCTATAATGCTCAGATCGGATTTACGTTCTTTTGGCTTTACGTACCGAGACAAGCCCTCAGCCTACTGCATCTGGAGTGGGAACAGCAGTACTGACAGATGAAAGTGGTCTAAATGTAATGTGACGAAAGCCGCTGTACACCAAATTTCAGATATACATCAAACTTGCTGGAAAAATCTGATATGACCCATTTACAGCAGGGTTCATTTCGTGTTCCTCTGATGAAAAAAGTGTCTTCCTGAATTAATTTATCCATCTTTTGAGTGTCTTACCACAGTCAGACATAACTGCCGTTGTACCTTTGAGAGAATGTTTATAATGTTTGTGCCTTAATGAACAAAAATTTACCTGTGCTGTGCTTTTTTGTAGCAGTGTAAAATGTACATCTTTTAATGAAATAAATTCTGTTGTTTGACGTAAGTGAAATGTATGTTTTTCAGTGTCTGCTTCTGTTTTGGTGAGATGTTCATGTGTTATGGTGGAAATATTTTGGCCCAATAAATATAGAAAATATTTTATTACAAGTCTTATTACAAGAGCATGCCTTTTTACACATTACCCAGTTAAGTGTGTGTGTGTGTGTGTGTGTGTGTGTGCGTGCGTGTGTGTGTGTGTGTGTGTTGATTGCGAGAGTGCATCTAATCTTTGCTGATCCCTTGTGTGTGTGGCTGCTTAGTAAATTGCAGCAAGTATGTTGTAATGGATTAGATTACATGACATTTATGAAACCAAGCTCTTTCTCTTCTTCCCTCTTTCTCCTTTCTTCCTCTCACTCCATATTTTCACACACATCTTTCTTTCTTTCTTTCTTTCTTCCTCTTTATTCTCTTTATTTCTCTCTTTCAGGTGGGGAGCTGTATACGGGTCTGACGGCTGATTTTTTGGGACGGGATTCAGTGATTTTGAGAAGTTTGGGGAATCGTTCTCCAATGAGAACCGAAACAGACCAGAGAATTCTTCATGGTAAAAACATACACACAGCCCACAGCTGGATGACATCACATCCTCTTACTACCCTCTGATCATATTTCTAGATAAGAGGATGATTTATTAAGAGTTAGATTTAAAAGGAAAGGAAGGAAAATAAATATCTCCTGGCCAATTTTAGACAGGAGGATGTTTCATTTTGGCTGGTCATTTGTCAGAATGTCTCTGTTTTGTAATGGATGCTTTAGATTTCCTCCCTCTTTCCGTTGTTTCATAGGGGTGTAACAATGTACATGTCTCACTATTTGATTTGGTTTGATTCATGACACATCCAAACAAAATCCAAATAAAGAGAAGCGATGACAGTTATCAGGATTGCTTTTAAACATTTATGTAGAAACTATGTAATTACATTAGATATTATAACTGATATACATATCACAATGCCCTGTTGCACTGTGCCATTTATTCTTTCTCACTTGAACTCTAAGAACCCTACTTTTACTATAAAAAATAAAGAGGATGTTATGAGAACATCAAAATGTGTCCAAAAGAATGTTCTACTGAAGTGGTTTTCAGCTCAAGAGTTTCTAACCTGTATCCAATAAGCTACCCATCACTTACTGAACTCTGACACATCTGATACAGCCAGTCAATGACTTAGGAAGAGGTTGATTAGCTGGAGCAGGTGTGGCAAGTTGTGGTTGGAACTAGGCTCTGCAGGAAAGAAGCTCTCCAGGAGGAGAGTTGGAGAACACCATACTATGTGAGCCCCTGTTGGGTTGATCATGGGTTTATGTGTGTGTGTGTGTGTGTGTGTGTGTGTGTGTGTGTGTGTGTGTGTGTGTGTGTGTGTGTGTTTTCAGAGCCCAGGTTTGTGGCTGCCCATCTCATTCCGGACAGTGCAGATAAAGATGATGATAAAGTTTACTTCTTCTTCACTGAGAGAGTGAGCGAAGCTGGAGAGAGAGAAGAAGATGCAGCCATACACACACGCATCGGACGAGTTTGTGCGGTGAGGCTCCTCATAAGACCCACACACACATGCACACATTATCACAGACATGCCAGAAGCCTGGAGAAGAGGATTACTCTGGCCAGAAAGGTTCCCAGCAGGCAACAGGCTTTGGAAACTGAGAGTTAAAATCCATACAGATAGAATTACACACACACACAAGCTGAAAGAGAAACAAGCATACCAGAACAATTGGTATGTTTCTTTTCCCACCGTATACACACAGCTGTGGAATGTTTTGCATACCACCATATCACACACACACACACACACACACACACACACACACACACACACACACACACACATTCACCCTTTGAAATAAGGCTCTCTCTCACACTCACCCACACACACATGCACACAGAAGAGCCTAAAACTGACCCATACCTGCAACTTTAAGTCTTAACTGGCAAATGGGCGAAATCTGGAGCCCAGAAATGCCCCATATCCATTCACGTTCAGAGCCAACTCACTGCTAAGTTCAAAACCCAAACCCGACCTGTGCACACAGGGTTTAGACCCAACTCGACTGTTACTGCAAAAGTTCAAATCACAAAGCAACTTGTAACACCGAATTTAAGACCAAACCCAACTGGTACTGCTAAATATATATATCCACAATCTGAACTGTACCTATAACGTGACTGGTATTGCTAAATTAGAACATTTTTAAAACACTATAGCAAGAGTTACTCTGTATGTGACTAGAGTGCTTAATATGCTTAAACCTCATGCCTTAAAAAAACAAAAACAATATATTACATTATAAAATAAGTCCTAAAACAACCCAAGCCCAGTATAGTTTTGCGTAATACCAAGAATCTGGATGAAAAACCTGATAATTTATTGTACCCCACTGGGGTGGGTAATGTAGAAGACCTCAATGTACACACATGTGTGCACATGTGCTTTCTGCAATAAGCTGTAAGGTGAACGTCTCTCTTAGGACTATAACTTGGAGATCAAAGGGCGAAGGTTAAAGGTCAACCACACACTTCCCTTAGTGTCAGTTAAGCGTATTTTTATTATCAATTACACACACACACACACACACACACACACACACACTGAAGACTGATTATCTACACATTAGATGCACTCCAGATGTTACGCTTTTTAGTTACCATGACAACTCTTCTGATGCAGTGTTATAACTTGGCAATGCACAGAAATATTATGGGACATGAAAAATGATCTCGTTCTCACAGGAACAATTAGAAATAAATGTTGATATAGAAACACAGCCGTAGCAGGTGCTTAGACTCAGTGACTGTTTTGATGGGTTATTCGTTCTATAATAATGTACCAATAAAAATGATTTTGAGCTGCTTTTCCTCCTAAAGATCAGTTTTTGCTTTTAAGAAATTATGATTAAGCTACAAGAAGAATATTATTATTTTTGCCATTTTATCATTGTGATAAATAAAATTTCAGATATTTTCACTTAGACATATGTATAATATTCTGTAGTGTAATTAACTGGTTTTGACCCTGCAAATGGTCCAGAAAACCAATATCTTGTCCTCTTAAAATTGGTGGTCTGGGGTTTACAGGTGGGGTCTCATGATTGGCTCTTTTTGTAACATGACTACACCAACGACTACTTCCCCTTTCAAGCTTTGTCATAGTGGGGAAAGGACTGCTGTAGACAAAATGCGCAATTATTCTTTACTTGAATGTTTGTAGCCATGGAAAACAATAAAAAGTAGCAAAGTGATTAAGCTACCAGCTTTTGCAAACCTGCATGCAGAAAACTGATGTAATGGATTGAACAATCAGTCCGCGGATCTATTTTTTCCATTTTTGATTTTTTTTAGTTTAACATATTGGCAAAACACAAAATGTGCCATAACTTTTTGTACTAGACATTACATTAATAAATTAATGTATTTCTTTCTTTCTTTGTTTATTTATTTATTTATTTATTTATTTCAGCAAATATTCATTAGTTGTGCATTAAAATGAGCTGTATATTCTCTGTAGAGGTTATGCATTATTTTCGCTTAGAAAATCAACAAAATGTGTAATTTGACCAGGGCCTTACTCACCCAACAACCAACCAACCTACATGCTGTTTTAAACAGGTTTTATTCTGAATTAGTTACTGAATTACTCAATTATGCATGGATCAGTTTTGTGATAAAAGTGTGTGTATGTTTGTGTGTGTGTGTGTGTGTGTGTGTGTGTGTGTGTGTGTGTGTGTTTCAGAATGATGCTGGAGGTCAGAGAGTACTAGTAAATAAATGGAGTACATTCATTAAAGCTCGACTGATGTGTTCTGTGCCTGGACCTCATGGCATTGACACACACTTTGACCAGCTGGGTGAGACATCACACACACACACTTCATCACCTATGTAGAAAAAAGCGAATTTAAAATGTAAACCTGCTTATATATTTTAGATATCAAATAACACATTTCATGGTGTAAATATGATTCTTATGGATGTGTGTACAGAGCATGTGTTTCTTCTGAGAACAAAAGACGAAAGGAACCCAGAAGTCTATGCTGTTTTCAGCACCATCAGGTACATCAAAATTTAGAGATTTAGAACTGATTTAGAACTGTTTACTAATCATTTTGATAAGATATTTATAGTCGTTTACGTTATAAATGTTATGTATAACTATATGATGTCTTTGTATGTGTGTATGCGTGTGTCTCTTTCTACAGTAACGTGTTCCAGGGATTTGCAGTGTGTGTGTACAGCATGGCTGATATCCGCGAGGTGTTTAACGGACCATTTGCTCATAAAGAGGGGCCGGATTACCAGTGGGGACCATACGAAGGACGAGTTCCTTATCCACGACCAGGAGTGGTAAGTCTTTTTAGGGTTATTTATGAAGGACTGTTTTCATATATATATATATATACAAACTTTTTTGTTCTCTCTCTCTCTCTCTCTCTCTCTCTCTCTCAGTGTCCCAGTAAGATCACAGCTCAGCCAGGTCGTGTGTTCAGCAGTACTCTGCAGTTTCCGGATGCTGTGCTTCAGTTTGTGCGCTCTCATCCCCTCATGTGGAGAAGTGTGTATCCGGCACAGCGGCAGCCTCTACTGATCCGCACCAGTGTCCCCTATAGGCTCACACACATCACCGTGGACCGCACACAGGCTGAGGATGGACCCTATGATGTCATGTTTATTGGCACAGGTCAGAGTATATGCATATGTGTATGTGGTTACTGCACTGGTCATTTGCATGTTGTAAGTGCAACTGTTTTTACAGTACAGGTCAACATTTGGATGCAACAATGACAATAAGTATGAAAGCAGCACCCCTTTACCTGTGTAAAACGTCATCATGAATATACCTACAAAAATAAAATAGGTCCAAAATGACTCGATATAATGTAAAATTAAATTAAAAGATTTTTAAATCTTTAAAATGTTGAAAGCTTCCACAACCGTGGTTTAAGTTGTGGTATAGTTGATAAGTTTGTCTGAAAGCTCTGTGACCTTTGACCACTACAGACATTGGTACTGTCCTGAAAGTCATCGCACTGCGTAATAGCAACTCATTGACCAGTGAAGAGATCACTCTGGAGGAACTGCAGGTTTTCAAGGTGTGTATTTGTTTTCTGCATGTGTTTGTGTGTGTGGGGTCTAGTGCAGATGGTTTTGTGTCTCATTTCCTGCTCTGTTTCTCCACCAGGTTCCCACCCCCATCACTTCCATGGATATTTCAGTGAAGAGGGTGAGCTATCATTGTATCATTCACTGCATATATATCACTGTGCAGCAGGTATATGCAAACATCTGCTGAAAGCTTACAGATGCACCGACTGTTATGACAAACAAGATTACCAAAAAAGGGAAAACAAAAAACAACATATGAAGTAAAGTGGAACTGCCTCCAGTGTATAAGTCCGAAGGATGCTGAAGTTCTTTTTTAATGAAAAACCACATAACTGAAAAATAACATGAGAAAACTAATTATGATCTGGATCATTTCTGTTCATTGCTTTCCCTTCTTCTCTCTGTAGCAATCTCTGTTTGTGGGTTCGAGTGTAGGCGTGGCTCAGATTTCACTGCATCGCTGCAGTATGTATGGTAAAGCGTGTGCTGAGTGCTGCTTGGCCCGAGACCCCTACTGCGCATGGGACGGACAGGCATGCACTCGCTACACCACCAACAGCAAGCGACGCTACCGCAGACAGGACATTAGACATGCCAACCCGGCCCTGCAGTGCACTGACCAGAACCAGAGTGGTGAGAAAGATTTTGTATTTGAACATGTGATAAAATGTGCATGGTATTGCATCCAAACTTTGCTTTATTCACAATTTACTCATTGTCGAGCACATTGTATGTCTTCTCAAAATCTCAAAATGATATATATGTATTTTTTTTTTCATGCATGTATTGGTTTTGGAAAACATATGTAGTCTGAGGAGGAAGATCTGTGTATTTGGAGCTGGTATAAGTGAAAAGATTTTTAAGTGTTATGAAATCTTTTGTCATATTTGGTTGAGCTTTATGAACTGTGTAACTCCGAAACACTCAGCAGCTGAAAGCTAGTTGTGACAGATTACACTCTGTCTCTCGTCACTTAGAGGGATGAAAAAAAGATGGAACAAAAGGGGAAAAGAAGAGAGCAGAGAGGTGTTTGCACACCTGAGAGAGCGGATGAGTGTGACGAAACACTCTGACCTGTAGGGCACATCATATACTCACACACGCGTATACACGGCTGCGTTTGGAAAGTCGAGGTTTAACCTCTGAATGAACCACTCTGAACCTTTCAGCAGACTGACAGATCCATCACTGCATCACTGCACGCATCTAGTCACATTATGGAAACCTGAGGTTTGACCTTGTAGTGAACCACTTGGAACTTCTAAAAAGACTGTTGTGTCTGTCAACACCTGCATACTCATACACTGCCAAGCAGATAACTTACTCTACTGTCATCTGCTTTCATTTGGATATGTGGAGAAAAACTGTCACTGACCTCTGACCTCTCCACCACAAACGCTCAAGTGTATGTGCTTTTGTTTTGCCTCTAGTGGAAGACATGGACATGGCTGAAGACAGGGTTGTCTACGGCACTGAGAACAACAGCACATTTCTGGAGTGTGTTCCTCGCTCTCCACAAGCCACTGTCACCTGGCATGTGCAACGTGATGAACATCTGGAGGAGGTAAAAGAATGTATAATATTTTAATTAAGCATTTACTGTTCCCTTTCCTCTTATTTCATATTAACATGCAAAAATCCTGTTTATATAAAAACAAGATCTTCCAAAGCTATACTATATTATTGCATTTATTGTTTGCACTGTATATGTTGTTGTGTTATAGCAAAGAATAATATTATTAATGGTCATTTGAGGATATACGATATATATATCGAGCTGCAGTGTTATGTTGCGTTCACGTTTGCATTAAAAGCATCATTCCACACCTCGTAGCGGTATACATCTGACAGTGACGTGACGCCGTGCAAACGTTGCCATGGTGACAGCATAACCAGAAAAATGTACGATGATTGGCTTTTTCATTGTAGAGCTTTATAAGTGTAGATTGTTTATTTAAGGTGGAGAAAGGCAGGAGGAGCTCTGTACTCAACAGTAAGATATTTGATTGCCATGGCTCCCCAAAAAATCAATATCTGATTTATTCCACTGCTTCAGTCGATGGTAGAAGTTTAAAAAGGACAAACTGAATTCTTCATTCATCGTTCCACTCACTGCCACTGTGAATGTTGCCACCTACATACAGTGTTAGAACTGTTCATTTCAGTTTTAGCGTGAAAACAATGGAATATCTGGTTTGCTGTAGGCCATCTATCGCAAACATGTGAATGCAGCATCAGTGGTCTTTGCTAGTTCTGCGGTCTAGGTTGAGTGTGCTTCCACCACAAGGAATGTTAGTTTTACGCATTTACATTCACACAAGTAGCTTTACCTATCTAGTCAGGTAAAATCACAGCATAATCCAGTATGGGATTTCTGCAGCTCTGCAGGCTCACAAATTTAGTCCTGTTGTCAAAACTGAAAAGGTCTGTATTTCTGTCTAGCTTTTGAACAAGGATCTGCAAGGCCCTGTGACTTCTTCAATTGCTAAATATGGCTCAGTTAAACATCCTCTACAGAGACACACTTCTGTACATTTTAATACACATTCAATGTTTATTTTCAGCATTTAGCATATTAAATGTGACCTATGAAGTTTGTCCCTTGTGGAGAAAGTGCTTTTCTTATTTTCACGTGATTTCAAAATCAACTTAAACATGTACAGCATATTGTTCTGAAACGCATGTATTCACTAACAATCAATTCATTGCTAATGTTAATTCAGTCAGTCTTGTCTGTCGTGCCCCTCTGCAGGTGCTGCTGGATGACCGTGTAGTAAAAACAGAAGAGGGGTTGCTGTTCCGTCGTGTGTTACGGCACGATGAAGGTGTATATGTGTGCCGCTCTCGCGAACACGGCTTCACCCAAATAATCTCTCGTATCTGGCTGGATGTCTTACGAGGAGACACCCTTAGCGATTTGCTGTCACGTGACAGCAAACACAGGGCATGGCCCCCATGCCCCACCCACCTGGGCCCAGCCAATCGCACCCCAGCAAAGACGTGGTTTAAGGATGTACTGCAACTGATAGGTCCCTCAAATCTCCCTCAGGTGGAGCAATATTGCGAGCGCATCTGGTGCAATGAGAAGCTGCGACGGAAACATAAGAGCATGATGGACAAATACCGACAAGCACAAGACATGGCACGAAAAACCAGGATCACCAAAAACACGGGGGAACGAAACCGTACACCGCGAGATACAAGCAGGCGGGTGACACAAACACTGAGAGAAAAGTGAGAGACGGACTTATGGACAGAGACATTTATTAGTTAGACGGACTTTAATTCTTCTTAAACTTAAAGACATGTGCTTCAAAATACACGCTTACTCTTGCAGACTCTCAGATGTTGTATATAATGTGTGTTTACAATCTTAACCATTCTCAGTTTAAGATGAACCTGTGGAGCTAATTATGTATTGCGTTTTTGCTGTTATCACACTATTTTATGATGTAATTTTTGGTATAATTTGACGACAGTTGGAGATTCAACAGGACAAATATGTCCCTATGTGGTAGGGATGGGTGATACGACAATATCATCATAATACTGCAAGACTTTTTCATGATAGACCATATGGACCATTATGATATTTTGTTTGGAAAAGTTGGAAAAGTAAAAAGTGGGGATGATGATGGTTATGGAGGGATGAATGCTTCACTGAGTGCCAATAGCCAATTAATTTTAAAGGCAGACAAACACCTGCCCACCAGTGAGGTGGAAGCCACTGATATGGTAGAAATTTTTGGGGTGGCATCTGGGGTGGCCAATCAGATTTCAAAAAGACATTGGCCATGCAACACCCACAAAACTTCTCAAAAATTAAGAATGCTGATTTGGGGTCTGCTTATAGCTTTTATATAACATTGAATGTGAACTGATAAAACCTGGTCTTAGATCAGCGTTCTTACTTTAAAATGCTTGATAAATATGGGTCAGTATCCACAATATCTATCACAGTTTATCCTGATATGGATAAATATTGCCATATTTCCTGCCCCTAATATAAAAAGGGTTGCTTTGAATGAACTTGATTCAAATGTGTAAGCCAGTTTCACATGAATAAAATAAATTACATCAACACAGTTCTTTCTAGAAGTAAATAAAAGGAATGATTAACTAATGATATAATGTGTTTTGTTCATGTGGAACCGATCCACACGTTTGAATCATGTAACTTCAAGGCAACTTTTTGAAGTGTGCTTTGCTTTCATTTAAACCCAACTTGCATTTCTGTTGGGGGTGTTCATTAATTATTTCAGTATTATATGCTGCAAGCAATGATATCTTGGAAGTGTCATAAATGTTTCTTGTATTCCTAAACAAGTGATATTATCTCAGTGCAAATTATTATTTGGGTTGTTTCAAGAAATAATGCCAGATTTGCGAGTGCACTTGAAAAAAGTACTTAAAATAAGTAAGAATGCCTAGAAATAGGTAGAATAATCTTGTAATATTCTTACAACAATCACACAAGAAATGATATAGCCTACATTTAAGATGTAATTTTCACAGAGAAGCTCTAGTTCTTCCTGCTCATGTTACTAGCACACAAGTTTACCAGAGCATCTGAACTTGCTTTGAAAGTCATCACTGACTGAAGTTGCTGTTTATCCTTAAGTTTGCTCTGCTAGCGAACGCTACTGGTTATAACTGATATATAAATCAGTAAGTCTGGAATTACATCCTCATCACTGGTAGAATCTTTACATTGTTTATATTGTGCTGATTACATTGTAAAGCTATTGCACTGAGGTCTGTGTTTGCTAAGTGTAATTAGCTAACAAGGTGATTTAACTACTATCACTATTCATTATGAAATAATACACTAACAGGTGCTGTATGATGATATTACAGTGCTGTCCTGAGTGTACGAAGGCAATTATAAAACAGGATCTTTCTCGTTATTTATTACTAGTATTATAGACAATTATAACAGAAAAAGTGGATTAATTAAATCCCACCAAGAAACAAGGCCCCAATAAATGATCTATATGCTGGTTGCATGTGAATTCAGTGAAAGAATGTTGACAAAGATCATACAAATAAGGTGCTGATAATGGGAGATGTATTTATGTTATACTTTTCAGCGATTCCATCGGTAGTGAATGTTTGAACGCCCTTTGTAAGACTCACTAATGCAGGACGGAATGTTCGTCAATGTTCCTGAATGTTCTGGAATCTCTGGATTACTTTAAAAGTGAGTTAATATGATGTTATTCTACAAATCTTGCCACTCAGTAGGACTAAAAGAGGAAATGATAAATGGAGCAGGAGGCCTGTGGTGAAGCTTATAAAGCGAAACACTCCCGTTTCTTTCTCCACGTCACTTTAACAAGGTTGTTTGCTTTTTTTACATTAAGGCTAGTTGAAGTTTCTGCAACACTCAGTTTCAGTTGATTCATTTATGCTCAGCAAAGTCTGGAAACACATAACTTGTTTATTCTGAAAATATTACTGTTGATGTAGTCTCCCAGAGAGAGAGAGCAGTGACATTAAAGAAAACAGAAAACAGAAATATAGATCCACTCAGGCCTTTTTGTGGCCTTCTGCTGCGGCACAGAAGCATTCATGAGCATTTTTATTGAATGAATTTCTTTTCGTATACTGTTCTGGAGATGATACTACAGTTTTAATGTCTTAAATTAATGTGTACATAAAATAACTGAGTTACAAATAGATGTAAACCATTCATTAAAGGTTGAAAAAGTACTTACAAGGCTCTGAATCTGACAACCAGATTAAAAACATGAATTTTCCACAGACTTAATGCAGCATATTTACTCACATCTACATCTTTGAGTGTTTGGACTGATTTTAACAGACTTGTTTCAGCACTGTAGTTTTGTCTTTTATCTCTGTAGATTACACATGAACTGAGTGTGTGAAAAGTTTTGTGTTGGAATATTTAATGTATTTATGTCTTATTTAAAACCGTCTCTTGCATGCAGAGTGTACAGATGTGATTGTTCTCCTTAATGATAAACAAATAAAACTCTATCCATCATTCTGTGGCCATGACCTTCATGTGCATAGCTTTCTTCCATGCGTTCATTGTCTGGGTGTTTGATGTTGCAGATGTTTGTCCTTTTTCTCTTTTGGCATGTGAGTGGCTATGTGTGTGTGTACGTATGCCATTGAATCTGAAAATCCTGCTTTTCCCCTGAGAATAGGCCTACGCCTTGGCCTGTACTGGATATAGGAGTCATAAATCTCTCCAGATCGGCATTTTAAGTCATATGTTGGTTTGAAACTATTTCTCAGAATGAATATATGCAGTACATAAGCTCAAGGCGTCTATATGGCTGCCAGAAAAAGACCACAGAAAAACATAAACTCGTTTCGTAAAGCTGAGATACAGAACCAAAATCAAATCCAAATGATGATGAAGTTTTTCAAAGCAAAATGGTCCTATATATAACCAACACAACCAATATAACAGATTCTCAATCAATCCATTCTATATAGAACCTCTAAATAGAACCATTGCCTTTACCAGAGATACCTTAAAAAAACATCCTATTAAGTGTGAAGCCTCAAGTCAAACTCCAGCAAAAGTATTATTTTGTGTGAGTTCTAAAGTTCTAAAGTACCATTTTAAATTGTTCTCTGATGTTCTACATATGAGGCAAAATTTGTATTTGAAGGAGGAGCAACAGTATTTGAGGTCACGGTAAGCCAGTAAAATTTACTGAACTGTCCTTATTCAACTATGACAGTTTAAAGACAGTTTTAATACTAGACACACTAGTAGTGTTCTACTGTAGTATAATCTTTCAGATAATTACATGACTTTGAGCATAATATCACAGATATGTACTAATCTATGCATTTGTCTATAGCTTTTCTGCAGTCATTGCTTAGTTATACTTCTTTTTGGGTGTGTCCGTGTGGTCCGTGATGGAATAAACAGCACACACAGTCCTTGAGTGTGCGGAAGGCTGTTGAAGTGTTTGTATGTGTTTGAGGAAACACACTGTAAACACTGTCTAATAGATCTCTCTGTAAATAACCTGTGTGCAAATCCAAACAGGAACCAGACAGGAATAGTACAGATACTGGAGCTCTGTTTACAGTGAAGCACGCTAATGAGTCCTTTTCTGCTCAAGAACATGGAAAGACTCTCAGGCTCAAACCAGCTTCACCTGTTTATACACACATTATATATACACACTTGACTACTGGCTGAGTCTGTGAGTAAAAGCATGGCTGGATTCAACCATTCAGTCCCAGAGCTTACACAAAAATCTAGATGAAACACCTAAGACAGGACATATGTAGCCACACACACACACACACACACACACACATATATATATGTATATATATATATATATATATATATATAGCATTGGCATAGAGTAAGACGGTAAGGCATAGAGTAAGACTCTTTTATCGGAACATACAGAGCATTGAACTTGTGGGGCATCACTACTTACCACAGGCTTCACGCTACCGGTAATGCCCCCCTCAAACACACTGACAAGTAACACGCCCAACACAGAGTAACACAATAAACACATTCCCACAATTTAAACTAACAGCAAAATAAATAGTCCATTTTCCAAAGGGTGCACGCCTCCCATGTTCCTCCTTGCACCCACGCCTCAAGAGATTCTAGAGGCCAGCACTATGCAGTAGCAGGTCACTACAGTATTGTTTCTTTCTAATAATAAAAAATATTTTTTCTTTTTATCATCATCACAAACAAAAAACTGTACTCTACCTACATCTTTCCTATGTTTTGTCTCCAGCTTGTTAAATGGGCTGGAAATCTGACAGTAAATACTAAACTCAATATTCTTAAAGACATGTAACTTGACAAACTAAAGTCAGATTTGAAGAAAACATGAACGTCTCTGCCTGTTCATGACTGCAAATATGTCAATGTAAACACAATATCAGCACAATAGCAAGGCTTTTTACTTTGTTTTTACTTTTTTTTTTCTTTTTCTTTGAATCAATGTAAGATGACATATTACCAAGGTAATATATTCAACTGGGCAAACTTGAGTGACTGTGATGGTTTGTGACTAACACGTGTAGACCAGTTCTCAAATCTGGAAAAAAAAAAACTTCTACAGAAACCAGGTTATTCCAGAAAAAAACAGAAGGCCTCATTTAGCAAGAGTTCTTATGTAGAAATTCCTTATTAAAAACTCTGTTAAGCAGTTTTCACAGAGAGTGCTGTTCACCATAATTTTGTTATTTTGGATTTTTTCTAAGGTAAAGCTCACTCAGTGCTCACTCAGAAGCACAAAGGTGTGAACAATTCTGCGGAACACGTCCGACAAATGTCTGACATAGACGTTTTCTTAGGATCTTTCTCAAGAACTAATTTTAGAAGAAACTTAGGAAGATATTTGTACCGAAGTACCTATATTTAAGAGATAACATTTGTCACATATATATTATGTACCCATGAGCCCCTACACAAACACCCTGCATGCTGGAGTAAATGTTAGAGTGTGAGGGGGCAGGGCATTTATGGGAAAAGTAATTTAAAAAGAGCAGATCAAATCTATATCTTTCACTCACTTTCTTTTTACTCTATCGCAGCTGATCCTCAACAGTGATGTTATTTAAAGCTTACTTCCTCTCTCATTTGCCGCTCTGTTCCTTTGTGCTGACTATCTAAACTTTCTCTCTCTCTTACTCACTCACTCACTCTTTACATTTCTCCCTCTGCTCATCCATCACCACCATCCATTTGTTTTCTCAACCTCCTTTCAGTAACAGCCCTTCTGGCAGTGTATTAGTGTGTGTGTGTGTGTGTGTGTGTGTGAGAGAGAGAGAGAGAGAGAGAGAGACAAACAAAGAGAGAGACAGACAGACAGAGAGAGAGGGAGAAGGAGAGAGATGATGAGGGAGCTTGAAATACAAGGAGAAAGTGAGAAGCAAGGGTGTGTAAGAAAGGAGAGAACTGAAAAAGGCATGTGAGGGTCCAGAGAATACACGCAGCGTACAAAGCGAAAGTGTGAAAAAGAGAAGAGAGCTAGAGTTCAGGGAAACGAAAGACAGACGAAGCGAATGAGTCAGGCTGGGTGTTCGGGTGTGTTTAGCTGGTGAAGAAACGAAAGTGGTGAATGAGTGAAAGTGTGCTGGCACAGAAAGCCTGACTCCTTTATGTCAACATGTCTAAGTAGAGGTAAAGAGGTTAATGAGTCTAGTGAGCGGGAGGTAATTAGGCCTAATTAGGATCATTAATCACTGTGGCTGTCTCTGGGTCAGCCTGGATGTGTAACAAACAGTGGGAGGGATAGTTCCTCTCTATTTTGGGTGAATTGACACAAACACAGGGATGCATGATATGGACAGAAAATTGTGATGTTTAGTTTAGTTTAGATGGCAATAAAAGCATGATCACATCTCAGATTGTTTTCTAAAGACAACAGAAAGTAAACACAATAATCATAAAGTCCTAGACATGTTTAGTGCTATTGGGCTGATCTCATGTACAAAAGCCAAGTCTTGGACTAAATCATCTTAAATGTGTTATTTGTCATGTGTTTTCTTTAGTGCAGCACTGAAACTCTAGGCCTCATCGATTTAACAGAATTCACATATTTATACTGTGTTTTATTGTGTTTTATATTTGTGTTTTTGTTTATTAAGGTGCAGTTAGTGATTCTGTAGAAAAATGTTAATATTTGAACTCAAAAGTAAAAACAAATTCATTCTTCCCTTCAGTGCTTCTTCAAAAGTTCCACCCCAGATTGATAAATGTGCATTGCCAAAGCAAAAACCACTGGGCTAGCAAACATAGTTTTACACCTTTGTGACCATAAAACCCTTCACAAACAGACACACATCGTCATACAACAGTAGACCAAACAACAACACAGCATGTAATGTAACTAAGGTTGGCTTCAGGTTGTGGGTTAGCAAACTGACACTACTTCTGCTGCAAAAATAAGTGAATGTTCCCCGCCAGTCAAACAGAACCAGAGCAACCTCCTCATCCCTTTTCATGTCTTTCATGAAACTGAAGTCAGCATTTTTTTTGCGCGCTTCTTGTTCATGTTTGTTTTTCATTCCTCCTTTAATTGTGCATTAGTTAGGCTACATTTAGGCACCTCAGCTCCTTGTTTAAACTTTCTTATACCACCTTAAATGGTGCAGCAGTTAGGAAATATTCTTGCATCTCCGCTTCTTGTTTGAGCTTTTCTGTTCCATCTTAAATAGAGCTGTAGTTACATTCTAGCACCTGAGGCAAAATGTCAACAAGAAACTGGCAAATAGGAAGCAGAGTTCACCCTTGTTAACTCAATGGAATGACCATTAGTTCGTGTATTGCAGCAAAGAAATGTTTTCAGCAGCTCCTCTCATTAAACACCAACTCACAATCTACTGTTTGGGAAATGCCCCCCTCTATAGCTAAAATGGAGATTCTGGCACAGTTTGACTTTCTGTCTATTTGGGTTTTTAATGCACATGTCCTAAAGAAACCTGGTGGGGCAAATGCGCCCTCGCCCCTTTAGTTCCAGTGGCCTTTCATCTATGTGCCAGCTTTGCAAGCGGGAACAAAGAAGAATGTTTAAAGTATATAGTTCAAAGTAAGAGAATAGTGTCATATGTGGCTTGACCCAAGTCACTTTACTTCACATTTACAGATCCAGGTCTGTGTACCAGTGGATTTTTATCTGGCACCCACACAGAACAGACAGCTGGCAAACCATGAGGAGATACTGAATTTGACAAAAAGTGTATTGGAAAAAAAAGCCCCAGAGCAGTTATAGTTTTTCAAAGTTTTCAGTACCCTCAAAATACATCATCAGCTCCACCTCTTTAAACCACAAAGTCTGACTCCAAGATCTATTAGAGCACCACTGAAGGAGGTTGTGTGTACAGTAGGTGTAGCAATAGTTGCATTTTTCATATTGACTGGAGTGGTCCCCCAACAGATTATAGTATAACCAAAATAAGATCAGCTGCATTATATCTCATACTGTAATTGTACATTTCACTGACAGCGGGAAAGAGTGGGTAGTGCTAGGTAGTGTGGAGGCTTGCTGTTGATCATTCTTTGCTCCATGTTGAGCTTAAACCGAGATCTACTGGACTTGACCCTTAATTGCAGGGCCCCGGGGAGGCAGCATTACAACCAGACCAACCAGTTTAGCCTGTCATTTGCTTGCATTATTTCTGATCAAATTTACTGACATTCCTTCACTTGAATCATAACCATGTGAACATTTTCTGGGTTTATCCAAAATATTCACAGTGGGGATCATATATGATTGCTCAGGAAGCTCACAGCACACAATAAAATAATTAGTGATCTGTTACAGAGATGATAAATTCTGCAGCCTTAATGCACAGATTACTCGTAAATCAGTCATCTGGTGACAGAAGCACTTCAGCAGTTACATTTGAGTGTGTAATTAGCCCTACAGCAACATCCTCACCCAAATTACCTGCAATTACCTGCAATTTATAAGAAAGAGGAAGTGGAGCACTGAATTGTAAGATGACTTCAAATCTCACATTCACATGTTAAACTCAGGTGAAGTGTGTAAAAACACAGGAATGTGAAGCAGAGAGAAATCACGGCAGGCAATATAAAGAGAACTGCTGAGTGATGCTGTCACTTTACAAAAACAGAAACACACTCTGCTATGACTCTAATGGGGTATAAACCAGATGTGTTCTCTTTCCCTCTCTCACTCTCTACTTATTACCTACCTGGTCTGGCTTTCTGTGTGTTTAATGAAACCTCAGGAAATGAGTGGTCAAAACCTTACTGACTATGGCACATGCTGCACGTATATGTCGCACAAGTCTGTCACAAACGCACATATTTAAACTTAGTGCTCTCAAGGTCTTTTGCTCTCTCCATCTGCACAATTTTAATGGCACCTAAGTGTGAAGTTGGACCACAGGGCCTTTTGGATCAGGTATATCCAGGAGAACAGATATATTTATTGTGATATTCTGATTTCAAGCTTTTAGTATTGCTTAAATAAGGTATCCTTTTGTCTTTGCTGACATATACTAATTTGCTTACTGGCACAGCCCCGTTTTTGGAAATATTCTGTGTCTACAAAGTCTGTGGTTGCCATCTTCTGTTAGTCAAACAGCTCCTTCCAAAGTTCTTGGCCACGTTAACAAAATGTACCAGACTCTCTGACGACAGCATGGGACGCTGTGCAAAAGGCAATAAAAAACAGAATGCAGTTATGTGCAAATTATTTAATTGAAAACAATTGAAAACAGTACAAAGAGTTTTTTTTAATGTTGAAACTGATAAATTTTTATTATTTTTATTTAATATGTCCTTTTTTTAAAAACATGTCCATTTTGATATTAGAAGCAACAGACAATAAATAATAGTTGTTTAACACTTAATAAGCGCCTGTTGGAACATTTCATAACTAATTAGGTTAATTGTTGAAAGGCCAGTAACATGATAGGATATAAAGAGCATGCCAGAGAGGCGGAGTCTTTCAGATGTAAAGATGCGGTGCATACAATAGCAAAGAACTTGGAGATTATCATCATCCAAACTACAGAAAATCATTAAAAGATTCAGAGAATCCAGAGAATCTCTATACGCAAGGGACCAAATCCAGTACTGGATGGTCATGATCTTCGGACGCTCAGACAACACTGCATTTTAAACAGACATGATTCTGTAGCGGAAATCACGGTGTGGGCTCAGGAACACTTCCCAAAACCATTGTCTGTGAACACTCTGCACGTTGCTGTGTAACTTGCAAATGCAAGTTAAATTATATCATGCAAAGAAGAAACCAGGCATAAGCATACCCAAAGTGGAAAAATGTCCTGTCCTGACATGTCAAAGTTTGAAATTCTATTTGGAAATCCACACCGTTGACCAGCTAAAATGTGATATTAAGCAGAATGGAGAAATTTCACTTTCAGAACTACAGCAATCATCTACTGTTCCCAAAAGCTTACTATTGAAAATAGGAGCTGGTAAACACAAGGCTGAACATCAACCTGACTTTTTGGAAACACATTGCTGACATCAAAGAGAGAACGAGAGAGAGAGAGAGAGAGAGAGAGAGAGAGAGAGATGGTGTTCCAGAAGAATATGATGCAGCTATGGTTTGGCCTTGGCACCCATGGAAAGCCCATTAGTTATTTTGTTTATTTATTTATTTTTTTAACCAAAGCAATATTGCCCCCTAGTGGTGTAGCTGAGATGTTGCCAGCTGAGTATTCACAGCTGTAGAAATAAAAGGGCTTTGCACCTGCAACTTACACTTTCCAGAAGCCAGCAAAGTGAGACTCATTAGCAAAACCAAGAGTGACAAGTTTCATATACCACTGATCCAAGCATCCACCACTTACTTAAATGTGAGTCAGTACAGCAAAGGTGTTTTGCAGTAACTGTTTATTTCTTTGTGTTAATCAAATACAGTCTGATGCAACAAACCACATAGAAATAGTCAGGAAGTACTACAGTGTTCCACATCAACTTTTACCTTCAACATTTGACCTCTCAGTAAAACAAACTCACACTTTTACCCAATAGGTTACAGAAGTTATAACATCTAACCCTAGACACGCAAAAACACACAGACAAGTTAACGTGTGCCACACAGACACACACACACACACACGCACGCATTCTCTTTCACTCTGTCTCTCGAAAGTTGAGAAGTGTCACAAGGCAAAGAAATCAGTGGCTTCGGTCATTTGGATGATCTTTCAGAAAGCATCGTAAAAAAAGGCAAAGCAATGGCAAAATCATTTTCCTACATAAAGTGTTTTGGATTAAGTCTTTAAATATGGTTTTAAAAGGAAGGGAATGAACAAATAACTTCAAAATATACAAACATTTTTTTCTCCAGTTTTCTCCTGTAGCAGAATGGATATATTACAAATGTCAATTTGTCAGCACAATTCACCATTACATATTAGCTTATTAAGTCATAAATATGTCATGAGAACACCAGATAAACCAAACATGACACTGTGCTTCCTCTCCATTGTCAAAACGCTCAACTACACGTCTTTAGTCATGCAAAGGAACAAAAACTGGCATAGCCATTCTTTACATCATAAAGCATTATAAATAGCACAAGATAAACCACCATCTCCAACCAAAGACACTCTTATATGCAAGGTTCCAAAAGCAGCCCAAAAAAAAAAGATTTGATTATCTTACAAAGTCATTCTCTTACTGTTAACCCTTACGCAATGTCAGAGGGCAACACCCATATTGGCCACATGGGGGCAGGCTTGGCCGATGCACTCCTCTCTAATGGCCTCTCCCAAAGTCCACATCTGCAGCTTTGTGTATATGCACATCAAATTTTACATCAAATGCACCCTTTCCCCCAAAACCACTCTAATGTTAGTGGGGAGGATATATGTCCATTTTGATGTCAGAAGCACAACCTCGACTAGCTGCCCAAAACAACATGTACATCTGCACACTTAACAAGTCTGCAGCCTTAACAAGTGTTCACATTTGCTATGTGTGCACTTCGGCAGAACTAATAAAATGGACAAAACCACGGACTTTAGGACATGTCAGGGTGAGGTTTAGTCGAGTGTTAGAGCAGGGAAAATTCCAACCTGTGCTGGACTCCAGTGCTCAGTTCCCCAATCCTGCTGCAAGTTAATTGATTTTCCAGCTGCTGTTCTTTGAACACACCTAAGCAGCGCTGCTGTGCCCCCTAGTGGCCATACCAGAATAAATTAGTTCCACTTTCAGCCCCTGGGCTTTTGAACTCCACCGTTTCCACTCACACTTGCCAAAACCTCAAACTCCTCTGGGAAATAACAGAATTTGGCATAGAATATTTGCAACCGCAGAAGTTTCTGCCAAGTAAGATAACATTACATTTCTGCCTAAACATGGTTGTTAACGGCATATGAAACTGGCACTACTGACTAAAGCCAGTGTGGTCTGAGGGAGGAGATATAACTCATCACCCAAAGCAACTTCAACTGACCCCAAATACAATAGATCCTACATCAGCAGAAAGGGCTGGTGGGTAGAAGTTAACAGCACTATGATATCAGACTTTATTTTACTTTGCATTTCATTAATGCTATTACTGCTATTCCTACTGTTTGATATATTATTAAAACTGAATTAAATTAGTTTTTATTAAAGCATGTGCTATCTTGACTGTTGGTGCAGCTATATTTCATATTTCAAAGCCATAAACATGCACACAGGTCTATACACAGACACAGACACGGACACACACACACACACACACACACACACACACACACACCTACACACACACACACACATACACTAGACTGGGACCATACACAATCATCTTGTCCCATCAGCAGATTAATTGTGGGTAAAATCTCTTTTATTCTATTATCAGTTTTCTTTACCCACACGTCCTTATATTGTCCAATAATGCCCATCTGTGTCGATGTTGTGTACTGCCTCTTTCCACACAACACATGTCATCAAAACGCAAGACTAAACTGAAAAACAAGCTTCCATTTTCTGTCCTCAAAGGCTTCAGTCTGCAACTGCTATTCACGATAGTCTCGCATTTTTATTTTGCAGATGCATTCAACCAGTGATGCACAGCCAAAATTGTCATAGGTCAGAAAGGGCAGACTTTCAAAACAAGCAAAGCAATCAGCTAGTTTGCTGTTTTTGATTTTGGCCAATCTTTGTTGTAATTTTACAAAATAGATGTGAATAATGTGAGCCATGCAAGTGCTCTCACTCTGTATTTAAATGCTGCTGCTACACCTATATCAACATGCTGTAGCATAATTATGCACCACTCATTAGGCTACGTGGCCTGCCACCTTTTATTTTGATGTACCTCATTATTTGATTCTTGTCATTGAAACGGGTGACCTTTTTTTTTTCATTTAAGAATGTCAGTTTGACCCAAAAAAGCAAATGATGCTATTTTGTTGTGTTTGAGTTTGATAAAAATAAAAACAATTGGCTTAATAAAGGCCAATTTTGCTATATCTTTTCAAGTCCGGGTCCAAAAAAAATACAATGACATAGAAAAGAGGAAATTGCTGCACTTCATAAGGCGAGAGACAATTCTTATACCAATGAAGAAAAGCAATGCTCTAATTTTAACTAGCTAGCTAACCTTGTTTATGTTAGAGCCCACATGCAAAAGCCAAACTGGCCCTTTGTGGATACCCTTGATATAGCCTAAGCGTCTAAAGGGTATTTGTTGTTATGAGGTCACATCTTCAGGTTTTGGTTGTCAGGCTTGTCGGCTAGATGGACAGATCTATTTAAACCGTCCAGTTCAAAAACCAAAAAGCACTGTGGAATGTTGAAAAGACAAGAGACTTAGCCAGTATAGTAAAGGGTAAGGCCTGGACATCTTTTTGTAGTTGAAAGAATTTAGACCCTTGTAAACTCTTAATGGTGCCTCATTAAAGAAGGAAGTAATATTGAAAAGGTTCACAGGTTCTGTCTGTTCTTTAATTCTGGTATCTGAAGGAGCATATAGAAATTGGAATCGGCCATAGAAATTCTTTACTGGTGCTTCCCTACCTTCTGATGATATTGTACGGTATTGTAATGATGCTATTAAGAAGTTGACAGATTTGACTTCCCTGTGTTCATTACATGTCCTGCACATACAAAACACCTCTGGGTGGCTTTTAACAGTGGGCTGACAGGCAGCTAGTGGTGGAGAGCAGTGGGTGGAACAGATGGAGTGGTTTCACTCATACTAGTTCAGGGTCACACTGAGAGAATACAGAGGATAGCAAAGTCTAATTCTACAAACAGCACAAAACACACATATAAAAACATATGAAATATATGTGGATTTAGCTAAAAGAGAGTGTATGTGTATGGGTGTGTGTGACGTACCAAGACAATGCAAGACAGTTTGTGTGTGTATGTGTATATGAGTGCATGTGTAAAAGTTCGCTGTGCATTTGGAAGCCATAATGGAACAGTTTGTTTGTAATAACATCACCCTCCATCCTGTAGACCATACAAATAATTATTGCATTAGCATGCATGTGTGTTTGTGTTCAGCTTAAAGGGAGTGTTTACATAGTGTGTTTGTGTGCCAGTTGCATGTGTATGTATTTCTGTGTGTGTGTGTGTATGTGTGTGTGTGTGTGCGCTTGTGCGTGTTTGTGTGTATTTATGTCTGATTAGGTATACTAGCAGTCCTTTTGAGTGAGAGTGGCTAAAGTGGATGACTGCATGGTAAAGTGTTAGGGGCAGCATGGATGGCCAATGAGGATAGTAAAGTGTAGAGGACCAACAACTGTATACATGGAGTGGACAGCATGGCTCCATTGATTCCCACTGAGCCCCATTAAGACCCACTGTGTCATTATGAAGCTTATAGTCTTATAAAATCTGTGAAGTAAGGTCTGAGCAAAGAAAGTTACTAGCTTTGATGATTTTTGCTAGCCGTTAGCAGTACGGATGCATAGAAATGGGAATTGCCAGCCAATGCTTCATGCAATGGCAGCGGTCCAGCACCACCAAAGTTCTATGAAGTGTATTTATCGCAAAGAAAAGATAAAATTGGGGGAGGTAATAACATTAGAACTAACGTCCACAACTGCTAAAAAATGAGTGGATATATAACTCTTTGTGCTCCATTTGTACGCAAGAGTGTGTGTGAAGTTAAAAATGAAACCACAGCCAGCCACCAGAGGGCATCAGAGACACATTGTCTTCACTATCTGTGAGCCGTCCACTGATGTATGCAGTCATTGGTGGAGAAGGCAGAAGAGTTATTAGGGTAGTAAAATGTCAAGCATGAAGGGGCAGGGGTAGTAACAGGGCAATGATGTGTGGTAGACTGGACAATATGAGAAGTAGAATGTTGTTACGATGTATAGAAAACTTGTGTTAGATGATAAATAGTCACTAAATGAGATGTGTGCAGATTTGTCCAACTCCAGTGATCTCTCTCTTTTTTCTTTCTTAGTCTCTCCTCATCCCTCGTTACTCTCCTGCGCTCCGAGGCGCTCGGGGGGCGGGTCTTCCGTCGTGCGTTCTGCGGTTCCTCCCCTTCCTCACCTCCTTCAGATGCTTCCACTTTTTGTGGGCCGACTGAAGGGGATCAGTAGGCGGCGCCTCGTTAGCTGGCTGTGGCATGCCTTTGGCTGACTGGCCGTGCTTACGTGACCATACCTGCTCGCAAATCTGGTCCACTGTACTCAGGTTGGGATGATCAACCAGCTGCATGAAGTCCCGGTACCACAGCTTCTGATTGGTGGGGGATTGTCCTTGGCTGTGGGCGGAACTGTGAAGGTTTGGGGCTGGAGGGGCAGGGCCTGTAGAGGGCACAACCTCCAGTGCAATACCCAGCAGAGTTTGGGTGAATCCATGCTCCATAGCATGACATTGGTACACACCCCCATCTCTACGCACCACACGCCGCAACAGCAGGCCACGATCTGTCTGAAGTACACGGTCGTCTAGACGCACCTGCAAATGCAGACAGGTTTGTTTTTATACAATGTCAGGATATGGGGCTATACTTATTTATACACTATTTATACACTTGTTTATTCATACACTAAAAATGGAATAAACACAACTAACATTAACGCTTAATACATTAACGCTATCGTATTAAGATAGCATGTTAGCTTAACCATTTCTGACTCTCTTATTTGTCTTATTTGTAGTTATCGTCCAGTTTGGCTAAAGCGCACCTTGTTAAATCATATGTGCTGTGGGAATCAAAGTGATGGATTTCTTCCAAGAAAGCACATACCTTTTTACAGTACTTTTTTACTACATTATATTTATTCCATATATTCAATGTTGTATATTTTCTTATAAGGTGTATTTACAATCACACATACTGTTGAAATGAAATTTTAGTTCTGCATATGTGCATGAGTGTTTAAAATGTTTGTATAGTACTCATAACTGCCAGAACAAAACTTTGTATCATTATTTTTGTGGGGCTTTTTTTCATTTTTCTTATAGTTTTTCAAGGCATGAATTCCACAATATGTTGGAAACATTCCTTTGCGATTCTGATCCATGTTGACATCATGGTGTCATGTAATTCGTGCAGATTTTTTTTTTCAGGAGTACTTTCAAGCTGCAAATCTCCCCTTTTACTACATGCCGAAGATGTTCTACTGGATTCAGATCCAGTGACTGAAAAGGCCACCGAAGAACACTGAGCTCATTGTCATGTTCACCTCCTCTAGTCTGGACTGTTGACATAAGGCAAGTTGTATCCTTGGATTTATGTTGTTGGTGCCAAATTCTGACTGTGGCTCAGCAGAAATTGAGATTCATCAGAACATGTTTATTTATTTATGTATTTATTTATTGTCTTTTTTCTCTTTTGTCTGCACAATGTGTTCAGATGCTCCAAAATTAGTTGGAAAAAATAATCTTGCTACATTAACCTCCATTTAAAAGTTAAGAATGTATGTTCCTTCTCCTGCAAACTTACTGTTTTGGAGATTTGAGTTTTTGTCATGAAAGTACAAACATGTGAGTAATATTAATTTATAGGCTATATATAAACATAATTATGACCTTAATCTGAATCACAGTGACATGTTTTTTCTGGATTTCCTATAAAGTCCTGAAAATTGCAGAAAAGCAAAGGCTCCCACACATACACACAATGAAACTAGCAACACTTATGTGTAGAAGGAGCTTGATAATTGTGGTGAGATTGATAAGTATGGCGTTAATTAAAAATAAAAACATTTATAGTTTCTTATCAACCTTGTCTTCCCTCTTTATACTTCTTCCACTTCCATTTCACTTCCTGTGTTTTACACAAAGTCTGTTTTTCCTTTATCTGTCTCATCCCTCATTCACTCACATTATTGCTCTTAACTATTATTCTTTCTTTTTTCTCTCTTTTTTATCATATTGCATCCCTCTCCCTTATTCTGTAATGTTTTCCTTTATCTCACACTTATTCCTTCCACTCTTGCGTCTGTCTCTCACCTCTTCTCGTGGGTTGTTGGGGTGTCTCTGGTATGTCCAGGTGACCTGAGCCTGCAGTGATTTGGGGATGCACTCCAGGAAAGAGCTGCTGCCCTCCACTGCATACAGCTTCTTCTCCAAAACACGCTGCTTCTGGTGATCTATGCCAAACATCATCAAATACTTTTAGCCACTATTTCAATTTTGGATCCTATAAATATTCAGCAGTTCTATCAATATTCATTCATAATTTGTTTTGAATGCTTTTGTTGTATTAAACTTAATGTAAACTGCTGGGACGTAGATTAAAACAGTGTGATGTCCAGAGTAGCCGTGTAAATATAAACACCTAGATTGTATAGTAGTCACTGCACCTTATAGTACATCAATATGTCCCTTACAATATGTCTCATAATACACACACACACATGTAGACAAAGGGAGGTTGCATTAGTATAATCTAGGACGAGGCACTGAATAAATACACAGATGCATTAAAGACCAAGCAAATATACTGAAGACAGTTACAAGCCCAATTCCAAAAAAGTGTGGGAAATGCAAATAAAAACAGAAAGTAGTAAATTCTCTTTGGCTTGTATTCCATTGAAAACACATTATTTGATGTTTTACCTTATAGGTATTTTTTGTAAATGTTATGCTGCACCATGTTCCAAAAGACATCTGGTAAATGTTTACCTCTTTGTTACATCATCTTTCCCTTTATAGCACTTCAAAATCATTTGGGGACTGAAGACACAAACTGATCCAGTTTTAAAAGCACAATTGTTTACCTTTCATACATGTGTTCAGCTCTGCAACCGTACAGATCCTTAGCTGCAGTTTGCATACAGTTTTCAGACAGGTCTGTCAATGACTTCCGAAAGGTCAGTATCACAACGGCACTCTCTGATTATGTAGCCATGCTGTATTAACATGTGCAATATGTGTCTTGGCAATGTCATGAGGAAATGCAAGTCACCCTCTAATACTCCCCATGAAACAGGCCCAGTGCCAGGGTAAAGTGACTGAGGGGGCAGTTTAAAACGGCAAATCTTTTTATATATTAAAACAGTAGAGCCTAAATGTCCTTGCAAGATTTAAAGAATCAGAGAGTTTGGAACAGACATCTACAAGAAGTCTGCAAAATAATATCCTGGAATTCCTGAACGATTCTAAGCACCGAAAGACACTGGCTGCTGAAATCAATTAAATATTATCCAACAGCATCAAGAGCTCTCTCTCTCTCTCTATCTCCCACTCTCCCTCTCTCTCTCATTGAGATAAACTTTTCTGCAGTTTCCAAAATATGGATTGCTACATTGGAAAAACTGAATTAGGGCCAAAAGTTCTGTTTACAGCCAAGAAAAGCCTGAATGGAATTGATGTGTTCTGTCTATCTCTACCTCCTCCATTTGGTACTGGGAATAGTGTTAAATAAACCAGTTAACCAGCTAACATAAACAAGCTACATAACACAGTGGCTGACTTTTCTTGAGTGTCAACGGTTAACTTGTTTTAGTCACAGTGAGTACAGCGTGCCACAAGCTTCAAATCTAATAAATAAACCTCCTGAGAGGGCACAACAACCTAAAAACAGCTCCATAATAACAGCAAGGTGTATAAGGACCAGTATTTTAAGTTAGAATTTTTGTGCAGTGGAATAACAGACTTATAGACTATAATAATATTGGAACTGAGTTTAACATCATTGAGTTTTGATATGATTGACATCCCTCTTTCCAGGATTCCCAACCTGCTGCTCCACAAAAACAGAGACAAAACTAAACATATACCAACATATAGCAGTTGTAGGTTACCATTCATTGTCCAGTGCTTATGAAAAACTCTTTGATGTCTTAAAGAAGGTAAGATACTTATTCACTTTACTGCTGTGGAACCAGGGAATGTTGGGAAGGCCAGCAGGAGATAAGGGATGTGCACCTACTATATTTCTCCAATTCAAATAGAGAGAAACTGTGGGGAAATGAAACTTTGTTGAAGCTGTATTGGTCATATCAACCGAATATGACCAATATCACCTTTCTGACTGTGCATTAATGCTTATGCAAGCTTGACCTAAGTTTTGGACCACCTAGTTCACATTGATAGTGGAGAATTTTAGGGAAATACATTGGTCAATCATTGGACATTCTGAAGTTATGTATACTGTGCAATTTTTGTTCTGATAATAGCATTAAACCACAGTTTAGGTTCCCTGTGGCTTCAAAGTTGTAGTTAAATGCTAAAGGATGAAAAGTCTTACCTCCTGAACAGAGTGTGTTAGGATCCCCATTCCTTACATCCTGGCGACGGAAGCGCCTATATTATCACACACACACACACACACACACAGAGTTAATATTACACAAAAATTTATGGACAATTATCTTAAACATTTAAATCTTATGCATTACAGCAACAGTAACATGTTTCCAATTACTTCTAGATACAATACTACCCAATACATGTGGCACTAGTTAATACTTCATAATTCATCACAACATTGCAACTGTAATCATGGTTCAATCAACGCTTAAAACAAAAATACGCTTAAACAAAGCGCTTAAAACAAAACGCTTAAAACAAAAATAAACTTTAAAATGGACAAATTTAGTTACATGTCATTGACATGCTGAACAATAAGGAACGAGTCGGTAACTCGAATACACAACTTAAATATATAATATTGACCTTTCTAACTGAACAGATACTAACACAAAAAATTGTACTCTGTCTAATTCACA
The DNA here is from genome assembly GCA_034552555.1 of Semaprochilodus insignis. Lineage (NCBI taxonomy): Eukaryota > Metazoa > Chordata > Actinopteri > Characiformes > Prochilodontidae > Semaprochilodus > Semaprochilodus insignis. Next base: position 20,198,180 of record CM067484.1, on the reverse strand, counting down.
AGTCTCTGCTTTCTTAAAAAAAGGCAACTGCTGTTTTCCATTTCTGGTTGAGGTAGAACTCCAGTAGTATTAACCAAATAATTTCAGGTGAAAAACTACACGCCCTGGAGAACCCTGTCAGTAAAGCTGCTGACATTACAAGCACACTTGTCGTTTGATGAGCACACTTGATTGGAAAGTACATTTGGACATTCGCTTGCTGTTAGGACAGAGTAAAGCATTGAGGGATGGGACACTGTAGAGATTTATCATTTATCATAGAAAATGTATCATTATGTATCATTATGTAATAATATGTTATTAACTTGCCAAAATGCAATTTTCTTAGCATTTTAGCATTTCTTAGATTTTGTCAGTTCTTCAAAACACTTCCAAACCAACTGTTTCCTTGAACTTAATGTGAAATGTGGAATACAAATCTTTGAATGTCATTGTGTTTGATAGCACTTTGATAGCAAATGTTTGACAGCACTTTGATAGCAAATGTGGCTTGTCTGTCAAATGTCTTATCAAATGTCACAAACAAAAAAATTCATGGCATATTATGTATCATAAAAACATCTTGAAGTATTGTGATCTTAATTGTTTTGCTGTTTCAGCCAAAGCACACTTTTACATAAATACTCTCCATGGTGAACAGAGCTATTAGCATGTTATGCTAAAGCTTACCAGCTCCTCTCTCCTATTTAGCATGAAGTCGTTAGATTGATGGTTTGCCAAATGCTGAGAAAGAATTGTTGTTAGTAAGGAACCATCTAGAATGTCGTGGCAATTTTCATTAAAAACAGAAATGTGTGTCCGCTATTTCACACGCTCAGAATGTAAAGCTACTAATCACAGAAAAAGTTATAATACAAGAAAATCGAGGACAGAAGAAACCTTAGAAAACTTTCGAAAAGTCATTTCAATACTGTACAACTATCAATCACACTATTGGATGACTCTGAATCCAGCATTAAGTTGGTGCAATGTTAGTGTTGCACAATATTCCTAAAGTTCTGTACCGTTTGGTGTTGGGTAGGTAGCGCGTGCATGCATGTCCATCCCAGGCGCAGTAGGGGTCTCGGGCCAAGCAGCATTCAGCACATGCTTTACCGTACATACTGCAGCGATGCAGAGGCACCTGAGCAAGCCCTGTATCGGAACCCACATAGAGCTGTTGCTGTAGGGGGAGGGAGGGATGGAAAGAGAGAGAGTTATCAAAATTACCTTTTTTATCTGTTAAATGGTTATAATGAGGAACGGACAAGGACACTCAAGGGCACAATTTCATTAGTTAGAAATCTAATCTGGAAATCAAGAAAGCTACACATCTTTGGTTCAGTTTGATTGCTTCTTTTATCTGAGATCTTAATCGATGTAATTTCTTGCAGTGTCCATTTAGGGAAATATTTTTATGTGGCTTTTCAGGAGCGGTTGCTGATGCTGCTGTTATCTTGTTATTGTCCAAATGAGAAATCACCCCAGTGTCATATCTCTCGCTATACAAATACCTTCCCCTATAAATACCTTACACTAAGAAGAGAGCTAGGGTGGGGTGGGGGGTGGGGTGGGGTCGGGGGTTACTGGAGTATTTAGCAGTTCAATGTACTTTTCTTCAAGCACATTGCTTAAGGTCGTAGGTTAAAGCAGACATCAGAAACTCTTGGACTCTTGAAGCTACAGATCCTGAGCCTACTGCCCCTGCTGTGAGTTATAAAAGAGCTACAGTAAGAGATGGAGGCAATTAACTTACTCGTTTGGAGGAGATCTGCATGTTGATGATCGATGAAGAGTCCTGCAGAGAGAAAGAAGAACATGAAGCTGTGTTCACACACATGCTGATCTTGACGTACTGCTGGGCTACAGGGAATAGGAAAGGTGTTTGAAATTTTTAGCAGCATTAACGTGAAGAATACTGTGATGTCATGCTAAAGATGATGTGATTATTTTAGTTTGAATTGTTTAGAGACAACAAGATATAGCTGTACACAAACAGGCAAGCACAGCTGATGCACATCCTGCTGTCTCGGTTCTCTTTTGTTGTTCAAACTTTATGCAAATACGCTGGGCATGGACCAATCAGATTGTATGGGACACCCCATAGTCAAGTTGCACAACTAGCAACTTGTCATAATTGACCTATTACCCATGATAGAGTTCTAATGTTAGCTTAGCATGTTAAAGGGTTCTAAAGTTAGACTGCAGCTTAAAGCTTTGCAGAACATATCAAATGACCTGAGTACTGATTGTCCGCACTTGTAACAGCAGATTGCTAGTTATTCAACCCTGTATGGTGTTTCTATAACTAATGAGGAGAGAGGAAGAGCCAGAAACCAGCACACATGTTTGAATCCTTTCAGTTCAACACACAGTCACTTGATTTAGCTTACTCAGTTATAAGTCACCGGTGGTACAGTGGGTAGTGCTGTTGCCTCACTGCATGAAGGGCCCAGGTTTGATTCCCTGGCCAGGTGGATGACCAGGGTCCTTTTGTTTTGAGTTTGCATGTTATCCTCACGTCTGTGGGGCTTTTCTCCAGGTTCTGAGGTTACTAAATTAGTGTGAATGTGTATGCCTGTGTGCCCTGTGATGGACTGGTGGCCTGTCCAGGGTGTTTCCTGCCTTTTGCCCATTGAACACTGGGCTAGATTCCAGCAGGATAAAGCAGTTTAGAAGATGAATGAATGAAGATGTGAGTCATTATTATCTAAATTTGCACCAGCACAGCTTTTGTTAGCCAGAATCATATCCCATCTGTGGTGAACAGCGCTGTTAACTTGCTAAGCCCATGCTAACTAGCTCCTCTTTCCTTGTTAGCAACACCATTTAGTAATTATTGTTTGATTGATGGTTTAACACTTGTTGAATGCAGGGTTGAAAATCATGCACTGCTTTCATTTATTTGGCAACTGCATAAGTGAACTAAAACCGGTAGAATGAAGCAGCATGTCATTACTTCATCCCACCCAAAAGTTCTGCAAACCTGAACATGGGTAGCCAGTTGTGTCGTGAAAGTAGTTGCGGTAAATATACTTAAAATATATTTATTTTATTTGTTAATTTGGACAGGGATATTATATTACATGCATATAGTAGTTTTTAATACTTTTGAATACTGAATGCATATCTCCAAGGCTCACCTTGAAGACCTGCAGCTCCTCCAGGAGCAGCTCTGTGTTGCTCCAGCCTCCCTTGGGCACAGAGATCACCTTTAGCACGGTACCGACATCTACAGAAAGATACACAGATCATAACTTAGAGGTGTATAGGCAACATATTAAGAGACTAGATTTACCAGTTTAGTCTGTATAGTTGTCATATATCCACATGTGTAGGTTTTAAACAAGCTTTTAAGTGCATTTTTGTTCACACACACACACACACCCCACACACACTAGGTAACAAATTCACTACAAAATAAACAATATTGTTAAAGAGGAAATGTGAGTTTGATGTTACAGTCATGTTTTCCCAAATTTGTTTAAACAGCTAGGTGTCCTCACACTGTTGACGAGCCTTGTAAAACACAAACAGATCTGTTCTAACCTGTTCCGATGAACATGACATCGTAGTGACCATCAGCTGCGTTGACGCGGTCCACTGCAATCTGTGTGAAGCTGTAGGGTATTCCAGTACGCAGGAACAGTGGGCGGCTCCCCAGTGGTGTTACCGGGTTATACATCAATGGATGATGCCGTGCAAACTGGATCACATTGTCTGGGAAGCCCTTAGTAGACTCGAAACTGCCAAATGTTTTACTTGGACACTGAGAAAGAATCAGAAAGGTAGAAAATGTGAGAGAAAACAGGGGAATTTGTATATGTATAAAGATAATTTAACAAAAAAAATATGGCAGTGGTTCCCCTGCTCTGCACTTCTTTGTGTTTTCCTGCCAAACCCACTTTGACTCAGTAAGTGCTTGTTAATTAGCAGATTAGTTATATATATACATTTATATATATATTTAGAAATAATTATTTAAAACATCTTAAATAACTCAGTATTAGTATCATATTACAAATTTTATTTATTTAAAAACTCTGATTCTAAATTTGAATACTGCAAGTGTAAGTCAATGAGGAGGATCTGTACAAAGCATGTAAAGAGGATATTAAATCCCCATGTTCCTATTCAAACACAGTAACTACATTACAGTGAGGAGCTTACCATGCCTGGTCGCGGGTAAGGGACTTTGCCCTGGTAGGGCACCCACTGGTAATTGGGTCCCTCTTTATGGGCGAACGGCCCCAGAAATGCCCTGCGGATGTCATTCATAGTGTACAGACACACGGCTGAGCCCCGGAATACACTACTGCAAGAAAGAAAGATGCACACACTGTTAATGCAATACTGTAGGATTAGCAGAAACACTTTATAAAGGATTATTTCATAATGTGCCATGGCAAGGCATTAATGAATAAATAAATAGAAACTCCTCTAAACCCGTTCAGAATATAGACCCCTGATGACCTCTGACCTGGAAGTAGAGAAGACGGTGTAGACGAGTGGATTCTTCCTATCCCTGGTCTGCAGCAGGAACACATCCCCTAAAGGGTAATACTGGGGTCAAAGGTCAAGCAAACATCGCCTTGAGTCGTCAAAGCTTAAACTGACACTGGGGACTCTCTGTCATGAGTGTGTGAGTGAAAGGGGCTAATGTGTTATTTGAGGTGTGACAGAATTAAGTAGCAAGATCTCAAATCTGAATTACCTTGGGCCCATTAGCCAGGTGGTCTTCTCTAACTAGTTTGTCGAGTTGTAAAATGCAGTAAAAAAGTCTCATCTTCAATTATGAAAAATTTCCATAGTTGAATAAGGAATGTTCAGTACATAGAACTGATATACCATAAATCTCTAACAGTGTTGTTCCTCATTTAAATAGCAATCTTGCATTTACAAAAGAGGGAGGTAAACAAGCTGCAGATGCCAAACACGAACTGTTACCTTACACACTTGACTTTATTAATATTTATACACCTCAACCCACAAAAACTGAGCCACAGGAATGAAAATGGCAGGCTATGTAGAGAAACCTACTGTGTCAGGCTGTGAAGGGGACGTTGGTACTGTTAATTCCCTTCTCAATGAACCAAACTGTCTGTACCAAACTGGTTGATATTCATTTTTAAATGAAAAGCTGAAGCTGCTTCTTATTCGCCAGCTTCATATTTGAATGCTCCATTCCACCTTCAATGCTACAATGCCATTTAAGGTGGAAAACCAACTGACAAATAGGAACGTCAGCTCCTATATCTTTAATGAGATTTTACTTATTACTAATCTGAGCATTTCACTTTGGACAGTTTCCCAAACCTGCATGTGAAACCACATCTAGGCATTTTTCACCCATGATCAAAGTCACCTATCTTTCATGTAGAACAGCAGAGAACAATTTCATTTCTTAATAAATGTACTGTATTTTATAGCACCTTTAATTATAAAATATATTACAAATAATTACAAAAAGGTCTATAAACATATGTGTGCATGTGTGTGTTCTTACTGAGCTCATCAAAATGTGTCTCGCTGCCATCAGTCCCCGGTACAGAACAGACGAGTCGAGTCTTCAGAAACGTCGTCCACTTATTCACCAAACTACGCTGTCCTCCCATATCATTCTACAACACACACACATTTACGAGAGATTCATAAACAAGGTCTTCCAGAGCTGAATCACCCCTTTTTTGTTGTGTCTTGTGTTTTCTTATGAATCCAACCGTGACCCAATCGATTCTCATTAGCCAATCGGTGCTTAGCTCCACTGAAATCAGAGTAAAGCTGCTAAGCTGGCTGCTTACCCTGCACAGCTGGCCAATCCGAGTGTAGGTGACCTTGCCAAAGCCTTGAGCTTCGACAGCCGTTTCTCGGAAGAAGAAGAAGACTTTATCGTCATCAGGGTTTTCACTCTCTGGAACTGCAAAAGCGCCAACAAACTTCGGCTCTGGAACACACACACACACACACACACACGTCCATGTAACAGATGATGAGCTTGATGTCAGCTCTTCTTCCTGGATCAGCAGCTTCAATCATTTAAAGACCTCAGAGAGCAAGCATTTCTTAGTTTAACTGTAGTGGTCTGTAACTCATTAACATAAGCACACCTACACATACATAATAATAAGACTTACATGGCTCCAAATTTGCCACTTCTGAACCTTCAGAAAGCTCAATGATGTCTATGTCGACAGTGGTTCATCTCCTGACTAACAGCTAGCAGTAGAATGCTTCATTTTGAGGTCCTTAGGCATAGCTGGGGTAAACTGAGCTCGTTTACACCATGAATGTGTTGGCTCCATTGTACTGACTGTAAAGTTTGGTGGAAGAGAGATAATGCCATGCGGTTATTTTTTAGGGGATTCAAGAAAAGACATTTAGGACAATTTTGGACATTTGTATGCTTCCAACTGTTTGGGGAAGGCCCTTTTCTGGTCCAGCATGACTGTGCCCCAGTGCACAAAGTAAGTTCCATAAAGGCATGGTTGAGTTTGGTGTGGACGAACATGACTGCCTCTCACAGTGCCCTGACCTCAACCACATCATACACCTTTGGGATGAACTAGAACGGAATTGCAAGCCTTGCCCTCTCATGTACCATCATTGTCTGACCTCAAAAATGCTCTTCTGGATGAATGGGCAAAAATTCCTCAAAAAATCTTCAAAATCTTGTCTTCCCAGAGGAGTGGAGGGTGTTATGGGGGAACCATCTCCATATTAGTGCTCTTCAGTTGCTTCCAGTGTGACCAGATGAGATTTACTTTCCAGTGTAAACAGTACATTGACATGTATAGTTGCATGCAAAAGATCCGTGCTGCTGGTAAATGACATTTTGTTGCATTATAAAAAAATGAGTTAACACATTCTCCATATAGAACACCTAAAGAACAAAATGTGTTGAGTAATGTGGTGTTAACAGAAGCAAAAATAACACATGGACATTGTTTAATTTCTAGTTCTTGTTGTCTGTCTTAGTGAAGGTTTTGTCTTGAATCTGTAGTGAGGGCCATTACATGAATGTCAACGTTTATATTATTCTATGCAAAAACAGAAAATACATTCCACTTACACTAGCATTGAATGTGGTCACTCTTCATCCTGGACCACCTTAGAATGTGGTTTGAGTGATCCAATGATAATGTCAATGTAGTCCTTGGTGTGTGTGTTTACGCCTGGCCTTTCATCTCCAAAACCTTATGGTGATGCAAATTGTCAACGGCCTTTTTGTAGTGTTGTAGTACAGACTTACATAACCTACACATGGCAGTTGAACATCTTGCATGTCCTATGATGTTTACAAATTAAACTTGGCTCCATTTCTAGATGAGTGATTTCTAGATCCTCCTGCACGCTAGTTGCTGCTTCAGGCACTGCAGTGTTTCTTTACTAAAATCAGCGTTCTGACTAATCAACTGCCCGTAGCACCATCTAGTGGACATAGAATCTTAACTGATTTGTCAACAATCTATGCAAATACACACCGTTGAGCCAGCGAGAGTCATGTTGTTCGGTTCGTATGGAGGGTCTCTGGCCCAGGCTGCGGAAAATTGTGAAGTCCCGCCCCATCAGGTCCGTGGCCACGCCTGAATACAGCTCATCGCCTAAGAGACAACACAGGTAATGGTCAGTCAGGCGGAATAACAAGCCCCGTGCTTGCCTCTTTCCCTGTCTGCATACCTCTTATCTCTCTCTTCCACCCCCGGTCTCTTGTTCTGATACAGCGATCTAATGAATATCTGATGAGCTGAATCAGGTGTAGGGAGGTGTAAGGGGTTCAGGACTGGGAGTGGGATACTTTAAGAGGAATATATGTTCAGTAATATCTGAAGTGCTTTGTTTAGTTACCCCCTCTACCTCTATTCTTCCAGATAAGTGATTAGCAAACTATCAAAATACAACTTCAATATTGAGTTTAACTGAATTGAATTAAATTAAAATGTTTTGACAGTTTTACACTGGCCTGTAGATTAATTTGTGTTCAATCTGTGCTCAATATACTGTAAGTGGAAGGTCAATGATGGCCCATGGTACAACCAATGGATGAAACACAGACTTAAGAAATCGTGCATAAGCATGTTGGCTACAGTAAAATGTAACAGCGCTCAGAAGGAGTCTACATGATACTAGGTTTCCTATCAAAGGCATAAAAGAAGCTTGAGGCACTCTTTATTATTGCATACTTTGAGTATTTTCTCATTCAGAAGGCAATTTGATCAGTAAGCACTTATTATTGTTTTGCTTACTATGGATAAACTGATGTGTGTTATTATTCAGAAGAATTATTTGTAAGACAAAATAAAAAATCATTATTTTTAGACTTTGCTATCATAGTTCTCTATATACAAAATAAATGTAAATGAGCAGAGTAGATGAAACAGCAGAAATAGCTATAAAACTAATTTTAGACACCTTGACCAACAAACCGTTTTAAAGGGTGAAAACACCTAATATGTTCTTTCAATGTAAGGAAGTGTGATGTCTGAGGTAGGAAATACATACTGACCTATCAGGACAGAGGCTGCAGCATGACGTGGGTCATATGGACTCTTCCCTTTACCATCTTCTACTAAAGACGGATCGATCCGAAAAACATGATCCTAGAGAGAAAGAAAGAGAGAGAGAGAGAGAGAGAGAGAGAGAGAGAGAGAGAGAAGGAAGAGAACAAAAGAGAAAAAGAACAATAATGAGATGGAGAGAGAGACAGGAAGAAGAGGCAAGATAGAGGGATAACAAGACAGACAGAAAGAAAGAGGAAGAGAACAAGAGAGGAAAAAACAATTAAAAATGAGAAAGAGAGAGAGGAAAAATAAAAAAGAGAACAAAAGAGACATAAAGAGAACAAGAAAATGAAACCGAAGGAGGGAAAGATATAAAAAGTAAGAGAGATAGAGAGAAAGAGAGAGACTGTGGTTTTGACAGTATTTCAGAGCATCTGCCAGTGGAAAATTGGATTTGTCTTCACTGTTGTAAGGGTCCAGAACTTTAGAGACATGCTCCTCTCAGGCTTACCTCCATCTTCTGTCCAACCTCCACGTAAGCACAGGTAGGGTGGAAGGCTCCTGTCCCACATGCATAAAGGTGAGTGCGGTTAAAGTGATGCAGCACCTTCACATAGTTAACACAGTCCGTCTGCAAAATACACACAAATCACTCTTTATGACATGAATGTTTCTCACTCTTTATGACATGGATGTTTCTCATAGTTCACAGAAGAGAGAGTCACCATCTGGTTTGTCTCTCAATAACACACACACACACACACACACACACACACACACACACACACATGCACATATATATTAAAACTCACCCTCACACATAAACATGAACTAGTGAGTTGTTTTGTATCTGCATGTTTATTTAGTTCCTTTAGGAATTAATCAGAAAAGTGACGTCACTGCATCTCATATCTATGATGAGATAGAGAGAGTCTGACACCTTGACTGACCTTTCGTGCTTGTTGTGATTCCAGAACCATCTGTAATCTCTCTGTCTTTCTTTTTTTACACTCACACGCGCACTCTTATAATGACTTGTGACGGCGCTCACTGAAGCATGCCACGTTTCCCAGAGCTCCCTGAATCGCTACGACAACACGAGAGCATCGGAACGTCCGGATTCCACGGCAGAGAGAGGGAGAGAGGGAAAGATGAATAGGGAATGGAGGAGAGGGTGGAGGGGAGGACTGTGGGAGAGTTTAAGAAGGAAAAAATGCACCAGCCACTGAAGGCCTGGAGTTAATCACTACCCTCAAACACTGTCAGCGGCTTCCATGCAGAAGGAAAGAGAAGAGAAGAGAAGAGAAGAGAAGAGAAGAGAAGAGAAGAGAAGAGAAGAGAAGAGAAGAGAAGAGAAGAGAAATGATCAGAGGAGAAAAAAGGACTGTACTCTTCATCAACCCCCCCACACACACGGTGGAGGTCAAGTGATCCCCCTCTATCAATCTGTAGCTTTCTCCCATTTCAGTAGCAGCTGTCCATACTGTAATTATTCTTTTCTCTCTGCTTGTCTATTTGAAAAAGTGGTATCGCTCATTCATCAGTTCCCTCTGAGCAACATTACCTCCTGCCCATGAACTGAACCTCAACATCTGTTTAAGTGGGGTCAGATCACACACACACGCAGGCCCAAACATCTGTCTTAGTACCATAAGCTTTTATCCTGTGCCTCAAGAGACTAGATGATCTTAAGGATGTTAGATTTTTGTTCGAGAAAGAGAGAGAAAGAGAGAGAAAGAGAGAGAGAGAGAGAGAGAGAGAGAGAAAGAGAGAGAGAGAAAGAGAGAGAGAGAGTCATGTTTTTTTTAATGTTACCAAAGCAATGGAAAATCAATTTTTTTCTCACAGAGGACTAATAAAAAAAAAACCTTCTACTGCATTCATTGTTTTCTCGTTCTCTCTCTCTCTCTCTCTCTCTGTTATGTCTGTAATTCTGTCTGTATCTTAGACTGATTCTGCAGTTTGCCTATCTGTCTGCTGCTCTCAAGGTTTTCTACGCTTAGATTAAACCGTCTACTTCAAAAGTGACATCACCATCTATTCTTGTCTGTCTGTTCTTCATGTGTTTATTGGCCTGCTTTAGCTGCTTAGCTGGCAGGTTTCAGTAATGGTTCAACTGTGACTCAAAATCACTGTGGTGTTTGTTGTCAGTGAGTGTCTGGCACAACACCATTGCAGTCCTTGGCAATGTTGCCATGGTATTAAGGGCAGTCGTCGTAGCAGTCTGCATGCATGTAGTCCAGTTGTGCTGGCACTAACAGGATGACTCATGGAGGGCATCACTGCTCGCTGAAATGTCCCGAATCGTGGTTGTTGGGTCAGTCAGGCACAGCAATAAGGCTTGACCTTGTTCACATCACATGCGTAAAACTGGAATCGCGTGGTCTGTTGGTAGATATCATGTGCTACAATATATACATATATATGTATAGTCCTTACAGATATAGCACAACAAGAAGATTCTCTCTATTGCTTTCTTTCTTTCTTTCTTTCTCTCTCTCTTTCTCTCTTTCTATCTCAGAACAAAGGCCTTTCTTGGAGCTTATAGCTCCACATGAAGTGAGTGTAAGGGGGGTGGGGTCAGGCCCATCGACAGCCAATTAAGTCACTGACAAACTGTGTTTATAAAAGGAAGGGTCTCTCACATGCAGTCTCTCTCCCCTCCCTCTCTTCTATTTTAGAAGCTTTACAGCTCTCAATTAGTGAGGGGTACTGGGTGGAGAAAAGTGTGTGTGTGTGTGTGTGTGTGTGTGAAGGGGGGCAACTAACTGGCAGAGACAGTCTTTGAAGTGAGCCCTTGAGACAAAGAGATGCAGAAAAAAGAGGGATGAAACAAAAGACAAGAGAAAGAGTCAGTCAGTGATGCAAGCACAGTGAGAGAGTTTATGTGCAGTTGTTATTGTGTGTGTGGTGATTCTGAGCTGTCCTTCCCGCTGAGTGGCACTCGTGAACCTTAACCTTTACCCTTCGTATTAGCCTGATCATTAAATCCTCGTGTGACTGTGCACATGTAGCCTGTGTACAATGACCCCAATGTGGCTTAAACAAGCAGGAGATGTCAGTGCTTTTGTGTGTGTATATGTGCTGTGTTTCATATAGTGAGTGTGTCTAATGAAGAACAGAATAAGGAAAAAACTATACAAAGTGGATCTGAAACAGATGCTATGATTGACAGTGAGATCAGTTTATGTTGGTCAATAAACCTGCAGTAAAGTTATAAATAGATCCAGTATATGCAGCTGAATTTCATGCTCCACCTACAAACAGATCTCTATTGTATAAACCACTATTGCCAGGTTGGACAAGCTTTGACAGAATGTTGGGAAAAATCCCAGACAGTTTAATGAATATCATATGTAACTTTTTTACATTTTGGCAGTTTAACTCAAACTCAGTTAACTATTTACCATCCAAAACTGCCAATGAACCTACTTGAGCTTGAATATCTAATGCTGATGAAGGTACAGTAGTCATAAACCTTAAAAATAATAAAAAATATGATTTCTTTGCAAACTTCTTTTGCCTTGCTCTACCAGACTTTCAGGATCAGACTCTGCATCAAACTAATATGGCAGAACATCTACAGTGGCGTGAGGGCGGAGTTTGTATCAGGATGCTGCTCTGGCGGTTAACCAACCAGAACACAGTGGGAAAGCTGACCAATCAGAGCATACTGGGCTCATTGGGAGATGGGGCTAAAAGATGTAGTCCCTCTTACAGAGCAGGATGCTGCTCTGGAGGTTGACCAGTAAGAACACAGTGGATGATCCGGATGTTTAAACATAATCCAGCCTAGCATTTTAAACTGGAAACCCCTTTGTTATTTATGGAAGGATCACTGTTTTCACTGTGTTTATGATTTTTTTTTTTTTTTTTATTGGCCTGCATTCTATGAAACAACCAACCTAAAAAAACTGGGTGGAGCATGGATTGGTCAGTTCAATTACAACTGTTTCAAATGAGCCATTCAGTATAAGCATCTGTACTGTTTTAACAGAACACTACAAAACTGTGTGTGTGTGTGTGATTTCAGCCTCGTAATCTCACCCTCTGACATCCCAGAGAGAGACTAAGCACTTCTCCACTGTATTTGTGAAGATGAGTAATTACGCTATCAGAAAAGAAAGAAAAAAAGAGCAAAAGAAGAAGAAAAGAATGCTTCTCAGTGTGGAAACAAAGAGGGGATTTTAGCAAGTGATAAACGAGTACTTTTGTGTCTCCTTGGGAAAGAAAAAAAAAAGCCAGGGAAATACAGAGAGACTGAGAGAGGGGGATAGAAAAAGAGAATGAGGGACATAATGGAGTGAGAGAGGGAGAGAGAGAAAGAAGAGCAAATTGAGAAAAGAAAAAGAAGAGAGAGCATGAAATTACAAAATAACAGATTGACATGTAGAGATGGATAAAGAATGAGAGAGCAATGAGAAAAAGAGAGTGAGAGATTAGGAGAAAAGGCTAAAGGACTTCAGTCATTTCTTCATGGAGGTCTAAATCTCTCCCTTTGGTGTCTGACTGTCACACCTACTCATAATAGAGGTCAAGTCAGGGGTCAGTGCACTGAATACAGACCTTCCATATGGGTGTGTTCTGCCAACTCACTTGGATCTTTGAATCAGCTGATCTTACTTAGCTGTCCCGCCCCCAACCCCTAACACACACATTCACAATATGCATAGATGACCTGAGGCACAGCCTGCGCTGAGAAGGGAACTTTCAGAGCACACACACACACACACACACACACACACACACACACACACACACACACACATTGAACAATTCATTAAGCTAAACGGATTGTGTTATGAGATTTCATCACCTTGTAACCAAGAAAAGGACTGGACTTCCAACAAGGCGTTTCAAGCAGCTGAGAATAGTGTTTTCTGTAGGAGTGAGTTTCTTTCTGTCTAGTGCGTATCTCGGGCTTTAGAACTTCGCAGAACATAACAAACATACACACTAACATGCACGCTAACACACCACGGCTTCTCAATGACCTCCCTAAAAACTTGTGTGGTTGGTGAAGTAGTAGAACAGCCTATAATATTTTAAAGTTTGAAATCAGCTACTATTATTTTCGGCAAGTTTGGGTGCTCTAATTTCTCTGACTCTCAGCCCTTCCTCTGTAGGAGAATCTCACCAAGACTGTCTAGGGTACAACAAAGTCGCATACAAATTTTGGGGGTGCAATCTCCGGTTCTCTGAAGACTACCAATGTGATCTGGAAATTTTTAAAGTCTGATTTTTAAAGTTGCGTGTAGCAAACATTCCCTTCTTTAGTGTTTTTATTCATGACATCATTGATTAATTAACATTGAATCAACTTTTAAAGACTGTTGACTGAACTTGTGCAAACCCCATTGCTCATGCAAATATGTATAAAATGTATATCTGTTATATATATGTTTTTTTCAGCACGTTTAAGGCCTCCATTTAACTACTGAAGTGGAGGAAAATGAATGCAGAGCTGGCCTACATGACTTAATCAGACTAGTTAGTTCAGTGGAATATATGGAAGCAGCTGCATGTGTTATATATCTCTCCCACTTTTTGTGCAACCCACCCACAAGTCCCTCCCTCAAATGTGTATGGAAGAGAAAGTGAAGTGCGCACTGTGTTTCGCTAGGCACTAGGCTTAAACAAAACATGCGGGCAGAATGGATCTGATTTGTGTGTGAATCTAATGCCAAAGGTTTAGAGCATCAGGCCTCTGTGTTCTAACCTTTCCTATGACACTAACTACTTTACCCAAAACGTCTGGTGTTTGTCCAGACTGTACGCTCATATGCACAAAACACACACACAAAACCCACACATGCCTGCTCATGAGGTTCCAGTTTGATGGTAGAACAATAGGGATGGAAGTTTGCAGGCCTTCTAATACACATGTACATCATTACCTGCAGTCCTGAGCAGACTGTGTAAATAGATTGGCTTACACTGCACATGTCTGCAGTGGATTTTGATTAATCGCAGTCTAGACAAAACCAAGCAAAGAGTCAGCTCTTCAAAGGCCCGAACGACAGACCGAAACAATCTCCAGTCCTTATGGATTAATTTTACAGTAGCGTAATGACTGCTAGAGGAAAAGCTGTTTCCAATTAGACTGTAAGCTGCATATCAGGGTGAGTAGCCTTTCATTGCGATTAATCAAAAGCACAGCATAAAGTAGTTCTGCCTGTGGTTGATGGCTTATTTTTGTGTTTCCAAATAGTACATTATTATGTCTCCAAAAATATTATCATCACATGTGTACATAATATAAATGTCCCCAATTTTATTTTTTTTCGTATGGATAGATTTACAAGTTATGCTAAAGATGTGTGAACACAGAGCTGCTGATCTCCACTGTTTGAAAACTGTGGAAATGAAACTGAGAAACTTACATTAATGTCTTTCCCTGCCCAGTTGCATTCCTCCCTCCAGTCCACAGGTGCTGGCCAGTAGATCTGAGAGAGACAGAAAGGCAGGAGGGTCAAAGGTCAGGGTGGAGTTTAGGTAAAGGTTGTGACTCCAGCAGGGTTTGGCTTGCCCGGTAGCCTGAGGGACATTCTCTCTGGACACAGTGTAGTTAAAAGTAGTTAATACACACACCCTCACACAGACACCCTCACACAAACACATACAGATGTGCTAGCTAAACACCTGATAGTGACACAGTCTAATAGTGTGTGTGGTCTTCACCAAGATACCGGTGCCCTACAGAGTGACCCCATCTCTTCTTTTTTTCTCTGAGGGAGATAAAGATTCATCACTCTGTCATCGGCATGCTGGCCTGCATCACCTTTTTGACATCTGGCATCGGTTCGTAGGCCTGCAGAGATCACCTTGAACATCCATCTAAACCAACATCTATTAACGGCTCTTTACAAAAAACCCATCTCATTCTGCCCCCCATCCCCCCTTCTCTCTCATTTCTCTCTGTCTTGTTCTCTTATTCTGTCTTTCTTTCTTTTTTTTTTTGGTCTACCCCTTTCTATGTCTCGCTGTATTTTTTTCTTTCTCATTCTCTCTCGCTTTCTCTCTCTAGCTCTCATTCTGTCTCTTCATTTCCTCTACTTGTTTTCTCTCATTTCTCTCATTTCTCTCTGTCTCTGGCCAGCCAAATCAATTAGGGTGTAGCTACAATGTCATTTTCAACATTTACCTTTCTATCCTTCCTATACCCTTACCCTGGAACATGCCTTTCTTCCATGTTTTCCCATACTACATGTGCCGTTTTTGCAAACCCTCATTAGCTAAGCAGAGGAGACTCACCTGGAGAGAGAAAGAGAAAGAGAGAAAGAGAGAGAGAGTGAGAGAGATGTACCTTTTGTTCTTGTTTGGCGATGTTATCCAGACTGAGAGACAACAGGTAGTTACGTGCTCCAACAAACAGCCGTCCTCTCTCCTCGTCCAATAGCAGCGCTCCAAAACAGCATGAGCGTTCCAATTCGAATCGCTTCACACCGTTAAACTGCTGGAGCTCTGCAGCAGCACACACACAGTTATATACACACAGTCACAAAACACCCCCCTGTGTCTATACTCATTATCCATTTTATCAGGTCCACATATCATATATAACCATTTTTGGTTCTACAATCATAGACTCTAGTCCATCTGTTTCTCTGCGTACTTGGCTTCTTTAATGGTCAGGACCACCACAGAGCAGGTATTACTTGGCAGATAGATCATTCGCAGGACTGCAGTGACACTGACTTGGTGATGGCATGTTAGTGTGTGTTGCACAAGTGCAAGTGGATCAAACACAGCAGTGCCGTTGGGGTTTTTAAACACTGTGTCCACTCACTGTCCACTCTTTAGACCACTGAAATGGTGTGTCATTCTGTAGTTCATGTTATACCCATATTTGGCACTCAGGGCCTAAGCCAGATTTTTCTTGTTCAAACTTTCCTGTTCCACCTTAAATGGTGCAGCAGTCACAAAAGCTATCACAAACATTTGCAAACAAAACGAAACAAAACTGACCTATTTGTTCTGTGAAACCACCAGCTGAAACAGAGCAACCTCTTCATCCATTCATGCCCTTAACTCCCTATGAAACTGAAGTCATCTTCAGTTTGTCACCAGCTTCTTGATCGAATTTTCCCGCTCCACCTTAAACAGCACAGGAGGTATTATAACGCTACAGGAGCTAACCGCAGCATCATTTACGGTAGAAAACAAGAAGCTGGAGAATGTCTTTATTAGATATTATCAGAAGTTCCCAGCATTAAAAGAATATTTTTTGATTAGACTAAATTGGCTTATTAGTTTGCGTGGTTTTAAGGAGGCTGACCTCAATTCTTACATATAGCAATATTTATATTTTAAAAAAATGCACACAGAACAAAACTTATTAAGTTCTAAACATATTTATTTAGCATAGAATATGATAGAGGTTATTTTTTAAAAAACCTCATTCATTTTTAGGCATTGAAAATCCAGCTTTGACCGAGAGTGCCAAATATGAACATGATAACATTGCGTAAAATGATGACATAACCCACCTTGTAGCCCAGGTGATCGTGCGGGGAAAATAAGCAAAGTTAGACTGTGTCAAGTCAGCGCTTAATATGAACAATGCATCTGAAATTAAAAAAAAAAACATGCACCTGTGGCCTTACTCTGTGCCTAACTTCCTGGTGAGCCAGTACTGTTTTGGGCCAGTTGCTTTGAGCTAATGTCTAAACTCGCATACATAAACACATGAATGCTTTAATGCTAAGTCCCAAAAACAAATGTAAAAAAAATGTTTGTGGTTGTACATTTCTGTCAATTAGATACTGATGCCGTTGGTTTACTACAAACACTGGCATGAGCTCCGGTTGAATGTCAAAACAAACATCTAACGTCATTAAAGGGTTACAGGTAAGACATGTTAAAGCCACATAAAAACGTTTGATGCCCGCTGTGGAAGTGTACTTTTACCCACAGTGACCTGGTTTAGGTTTTTAAGGTTGGTGTTGTTTGTCCTCATTTTCCCCATCAGCTGATTAGTTTAACTGCTATGTTTCCTTCATTGGGTCTATCTGCTGTGACAGTAAGTTGTTTTTTAGGTTGTACATCTTTAACACTTGCTTTCCACTGCTGGAAATGCTCTTTGTGAGATGTTTGATCCTGAACGGATTGTTCAGGCTGGTAGGTAAACGGAGGAGGTGGAGTATGAATTTGACAGATTGTGTTACCTTACATATTGCTCCTTTAAAATCCTAAAAATAAGTGGCAAATAATCTGCAACACACCAAATAAGAAAGTTCACCTTTGTAAGTAAGCTTCATCCTTGGTGATGATGATGAGGTAGAAGATGCAGATGATGAAGATCCACTGGACGATGCGCTGACAGTGACCAGCCCGAGCAGCAGTAATGAGCTGCATGTCACTGTCATCACCATCATCATCGTCATCATCTTCAAGTGCTAGCAGAAATGATGTTGTACTGGTGGGGTTGGTTTGCTTGGTTGCCTTGGCAGCAGTCGGAGTGGTGGGGCTTAGTGTCCTTGTTGTTGTAGCTGGGTTTGTGTAGTTATGAGCACTCCAGATGAGACAGTGTATAACAAGAGAACTGGAAAGAACAAAGAAAGAAAAGAAAAGTGGTAAATAATGCCAGAATCACTTCTGTCATACCATATTTCTCATCCCTCTCTCTCTCCCTCTCTCTCTCTCCTTCACTTATTTCATTAATGCCCTCTCTGTCAACCTTCCCTTCAATGCCCTAAACTAATATTAGTCCAAAATTATTTCAGGCATGAACACACATACCACAAACTGATACACACCTATTTCAGTAATGCACAGATGACCTGCCACTGCCTCTTTTCTCCGTTCTCTTAAACTAGGGAGGAATTTGATATCACATTACTCTCGCTCTATCTCTCGCTCCCTCTCTTTCTCTATGTGGCGTCATTAAGCCGCTTGTACTGGGCCTTTGCCGTGCCCACAGTCTGCATGCCCAGAGTAGCCGTGCCAGGCCACAGTTACACATACATGCACACTCTCACAACTGGAGTGGCGTATCTGATAGCACCCCTCGCAGCACTTTAATCACAACCTGGACCACTGTGTGTATGTGTGTGTTTTTTTATATGTGTCCAAAATAAACCTGTATTTGCCTGGCTATCACCTCACTGCTTAGAGAACAACACCACCACAGTGCTTTAGTGGAGACAAAACACTGAGCACTATTCATCATTTTTCCATCTGTACTGGGACAGCAATACTTTTCTCTCTCTTTCACTTTCTCTCCCAGCTCTTCCTCTGCATTTAACCCTAAAATTGCACCCCCAAAATTATAATGTTTTGTTTAAAGGGAAAAACACAAGCACAGAAGTTGAAGTGATATTTTTGGTTTGTATTCCCGGTATGGGCATCATGGTACAGGCTGTGAAGAGACTAAAGAAAATGTTGTCAGAGGAAGCAAAGAAAAGAAAAAGAAAGTACCTCTGTCCCGTTTAAGGCTGAAATAAATTCATCTCAACCCAAAACTTTGGCCAGTCTATGACCATCAAATAAGGCTTGAAACTCTGAACCTCCTGTAATAAAAATCCTCTAATATTACCCTACCTTGCAATTCCACAAGTTTTCTATTTCATTGTTGCCTTTGCCAAATTCCAACTTCAGGCAGAATCCAGCAAAATCCAGTTCCCCCTCACGTCATGCAGGTTTATGGATAATACAGATTACACTCACAGTTTTGGTTATTTACACATAGAAACATCCAACATCAACCTGTCACTTGTTCATTCCTTTGTCCATACACCAACATTGTTCCTTCATCTGTTTATTCCTTTATCCATCACCAGCATTGTTCCCTTATCCGTTTATTCCTTTATTCATCACCAACATTGTTCCATCATTCGTTCATTCCTTTATCCATACATCAAGACTACTCCTTTATCCATTAATTTCTTTATTTGTACGCCAACACTGTTTCCTTTATCCTTACCTACATTGTTCCATCATCTGTTCATTCCATTATGCATACACCAACATTATTCATGTGTAGCTTCATTTGACTCTATTTTCATTCATTCCTTTGCATGTTTGTGAGTTACTTTGTCCAACTGTTCAGTCCTATGCCCATCGATCTGCATGTATGTTTGTCCGTGACTTTCTCAATCCAGTTACGGTCACATAAAAACTGAATAATGATGTTAGTTTTGTATGAGGGGCAAAGCAGGCTAGTAGTGTTGGACAGAGAACTGTCAAACAAGCTGCTCATTAGCCATGCCCACACAGCTCTCAGAAAAGGCCTGACCAGTGTTTTTAAGGGGTGTTTTATTATATTTCTATTATTCTATTATATATTCTATTATTCTATAATATATTCTATTATATTATCTTATATTTTTCATTCACGTTTTGCTGTTTAAAGCTTAGTATCATACAAACATTTATAAATATTTTACTGTGTTCCCTGCAATTGTTAAGGTGTAAGAAGCGACTGAGAGAAATATGATGATGATTTGGCCTCACAGTGACCCGAAAAGAGCACTGTGAAAAAATCCAGCGTGTCAATGTGTATAACTCTACCACCGCACTGAGATGGGTGTTGTGTCAGTGGGTTAAACAGTTCGATAGATTAAGTCTGCACTTTCACTTTACAGTCTGCTGCATGAGCTCCCACTCCCACCTTCCATTTCTCTGTCTCCATCACTCGTTCCCTGCGGACTCATCAAGAAAAGAGTGAACGTCCATTTATCCCTCTTCATTTCTCTATTTTTACTCTCGCTCTCTTTCTACTTCTCTTAGTCATTAAACAGTTCCCTCCAAACATCTGTCACTTTAACAAGGCCGGAAGGTCTGAGTGTATCCGAGAGAGGAAGAGAGTGTGCATATGTGTGTGTGTGTGTGTGTGTGTGTGTGTGTGTGTGCACCCATGCTCACAAAAGTGGAGAGGAGGAATAAATTGCAATCTTTTTATCCATTACGCCAACCACCAAGGCCAACAACACTGACGCATGTACACACACACACACACACTTGCTGCAGTGTTGAATATCAAAGAGGTTTAATCAGCAGTACCTACTGACTTAACGGAATATAAATGATGAGTGAGTGAGTGGGGATCACTATTCTACTCTTTTCTATCTACGTGTCCCTCTTTGAGTTGAGTATTTTACATAGACTACAATTCTAAAATATTTCATTTTATATAAAATATAACACAAGATACCACAGAAGCCTCAACAACTAAATATATCACAGAAATAAACCACTTTTGTTCTGTATGTCTTGCCTGTCATGCTTATAGTTTTCTGAAGAATCTTCAAGGATGCTTTTTCACACCCCTAAAGCTCGATCTTAGAAGTTGGTTACATTTTCTGCCATTTTCACAATACAAATAACCTTAAAAACATTCAGTAATGTTCAGACATCCTTTTAGACCCATAGCATTGGATGGTTGTTTCACAGTGCAAGGACAGAGAGAAATACCCCTGGGTGTATATAGATTTAAAGCAAGAGTGGAGCTTGATCTTCTCTGATCTTCTCCTTTTGGTGGTCTACCAGTTTCTTAATTTTCTCCTAAATGTTTTCTAAACTTTAGTTTTGGAACATTTTTCACTTGTCCTCTCCTGATGTAAGTCGATTCTCTTATACTGTCTCTTATACTTATATCTCACCAGAACTATAGAAATTGGTCACTTGCACAGCTTAGATGAACCTGTTAGGAGAGACATTTATTGTAAGTAAGTTGTTGTTGTTATGTTAATGATGTTCACATGTGCTGCTTGTGCTATTCTGTTCTGGGCTGTGTAGGGTAGTTGGTACATTGTTAGTGCTTTCCGTAAATAGAGAGAGTGTATGGTTAGAAGTGACCTGACTGCTATCCTGGCCATTCAGCAGGCAGTTCTCTCCCTTACTTGACTGTTCTATAAAAGTACAGCTGCCTTTACAGTGCAATGTTTCCCTAATCTTCTAATGCCTCACTGGTGTCAAAACTGGGATAACTGCAGAGTAATGAAATCAAAGTGGAGGCCTGCTGAAGAAGAAGCAGCACAGTGATATACAGTCAAGCTGGAAAGTCTGCACAACCATTTCACCTTCTCTATGTTTTATTACGTTACAGACTTATTATTATTCTGTCTCTTTTTATTCTATTCTTGAAATTTTTATTCTATTCTGCAGACCTCAGAAATAGGATTGTGTCAAGGCATAGATCTGGAGATAGGTTCAGAAAAATATCTGAAGCTTTACAGGTCCCGAAGAGCACAGTGGCTGCCATCATTCATAAATGGAATAAATTTGGAATCACCAAGAATCTTCCTAGACCTGGCCGCCTGGCCAAACTGAGCAACCAGGGAAGACAAGCCTTGACCAGGGAGGTGAGCAGGAACCCGAGGGTCAGTTTGACAGAGCTCCAGCATATCCAAATTACAAACATAAATTACCCCTTTATGGTAGAGTGGCCAGTCGGAAGCCATTCCTGACAGTCTGCACATGACACTCCACTTGGAGTTTGCCAAAGAGGATTCTCAAACCATGAGAGACAAGATTCTCTGGTCTGATTGACCAAAATTGAATTTTTTGGCCTGAATACAAGCATCATGTCTGGAGGAAACCAGGCACTGCTCATCACCTGGCTAATGCCATCCCTACAGTGAAGCATGGCGGTGACAGCATCATGACATGGGGCTGTTTTTCAACAGCGGGACTGAGGCGACTATTCCTGATAGAGGTAAAGATAAATGCAGCTAATTACACTGAGATCCTTAAAGAAAACCTTCCAACATGACAACAACCCGAAGTAGTGGCTTCTGAGAAAGTCTGTGAATGTCCTTGAGTGGCCCAGACCTGAATCTAATTGAACATCTGTGGAAGGAGCTGAAAATGGTTGTGTACAAACGATCCCCATCCAACATCAACAAGCTTGCAAGGATTTGCCAAGACGAATGGGCAAAAATGTCCAGAAACAAGTGTGCCAAGCTCATAACTTCTTTCCCAAGACGACTTGAAGCTGTAATTGCTGCCAAAAGTGCAACAACCAAGTATTAGGCTAACGGTGTGCACAGATATGTAAACCCTAAATAAACGATTTTTGTCAGTAAAATAAAATTGCATGTTATTAAAGGGGTGTGCAGACCTTGCAGCTTGACTATACATGCAGTACATGGTATCAGCTCCTTCATGATTGCATTGTAGACTCTCATTAATGTGTCTTGTGAATTCTTGTTACAGTGGAGGGTCCTGAGGGGAGCTGGAGCTTTCCACTTTTCTTATTGCTTTTGTTAATTTGCTGGATTTATCCATAGTTCTCCTGAGAGCACTATCCAGCATAGTCTAATGAAGGTGCTGAAGGTACTGCTTTAATAGCCATTTACAAGCTGCGTTTGAATACGGTCAACACCCATGGATTCTATTTTAACAACATACAGCATGCAAGCAGCTGGGTTTCAGCCAGCATTAACAACATTAAAATTAATGGGTGTTAATTATTGATAGTGTTAATGCATGAATTGCACTGATAACACACAGCAGAGGACTTTCAGGCTACATATACAGTCTAAGGTGTGGTTAGGTAGGCCATAACCCTCCCTGTCCTATGAGAAATGGAGAAAATAAAAAATGAGTGCATGCCTCTGTCCTTCACACCTCTTTGAGCTTGCTGTCTCTGTCTTACAATACATCTTCATTACAGCCAAGGCTGGAGCTACAAGCACACGCAGCACAATGAGTGATCAGTTCATTGCAAACTGGACTAAACAACTCCACCAGTTGCAAGGAACAAACGAGAGGAGGGAGGAGAGAGAACACGCTGAAGAAAGAGAAGAAACACAGAAGTAATGCCTTTCAACACCTCAAATTCCAAAAATAAACAAACAATAATTACCCTTATGACCTCAGACAGAGAGTAAACAACACACAAACCAGAGATAGAGAGAGAGAGAGAGAGAGAGAGAGAGAGAGAGAGAGGGTAATTAGTGTGTCATAAGCCTCTTTTGCTCCACAACTGCGACATGTGAAAGTGAGGCTCATGAAAAGAGAGAGAGGGTGAAGGAGAGAGCAAGAGAGAGGAGGAAAAAGGAGGCAATTGTTCTTCAGAGCGGCTCCCCTGGCCTCCTGCCACAGAGAGAAGAAGGAGAAAAAAAAGAATGGAGAGAGAAGAAAGGAGAGAGGGAAGGGCTGCGCACACATAGGGAGAGAGGAAAAAGAAAGACAGGGAGAGAGAAAGAGAGACAGGCAGCAGGTGATAGTGGCTTTTGGTCTAAGGGAGAAAGAGGGCAGACATTCATCCAGTGTTCAGCTTGGGGGTCTAGGACTGGCATTGTGCCAGGAGAAGAGGGACGGGGGAGGAATTCTGAAAACAAAAGCTTCACCAGCAAAAAACCCATTTAGATTCACATTTAGATTCAGATTTTAATTCAAATTCAGAATTAAATTCAGATTCAGACTGACAGAAGCCCATCATCACACATCAGACTACTATAGGCTTGACGTCCAACAACGACACCTACATCGCCTTTGGCTCTCTTTCTTTCTCCCTCTCTCTCTCTGTCTCTTTCTCTCTCTTGTATGTTGGAACAAAACCAACATTTACAAAATGAACGCACGTACTGTGCAAATGTTATAAGTGCCTGAGAAAATTCTACTTGGGTATTTAACTTAGCAGTCAGTGTTTATTTACTCAGAAAGAAAGTGGTAATATTTGAATAAATACTGATAGGTCAGTATGAGTGGGTGTCAGGAACCAAATCTCGTTCTACTAACCAGTTCAGAAGATGTCAGCTACTTCTCTTACTTTTACCTTATTAATGCTGGATAATCAAAAAAGTCAACAAGTCTTTTATTGTGTTAATAATGTATCATTATAGAACATCCTCAAAAACTGATATACCAAAGCAACATGGGTTCTAATGAGGAACTTCCAAACTAGTCAGCAAGCTACAGTCATGACACAACACCAATCACCATCTATGTTGAATATATAATGAAATAAGTAGAACTGGAGGAAGATTTTGAGGATTTAAGATTGGTTGAAGGAACATCAATATGCAGATGACACAATATTTATAGCAGGAAGTCAGATCCATGAAGAACCTTATAGAGAAGGTTCAAGAATAGAATAAAAAGCGCAATATGAAGAAAACTGTTGGCAATTGAGAATATCTCAAAGAACCTTTGAGGATATCTCGCTCGGACAAAGAAAGCAAACAAATGGCTCCTGGACCAAACCAAACCCCACTTCTCACTCAAAAGTTAGGCTAATTTCGCTGGTACTTGTGACCGTGTGACAATAAAGGCAATTCTGATTCTGAAAAGTTACTCCAGGTAACTTTAACTGATGGTGTCACATTTTGGACATATTATGAGAAGAACCCATTTATTAAAAATGGCAAAAACGTAAAACAGCTGAACATAAAAGGCAGCCAGCAACATGAACAACGAGAGGGATCAGGAGGAGACAAGGAGAGGGATCTTAAACAAGCCAAAAAGAAGGCAGTTAAACAAAAGTGTTCCTCAATACCAAGAGCATGAAGAAATTACTTGTTCTTGAGAAAACTGATTTTACAGCGGGTTAAACGGCGATTAAAATTCTTTTTTTTAAACATATGGGGTAATCTGAATAAAAGTAAGAGAAATGTACAGGTGCCGCAGCCATCATTTTCTACCAGGGACTGTTAAATGGAGCCTGGAAGATGACATCAGAAAAGAACACAAGAATGCAGGAACATACACAAACACCCAATATTTACCGGCACTGTTTGTGTTCACCAGGAGAATGAATTTGGCAGCACATAATAATATGATAATGTTTGTGTTTTGTTCTAATGCTACATAATGTTTTACCTGCAAAGGCACAGGTAATGTTGTACCTAAGACTTTTGTACAGTACTGCTCAAAGGGAAATGGAGTCTGTAACACTGCAGTCTATAGCCCCAGTGGGAGTACAACCATAAGTCCCAGCATGCATGTGAGTGTGTGTGTGGCAGTGATCTCCTCGGTCAGCCACAGGCACTTCAGTCCATTTTGAAAAACACACACACTCCTACACAAGCGTAGCACACAGACACACATACATACACACACACACATACACTCTATGCAACTCTAAGACTGATGGCCATGGCTCACTCACATACATACAATTAGAAGAAGAGCGGGCAGAAATAATGGACTTAACTCAAGAGCACAGAGAGAACAAGGGAAAAAGAGACAGAGAAAGAGATAGTTGTGAGGGCTGGGAAATAAAATATGCTAGAAGTCTACAAGACTTCTCAACTGTGTGTTTGTGACTGTGTGTTTGTTTAGCTGTATGTGCATGCGTGTGTCTGCATACGTGCCTATGTGTTATGTATATATGTGCGTGTTTGTGTGTGTATTGGGGGGTGTAGGGGCGGTTATATGCTCACGTTGTGGTGACCTTTTGTCCTTTTGAGGACCACAAGCTTGTCAGGTTAAGTGTAGAGGTAGGGATATGGTTAGGTTAGTTCTGGTTAAGGTTTGGATAAGTCTCCAAGAAATGAATGAACGTCTACGTAAAGGGCCCCACAGTTCACAGAAATATGTGTGAAAGTATGTGTGTGTGTGCACATGGGCAAGGCACCGTGCCAGGGTTGCCAAGTGCTCCCCAAAGCACTAAAGGAATGAGACATGAAAGAACCAAATAGACAAGAAGACTCTGGAACACATGTTCAGCTCCAACTGGACACACTCCGTCCCAAAAGCATGTGTGTTAGAGACAAAACCAGCGTGCAAGCCTAAAAGTGCAGTTTACACAGAGGGTTCACTGTCAGTTTACTGAAGGCTTTGTATAACTGTCTCTCTGTCTCTCTCCCTCTCCCTCTGTCTCTTTCCCTCTCTCTCTCTCTCTCTAGAATTGAAAATTACCATGAATTCACATAAGTACCGGGCCAGTGGTCAAGGTACAGAACAGTTGTTACTGATGTCTTACAGTACACTCTGTGACTAACTAACTGGATAACTTTAATAACAGCAAGAGGGGGGAAAGGAAGTGCAAATAAAAGATTACTTATAGAGTATATTAACACACACAGACACACACACAAATTCCTGAAGTAATAAGACGTTGCCCCAGGCTACAACATCCCACTGCTCTAAACAAACTAACCTGACGTCAAGGAGAACAACTGACGTATACAATGAGCTGATTCATCCCCCACACACACATACACACACACACACACACACAGATGAAGTTTGTCCATCACATTCAGATAAGGATGATAACCCTGCTTGCCTCCATTATAAAACATCAAAGTCTGATGAGGTTGTTCGTTAAATGATAGATTTAGATTCTTTTTCTTTAGATTCTTTTTTCTTTTCTTTTCTTTTACCCTCAGTAGCAGGACCTGCCACTTAAAATACATTACTTTTATTCATTAAAAAATCTAAAATTGAACAAAATAGTCAAATCAAAACAAGCTATGCCTGGTATGTATCTTAATCGTGATACTGATATTGAGATACTGTGGTACAACCAGAAAATATGGTATTAAACTTTGTCACTAATGCCCCACCTACTGCGGATTGATGGAAGGCCAGTGTAGCAAGCTGCTGGGCCTCGCCATGCTGCTCCTTCTGCAGTCCCAGCCACCTGTCCTTGACACACTGCTTCTACGTCCAGTCCTTGTCTGGGCTCAAACCTCTCAAATTAATTTAATGTAGGAATAGCAAAATATACTATGGCACACTGTGGAGCGCTGTAAAGTGTCGGTGCCGGTGTGCATACATCAATTTAAAACAATGGCTTTGAATTTTTTTGGACGCCATGTGACATGGGGCTTCTGGTGTGCGGCAGCCTTTAGACACATTAAATATCTGCCCTACCATGGGTGTGGTGTTCTCAGGAGCCCACGCTTCTATGGGACACTTCATGGATTTTTATGCAAGTTTAATTAATATAGAGTTAGCATCCTAGTTGTGGAATCATCCAGAAAACATTGTATGATAAAACATGGCAAATGGACCTCTAGAAATGCTCCAAAATGACAAAATCCTGTTACATTGACATAGTTTAAATCATTCATTTTTTTCTTCTAGCAGTGTTTCTGATTGACAAGGTTTTACTAAACCAGTGATGACCGTGGAAAAGCTCAAAATCCAGAAACCTGAAATTAAGCTGAAGACTGATTCAACAAAAGCCATTTAGTGATATAGACCACAGTATGGCCATACAAATATAGCGTCAGAGTGTGAAGAGGAAGAAAAGCACAGTGAAACAATACACATGTGTGAGGATAAATATAGCCTGGTCTGACCTTAAATACACCCTTTCACTTGAAGGATGAATGGCAGGTCTACACACACTTCTGTGGGGAGCTTTACTCTTGCACTTTCAGTATGTGTGTGTGTGTGTGTGTGTGTGTGTGTGTGTGTAAGAGCAAGCATACCATTAGTTAGTCCTACAAAGAATGATAATTACCCCATCTCTGTGTTGCTCTCGACCCCCATTCCGGGGCAGCGTCTCTCTGGCCGTGAGAGAGCCATAGCTAATCGCCG
The DNA here is from genome assembly GCA_034552555.1 of Semaprochilodus insignis. Classification (NCBI taxonomy): domain Eukaryota; kingdom Metazoa; phylum Chordata; class Actinopteri; order Characiformes; family Prochilodontidae; genus Semaprochilodus; species Semaprochilodus insignis. Next base: position 20,170,263 of record CM067484.1, on the reverse strand, counting down.
TGAATGTGGTGGACACCGCAACATGGAATAAAACAAATTCCAGAACTAAGAGGGTGATTATCACCACGGCGACCATCACCGTGTCACCCACATGGCTCTCACCGCCAGTCTCGAACCTCATTGGCCAAGAATGCAGAAGAAGTACCTTCTGATTGGCCAAGACTTCAGAACATCATAATTCTCATAGCTGACAGCTGTAAGTGCTAAAACCAAAGCAGCTTACACAGACAGAAATGTTCTAAAAGAGTATGTTACACATCCTGGCTCCAGTTTATACATTGGCATGACATTTTCACACACAGTGTTAAAAAGTAGTCACCTGGAATACAATTTATGAGCTGTTCCTGTATCATTTATTAATTTGTATCCATCAGAAACATTATCACATCCAGCAATAACAACCAGGTTTACTAACTGAAACTCAAGTTCAGGAAAAGAGTATGTATCCAGTTTAGGGCCACATATGAAAGTGACTCACATCTGATTTGAAAAGTCCCTTTTTTGTGTGTCCACACAGCTTTAAAAAAATCAGATCTGTGTCACATTAAAGCAGTAAATCAGATTTGTGCCATGCCAACCTTTTAATGTGTGTGTAGCCCAAGAGTTTGCACAAGTGATTCTCGACCAAGTTTCCAAGATGGATTTTCTTTTCACTGTAAAAATGAGAAGTCAGTTCAATTTATCACTCTACAATAACTGATACTGATTTCACAGCTTGTTTACAGTTAACTCAACCTGAGAACACCAGAATTCAATCAAATCACTTAACTCAAACTTCTTTTAGTTGTGTCTCAGGTAAACAGTATAAAATATGTTTTCACTCAGTTCTACATCAACCTGGGACTCTTTCCATGACACAGTCCCACCAGGCCATCTTGTCTTTCTTGGCTCCCTGCTATAGACACTGTGGCAAACTCACAATCTCCTGGTGGACAGGTGCAGGGTGACTGCTTAACCTGTTTCACCAATCAGGAAGCTCTGAAGTGTCACAGATGCATGTGTGCTGAAATGTTTAATATACTGTAAAAATATATGTGGTTTTAACTTTAGAAAGTAACATAGAAACATCAGGAAGTTGTGAGTTTCAGCCCCCCGCGATGCTGCAGCTGTTCTTATCTAATTGAGATCTAGAAAAGGGAGTTAGGAGAACCATATGCACCAACCAAATCATGTACAAGGACAGGTACAAATAATCTGTATAGAGGAAATGTATGCATCACTCCTAAACAATTTTATTATGTAAGTAATTATATATGATTATAAGAATTTATACTGTAATGTGTCACAGTGTTACAGTTTCCTTTGTTATATGAAAAATGTATCCCCATTGTTGTAAAGCATTACTTTGTAATCAACTTTTACCAAAAGACACATTTTTTGGTTATTTCAAAGCAATATGTTTCCTAAGACTCTTTCAGAATGTAAATTAATTTTTGGATAGTGGCTTTCAATCTCTAGTTTAAACAAATTCCAATATAGCTTAAACATACCTGTATGTTTCGAAATAATAGCAATATAAAATAAGAATAATATCATAAACACACACATTCTCTCATGAAAGCAGCTGTAGTAATTCTGATTAGTGCCTTTTTGCTCTGGGAAACTAACTTAAATGCTTCTGTGGGAGTTATAAAGGTGAGTTTATCATAAGTGTTCTCTGTGGTGCAAATTTTGTCCGGCGCTCATGCCCTTATGAAAAGAGCATTTCACTCTTGCTCTTTTTTCTCTTTCTCACTCTCTTTCAGGGTCACTCCATCATGAAGTTAATCCTCATCAACGTTAATCCTTTCTGTCTTTGAAGTGGGCATCCTTCGTCCCTACCACAGTTCAGCAGGAGACCCAGTTCCCAATAATAAGGGTCATCTAAAGATTGGTGAACCTTTATTCAGGTTATATACACAGTTATCCTCACAATAGACCCCCCACACTTGCAATAGCCCCTCCTACACTAGGACTAACTCGCTTCTTTTAGGAGATTAGCTTAGTGTCTGTCTTTTGCCATCCCATCAGCCTGCTGTGACCTCAGAAAAACGAGAGAGTGGGAAAACCTGCCCTCAGGTGGGATTAGGGATGACTGACAGCTGCTTTCCAGATGAGATGACACTAATTAAGGCTGTGTCAGCTTGTTCTTATTGTTCCATCTTCCCTTTCTCTAACTCTCTCTATCTCTCTCTCTCCCATGCAGGGCTACATTGTGGAATGGATTAAGAGCAGGGTGCTGCTCAAGTGATCGTTCATCCTAAAGGTTTCTCTCTTTTAAACTGTTTTTCTCTTCTTTTCCTGCCTCTCTTTGTCAGCACAAAGCCTCTCACATCAGCACAGACTGCTAACAATGGCATCTACTATATCCAATGAACCACACGCTACACTTGCTTTATTAGCTGCTGTATCCAGGAGGACAAAACCGGAAATGAAAGCTTAAGCTGTAGTATGAAATTGCTACAGTCAACAGTGAAGTGAAAGACAATGTGGCAGTACAAGAATTATGATGCTATAAATCTTATAATCTTATAAGTGTAATAAACTTTAGGACAGGCTGCTGTCAGAAAATGAGCAACAAACAAACAAGCGTGAGATTGTTGAGCACTGTGTGGGCGGGGTCAGCTTGGTTTTGGTCAGCACATTGGTGGGGGTTGGTTTGGTGTTTGGGCTGTGTGTGGGAGGAGCTAGATAGACCATAGACAGTAGATGGAGATGGCAATGGCTTTAGCTTTATACAATAGACTGGGGTGGTTAGAGCAGTGGTTTTGTGGTTTAAGCAGTATATGGAGCCGACAGTGGTTTGGTCTAGGCTGTGTAGAGTAGGTGGAGCTGACTTGGTGTGGGATTTGTAAAAACTGCACAACTTCAGATTTTATAAAATCAACAGGTTGGTGATAAAAGTCGAGTTGATGTTGACTAATTGCTGATGATATTAAATTTGACTATCCATGACAAAGTCAAACTTCACAGATCAGTAGAGTGTGATGTGTCCTTTTCAATGAGCCCCACATTACATTTCACCCTAGGCGGTCTTTATGGGATCATAGGGTATTAGGCTTTCTCCAACAACACATCACTTTTTGTTGTGGTCTTGAAATAACTGGAGATAATGGTGCTAGCTGATATCTGAGGCCCTGTAGAGCAGTGGAGAAATGTTAGAACAAACTCTACAGGTCAGTAGACATGTCCTTTCCAATAAGCCCTGGAACGCAGTGCTTGCCTAGCTACTAGTTGATATCAAACTTAAAGTCAAACTTAAAGCAGCATCACTGAACAGTAAAATCCACAAGCCAGTTATTTGACTAGTCTGTGCAACCCCTAGTAGGTGGATGATCTAGATTGATTATAGTAGGTGCAACTTATAACGATTTGGGCTGGGTATGAATACGTACCTGACAATGGTTCTACTTGCTGGCAATCTCTATCTTTCTTTCTCTCTCTCTCTCTCTCTCTCTCTCTCTCTCACACACACACACACACACACCATACACATATACACGTACACATACCCTTACAGCAGGACATGCAGAACGCTCTGGTGGTATTAATGCCTGCAGTGCACATACAGTGTGCAGATCCAGAACGCTGCTGACAGGCTAAAGATGACAGAAGCATGTGTGTGTGTGTGTGTGTGACCTGCAGTGCTGAAATGTACTGCAGATAGCCTGTCAGGGCCTCTGGTAATATACTAACGATGCATGCATGCCAGCTTTTCCAAGTACAGTAATGCTATTCAAGCAAACAGGAATGATACCAGTAATAAGCCAGTGACAGAACCACCACACACACACACATACACACACACACACGCACACAGCAGTGCTCTGGATGAGAAGAGCTGATGTGAGTAGACAGCAGGCTTTCACCAACTCTCCCTGAGATTACCAGCCATTGAACCTTGCACACACCCTACTGAGTATGTGTGCACGAATGTTAGATCTGTATAAATAGAAACAGAGAGAGAGAGAGAAAGAGAGGGAGAAAGAAAGAGAGAGAACACTGCAAAAAAGATATTTTGGCTAAGTGAAATAATTTAATATCAAATTTATATTTCTAAGATCTGTTAGTTTGATTGTTGTACGACAAATTTATTTCTAGACATTTGTGCCATTTTTAAAAAGCAAAAAAGAATGAGAGAGGGAAGAAAAGAAAGACAGGAAAGGAAGAGATCATGAGAGAAAGAGTGTGACAGAGAAAGTACAGAAGAATAAAATATAAATTATATGTAGAGAGGGAGAAAGAGAGAGGGGTACATATATTGATGTATATATTCAGAGAGAGAAATTGAGATATTGAGAAGCACAAAGAAAGAGAGAACGTGAAAGAAAAAAGCAACGAAGAAAGAGATAAAGAAAGAAAAAGAGTGAAAGAAGGAAAGAGAGAAAACAGGGAAGAGAAAAAGAGAGGGAGGGCAAGAGAAAGATAGAGAAAGTCTCTAACATTTCAGAACCCTTTTATTGACCACTAAATGCTCCAAAGAAAGACGGAGCCAAAAGAAAAGAGGAAAAAAAAGGACCATTTCCAGCATCAAAGCCTTCATCTGCCTGTTTCAAGCTAAACGCTCTAATGCATCATTTCCCTGAGACAGGAGCCACATTATACGCCTGAGTATCAAACACACACACGCTCACTGCCTTATCCAAAGGCAGCAGGAAAAACTCTTTTATCATTACACCCGTAATCCTCCTTTACTTTTACGGCAGTCTCACATTTAAAGCCCCTCACACACACACACTCATGTGCATGGCCCTGCCCCCTCCTAGAGAGCTGTCTCATCAGAAATCCCCTCCATTTAGGTGTAATTGAAGGCCAGAAACACATGGAGAAAGTGATAAATGGGTTTTACACACACGCACACATCAGGTGCCTCGTTCACTTGGTCCCATTTCTGACACCAGACGATGTCTGCAGGTGGGCCATTTACTGTTTCCACGGAAACGCCCACCTGGGAAATCACCGTTCTACTGAGAGAAGAGCAGCTCCCGACCCACATGCATGCACACACGGACAGACACCCACACACACAGGGTGTAATAAAATAAAGGTTTCTCTTTATCTACTGAGAAAAAGTACCCAGCCAAAAGAAGACAAACGCATATGGACTCTGTTAACCTGCAACACTAATACACTCGCACACAGGCCTTCTCAGACACACGCTATGACTGCACTTCCTTTTCATGTTGTGGCACTAGTCACCTTGTCAGCATGGACGTTTAATTACTCTCTTACATCTGCAGCTGTTCCCAGCTCCCACTCCGGTTCCATCCAACCCCCCCACAACATCCCCTACTCCCTCTGTCTTTTACTCAGTAGGAACTTAATTGGCCATGTTCTGGCAAAGTGGTACCTGCACCAATAAATCAATACTAATTAGGGCTGCAACAATTAGTTACCAAAGACTCATGGATTACTTAAATACAAATATGCCCATTAAATCTTGTATGGTATTGGAGGGGTCTCATTATGTCAGTTCGGTTTGCAGCAGTGCTTGCACATAGCATTGCTCATATTTCCAATCCTTAAAGAGGATCTATTCTGATTGTCATTGTTCCTCTTTTTCCTTTAGTGTGTTGTGGCTTTTTGTGCATGTAAATGCTCGGTAAAGTCCAAAGTACACACCAGAGGGAGAAACTCTCTCCCACAGAAGCAACTTTCATTCTCAGTTGCATGAAACCCCTTGAAATTCCAGCCCTTTTTCTGTTGCAAGGTGATATCATCTTGGACCACCATCCTTATTACCTGCCTACCGGCAAGCTTGGCATGGGGCTTAAAGACACAGGCGCTCTAACAGAGGTTGTTTAGACAGAGGGTGAATACAGATGTACAGTATGAGAAAAAAATATGAGTTTTGGGGAAATTGAAGCATATAAATGTACATACGGCAAAATGTATTTGCTGTGTTTAGAACATTAATACATAAATAAACCCATAGTTCCTCATATATATATATATATATATTATTGCATACATGTAAATTATATTCCATTATTCTGTCCTTTTACTCTGTTTAGCATCTCAAACTATCCATAATATGTCAGTTATAGAAGCAGATCAGACCCAGCAGTGCTGCTGGAGTTTTCAAACACTCACTTCAGTGTACCATGTTAGTCCACCTTGTAGCATAGCACACACTAACAGGTCACCACCACATCAGTGTGACTCTGCACTGCTGAAAATGATCCATCACACAAATAATACTTGCTCTGTGGTGGTCCTCTGGTGGTCCTGGCAATTGAAGAACAGGGTAACAAAGTATGCAGAGAAACAGATGTACTATGGTCTGTAACTGTAGAACTACAAAGTGCTCTTGTATAGTAAGTGGACCTGATAAAATGGACAATGAGTGTAGATACAAGGATGTGTCCTAGATGAAGTGGCCTGTTGGTGTATATAAAGAGAGACGAGTGATTGCGCTGTCATGCCTGTGTTATGGTTATGTCTGTCTATGTGTTAGGGGAGCTATGACTGAGTAGAGCTTCCAAGAGGGCCTATATTTCTGGCTATTTAGCATTTATATGCTGTGGAAACTGAAGTTGAATTCTTATTTTGCCAACTTATCTTTAGGCCTATCGACAGATTTCTGATGATGTTTAGATTAGTAGACTGTGAGGGCCAAGGCACCTTTGTGGATTTTGAAATCATTTTTGAGATCATCATTTAGGATCCTGTAGGCATCCTGTTGTAGATTCCGTCCTCTTTTCATATTCAGTGTGATGTTTGCTTCTAGAATTTGCTGGTATTTAACTAAAGGCATTCTTCCCTTTGTCAATAAAATGTTCCCTGTGCCACTGGCTGCAACACAAGCCCAAAGCATGATCGTTCCACCTCCCATGCCTTAACATTTGGAGAGTGCTCTTTTCAGGATGTTCTGCACCCTTTTTCTCCAAACATTCCTTTGCCCATTACAGACAAAAAGGTAAATCTGAAGGTCACAGGACTTGTTTCCAAAATGCACCTGGTTTGTTCAGATGTTCTGTTGCACACTTCTGACACTGAATTTTATGATATATCAGAAGTTTGTTTTGATGACTTTTCCATGAAAGTCGGGTATATATAGTATTAATTTATTCATTAACATCTATATATCCTATGATATATATGAAATATGCACACCCACCCACATATCACAAACCTTATATACTCACACACTGACAGACCATCATTCATCATTTGACAATTTAGATTAGTGGCCATATTACATGTGGGATTTTGGGATATTGACTCCATACCAAAGTAATCCTTTGCTTCCTATACATAAGATTCAAGTATATGAGTTTCACACACTGGTGTGTGTGTGTGTATGCATGCTTGAGTAATATATATGTTCTCTGCAGACTGTGTGTATGCATATGGATGTACCATGGATAAGCGTGTGTGTCTTCCACAGTAGGACTGTATGTTTAAGCATGACGGGTGTGCTCCTGTGTGGCCGCTAACACCCCACTGCTCACACGCACACACATATACCATACACACGTAGGCCAACCTATGAGATCGGTCAGATCAATTTTCCAATTACAGTGTGTTCATGTGTGGAAATCCTTGAGCAGGGCTAATACAACTACATAAATTTTATGTTTTCTTCACTTATTAATACATGTGGGAGCAATGAAAGAACAGAATTTTGGCTAGACTGGAAAATTTAGTCTGCTCTTCAGCCTGTGGGGGAATAAGCTAGAGCTGTAGAAAATAATCAGCTTATTGATTTGAGGCACTGTAGGAGCTCCATGAAATTTAACTATGTCAGAAACAGGTTGAAGGAAAGGCCTGGATACTACAAAGGAAAAATACATTTCTACTGAAACAAATGTATAATTGATTATATAATAAATTAAAATGCATAATAATTTGAGAGAGCACAAATAACTAAGACAATCAATAAACAGAATTTAAACTAGACATATATAATAATTAACAGAATTCATAGATCATATTAATCAAATAGAAACACAGCCAAAAACAGGGTTCGCTCCATGTTAGAAGAGTGACTGACCAGAAAGACAGCATGCTTGATATTAACTGGTCAGCTGTGATCTTTAGTTGGTCAAGTTGATGCTCAGAAATGTTACATGGCAATAAAATTAAGTCAGCAAACCAGCTAAATATACTGAATGACCAGGTTTTTCCATCAAAACATATTTTCTTCTCTAATGGAAAAAAAAAAAATTAAAATCTTTATAAGTACTAAAGGCACTAATTCAACAATAAAAAGGAACTGTAATAATATAGGAAACTAGACAATTTCGCAATTTTTGTGTTTTTGTGTTTGTGTTTTTATTGTTCCTTTTTTGATTTGCTCTCATTAATACACACACACACACACACACACACACACACACACACACACACACACACACACACACACATACATCTAATTATTAGGTATACACTAGAGACTTCATAAATTACTCACTGTGTAATTATTATAATTAAACCACAGGACACATGCACCAACAAGAGCCCAGATTCTCACACATTCACACACAGAGAGTAATTCACACCAGAACTAATGTAACTAATTTAGATTGCGTCCATATTCCTTTAGGTTAATTACAGTTTCATTAGTATTTGGGTTTATATGTACATGTGGGACATTTGAGTTTTGTGTCAATCCAATGGACATACTAATGTCTCTTTTTACTTGTTGCACATTAAATACAAGTATACACTTTATCTCTGAATTTGTAGGATACTTTCTTAGAGTGACCTTCTTAAGATAAGATACAACAAACTTGCAATGTATTATGATATAAACTGAGTTGTGAAAAAGTGACATATTGAGTTAACTTCTTTCAGATGTGTACATATAAACACAATATTGTCTTTCACTTTATTTGCGTTGTACAACAACTGAGATTTTGTGACATTTTCTTTATATAGAAATTATATAAATACAGTATTTGGATTAAGTAACAGTTAGATGATGCTGCTATAAATGATACGATTTTTATGTCAAATATGGCATTAGAAGTTTATAATAAGTTTGAATTATTATAATGAAAGGAAAAGTGCATGCAAAAAGCATATACAAAAATTCATAATGCGTCAATATAGACTGGAAAGCTGACTAAGTGCTTTTCTTTGACCGTCTCTTTTCCATTCCAGGTCTTGTTATATCCTTTACATGTACTGAATGAAAATCACATTTTCATTTTCTTTACTATTGTGACATTTCACAATAGGCCCAAATACAATCATAAGTCACACAATATGAGTAGTAACTGTGTGTGTGTGTGTGTGTGTGTGTGTGTGTGTGCGTCTGCTGGCATTCATGGAGGCTCCAGAGGAATGCAGGCAGGAATTCTCTTTATTGTCTGATCTCCGCCTCGCTGAGCACTCCCCTTTCTCTCTTTCTCTCGCTCTCTCTCTCTCTCTCTGTCTCGCCTTCTCTCACTCTCATACACACACACTGTACTCAGTGCCTTACTGGCCCACCACTGCCCTTTGGAAAAGCCTGACTTGTGCTCTTTCTCCAACTGTACCCTGTACCTCATCCCCCTTACATTATTCTTCCCTGAGTCAACCCCACCCTGACCCCATTTAGCTCTGTCTAAGAACATGTGGGCCATCTGCTTTGGCACCACCAACTCTTACTGACAGAAATGTGGTTATACTGTATGTCTAATGACAGGTGACTCTACTGCTGAGCTCAGAAAAGCTTCAAAGAGCATTTGCTGGTAATAAACCAACGAACAAAGAACAATATGGAAACACTCTGCTTCACTCTTTTTTGTGCAAGTAAAGAGTAGAAGAGGGCAGAAACTGATTTGATGTGTCTTTGAAGTTTGAACTGATGTATAACTACATCACTCCAGTGTACCACAGCACAACAGCACTACAGCGTACTACAGTACTACAGCACTATAATGTACAACAGTGCACTGCAGTACTAGTTACTATATTGTTACACAGTACCACAGCACTACAGTATGCTACAGTGTACTACAGCACACGTTATTAAATTGTACAACAGTACTACAGCACTACAGTGTACTACAGTGCACTACAGTACAGTGTACTATAGTACTAGTTTCTATTCTGTGCTACAATATTACAGCATTACAGGGTAGAACAGTACTACAACACTACTGTGTACTGCAGTACTACAGCATTACAGTGTACTGCAGTGCTAGTTATTGAAATGTACAACAGCATGACAGTGCTCCAGTTTCTACAGTTTCATAATGACTACTGTGTCTATATTACTATAGAGGTCTATTTACTACAGTAGTATTGTGACTACAACATTACAGTGGTACAGTGACAATAACATTGCAATTACTAAAGTGCTACAATGACTACAGTATAACAGTGCTACACTTACTACAGTAGACAGTACTACCGTTACTACTTATAGTATTACAGTGTTAAATATACTAAAGAGTAATAACAACAGTATTATAGTGTCATAGTTGTATATTTACTATAATAATACATTGCTACAGTACAACATACTTCTACAGTAGTAGTACAGTAAAAGTGACCTGGTCAGTGATCAGAGCATGTCAAATACTAATACCTTGCTAATAGTAATACTCCCATATCCATGCTCATAAAAACTGCAAAGATACAGTGTTGGTTTACCTGGTCATCCAGGTTGGTCATGCTGGTTGACCAGCATACCAGCATCAAAACACAACATATCACAGCTGTTGGAACAAACAAAAAAACCTGCATTAAAGTAAAGTATGTTTTCCCCTTTCCTGTAAAGTTATCATTTTAGAGATTAAAGTTTTGGTCCGGCAGCAGATATATACTGGTTTTGCTAATGCCCAGTGTATTAACTTTGCTGCTGAGCAACCAACATACCAGCATGCAAAACAGAACTTACGCTGGTTTTGCTGATGATCAGCCAAACAGGTCTGTAGTGTGTTTTCTATCAGGGACGTCGTATGCTGTAGGACTGAAATAACTAACATTTGATGAGTTTGTTTAACGGTGAATGGTGCTGTTTTAGATAATAAAAAAGGTTAAAATTTAGCAAAAAGCACACTTATACACAAATTAATTTATAGTTTATACTAACCCACAGTCACACAACGACCATGACTCCATCAAGCATATCTTTGCTGATCAGCACTAACAAAGAAAAATGAAACAAAAGAACTTGCCCCCCTACCTATCCCTGAGACCCCTTCTTTCTCTCCACACACACACCCCCACACACTCTCACACACAAAACTTCCCTACTTTTTGCTGAGGGGCGCCCTGGGGCAAATAGCCATTAAGTGTGTGTACAGAATTCAGGTGTGTGTGTGTGAGAGGGAGATACAGACTGACAGGTATTGGATTACCGAGGTGCCCCAGGGTGCCAATGGTTAGAATGTCAATGATTTTTGGTGACAGACACTCAATACTACACACAGAAATACACACTCAATACTACACACAGAAATACACACACATAGGTGTACACACTCTAACCAACTAACACACAGTATCGAAATATCATTTGATCTGTCTGCATATTTCTTCTGTGCAATATGTTATTCCTGTGCTCCCTCTCTCATTCTTTTCTCTCTCTTTCTGTCTCTCGCTCTCTCTCTTCTCACTCTGTCTCTGTGGTATAGATACAATATCATAACAACTTTTGTATGAGTTGTTCTCCCCTGCTTCTTTTATATGTTTTACCTTTTTCTCTTCTTCCCCCTTTCCTCTCTCTTACTTTCTTTCTTTCTCTCTTGCTGGTATATTGTGGTTGTATAGATACAATATCATAACTTGCATTTGCAAGTTCTCCCCAATCTCTTTCTCCTCTTTCTCTTCTTCCCCTTTCCTCTTTCTCTCACTTCCTTTTACTCATCCTGCCTTTCATCTATTTTTTGCTTTCTCTCTCTTTTAGGGCACTCTCGTTTCATTTTTCTGTCACTCTATCTGTCTCTCTCCCTCCCTTTTTATCCTGTCTCTTCTTTCTAGATATGCAAAACATTGAAAATATGTGCAAAGCACAGATGAGTGTCACTTCACTTATGAGCTTAAGTAAATTTGCTTGGAGTGGATTAGAATGATTTGCTCTCTTTACACATGCGCACATACTGACAGGCAGCTCCTCTCATTAGGGGTTTGTGTCTACTAGAGCGCAGACTGCAGAGAGTCCTGTCTGCACTGATCCTTACACTGTACACACACAGCTCTCCATAGCCAGTCTCTCCCAACATCTTTTATTATTTACAGACTGCCTACTGCATACACACGTTGGCCTCCTGCAGCAGGGAAAGGTGTCTGCAGCACACATACTCCTCCTTACAGTACTGTAGGAAGAAGGAAGCACAGTAGACACTGTGATTTCTCCTAGGACAAGTGCTCTTTATTAAAGTGGACCTATTATGCTCATTTTCAGTGTTGATAATTGTTTGGGATTGACTAAAATAGGTTTACATGCTTCAGTTTTCTGAAAACACAATATCTTACTGATTCTGCACATTTGTATTTACCCACAGTCTGAAACGCTCTGTTAAAGCTCCTGAGCCCAGTACACTTGGAGTTAGTAGCTTGCCCACTCTGTTCTGATTGATTGACCGCCAGAGTAAGACCTGCTCCCACACCACTGTGGCTGTCCTTACAGTGGCGTTGCTTCTGCCATATCAGTTTGATCCAGAGTCCAACTCTGAAAGTCCGGGAAAACAAGTTGGCGGATGCACTTTCACAAGCTAGACTGGAGCAGGACGTTTCAGAGTGTTCAGTTTTTATTGTTTTACCTCTCTGTGTATTATGTGAGTGCATGCCAAGCCTGCACTTTTTTCAGGAGATATTTCTGAGGGCATTAAAGATAATCCACTTTCATAAAGTTGGGGTAAGCCAAAGGAAAGTAAGTAAAAATAAAACAGTTAAGGATGTAGATCTCCTAACAACTGGTATGTTGTCTCCTCCCTCTCTATGGATCGTCCCACTTGCACACCAGCATGATTCTGGACTTATTTACACCCTTTTATATACCCCTTTTTATATACACCCCCTTGCTGTGAAGTCTCTGTGTGTCTTGCCTGAGTTTCTACCTGTTTTATTGTTATGTGTCTCTGTATTTTGTATCTTGGTTTTATGAGTTTGTATCTGCCTCTTATGATACCTGCCTGTGTTTTGAGCCCTGCTTGAATGGACAATAAGTATTGAGCCCTAATAAAGTCGTTTTACTTGGACTAATTTCAATTAAGTAAATTCAGCGTAATACTTTTTTTAACACACACACACACACACACACACACACACTCACACACTCACACACACATAAATTCACAATTCTAGGTAGAATTGTGTGCCTGAACACACACACACACACACACACACACACACACACACACACAGCTCTGAGGAGCATTAGCTAATCCACACCGACGGCCCTGCTCCATTACCCATAATCCTTAATGCCTTTTTAATGTCTCTCTCTCTCTCTCTCTCTCTCTCTCTCTCTCTCTCTCTATCTCTCTCTCACTCTTTTCTTTTTCTCTCTCCTCCATTCTCCTGCTCTCTCTTTTTTCCTCTCATAACTATCACCTAATGATAATTTAATTGGCAATGCCCTACATACAAGTATAGCAACCAACTAAATATCAGAGCGTTTTAGGGTCTAACAGATTTTGAATGTGTGGCTGAAGAATGTCCAGGTCAGGCTTTTGTTTCTGCATGAGGCCATCTGCTTCTCTCAGTCAGACTGTGTTTCGAAGGGAATATATCAGTGTCCTGTGCACACATACTGCTTTCACCCTGGTGTCACACCAAATTGGGCTCCCTGCCACACAGAGTTAGGGTTTAATCGAGACAGAGGAAGAGAGGGGGTAATGGAGAGATGACGGGATAGAGGGATAGGGGATAGAGGTGTGCATTTAAACAAACTCACTGGAGTCTTCAGAATTTTTCAGCCCATAATTGCAGTTATCTTTATTATTAAAAGGTATGGTGATGAAAGTACAGATTCTAAACTGCCCATTAATGCCACATTTGTGTCTGTAGGGTAGACAAGGTTATGTGTAACTATAAACTAAATTCATGAAAAGTTATTTTTGTGTATACAGTCTTGTTTTGCTAAATTAATAGCACTATTGCTTATTTTGTGGTCATGTTTTTGTCATTTCTTAAAAATCAAACATAAGATGAAAGTTTAGATTTAGATTAAGATTAGATTTCATGGGGAGTTTTCAATGCCAAGAACACAAAGAACAGTCTTGTGTTCGAGGAAGAACGTTCTTGACAAGTTATCTTGCAAGAACGGTCTCACAAGGACATGAGGATGCAGACCGCAGGAAATGACATGTGCTTTGTACTTGCTATTGCGCAACAGCCAGCTGATTTCACCAGTATAAGGAAATCATTTAGCAGCTGATACATTCATAATTTTAAACAGAGAATCCCAGAATATGATCTGACTTGTTTTTCTTTGCTAAAATAAAGACACAGTTTGTCAGCTACTACCATGACAGCAGCTTGTTTAAATGTTCACAAGCCAACAATGGGTAAAACTGTGATTAAAGGCCTGAATTAATAAACAACAATAACTGCAGTGAATGGAATGATCTGGGTTATAGTAGCAGAAAATGATTCTACAGCCGATGAAGGAAAGACAACTTATAAACACAGACTCATCATGATGATCTGTTACTTTCATATCAGGTTTTATTTATACCAAACGAGCAAATATTTGACTATTAACTTTAATGTTGATTTATCCCCTTATTTTTTTCCTAAATAGATTTTAGGGCACCGTTTACCTAAGAGAATAGTGAATGCAGGCTATTTCCAAGTCACCAACTGATGCATCCTCGGTTTTTGAGGACAGAGCAAGAACAACTTCCAAATTGGGCAGTAAAATATAATTGGTAAGCAAGAACATAAGGAAGCAAGTACACACAATGGCTCATATCAGTGGTACAGCAGTGCATTTCTTTATCACTGTGCAGGGAAGGGGGTATTTCCATAGCTGTATAATGTACATCTGTAATGCATGCTGGGTGCTGTTGTGAGAGAATCCTGATGGACACAAAACTCAAAAAGGGTGCAAGATCATGAATTCTATCATTTTGGTGAGGCTGACAGCAACCCCAAATCGAAATAAATTTGGTCTGTTGCAAAATGCTAATAAAAAAAGGCAGTACATTTTTGTACTTGTATCTCATTGCTGACGGTGCAAACAATATTTCATGTTTTGCCCCCTCAAACATACAAACATTGCAAACATACGTCCTTTCAAGCCATTTAGGACTGCAACACAAAACAAAGAAATCATAATTTAGGGCTTGTAATGAGGTAAAACTATTAAATAATGATTGGATGGTACAAAAGCAGTGAGTCCTAATCCTTTAGGACCATAGATGGGCCTATAGATGGGATTAAAGGTTTGCCCACGAATAGGTGAAAAATTATTACAATGTTTCAAAATAATGTTCCTTGAAGAAAGACAAGAAGGGATTTAGATATTTCACCCTCTATGTTTCATAACATCATTAAAAGATTCAAGGAATCTGGTGCAATTTCAGTTCATAAAGGTCAAGGGCGCATTTCTAATAACTCTGCTCTCCGATCCCTCAGACGGCACCACACCAAAAACTGTCATTCATCAATAGCAATATAATAACTTGGGTTTAGGATTACTTTGGCAAACCTTTGTCAAGCACTACAGTTTGTAGGTGCATCCACAAATGCTAGTTATGCACTTTATTGTGCTAAAAGGAACCCTTACGTAGTCATGTACAGAAGCACCACTGACTTCTTTGGGATCAGAATCACACAGTGGAAACATGTATTATGGTCAGTATTTCAAATATTTTATTTTTTGGAAGATATGGACGCTGTGTGCACCAGACCAAAGAGGAAAAAGACCATCCAGAATTTTACCAGCAAGTTCAATAGCTATGGTCTGTCATGGTATGTGATTGTGTCTATGTCCTTGGCAAGGGTAACTCACACTTCTGTGATGGCACCAATAATGCCGAATAAATGAAGAGTGGTGTTGCCCAGTACTGTATGTAGCAGTATAATGACAATATGTTATCACTGTGTGCTGTCTTTGCCCTGGCTGCCAATTCCACTAAAACATGATCCAGAAGCAGCATGCACATAAATTCACACAACATGTCACATATGAATATGAATGAGCTTAGAGCAGCAATTATGCACACATGCACATGCACACATACACATGGTTAATCAGACAAGTGGTGGTATACTGACCAACCCAAGTGTTTAGTTATGGCCACCCTAAACTTATACACACACATTCACTTCTATACCAGCAAATACACACACATACACAGACACGCCTGCGGGTCATGCTTAATGAGATTGCTCCTCTGTAGAGGCCAGTTGGCCGGTAAAAAAACATTCATTGAGACACACACACACACACACAAACACATACACACAACACTTTCACATGCACACAATGGTTGCTCTGTTGGAGCTTGTCGTGGTTTCACTCAATACGCAATCAAGACACCTAAACCTAGACACTGTTAAGGAAAGGTGTTCACTAATGGTTAACACACATCCTTTAACTGGCCCATGCAAGAAAGAGCCTTTATCACAATGTATACACTGAGAAGGCAGAGAGAGGAAAAAAGAAGCATATTTTCATCCACCAATGCTTTAACATGTCTGGAATGAAAATAAATAAATAAATAAATAAATAAATAATAAAATGTTGCATAAACAGTTTTTACACTAGGATGAGGTAGAAAAGTCAGAATATCACTAAAGTTGAAATGTGAAAAAGGCTGATAGAATCAATATATATGCAGACATAGACAGAGATACACACACACAGATAGAGGGACAGCGACAGAGACAAATAGAAGAGAGTACTAGAGTACCCACAGGCCTGCAGCATGGACAAAGGGCCATTACAAAGACCTTAATCAGCACATGTATACAACACCCCCCCCCACACACACATACACACACACACACACAAACACACGTACACACATACATACATTCACATAGTGTTTCTTTAGGCTGGTTCCAAAAGGTAACACTCTCCCTTTCTCTCCTCTAATCCTATGTTATCTCTCCATCTCCTCTATCATTCTGTGTCTCCCACAAACTCTCTCACAGTTCTCTTTTCTGCCTCTCTCTTTTTAAGTCCTGAATTCTCCCAGCATCTGACCTGCAGTTAAAGATCCTAAAACACAGATAAAACACAGTACAGTCCTTATTCACTGTGTATAAGATAAAAATCCCAATCTTTTAACTTTAAAAAGCCCTCTAGATACCCCAGTCATCTTAAGCTCAAATCTTAACTAGCCAGTGACATGTTTAAGATGATAATTTGACATAAAATTTAATTCTCCTTAACCTAGAAGTTGTCCATCAGCTAAGATCAGTTTGATGTGCCTAACAAGACATTAATATTTATATTGTCTCTGCAAGTTAGCTGATGCTTTGTGGGGAGTGTGTAATGATTTAGGCATGATGTTAAGTGGTGGGATTATAAACTCACATTAATTAGATACATTAGCCTTGTAGCTCTAACTGTTAAAACTACCCTTGAACACTAAACATGTCCTGGCTGATTATGTCCTGGCCTATATTGTGAAAAATGTTGTAAAATAGATGCAGCATTATTACTTTAAGTTGCAGTTTATGCAGTGCTAGAAGAGTGTTTCTGCTGGGTTTCCTGTGTGGTTGCAATATGCTGATCTGGCTGATGCAGTGATTCTCGATCAGGGCTTTAATTCTGAGCATCAGGGTAATGAAGTACGCTGAGATGAGCAGAAATGCTAATCGTGGAACTCTGACATGAAATATTAATCATCGCATTCACCACCTTGACTACAGTATAAAAACACTTCAAATAAACACACACATTAACATTACTCTTTCTCCTAACAGACCACAGCAGGAGTGAGTTTAACTGTTTTGATGAACTAGGGTGCTGGAAATGAATATAATATTTACATGTATCAAATATATTAAGCCGGCAATGCAGCAATGCACAAATAACCACAAGGTCTGATTTAACTCATAAAGTTGCAGTTATCATTCATAATAACATGAGAATTATGTACTTTCTATGAATTATGTCTTAGCACATTAAGTAGGGAAACTGTGTTGAAATTTGTATGGGTACCACAGAGATATTTTACTATAATTTCGATATGATGAAAATTTACAGTCTTACAGTGTATACAGTCTTGTTTTTAAAAAGAAAAAATATGCTTGAGGACATATTTTTTCCCTTAAAACATAAAAAAGTCTTCTTTTTTATTTAAATATATGTAATTGTAATTCAGTGACATAACATGACTAGTAGAGCTAGGCCTTCAGTTCAGACCAGTTTCAAAAAGACTTCCAAAAGTCTTACAATATTGGTCCCACACACGTCAGTGCAGCTACTGAAGTCCTAAGTCCTACGAAGGCCTAAACAGCCCTGAGGGTTCCACAGTAAAGTTAACTAACTCTAATGTACAGTCAAAGGTACATTAGAATTTAAGGGGTCAGGCATGTAATCCAGCAATGCCCAGATAAGCCTACTAAGACACAGGCTCAGGTCTGTTTTGGTCATGCCCCAGCTCCTAAACTCTCAACTCTTGTGACGTTTCAACGACACACACAAGTGGCCACTTGCTCAGTTAGGCGGGCGGGAGTAGGGAATGTGCGTTCTAATGGAACACCCTGCAGCAACAACACACCTGGAACCACTGCACATCATCTGTCCAAACAGCCACAGGCAGATAAAGCCATTTTAATGGCTCAGAACATGTGGGTGCCATAGATGAGGTTACTCTGTTAAGGTAATGCTGCACTTACAAATGAAGTACTGAACCTGTCAACCACTGTCAAAAAAGAAGCAGTAAAGGAATATACTGCAGATGCCAAATGTTGATTAATACAATATAGTGCTCATGAGCAGAACAGCAGATCACTCAAAATTGGAAAAGCTACAGCTTATTTTTAACAGAAAGAAATACTATGTTTTATATTTACACCATCAGTTTTGCCAATTATTGACGTCAAAACAAACAAGGAATGTTTAAACCTGTTGACACACAATGCATATCAAATGGAAGGATAATATGTATAATACAAGTATAATATAATTACATTAATGAAAATGAAAAGTGTAGCAAAGTACAATACTGTTCCAGTTCAATTAACTTTTAAAAGGTTAACTGCTTCTAGTCTACATAAACACTGCCTTCTTAGTCATTTTCCCAGGAAATAATTATTGAACTTCCCATTGAAAGCACTGCTTTCTAGTGACACCCAGCTGCAGAGGGCTTGTGACTGGCCTTTTCAAATTCAAATGCACACTGGCTGCATTGTAGGCAGATGAGAATCTATAGGAACCCATTCTGCCTTCATGCCTTAGTCAAAAGCTGGACTGTGTGAGGCCATACAGGAGGAAGAAAAGGACTGTGGGTTATAATGGACTCAGATTAAAGTCTGTAGCCCAAACAGCTGGAGCACAGGAGGTGCAGCTTTACCTCATCCTGATCGCCCCTCACATGACTATATTGGAACATACATACCCTGAATAAATAACATTGAATGTTTATGATGGATTCATACAAATAGAGGTGGTTCATACACCATTTACATGACAATATCACTTTGAATGCCCTGATCTAAACTGATTTAAACACGTGGTCTGGCTGCCTTATATTATACCTCTTTCAAAAAGCAGCCCAGGGCTTTAACTTTAATGCGAATAGGTGGGCTAAAAAGATGTTGTCTGAATAGGTATGTGCATGTAAATGTGTTTGCGGCATCACAAAGCAGACAGACTGGAGAACTGTGGTCATTTGAAACTGTAGGTGTTTTAAAGTGAGGGAAGTAAAAAAGTGAGGAAAATTTCCCACATGCTTCAGTTCAGCTCCTGAAGTCCTGAGGGTTCCACACTAATGTAGACTAATTCTAATGTACAGTTAATTGCATTGGGAATTTAAGGGATCAGGCATCTTACTGGAAAATAAGCATTAAGATGAGCGTCCAAATGTGTCAAATGAAAAGAAAACTTTATTTTTCTCCCAAATAAATCACTAAAGACGATGTGCAAATGCACATGTAAAGCGCTCATACAGACTTGCCATCAGAGCATTTTCTCTCAGTAACAGCTGGGAAACGGACAGAGCTAAGTACTCCTGAGGTCTGAGAGATGGAGAGGGAATGTGTGTGAGCGTTTGTGTGTGTGTGTGTGTGTGTGTGTGTGTGTGTGTGTGATGAAGGGGAGCCAAATTAATCTGGGGTCTGATACCCCCCTTCGGGAGCAGCTCAATTAACGACCCATACTGGCTGAGGCACTCGGCTAAAAGCCATCCACTCCCTCTCTCCCTATCTTTCTCTCTCTCACTCTCTCTTCTCTCTGTCTCTCTCTCTCTCTCTCTCTCTCTCTCTTTCTCACTCACACACACATATACATGCAAACAACTTCTGCCCCCTCATTTCTCTCTCTCACACACACACACACGTATACATGCAAACTTCTTTTCCCCCTGTACCTCTAATCGTATTCCTTTTCTTCCCACATCTCTCTGTCTGTGATCTGCTGCATATGGGATGCAGTAATGAATTTAAGAACAAGTGGAAGGACAAAGAGAAGAGAAGAGAAGAGAAGAGAAGAGAAGAGAAGAGAAGAGAAGAGAAGAGAAGAACTATAGGATGTATGGGTCACTGTGTGTAGGTGTGAGTGGAAAATCAGACAGACCCACTGAATGACAATCCAGACCAACCTTTTGTATGTGTGTGTGTGTGTGTGTGTGCCCATGCATATGTGTGTGTGTGTTAGTCCATCATGTGTTATGCAGCTGCACTTGCAAACTTTGTTCCAAAAAGCTCAAAGAGAACTTTTTTAACCTCAAACTGAAAGGTAATGTGAAAAACATTCAGTCCAACTAAATCATACAGCACACACAGGAGCTGTCTGGCTGCTTTAATCTATCAAAGGAATGCTCTGCGATTTTAGAACAACAAAGCGATGCCCCCGCTTGGCCTGCTATAAAACTGAAGCAGGATGGAGGACAGCTACCAGCCAGCTACACACCACACACACACACACACTAAGATACTAGAATCAATGTTCACAAACCTGAAAAAGCAAACACTGACATTTAAATAGCTTTATTTAAGCTATAAACTGTGGCAACAAAAACAAAAAGTAGCAGACAAACTAAATTCCCTGGACATCATTCATTCATAATCGAAGCTGCTTATCCTTCCAGGTCACAGAGGGTTCTGGGGCCTATCACAGTTCAATGGGAGGAAGGCAGGAAACACCCTGGACAGGTCTTTCAGCTGCTGTAGAGTCGTAAAGACCTTTAGACTCCTTGGGGAATCTTGGGCTCTGGCAAACCAGATTTCTTTCTCAAATCAGATCTTTTCAGACAACTGTCCACACTGTTATTTGCAAGTGATCAGATCAGAGCTGTGTGCAGAATTGCTGTGGTAACAACACAAGCATAAGCAACTGTGTAGTTACGCTGGTGGCATGGCTTTCAAACACGGATGTAGCAGAGATAGTGGTGCATCACCTCACCCTCCAAACAATCATTCTGTCTGAGGTCATCGTTGTTTGCTATGTTGCGTGTGAAGCAGAAGACACTTTGAAATCTTCTGCATATACCAAACATCAGATTTGGGCTGGCAGATTAAACAAGGGTTTACAGGACTACCTTTAAAAGTAAGATTCAAGTGTGGCTTTACTTCAGCTCTGAATTAAACAGGCTTTTTCACTGCCCTGTATAGTGTCTCTTTCAAAAAGCAGTCCTGCAGGCTAGAAGACTTTTTTTAATTACAGTGTAAATGGGTGGGGTTAACTTGCCATAGGCTGAATACTTGGATGAATGTAAAAGTGTTGGTTTTTGTGACATCACAGCAACAATGAATTCAAAACAGGCTTAGTTTCTATATATGGACCATGGGGACAGTAGAGTGAATGATACATTTTTGAGACTTTATCATGTTACTTCAATTTTTTTTATTTATAACAAATCTCGTTTTCCATAGTGTGGTTTAGCAGCATGCACATACACACATACACAGTATCATATTCATTGGATGACTGCCTTGGTCCATACACACTCACACACACACACACACACACACACACACACACACACACACACAGACACACACACACACGGACACACACAGACCTTTTTCATTCAGCCGCTCTTCAATTTGCTTAGTTATTTAAACTACAAGACCTTCAATTAGCTTTGAGCGCATCATACACACACAAATATATATATATATATGTGTATATATATATCCAGGTCATCACACTGCTCTTACCACATACACCACCCAAAATACTAATTAACCACACACACGCACACACACGCACACACACACACACACACACACACAGTCAGCTGTGTTTATAGTGAGTAAAAGAATGTTGTGTTATTTAATTGGAGGCTCTAAAGGACAAAGTCTTAGGCTGCGTCCGAAATGGTGTACTTCCATACTATACAGTATGAGAAAGCAGTACGCGAGAACAGTTAGTATGTCCAAATAGTAGTGTTCATAAAACGGTAGGTGAAAAGTCCCCGGATGACGTATTACATTGGGAGAGATTTTGAAGTATGCGACCACAGCACATTGTCCTATCCCATGATTCCAAGGGAGCTACAGATCTGTTCGAAGTGGTGAAAAAAAATGGCGGAAAGCGGGGAGCCAGTTGTTTACAAGTGAATAAATTCCTCAGCATGCGTTTTCTGCGACCTCCTGCTCGACGCTGCCTCCATGTGGAAGTGTTCATCGTGAAAACTAACCACAACGAACGTTACTTTTGTTAACAGATGGTAAAGATTTTGCCGACTTTTGGCTTTTAAAGAATGGTGTTTGCCGCCGTTACGTGATGTCAGCGGAGATCCGGGTCAAAGGACACAGGTAAGATGGCAGATGTAGTGCATCCGAGGACGTGTGCATACCGCGCATTCGCATACTAACAGTACGTACTTTTTTAACAGCTGAGCAGTACGTACTAGATCGAATTCAGTATGCACAGCTTAAGTATGCCATTTCGGACGCAGCCTTAGTGTTTCAGCCAAGAGCCCCTGTGTGTGTGTGTGTTCAACACATCACTAAATGAATAAGACCTAAATTGAATTCAGTGAAATTTTAGCAGCATCCTCAATGCAACACAACACATTCACCCACCCAGCCATTCCTGATACAGAGCTCTGCGTATCGGAGTGATCCTTCTTGCTCAGGGTTGAAAATAAAAATCTCATAAAATGTTGATGATGACAGCCTTTTGCTTTTT
Organism: Semaprochilodus insignis; assembly: GCA_034552555.1. Lineage (NCBI taxonomy): Eukaryota > Metazoa > Chordata > Actinopteri > Characiformes > Prochilodontidae > Semaprochilodus > Semaprochilodus insignis. The sequence goes on along the minus strand of CM067484.1, from coordinate 20,147,084 downwards.
GTGCGAACGAACGAGCCAACAACTTCGCTTCTTTTTCTCTTTCCCTCCAGCAATGACAGAAAAGTCAATATTTCAGCGCAGCGGAGGAGAGTAAATATTTCAGACCAGATACTGACAGCGATCCCTCTCTCTCTTTCTCTGTCCCTCTTTCTCTCTCACATACACACATACTTTATCCTTCTAGTTCTAAATCAATCTGTTTTTCACTCTCTCTCACTCTTTTACTCCTACACTCTCTCTATAATACCCTTACAGTCATCCCGTCCATGTGCTGGGACTAATTCTGGACATCACAGCATGCACGTATAAAAGAGCACAGAACACACCTTGGCACAACTAACAACTGCAGAGACATGCTTGTTTTTGTGATTTGTGGGGACATTACATAGAACTCAAATTTGACCCTAAAGACTTACCCTAACCAGAACTACGACTACTCTAAACCTAACCCTAACCCTAACCAGACTTATTTCTAGCATAACCCTAACTTTAAAATTTAAGATTAAAATTTTTAATTTAACCCACACACGTACAACAGCCCCCCCCCCCCCCCCCAAACACACACACACACACACACATTCAAAACACTAATGCAAAAGTTATAAAGGTTCTATATATGTCTTCGTATTTTTCTACAGTCATTTAACATAGTACCCTTTAGAATGTGTGAGGAATATATAAGTACAGCCATATGTGAAATTTTGGGCCTATTTTGCTTATTCTCAATGTTGATAATTTTATTTTTGGGATCTACTGGAATGGATTTACGTGCTTTCATTTTCCCAAACTAAATATTTTTTAGCCAGTTGTGAGCTGACTGTTCACTCTTTTGTGATTGGTCAACCACTACAGCCTCCAGGTAGATCCTGATCCAGATTGGTAGATCTACCTTCACAACTTAGACTTGAGCAGAGTGCTTAGTTTTTACTGTTTTAGCTCTCTGTGTGTTGTGTGAGGGTATGCCAAGCTTGTTGGTAGGCGGGCAGTAAGGATTGTGCTACAAGATGGCATCACCTTGAAACAGAGAAAAAGGCTGGAAGGCAGTCTAGGCAGATGAGAAAATCTGTTTTTCGTGGGAGAGTTTCTCTCTCTGGTGTGTACTTTGAACTTTACAACTTTAAGAGCGTTCACATGCACAAAAAGATACAACACTTAGCATAAGTGTGTTCCCTGTAGAAGATAAATAACTTACTTTCACTTAGAAAACAAAAAAGAAAACACATGTATTTCGACCAGAGAGAGAGAAAGAGAGAGAGAGAGAGAGAGAGAGAGAGAGTAATGTGATGTGTAAATGTGAGATTAAATGTATGGAAGACTGTGTGTTTGAGAGATAATGATATTTTAAGAGAATTAAGTGAGGATTATGCTGTTCACTAAAATGCTTTTCAACACAATACAGTCTAACAGTGATTAGTATGAAAACACCTTCAAATTAACTCAGCCTCCCCATGAGACACACACACACCCCAACACACGCACTCACACATACACACAAACAAACACAAACACAATGCAGCCAGGCAGTTCTAAACAGCAATTCCAGTCTTCACTTACCTTTGAACAGGTCCTTTCCCCCTCTCACTCTCTCCCTGTCTCTCTGAGTATGTGCACACACTCAAAGTAGCGCCGCTCCGTCTCTGACAGGTGCCATGGTCCCGTAGACTCCAGAGGAACGGCAGGCTCTCTCACTCTCTTTCTCCGCAGCTGCCGCAGGGGAGAAAGACCTCTCTAAAAGTGTTTGTGTGTGTGTGTGTGTGTGTGTGTGTGTGTGTCTCAGGAGTTCAGCATGAGAAGGCTCCTCTAGCAAAGGCGTCTTATTCTTCTTTTCTTTCCTCTTCCTCTCTCTGTCCTGTCCAAGAGCAAAGGGTCCAGCACAGTACACTTCTCTTTTCTCTCTTTGAAATTATTACATTAACCTATTACTCTCCTCCTCTGTTAGTCTCTATTACTGTGCTACTAGGCTTTGAAGAGGTATCCTCATCCTGCATTACACTGAACTCTTTCTATCTCTGTCTCTCTCTGTATACACACATACTCCTCTATCTTTCTAGCTCTACTTCGTTTCTTGCACTGTTTGACTGGTTCCTTGCTTCTGCGGGGTGCTCCCGCTCTCTTTCCCTCCCTCTCTCTCTCCCTCTCTCTCTCTCTTACCCCTCCCTCTTTCGGCCACTCCTTCCTCCATGGGACAGGCTATTATGTGTGGAGACCGGTCAGAAGTGAAAGACTCTAGCTCTTTGTGGAGATCTCTTTCTCTCTGCACTGGATTATGGGAGTAATAATGACAATAATAATCTTTATTTTGCACTTTTACTTCTGAATTAGAAAAACATAAAAAGCTAAAACATTATGCATTCAATGAAAAAAGTAAAAGGAACAAAATTAGAGCACACTGCTCTAACAAACCACATTTTCTGGATGGCCACAGATCTAATTCTGTGTTTTTCATTTATTTTATATTTTTTTCTATATTTTTTTAAATAAATTTATTCCAGAGTGATAAAGGAGAATTCCAATGTACCTTTCTACATACATTCATGACAAAGAGGTACATACAGGGAGGTAAAACTGTCTCTAAAGAAAACTCATACCATGCCTGTATTTTTTTTGCATGTTGTTAATGTGTGATTATCAGCATCACACATTAACAACACATGTAGGCTCACTGGCCATTTAAAAAAAAAAAAAAATGAAATATGCAGAAAACTTTTAAAATCTGTGGAATTCCTCTTTGATGACAACACTCATCCTCTGGATATGTATTTTGCACATTAAAAACATCTCAAACATGCCATTCGCTTATGAAAGGTGTGTTTAATGGGTGTGTTTCACATGTGATTCTAACACTGAGTTAATCATTTGTGCAATGCATTGCATTCTCAAGCTGAGGTCAGACAGACACACACATACACGCCCACACACACACACACACACACACTATACGATAATATGTTATACTATATATTAGTTTGTATGTTTGCATTAAAATAAATGTTATGCTTCTCTGTAAAGTCAACCCAGGTAGATGTCTATACAGGGACATTAAATAAGAACATTTTATAAATGTTTATATATCAGCATCAGTAATGCAAATAAATAAATAAATAAATAAAGCAACATGCAATGCTATGGTTACCATTGGCTATAATTTCTGTTCCTGCAAAGAACAAGAGAACTCAAAATGTACTTAGTGGGAGCTGCCTGCCCATTTGCTCCTATTATAAGTATTTCAGGTCACATACATAGAAATTGAAATTACTCTCTGGGGTAATTGACCGTATGCTAATAAGGTCAAAGAAATGCTACGGTATCTACATAAAACACAGTTATGTCTCCTACAATTGTTCTAACCTTTGGTACACTGACAGAAGCATACGGACTGATCCGGGAACAGCGTCTTGGGTTTACTTCTACTTTCACTTATCTTAATTCATATACAACGTGAATCATTCAGAGATGGTGTGATACAAAATGACACCACCTCATAATAATTCATACATGCCACGTTACATGTGAGTTTGGCCACGTTCTTTGATACTTTGACCACAGCATGTTATTGTCATGGATACTCATGAACATGGTTGCTCTTCACTGCATACACAAAGTATTTTGGACATGTTTTTGATTGATATTCAAGCATCATGAATCATCATTAACTGTTAACCAGTTAGAACGAGACCCATCACAACATCAGTTATAAAACAGATAGTTAAATTAATTAATGCACAGAAGCATTTGAAAGTGTTTGAATGAGCAAAAATATAAAGTAAACGGTCCAAAACTACAAAACATAGCCTGTTAAAACCAAGTTCTACCCTGCACTCATTACTCGCCAATGACCAAGGCTGGCTTTGGCTCAGGGTACTCAAAAGCCATCACTGTGCAACACGTCCTTCTCTTTAATCTCTTTATGGATGAAACACTCTTTGAGAACATGGTTGAAATATGTGTCTGTGTAATGGCTTTTGCTTTTTACTTAAATTTTAAGTAGGCCTGTTTAGAGAAACACACATACAGCTCCTCAATGTGAATAAAAACCTTCCTCTTTAAATAGGAACTAGTTTTCTTAATGGGGTTAAATTAAGGATTCATAGAAAAAGGTGGAAGAGCAGACAGACACGCGCACATACAGAAAGTAACACAGGAGGACCAACCTGACAAGTATTACATACATTTTCTGAAGTGTTTTCAGCCAAAATGCTCAGTAAGTACATGTGATTCATTTTTAGAGACATTTTTGCTGAAATATAAGATTACCCATTTGTACCAGGAAGGGGAAATCAGAGACATAACAAATTATAAAGGGTGAAAAAGGATTTTTACGTACAATATAAGATGTTCCATCTTAGCATTAGCACTTGTAAGATGCAATGATCTCTTACAGCTGAAATGATGACATGTCCACATGCCGCTGTCTTATAGTGGTAGTGTCATCATAAGACATAATAAAAAACTATCTGCACTCTCTTTCTGATGGAAAGAATGTCTCTGCTTCAGTAGGAAAAAAAATCCAGGATACCTTCCAAGATCATCTGTCCAAGAGGGACACACACACACACACACACACACGCACACATATATATACACACACAATCTTGTTTCTGTGAATTGTGGGGACATTACATACACTTTCCTTCATATCCTGGAGGCTCACCCAAACCTTAACCTTAACTGGTACTAGCCTAACCATTACCCTAACCTTATAACATGTCTTCAATTTGAAATGTAAGCATTTTAAGGTTGCCATAACATGAGCATATAAAAAAGTTTTGGTCCCTAGAATGTGAAATAAAAATGGTGCGTGCACACACACACACACACACACACACACACACACACACACACACACACAGACACAAAGTTTTCAATAATACAAGCTCAAATTCATACCAGATGGCTGTATTAAATCATTCTAATATGATGTTTGTACTTTATAGATTACAAATACACTGTAAGAATCATAACAAATGAAGACATTTCAGAGGGATCAGAGCTATAGATGATTCTGCAATGAGCACTAGTGATTCACCCCCATTTGGAAATTAACCTCCAGAGTTTTAAATCTGAAAGGTTGTGATCAAGACTGCAGGTAGAAAACTTGCAAGTACTGTAGTTCTGCTCTTCTTTCATTAATTAAGTTTGGGTTGGAAACCAAAGTGTCTTGGAATGTCCAATGGAAAATGATCCAGTAAGATTTTATTATGGGGTATCTTGGTTAGGCCTTCAGGAACTGAACTGAAGGCCTTATAATGTTAGATTAAATTTGGATAGAATTCCGAAGTATCAGTAGATTCAACCAATCTAATTTTCATTTAGACCTTCTGGAGGTTCTAGATGCATCACTGACTGTGCATATGAGTAATAGCCTAGCCAGGTTTCAGTCAGTCATTAGGAATAGAACACAGCAGCAGCAGCCTCCAGGACGTCTGTGTAACTGTGTAACTGCTACATACAAGATAAAATATATCACTGCTGTTGAAACAAAATCTTGTATCTACAAAAAATTATAACTTTGCTGGAGAATAGTAAACATATTTTACTTTAATTGTAATTTAATGAAACCAGACATGTAATTTTGGGCCATTTGTTTTGATCCATGAAGCAGGTATGTACATTCTGTCACAAAAAGGAGATTTTGTTCAGAAGGCAGTGTTATCTCAATGTCTGTAACAAGGTTAAAAAATGCAACATGGTTTTCAAAGGTCATCGATGTCTGTGTTTAATCTAAAATGGCTAAAACGTGTTTAAGTGCACTGTTAGCTTGGCACTAATGTCATTTAGAAAGCCGAAGGGATTTATCAGAAAGCATAGGTGTTTCTTTTCCTGATTTCTGACCAAACAGTTTTGAAGTTTATAAGCCGAACTGTAGGATTAGCTCTAATAGTCACAGTTTGTCACTGTATGGCAGCATATTATTTTAAATTATTATTATTTTTATTATTATTATTAGTTTTGACAGGCCATACTTTACATACTGTATAAAACTACATGTTGGTGACTAGTGTGTAATTTCTTCATTTACCCTGCACAAGTTACTATTAATGGACATTGCAACCTTGTTTGTGTTTGTGTATGGGTGCATGTTCATTAGTATGTGCATAAGTGATAGAGAAACAGCGTATGGTGTCATGTCTGCCTGTGTATCTGTTGATTTACCAGCGCCTGTCTAGTCAGCATTGTTTCTGCCCAAATGACATTTGACCTTTGTCACGCCTTTCTGACCTTGTCACTTCACACTGCACTTGGGGTTGAGTCTGTGACTGTGTATTTGGGTGTGTGGCCTAAGAGAGCAACACTAAAACAATTCCAGAGAAATGTTGAAAGAGCAGCATGAAGCATCCAGCATGTTCTGTGTTAGTGGTCAGGTGTGGTGAGTATGTTTGTCTGAATGTGTTATCTGTGCATTTCTGTCCTTGAAGGCTGAGAAACATTAAGAAGAAAATACAGAGTGAGTAAAAACACTTTGTCTGACTGATGCTGCACTCTGATAGGGTCTGTTGTTTATTAGTCAGTAGAACACAGAGTTTTTTTCTTTCACTTATTTTTGCTGCATCTCACTTGTATTCTATTCCAGTTGCTGTATCCAAACACTGTATCAGTATGTTGGCTATAACTGGACGAGAGAGAACAAAATGCAGAAATACAGAGAGAAAGAGAGAGAGAGAGAAAAAGAGAGAGAAAACAAGATTGAGAAAGAGACATAGAAATAAACACAGAGAGAGACAGAGATTGAAAAAAGATGTAGACAATAAAGAGAAGAGTAGAAAGATTGTCTGTAGGAGAGAGAAAAAGTGATAAAAAGAGACAGAGAGCAAGAAACAGAAGGACAGAAGAAAGAAGAGACAAAGAGAGGCAGAGAGAGAGAACAAAGTGGGCAAAAACTGTTCTGACCTCAGTGTGCATGTGTCACCAATGCCACGTGTTTATGAGGGTACTGTTATTTGTTATTACACACACTCAAAGTTCTCAGAAATAAGAGAACAGAAGGATGGAAGGTGAGAATGAGAAAGGAAGATGCTAAAGGATGAAAAAGTAAAGATCCTAAAGAGGAGTTCTGTCTTTTACACACTCACACATTCTCACATGATTTATTACGAACATAAAGAAGAAGAAGAAGAAGAAGGGACTTCCCTTTACAACGTGTAGCCTCTAATTCAGATACTCTGAACAAACTGTCTGGACTTTCCCCCCACAAACACACACACACGCACCCACGCACACACGCACACACACACACACACACACACACACACACACAGCATCTCCCGTGTCTCGTGTGTGGGCCTCTGCCTCTCTAATTGCAGATCAGACCCAAGCCCCCCTCTGATAATGATTTTAGAGCAACCCTCTGCCGCTTTTTCTGTGTGTGTGTGTTTCTCAGAGACAACTTCAAAAACACGCTCACACACACACAGTGAATCAGCCAGACCGCCATTTCCAAACAACCACCACTGAACGGAGAGACCCACTCAAACTCCTTCTTTCAACACACAGGACATATAAAACAGCATGCTGGACCTGCCGCCAGTGGCTTGGGAAATTTTTGGACCATCTTTAACTTCTGATTTTTTGTGTGTATCAGTTGGGAGAATCTGAGTAATACTGGAAATAATACTTGCAGCCTCCTTCTGGCCACTACAGCACAAGCTCTTTATAAATAAACACTCTGAAAAGTGTGTGCCAGTGTCAAAACAGAAAGAGGATTTGAGATTGAAACATAAAACCCCCTGATAGTTAGAGCAGGAGGGCAACCAGTTCCCCCCATTAAAACTAACAACTGACTAACAACTGACCACAAGGTATCCCAACTAATTCAGTATAAAAGTCTAAATAATGTCACTCAAACGTCTTACGTACTTCAAATGCCCATATTTCAGTCAAAAGTAACATCAAACCCAAGCTGAACCTTTATAGCCTCTGTGCTCCCTAAATACTACAGCTTTGGAATTCTAGCTTCTACAGACAAACAGTGCACTATTTGTGAAGCATGGATGTGTCTGAAATGTCTATTTTTGTGGCTGTACTATGTGCTGTTTGGCTGCAGGAGCCAGTATTTAAATGCCTATGTACTGCACTATGTAGGAGGTGTTTGAGATTCAGCCCCAGAGTAGGGAGAGAGAACACCTATCCCTGTGATTCAATCACAATAACACACAGCTTCTCATGACTTATTGCTTTATTTTTTTAAAAAAATGGAAAACTGGATTCCATGGCTGAAGATCGCTTGTCTAAGACGACTACTAGTTTTGTTGTAAAACCAAATCAAAGTTTATTTTTCACATACATAGTCATGCACTAGCAGCAAAATGTTTAACAACTCCCTGCTCACATGAAACAATAAGATGATATAAAGTCAGAATATGTACAATATAAAACTGATAATATAGCTAACAGTAATATAGCTAAGAAAGTAAAAATGGAATGTAAATACAGTACATACACTAAATGTACATAAATATAAAATACATATTACAATAGTGTGAAGTATGAGGATGGACAGTGTAAAGTGTGAAGTGCAAAATGTGCAAAAGTGAATGTGCAACATAACGCTGTGTAGCTGAGCAGATGGTCAGTCAGGAACTTGTTCTGAAATCTGGTGATCTGAGACAGATTTAGCCACATTTGATATGATATTAAACCACCATGAACAAATGTTTAATTCTATATAGCACCAAAAATGTTCTGTTTTAATGTCAAGCTTGTAACCAGAAGAAGCATTTTGGTGATACACAGAAGAACTTTTTAAAAGGAACTGTATATATCTATAAATATAGAACCATAAACAACCATAGAACCATATGCAAATGGTTCATTGAGTGTCCATGGTTCTATATAGACCCATTGCCTTTACTAAAGAACCCTTAAATAGCTAGTTTGTTTAAGAGTGTAGAACTTAGACTTCCCACATGATAGCCAAAACAGAATATCAAATTAGTGCAGAAATTCATTTCCTCTGAAACACAAACAGCACTGTGTGTGTGTGTTTGTGTTTGTGTGTGTGTGCGTGTACAAAAGAGACCCCATGTGTGCATATGAATCACCATTTACATCACTGTGACATCATGGTTGTATCCTTACACTGCATATCCATAAATATAGAACCATAAACAACAATAGAACCATATGCAAATGGTTCATTGAGTGTCCATGGTTCTATATAGAGCCATTGTCTTTACTAAAGAACCCTTAAATAGCTAGTTTGTTTAAGAGTGTAGAACTTACCACATGATAGCAAAAACAGAATATCAAATTAGTGCAGAAATTCATTTCCTCTGAAACACAAACAGCACTGTGTGTGTTTGTGTGTGTGTGTGTGTGTGTGTGTGTGTGTGTGTGTGTGTGTGTGTGTGTGTGTGTGCGCGTGCAAAGGAGACCCCATGTGTGCATATGAATCACCATTTACACCACTGTGACATCATGGTTGTGTCCTTACACTGCATCCTTTCTTGTCCTCAAGTAATTTGTAATTCCTTAATGTGCTTTTCTCTTCTTCACATAATATCCAAGTTTTCCTTTCAATCTCTTCATCCTGCTTCTTGTCTGGGTTTTTCCCAGTTGCTTTAAGTGTAATCTTTTTCTACCCTTATGTCCTTCACCTACTTCTGCAATGTCTTTTACTGTGCATTTACATTACTCTAAAAATTAAAGACTGTTTAATTATAACATAAATACTTACATAACAGTAAAAGGAGATGCAGCCTCTCTTCAGCTCCTTCACCGTTTAAGGTGGAAGGGAATAATTTGAGCAAGAAGCTGGTGAATAGGGAGCCAACTTTGGTTTATATATATATATGTATAAATAGTGTAGTGCAAAGACAAATAGACAAAAACAATGTGTGCAAACAGTACAGTACGTGTACAACCACAGCTAATATAACGGGAAGTTAGTTTAGATACAAGGAGGTGTACCAACTGAAGTGGCTGGTTCGGTGTATGTCAGTATTAAACTATTGCACCATTTAAGCTAAAACAGATAATTAAAATAAGACTTAATTCAGTAAGAAGCAAATCTGAGGTAAAGTTTTCAGCGACACCACTCAATGTTTACCTCTCAAAACGTAAACTGTAGCTACGTAAGTTGAGGTGTAACTGGGCTTTAGACTGACTGCCTTTTCAGTGTACACATAGGATTTATGTGTACTAATATGGATTTTGTGAAGGTTAATTTTGTACAATAATACATTAGTGGCATTAGTTTGCTAGCAGCTAAAAGGCTACCTTAAGTGGAATATGCTGTAACTCTAGTGATCATGGTAACTATGGCTTCAGTGCATCATTGGGCCATGATTTCAGACTGCCCCATTTTGAAATGATGAAATCACAGTCTAACACCACATTTCAGTATTACATACATTGTCTTTTCACAGTCTTTTCACAGTTGTTTTTGAACATGCATAATATGTTTATAAACAAATGTACTTTACACAGCCTTTAAACTCTAAGCACTCATGTGTGGGTCTACATTTCCATTTTTCCTCATGCTGTTAACTATAAATGCAACATATTCATTTCATTACTGTTACAAAACAGTGATAAAGATTCATATTTGAATAATAAAGATGGGGGTTTAAAAGCATAAGAAACATGTCCAAAACGATGAAGGGATAAATAGCACTGTAAATAATTCTAAACTGACAGAGAAAACTGCGCATCATTGAGAACTAGAAGGTGAAAGCTTCTGAATGAACTTTACACTGGCTTGGCAAAGCTATTGCTATGAAATTCCAAGTGGTTCCTAAAGATGCTGCAGTGTTATCCCCAGTGGCTGCTAGCACGTTGCTTTGGTATCACACAGTCTCAAAAAGACGGTCCAGCTCATTGTCTAGGTCTCAAATGCAAAGTCAACAATATACTGATGAAAATATGATGACAATAGCAGAACATTTCTCAGCCAGGTTCTAACGGAGTTCTCTTTTACTGCTCAGATTCATCCAGTCAGGGAAGGGACCTGAAGCATAACTAACACTATTAAATGCTCTTCCTCATGTTGGCGTGCTATTACACTATTTCCAAGTCCCCATATCTTACAGCTTTAATAAACGCAAAAACAAGTTTTGAACAGTAATGTATGTGATATATTTCTTATTCTTGCTTCATTATTTAACAACTCTTAATGTATTATTGCCCTAACTGTCTGTCCTTTTCTCTCTCTTTCTCTTACTTTTGCTCTTTCATATGCTAGCCCTCACTCCATCTCTTTTCATCTCTCTCTCTCTCTCTCTCTCTCTCTCGGATGCTCAGCATTTCTTTAATCTCCTCCACAGGGACTCTAGCATGGTAAAAAATGCATGGTCAGCATGCAAACACACGCGCACTTTCACACATGCGCCCAAATCATAGTTGAAAGTAAGTAAATCTTTAAAAGGTCTAAAAGAAGTTATGTGAGAGCTAACACACATACATTAGTAAAAAAACACCTCCAAGGTGAGGACCATGACTTTAAGCTACTCCACTCCCGTTAATGCAGCATAAACAATATGGTACAGTCCAACATGCCCTTACAATTTTGATTGAAAACTAAATACGCCACATTAAAAGACAAGTTTGGTGAAAAATCCCCAAACAAAGTAAATTCACATGGTCAGTGTCCATACTTTGCTTATTTCGTTTTGTAATGAAGCTAAAAGACTATGATAGCTAACAAGTAATGGAAGTTTATATTGTACAAGCGTCATGCAGACCACATGCCGTTCTGTCACACTCTTGCCTCAAACTGTGCAGTAAGGTAATCTGAAACACACTTGCACACACTTTACAACAAGAATACCTGGTTTCCCTATACAACCCCAGTTCAGAGTCTCCTTTGTCCAATTTTACATTTCATAATGCACCAAATGTTTTCAGTGGGTGACCAGTCTGGACTGCAGGCAGGTCAGTTTAGCATCCAGACTCTTTTACTATGGAGTCAGGCTGCTGTAATATGTGCAGAATGTGTCTGAAATAAGGATCACCTTACCTATAAAAAGATGTTGTCTGGATGCAGCACATGCTCCAAAACACATATGTATAGTTCAGCAAAATTTACAGATGCTGGCTTTTGAACTGTACGCTGAAAAAACAACCCTGATGTTCTTTTTCCTATTTAGCCCAGAGGATCCATGATTTCCAAAAAATTCCACAGGACACGTTTCCACTTCAACTCAGTCCATCTTAAAAGAGCTTGGATCCAGAGAAGGCAGCGGCATTTCCGGATTTGTTTATATCTGGTTTTTATCTTTGCTTGGTGGAGTTTTAACTTGTATTTGTGGAGCAGTGCTGAGCCGTGTTCACAGACAATGGTTTTGGGAACTGTTCCCATTTCTACTACAGATTAGGGCTAGAATAGGGTCAGTGATACCTGAGGGTAGATGAAATGTTTTCCTAAATTGTTGCACTTATTGCCGGTACAGTCTTTTACTGAGTGGTGAGCACTCCCCATCTTTACTTCTAAAAGACTCTCTGCGATGCTCTTTTATATCCAGCCATGTTACTGACTTGTTACCAATTAACCTAATTAGCTGTGAGATGTTCCATCTGGTGTTTTTTTAGTATTGCACAACTTTACCAGTCTTTTGTTTTCCAACTTTTTTCATGTCATCAAGTTCGAAATTGGCAATACTTTTTCTTAGATGCTTTCTCTGTTGTTTTTGTAGTGTTTTCAATTAAATATGGTGTTTAAATGATTTGCACATTATTGCATTCTGTTTTTATTTATGTTTTGCACAGTGTCCCAACTTCTGAAAAAGGCTGCAAAAATAGCTACCTAGGTATATGAGATCTGGTATTTGAGATTTTAACTTTTAGTCTCAAAACATGGTTCCATTTCCACCCCAGCTGTAGGCTTCCATTACTTTATCCCAACTTTACTCCATTTGATTATCCGGTGAGGTGGAATATTGAATGTATTTTTTTTTAAGATTTCCTTTTTCAAAAGATTTCAATAAACTTGAGTTCTGAAAGCACACTTCTTCTGTTTCTGCTGCTGATGTTGCAGATAATGCTAACTGAAATATTGCAACTTGCAAATCAATGTGGCACATTTTCTTGTTCACTCATTTTTTAATTTTACTATACATATTATTTTGTTCTTCTAGCTTGTGGCCTTTTTTTTCTCTTTGTCCTTCTAACTTTGGCTTGTGCAGCTGGATTGCTAAATAGTTAAAACAGATGTTTGCCTGGTAGCCACATTAGGATGAAATATTCTGTGCATGATTGAGTATGGATGTGTGTTTGAATATGCATCTGCAGTAACCTTCACAGCATTTATTTGTCTGTCTGGGAGAAATATGTATATTCTTCAGCATTCCTGTACGTCTGTGCGTGCACAAGTGTGTATGTGTATTGGAGCAGAGACGAAGGGGAGAACCAGGGAACACATGGGACAGTGAGTAGTCCAATTGAACTGAATAATGGAATGCGCAGTGGTACGTCTCTCTCTCTCTCTCTCTCTCTCTCTCTCTCTCTCTCTCTCTCTTTCTGCGTCTCTCTTTCTCTCAGTCTCTATCTTGCTCTTTCTGTATTAGTACATGTTTCTTATTTAAATAATGATGTCATGCTTGTTTAATAAAGTTAATCTCTTAAGTCAATGAAAAATGTAGCTTCAGGGACAAACAAAATGACATATAGTTACAGGCTTACACACACACCCCCCCACACACAAACACAAAGACATACACACACACGCGCACACACACACACACACACACACACACAGTAGAATATTACATTTCTAAGAATACAATATACAAAAGAGATCATATGTGCATGTGTGAGTGTGTGTACTGGTGATCATCCAATGTGGTCAACGTTCAGGCCAGAAAGCGCAGCGATTTAAGTCAGTGGTGAAATGTGCGAGTATGTTTTAAAGGGCCCATATCCTACATTTTTAGAGTATGCCCCGACGCCACTTTTCCACCCGAATGTGTCCCCTAAGTCAGACAGAGTGGCACAACGGTCCACAGCAAGGCTGTGTTTATTAGGGAAAATGACGAAAGCGACTTGCTTAAATGAAAGGCAGCTGGACTACACAGTAAAATCTGAATTTATGCAGTCATCTCAATCTTTAAGGTGTTTCTGTTTCAACCAGAACTTTTAAAAAACTTTTAAACACTGCTGTGTGGAGTTCACCATATAAGGAGAGCTAGTTTTGTTCTAGGTAACACAGCCTAACCATCCCACGCTCTTTGTTTACACACAGAATATAAACAGAAATTAAAGATGATAAATATTCATTGATGAATATCAATACAGTTTATCACTTATTGTATGATTTTACCAGAAAATTCAGCATTCCTGACACAAAATGGCAAGTGCAAGTCCACCTGTTGGTGCCTGAATTCCAGCTGTTTCTTCACATTGAGACAATCCATATGTAGCCTTGTATGATCATTATCTTTTTTTTTTATCTCTGGTCAGTGTTCAGGCACTCTGAATTTTTGCTGGATCTATTTTACAATCAATCGCACAAATAGTTCTTTCACGTTGTAGGTGTTTTTGTGTTTTCGCTGCATTTACACTGAATGCAAACGCTGTCACTCAATCTTTCTGCCACTCAGTGATCGTAACCACAGTGCCATGCACCAAATGTGATGCGCAAACTCTCCATTCTATTTCTACTTGTATCTTTGCTCTCCATGCAAAAATTGTTGCCTTTGTACAGAAAGGTCAGATTTTCTTTAAGCTCTTGTTAGGACGACTCTCAACAAGCCTACTTAACAGGGGCTTGTTATATTGAATCAGCTTGCAGCAATTGTTCAACTTGCACGCTGCATTACAACATAAGAAGTACATACCAAATACTATGAATTTATAACAGTAAATATCTGATTATCTGAAAGATCTGATTGTGATGTATCAAATTGGGGGAAAAAAGCAAAACAGAAGAATTTTCTAAAGCAATAGACCTTTCTGTCTTTCTGTATCATTCAAGCACAGCAGCTGCACTTTATATTGAACATTTCATGCTTAATGGACACACAGAAATGTTCCAAAAAGCTTGGAATGAAATCTCTTTACATTAACTTTTTAAAATAAAGATATTTCATCTCCACTACTGTAAAGCTGTCATTTTGTTTGAGGTTTTTAAACTTTATTTAACAATTTATTCTACATTGTCCAAACAGCTGTCCAGGAAGAAATGTGATACATCAACTCACTTAATCATACATGATCAGTGCTGCAAGCGTAAATACCTGTTAGCTAAATATTCAGTTCCATGAAATGAGTCCTTTAAGACGTATAATGACCCCAAACATTTGTGTTTAAATCAATACCAATTGTCATTATCTCAAATCTTAAGCTTAACATCAGCAATTATACCAAAATGCCATGTT
The DNA here is from genome assembly GCA_034552555.1 of Semaprochilodus insignis. Lineage (NCBI taxonomy): Eukaryota > Metazoa > Chordata > Actinopteri > Characiformes > Prochilodontidae > Semaprochilodus > Semaprochilodus insignis. The sequence goes on along the minus strand of CM067484.1, from coordinate 20,131,776 downwards.
GTCCTATCACTGTGAGGACATGTATAGCTGGATGTGTATACACACAGACACACATACGCTTTCAAAGGGAGGTGACAGACTCTCTATTCATCACTAATGAAGTGTGCATGTATGGACAAAGTGGTTGAGGTAAGCAAGACCACACGCATGGTCAGAACTCCATAATTCAAAAGCATGAACAGACTGAGCACAGAGAGATTGAGAGAGAGAGAGAGAGAGAGAGAGAGAGAGAGAGAGAGATTGAGAAAGAGATTGCAATAGAGATAGATAGAGAGACAGAGATAGAGACAGAGAGAAAGAGACAGAAAGAAAGATACAGAGAGAAAGAGTAAAGAAAGTAAATAGGCTTTTGAATTTTCTATGCAAAATCCAACCTTTGGAAATTCATGGATGTATGGATTGATATAGAAAAACGTGTGCAGTTCTGCTCTTGTGTGTTGTGTTTGGTTATTTATGTACTTTAACAATATCTCTGAATAAAATCAAACCCAAACTACATCATTAGAAAAGCAGGAATATTAAAGGGGCCATAGAATGTAAAATAAAATGTCCTGATTCCAAAATCCCAGACTATTATGTAACAGTTCTGACTCCCAAAAAATGTACATATATTAGCTCACGTTCCAGCCCAGTAGAAAGGACTATGGTGTTGGCAGGTTTCATACCCTATTTCAGTCAGCTCTCAGCGAGCATGGATGATCTTATAATAAGGCTTCTTATTTGCCAGCTTCTTAACTGAATGCTTCATTCATCCTTAAATGCTAGAGCTTGCACTGTGCAGAAATGCACTTACCAAGCGGTGAAGGGGATGCTGATGCTTGTGATACCCTTTTCAAGGAATTCTGAACAGGCATGGCTTCCTATTCACAGGCTTCTTAACCAAATGTTTCAGCCTGCTTGGGTGCCTTTAATTTAGATATGCTTCTTTGCTCTGCCCATTTGCACAGAAGAGAGGGGAAGAGAGCCATAATTCCAACTACCATCACAAACCCAACAGCAACCTGTAAGTAGCAGCTATGCTGTGTGATTGCATCATTGTTTTCCGGTTGAAGCAGATCATCTTAAACTGAAAGTTTAATAGTGAGTAACAACTTTAATTTACTTTGTGTTGATGTTGAGGTTCATTTTATTTTCCTGCCTTTCTCTGTTTAGACACGGAGCTTCTAAAGCAGCCAATCAGAACAGAGCACCAAAATATTAATGACTGGATCATAAAAGGTAAAACAGCAGGTTTCATTCAAAGACCAAATATAAAAGTGTAAATGGGCGTGTAAAACCGTATCTTCGCATTTTTCACACAGACCAAGGTGACATTCCCTCTATAGAACATCAAAGAATAATTTTAAATACTCAACCATGCATTCTGTGTCACAAGATGTTTTACATTGAGCACAGTACTGTGTAACTGGTTCGAACAGAATCTGACCATATGAACTCTGTATGCACTGTACAGCACCACAATGTTTATTAATATAAATTATTGCATAGTTTTGAATAAAGTGTGTCATTTTGCAAACCATCTGAGCTGTTCTGCTACTTGCATGTGTGGCTGTATGAATTGTGTGGACAAACTGAGCAATCCTAAAAAAAACTGTAACAACATTTAACTATATTCCCAAAACACTTAAAACTGTGACAAGTGATTCCAGGCTTGGGCTGTAGTGTGTATATTAATAACTATATATTAGATTTGTCATGATAATTTTGTGACATTGTGATGGTCTAATTAGGTTACTGATAAGCATTGGAACTTGTTAATGAATAGAGTGAGTTGCTGATATCAAGTGTGACACAGGGGTCAAACAGTAGCAGTGTGTCAAACACGATGAGCCATAACAATATAATGATACTGCACACACACTCTGGGTAAACACAGTCAGATGAATGATTTTGATGATGTTTGACTTTCATTCACTAAATGAATTGTTGGTCACTGACTATGAACTCATACTAAGAGTGTAAAATTGCTTTGAATGCCTCGGTTTGCCAATCTGTTACTGGCTGAGTCACTAACTGAAAGACTGACACTTACTGCTGACACATGCATTCGAGAGCATCTCCCGAGACGAGCAGCAGGTGGCCGTAAACACAGAATTAAATGAAGTGCAGTAAGACAGAGAGTAAAACAGAGAGAGGTTCTTTGAGCTTCGCCTGACTTCAATTGCATATTGGTATAAGCAGTGTTACTTACAATGATTTTACTGTTCCAGGTGAGGAAAAAGTCATCAAGCACTAGTACAGAGGTCATGAATCTACATGTTAAAAAAAGAGCCATTTTGTCCCACAACATATTATTTCCTTTTTATTGGTGTTGTGGTTTAGCCTATGCTAATGTTCGGCAAAGACTAAAAATATAATAGAAACAAAAATGCAGATTTACAGGTTTAAGCTTGAGCTCTTCCAGGACAGTAGAAGCAGCTGGAGTGCATATAAGTATGTCCTCGATGTTGGACTACATGACCACTAAGTGGACCACAAGGTAAACTGCAATATTTTGATGTTTCAAAGAGTTTGTCGTTGTTTGCGTAACATTAGCTATCTCTGCAGCTACGCATGTACTTAGAACCTATATGCTAGCAGAATGTGCGTTTTTTGCTCAGATTTTACATACACTCATTTTCAAGAGAAAACGTTACTGTCACTTGCCTCTACACACGATTCTGAGCAACTAGAAGGCTGTCAGTGTTTGTGCGTGTGACTGTAGAATTAATCTTAGTGTTTGCTAATCGAACTATACAGCTAGCTAAATCAGTCCTAACAGATTAATTCATGACAGAGCAGTATATACAGCATTCAAGACTTCCTTAAACGCTAACTCATTTCCTAAAGAATCATAATCAAATCAAACAGTTGTGAGGTTAAAGATTTACACCCCTAACTTGTTCCGGGGGTTCAAGTACAGTGAAACTGTCAGTGTCGGATTACCAAAAGGAACCGAGGGGCATTTCGTTTCATTTCATTTCACTCCTGCATTGTTCGCCCTTCACTGTGTGTCCAAAAGAAAGGAAGAGAAAAAGACATGGAAAGAAAGCGATTAATGGCACCTTAGCATTCTGGGTCAATCGGCACAGACAGTTCTGAACAAAGAGTGTGTGGAGGGTCTAGACTCTGCAAGCCCACCCAGTCCTGTCATTTAAAATGTTTTCCTTCCTCTCTGCAGGTTCTGCCCTGCTTCTCTTTTTCTCCAAACAACCTCTCCGTCCCTCACCTCCACCGCTACCTTTTGTAAAAAAGAAACTTTTCCGTGCTTTGGGCGACGAACCGCAGAGGACACACAATGTGTCGAATTAACAAAAAGAGAGCACGCACACACACATCTACACACAAAGGTGTAATTTCCACTGAGGATGGAGGGGGTCTGAGCTAGTTAGGGGTAAGCTTGAGATTGTAGTAGTAATCTCTAAATAGGTCTATATATTCTTGCTTCCCATAATGCAGTTTAATTAGAATAGAATAGAATAGAATAGAATAGAATAGAATAGAATAGAATAGAATCTTGAAAAAGTTGGTTCTTTAAGGGTTTATGAGTAAAGACCATGGTTCTATATACTCTATGGTGCTAAAAAAAAATTCTGCATGGTGAAGTGGTTCTTCAGATGGATGAATAGTGTATGGTATTAGATTCTATATAGCACCTAAAGTGACCTTCTACTGTTACTTCTACTGTTAAGTCTGACATTGTAACAAAAGTAGAATCCCTTGGTGCTATACAGAACTGTTTTCAGAATCGAATTATGTCATAAATACATCATATGGTTAAAAGTATGTGGATACCTGACCACCCATATGAGCTTGCTGGACATCCCATTCCAAAGCCACAGGCATTACAATACTGAGTTGCCCCCAATTTTGCAGTCTCCAAATCTTGTCCCAGTGCATCTGTGGGAATTTGCACCCATTTATTCAAAAGAGCAGTTGTGAATTCTGACACTGATATTGGACAAAAGACCTGGCTCCCAATCAACATCTGAGTTCATCATGAGACTGTTCAGTGGGGTTAAGGTCAGGGCTCTGTGCAGGCCATACTACACTCTTCAAAACATGTCTTTGTGGAGCTGGTTTTATGCAAAGGGGCACAGTAATGCTGGAACAGATTCTTCCCCAAACTGCTGGAAGTGTTTAATTGTGTAAAATGTCTTTGTGTGCTGTAGCATGAACATCAACCTTCAGCGTTCTGCTATCATCCTCCAAACCAGGATTCACACATCAGACTGCCAAAGTGTAATTTGTCACTCCAGAAAACACGTTTACACTGCTCTAAAGTGCAGTGGTGTCACTTTACAACACTTCAGCTGACGCTTGTTATTGAGAATAGAGATCTTAGTCTTGTGTGCAGTTGCTCAGCCAAGGAAACCCTTTTCACAAAGTTCCTGACAAACATATATTGTGCTTATTTTGCTTCCAGAGGCAGTTAAGAGCTCTGTAGTGCTGATAGGTGATTTTTATGTGCCATACAGTTCAGCACTTGGCAGCCTTGTTCTGTGAGTTTGTGTGGTGTACTACACTGTCGTTGATCCTTTTTGGCACATTAGCATTTAAAGTTGACCAGGGCAGCTCTATCAGGGCAGAAATTGACTGACTTGTGGCAAAGGTGACATTCTATGGCAGTGGCACATTTGAAGTCAGCTAATTCTTCTGTATAAACAATTTTACTTGATTTTATACACCTGTTGACGAATTCCATAATTAAAGAGTGGTGTCAGCTCTTCACTGTTGGCCATATAGTGTATTTGCTGAAAAGTGAATAGCATGTACATTTATATACCTTTGTCCCAAATCAATGCTGATATGGAGCAGCCAAGAGAGGTGGAAAGAAAGGGAGAAGGGGTCACGCCCGACCACCACAACTGGAGTCAATGGCCTGTGCCACATCTCTGAAGCAATGAGGTGTGTGTGTGAGAGAGAGAGAGAGAAAGAAAGGGAGACAGATAGACAAAGGATACAACTCAACAGGGAGTGATAAAGTAGGAAATTAAAAATCCCATTTGTGATTAATCATTGGTGCATTTCAGGGCCACACACACCTGCAATCCTCGTAAGGTATGGGCTTCAAGATAACCTGCCAGATGGTGGCCCTGGAGAGAGTAAGAGAGAGAGAGAGAGAGAGAGAGAGAGAGAGAGAGAGAGAGAGAAAGAAAGAAAGAAGGAAAGCAAGCAAGAAAGAAAATAGGTGTGTAAAAGTTAAAAGAGAGAGAAAGAAAGATATGGGAAGAAAAAGAAAAAGAGGGAGGGAAAGGAGAGAAACAGATAGAGAAAAAAATTAAAGAGGGAAAGAAAGATAAAGAGAGAGAGGCTAACTCAATTTTCCCTGCATGTCCCTGCTCTGTATTTGCTGTGAGTTCAACACGTTGCTGATAAATCACACTGCTGCTGTCCTCAGGGGAGAGAGAGACAGAGGGACAGAGACGGAGCGAGAGAGGAGGGATCATTTCTGCCTGCAGTATTTGCACGTGCATTAAGTGCAAACCACAGCAAAAAGGAAGACAAGGACATTTATCACATTTAGACTAACTGACCTCTCTCTCTCTTTCTCGATCCCTCTCTCTTTCTCTCTGGGCTACAGCTAACTCACCTGGGCAGGTATGGACTTGTATTTGATGGACAGGAGATGGCTGCAGTGTTCACACAGTCTTGCTTTACCTGAAAGACTGACAAAATGCAAGAATCATTTTTCATTCTATAATTATAGACAAATTCAATGTTACACAATTTTATACAGTTTCCCACATGCCCTGCAATATGCCATAAACCAAGACAAAGACAGGAATGAGATTCAGTAAGCCAAAGGAAAAATCGGAACAAACTCAGGCTACTACTGTTTTTACTACTGAATTTTCAAAACTGTCAAAATACTTTTAGTATAGTTAAGATGTCTGAAGTCATTCAGAGTGGTTAGATGTGAAATGGTTCGGAAAACATAGGAGTCAGAATTGTTCACAGTGGTGGTGATAGGAACCAGATATTTGAAGAACTTAATGTTTCTAAAGGCTCCCTCACAGACAGTTACTACATGGAGTAGTTATGAATCTGCTGTCTAAAGTCTTAGACATTGTTATATGATTGTTTTGAGATCTCATTTTTGTTAAATCCATTCATGGTGAAGAGATATACTCAGACTGTGCTGACGCAAAAGAGTTCTTAGAAAAAATAAATCTTGTCTTTAATAAATTAACCACCATTTTATCAACATTACATTTGCGTACAAAAGCTCAGAATGCACAGGTAAGCCCTTGTGATTGCCACCACTGCTGTAAAAAGTTCTACTCATTAAGTTTCCCTACAATGAACCATTCCACATTTAGCCACTCTGAATAAATTCATCTCATCCATTGAGCTGTGTCGCAACTTTGAAAACCCAGTGGAATTCCCCATTTTTTAACTAGTTATGCAACATTAGCCTAGTAGATTCAGTGCAAAACTAAAGAAGCAAACTTTAGACACATCTTGGCTGATTAACTGGATTAGTGTGAGCGAGCGAACCATTCATTTAGTTTTTACATAAAACATCACTTCTTCTGCTGCTTGTTACCTAAACTGACCTCCCTGAAAACCTAGTGACCTCTTTCGCTGCAGTAAACTGATATCTGCATTCTAGTGCACCAAAAACAGCAGCTTCTCTGCTCACCAGTTTACTTCAAACATACCATAAAGCTTTCTCAACAGGGGTGTGAGCTGGTGTGTATGGACATGCAGGGCTTGAAGGCATTGCCTTGTGGGTTTATGTGTGTGTGTGGGTTAAAGGTCATTCTCTACTCTTCCTATTCGGTCTTGCTTTCATCACATCATCTCAGTCCATCACTCCATCCAGCCCACACATCTTTCATTTTATCATCGTTTCCTCTTTCCACACTTTCTATAGAAAGAGTAAAAGAGAGAAGAGAGGAAACAGAGAGAATTCAACCTAAGGCACCATGTGACTGGTTTGCCCTCAAACTCTTCCTCTGAACACACACCAGCCCATTAAAACACATACAAGCAAGGGGCCAAAGACTGTGACGCTATAAAATCTTGGCAAATACCTGAAACTGTGCTGTCATGGATATATAGCTTTCTGGTCAGATTACACATTTTGTTGATTTGTTCTCATTTTGTTCTGAGTGAAAAATAAGTGTACACCACCCTCACATAGAACTTAAACATGAGATACATAGAAAAGCTGCCAAAACTTTTTTTTCCAGTACATAATTCTACATTAAAATTAGTTGAAATATGCTGTATTTGGTGATCGCTCATCCTAATAAGCAGAATAAACAGCTAAACAACTAAACACTTTAGAGTCCCATTTCCTCCAGGGGTTCCCATAACTCCTGGCTTAATCATGTACCAATATGTTTTCTAAAGTCACTTTTCCACTACATTGTACAGTTTGGCTCAACTTCCAATTCGACAGGCTTTTGGTACCAGATACATAATTTCTCACCTAAGATATAGTACCCGCCAATGTAGCTGGTCGTCATAAAGCAGAAGAGAATGGTTAGCGTTAACATACTGTATGTGTTCTGGGTGGGAAAGTAGTTTCTTGCTCTTAAAGATTATCTCCTACCAATCAGTAGCCTGCAGTGTCTTTATGTCATATTTTGGAATCGGCTCAGCTCACTTGGAAACTCAATGGAGGTGATACCAAAAAACAATACTCGGTACCAGGTTTGCCTAAAGGAAAATCAAAAATGGTGAGTAGAGTAGAGCCGTGCAGCTGAAAAGTGGCTTACAATTAGGTGAAAAAAGCATTTATAACTTGCAATGTACCATTAAGTAACGCAGATTAGCCAGTAATAAGTAGAGAGCTTGTGGTAGTCACTGTTATTAGGTAGCCTTTAATGTTACAGTAGCTACATCAGCCAGCAAGATGAAGTAGGGGGCCAAATCAATCCTGTTTAAGGTGCCCAAAATGGTAGAGTTGACCGTGAGAGGAGACCTCTACTACTTTCTGAAAATTTTGATGCATCGCTCAAAAAAGTACTAATAATGGGATAGATCGTCTAGTTATTGTCACTGAAAATCTCACAGAAGATATACCAAGGGTTTAGTTGTAAATCAGAACATATATTCAAGTGACTTTCTTGTTAGCAACAACTGAAAACAGTCCTAATTAATTAAAGTCCCTTTGTTATATAATTCAAACTGTACTAAACCCCAAAAAAACAAACCTAACAGAAGTATTGTGTGATCAGCTGGTGTTTTTAAAGCCCTTTAAAGCCCCAAGTAATACACATGGTAAATGTGCCAAAATGAAAATTAAAAGATTAAAAGAACAACACATGCAGGTTCACATATAAAAGAATGAAATGCTGAGTTTGTGTCAGAACTGAATACAAACCACCTTAAAAAGCAATCAGCTTGCAGCTGTACTACAATTCACTGTGTGGTGCTTTAAACATGCCAAAGCAAAACATGGTACAGTCATTGCATTTCAGTCTAAACAGCACTGAATTTGTGCCACAGCAAAATGTTATCACTGTCCAGTCACAGCCCTTTGAGGGGCGTGGCTGAGAAACCATTCACAAGTAATTGCTCGTAGCTGCAACTTCATCCAGAAAAAATGTGCTTTCGCCACAGAGTAAAAGAGGAAATAAACACTTCAGGTCTACAAGTTGAGGATGGTGCAATCATACAAGAGTGCTGTGTGCTGTTTAAATAGAGTGGCTTTTAAAAAACATGGGCCAGATCCTCACAGTCAGCCATGAAGATTTCCCCGAGATTTAAAAAAAGCAGTAGAAGAAGTCCAACCTAGAACAGCTTCAGACTCTAGCAGCCTAACCGCGAACTGGGTGCTTGAAAATACCTAAACCAACCTGCAGTATAAATGTCTTACTGTCTGAACCTAGGATTAATAGCACTAATTAGGCTGAAATAGCAACTTATTTACAGCTTCTGATTTGTTTGGCTACTTATTAGCAGGTTCTGATTTGTTTGGCTACTTATTGGAAGATTTGAGCCCATTTTAAGCCTCATTTGGTCATAGCTGATGAAACTTTAGGATCCACATATGCCAACTTTGTTTTGTTTGAATGAATAGATTTACAAAGGATAAAACTTTATGCAGTGATTTTGAAAGCTGACTTTGTAAACTATGCCGTGGGGGCTCCATATTGTCCAACCCGCGCACATCATCTCCTAGTTTTAATGTCAGTGCATAATGTGGCACAAAGTTAGCAAAGTTAGCAAAGCTGTTGCGGCACATTTTCTCAGTGTTATTTTTGGGGCTTTGAATGAAACAGCTATATTGAACATGGTCCATAAACAGAGCTGTCTGTAGTTGCATACAGTGTGAACGCTCACGTCACATCATGTCAGTTGTACTGAGCATTTCATACACTGGCATATAAACACAAGAACAACAATGCACAATGTTTATCTGGCTTTATTTACCCATTGATGACAATGAGCATGTATGTGCAGGTGAGGTCAAAGAGGTGGAAGAGGCGCAGCCTATAAATCACTGACCGATATCATAGCCTTTGGGAAGACACACACATTTTCTCTCTCTCTCTCTCGCTCTCTCTCTCTCTCTCTCTCTCTCTTTCTCTCACACCGACACACCTACTCACACACCAAGCTCAGCCTCCAGTAACCTTTCACTGCTGTGTTTGTGTGTGCAACATTAGGCCAACTTACTGAGGGATTTCAAGATTGCTGTACAGCTGATTGCATTCAATAATCAAATAATCCTTTCATTTACCTTATCCCTCCCCTACTGTGGTTAGGAGAGAGAGAGAGAGAGAGAGAGAGAGAGAGAGAGAGTGGCTAAAGAAAAAAAGCAGGTGGGTCGATAACTGGTGGCAGAAACCAGCCAATAAGAGGCAAACGATTAAGGGCAGATTTAAAGGAGGGGAGAATGGAAGGATGTAGGGGTGTATGAGAGTAAAGACAATAGATGGGTTGATATCAGCTGGTACAGATAAACCAATGAGTGCTTAATTGAAGAGAAACATTGATAGAAGGAGAAACTGATCAGCAGAAGTGGACATGGACAAATGCCAAGAAAAGATGGGGGTTGCTTACTCACGTGCTTAATGGAGGTAAAGAGGTGGAGCAAGCATCAGCTGATCCAATGACAGAAAGGAAAGAAAAGAAAATGCAAGAGGGAGGGTTTTAATGGCATAATAGGCAGTAATCGGCTTGGTTCAGAAGGCTGAGAATTTGAGTGTCTGCTGATTATAAAGTCTTTTGTTGCTGCCAGGTCTAAATAGCTTCCGTTCTCTTCAGAGTGTACAGTACTTACTGTTTCACTAAGCTGATCATGTAGGTCACCGTGTTCACAAAGACCCAAAGAGGCAAACCGCTGATCAGATTCTTGTCATTGATAAACTATGTAAATAGCATTTCATCGGCTCAAAACTCAGCACTGAATATATCATCACTGTTATTTAAAAAGATCCTCATAGCTCCACATTTTTCAGTTCTTAATTTCTATAATAGACCAGAAATGGTACAAAATGACTTTCATTACATTATTTGGTTAGATATGATTTTTGAGGTTTTTGTTGTGACAATATAATCTGAAATGTGAAATCGCAACTGGAGTTTAAGAGTTCCAGTACAGCACCTTGTCCATGTGCTTCCACATAGGTTCCCTAATTCAAACACACTCCGAACTAAACATTACAAAATGTTACTGCAAGCTGTCATTCATGCCCACAATAACTCTGACAACATCTACTCTCCATTTCAGTGCTGTATTAAGCATGCTCGTGCCCTCCCTGTTTTGCTAGTTAGCAATTTAAGGGATGCATGACTAGCAAGTACTATTAAAGAGGAGCAGTGCACCACACTTAAACCAGGCAAAGCAGATCTTCATAAACTTGATGTGTTCTGCAGTCTCACTTCTCAAAAAGGGGCTTGAATTTACTGATAGTTTACTTATATCAACAAAGATTGTAGAACCACCTGCAGTGGCAATTCCAGAGTCTGTTGGGGATCTAGGCAAACATTCACAGGAGACAATTTTAGACTTTTGGAGGCAAAAAAAAGAATAAAATGAATTTTATATGGATGCCCTGAATTTTGCATAAAAGTGGTATTATTGATTGTATTAAAGACATCTGTCTTTTATTTATAAAAGCAGTGTTTGGGAAAATAATAGACTTGGTCAAAAAAAAATGCACTTCATGTCAAATAACCCATATAGCAGTAACGAGATAAAGAGAGGTAGGATAAGGGTCATGCAAACATGAATGCGGTACAAAAACTGGACCAACACTAACATTACAAGTTGACTTCATGAAAAAAACAGAGGATATGGGCTTTTTAAGCCCTGAAAATGTGGCCTTGAAAGCTTATTTTGTCTTTGGTATGCATTATGCTTGTTACAGTGCCAGTTTATCTGCATGTAAACCTTCTTTTATTTTGGCTTTCTTGAATTGTTTCTGGCTTATAACTACAGGCCTTGGGGACTGCAGTTGAAAATTAGCCAGTTAGCTAACACTGCCACTTTGATTAATGTGCACAGTCCCTGATAATAGAAATTAAAAGTAAATAAATGTCCAGATCACTAAATCCTGTTCCTAGGACAGGTCATAAAGTCACAACTGCCAGTGGGAAGTGGTGGTGAGTCATGCTGTCACTACAGGTTCCTATATACGAAACCTATCATCAAAATTAGTGCCTTGGGGAGAAAAGCGTGTCCACATGTATGTATGTATGAATGTTTGTGTTATTGCAGGCCAGCTGCAGGTGATATGCCCTCAAGACAGAGGTAAGTAATAGACTACCTCCCTTAAAACACTTTTCATTCATCTCCTCTCAGTTGTGGGCTTTTTGTGAGATAAGTTTGCCTGGGGCGACCGCAACAGGAAGGATGATAAGTAATGTGTGTTTTGTGCTTCCCCTCCAGTCAACATTGTGAAAATTAGTATAAATAATCCTTCACATACACGTAACACATTCACAACAACAAACATCTTTATAGGGTCTCTTTGTTTTCAGACTCCTCTGTGAAGAATCTGTTAGACTATAACAGGTCGAGGTCAAACACGCACTTATTTAAACAGCTGCTCTCTCTCTTTCACTCTCTATTTTTCTCTTTTGGCCTTTTTTTCTTCCTAAACTGGCTTCTTATCTCACTCTTTCTTTGTCTCTTTCTGTCGTTTGTACTAATAATTCATGGGAGTTTCACTTGGCCTCTCTATGACTTTTTCTGAGAACCTGCCTATAGGAATGCATCCACACACACACACACACACACACACACACACACACATGCACACACACAGAGGAAATGCCAGACTCACTGTGTTGGACATGCAACAGGTAGTAAACATAATGTAGCAAGAGCTGCTATTAGTATGGCTTTCAGAACACAACAGGTGTCCAGGGTACAGACAAAGAGCAGCTTTATAGTCAGATACACACACTCACACACACACACACACACACACGCATACACGCACACACACACGCACACATGCACATACACACACACACATACATTGGCACCAGATCCTGAAATAAACACAATTTTGGAACAATGTGGAATAAAATGGGTACAAAACACATCACACGCACACACACACACAAACATAATGAACACATTATCTGTGCACATATCTGTATATCTGTACATCTTATACATTACACATTAGCATCATATTTATTATAATGAGTTATATGAGTCTGACTTAATTGAGTCTGACTTTTTTGAATATGTTTGTACATATAAAGAGGATTGAGTTTCCAGTCAACATAGGCATGAAGTACTAGTTATTCATTTTCTTTTTCGAGGAGATATGAGATAATCTACATACATAAGGAAGAGGAATTTAAAATAAGAGAAAAAAAACAAGAGGATCCAAAACAGTAGAAAATAAGAACCATAAATAACAAGATCGAATAACAATATTTACACCTTAATGAGAAAAGGAGATAGACACACCAAAGAAGCTGCTGGTGTTCTCAGAACACTGGACTGACCACCCAAGAGTCTGGTAAACTTGGATCCTGAGAAACAGAAAATGCAACCAGTTTGTAAGATTGAACTTTAGAGGCTATCTTCCCGTAGAATGAATTTCTTTCCATCCATTTGTTTGTACTTACAGGCATTTGTTAAGCCTTCGATCAAAAACAAATCGCCAACTCATTTACATCCCCACTTGCACTGATCTTGCACATCGCTTAACTGCTGGCTGTACATTCTGCCTTCTGTTTCCTCCAAAGGTCTCAAATCAGTCATTAAAAACTTTCTTCAGACCCCAGATGTCTAGTTTTGGAGTTCTGGTACAAAAATACTCTTTTTTTCTCTGTTTTTTTTCCTTTTCTTAGTAAGAGCTTTTTAACCTGCTTGCTTACTTTTATCTTTTTTGCTTCTTACATAATCAGACATTTCTTCTCCTGCTTTGCAAAGTAATCAGTCATTTCCTCCCCTGCCTCACCATACACTAGGCATTCAGGCATCTAGCAGCAGGTATTGACATTCATGGTTCTTTACTGTAAACTCCTAGCAGTAGATTTTACTGCTAACTGTGACTGAGTTTCATTCTTATTTTCATTTTTGTTGCTCATTGTTACTCTGATAGGAGTCATTGGTTATCACTGGCTTATCTGATATGTCTGATACTTCTGTCATGGGCTGCTTTTTTCCTCTTTGTCTGCATTCGATTTTCCTAAATGGTAAAATAATATCCTTTTTATATTGCTTTGTGCTTGTCTTGCTATCCAGTATTGACTCGAGGAGGACGGGTTCCCCTTTTGAGTCTTGGTTCCTTTCGAGGTTTCTTCCTCTTGCTCTGAGGGTATTTTTTTACTTGCCACTGGCTCGCTCACTGGGGGCTGATCTGTGACATCATCTCTTGTGAAAGGTCCTGTACAAATAAACCTTGACTTGACTTCTTGATAGCTACACATACTTTCAGACCCACAGTGTTGAGTTGTCTTCTCCCAGTGGTAGAATGCACAGAACCACCTGTGGATGTTTTCAGATCTAAAGCCAGATTGTAGCTTGATGTTTTCCTCTCCTTCAAAGATGAAACCTTTAAGTACTTCTGTTTCAGTGCTCTACCAGGGCTTGCATGGTTGTTAGGAGTCCCATTTCCTCTCCACCTTACATCTTAATTTGAACTCCAGTTATGGAAACTGCTGTTTATACACATACACTATATTGCCAAAAGTATTAGCTCGTCAGATGTTGGACGAGAAGGCCTGGCTCACAGTCTCCACACTAATTCATCCCAAAGGTGTTCTATCGGCTTGAGGACTCAGGACTCTGTGCAGGCCAGTCAAGTTCTTCTGCACCAAACTCGCTCATCCATGTCTTTAAGGACCTTGCTTTGTGCACTGGTGTGCAGTCATGTTGGAACAGGAAGGGGCCATCCCCAAACTGTTCCCACAAAGTTGGAAGCATGAAATTGTCCAAAATCTCTTGGTATGCTGAAGCATTAAGAGTTCCTTTCACTGCAACTAAGGGGCCGAGCCCAATTCCTGAAAAACAACCTGACACCATAATCCCTCCTCCTCCAAACTTTACACTTGGCACAATGCAGTCAGACAAGTACCATGCTCCTGGCAACCGCCAAACTCAGACTCATCCATTGGATTGCCAGACGGAGAAGCGTGATTCGTCACTCCAGAGAACACATCTCTACTGCTCTAGAGCCCAGTGGTTGTGTGCTTTACACCACGGCATTTGATGCATTGCATTACGCTTGCTCATGTAAGGCTTGGATGCAGCTGCTCAGCCGTGGAAACCTGTCATTTTACGTGGCCTACCACTTCGTGGCTGAGTTGCTGTCGTTCCCAATCGCTTCCACTTTGTCATAATACCACTGACAGTTGTCTGTGGAATATTTAGTAGTGAGGAATTTTCACGACTGGACTTGTTGCACAAGGGGGCATCCTATCATGGTACCATGCTGGAATTCACTGAGCTTCTGGAAGCGACCCATTCATTCACAAATGTTTGTAGGAGCAGTCTGCATGCCTAGGTGCTTGGTTTTATACACCTGTGGCCATGGGAGTGATGGTGAAGATGGTGAACTGAATGATTTGGATGGGTGAGTGAACAGTTTTGGCAATATAGTGTATTTCAATTTTACTTTCCCCTTCCAGTGCAAGTGGATTATGTTTTCCTATCTCATCAGAAATATCTAAATGACAACAAACAAAAAATGAGCAAGCCAGCTGAGGTGTGTGTTGGGTAGTTGTTTATGTAAATGTCTCTGTGAGGTTAAACATAATGTCAGTCAGATATTGGGAGTGTTCTGTTATGAGGACACAGCTGGAACCTGTTGCTTTCAATAAGCTCAGTCCACATATTACCTAGTTAGCTATGCAAGTTAATTGTAGCTGCTAGTAGCTAACGTTACCTAGACTAATGACTTGCTTTTCATCTCAACATCAACACTAAGTAAATTAAAGTAGTTGCACACTATGAAACTTTCAGTTTAAGATGATCTGCTTCAACCAGGACACAGCAATAGAATCACACAGCATAGCTGCTACTTACAGGTGGCTATTGGGGTTGTGATGCTAATAAAGGTGGAACTGGTGCTCTCTTCAGTCTCTTCAATGAAAAGCTTCAATGACAGCTTTGAGCAACTGTCCGGAGTGAATTGTGCAGAATTTGAATGAAAGTTTTCCAGGATCCTGTTACAGCACTAAAGTTCCTGGTCACCAGCTTGTTTTGTGTTTTTTTCCACTTTAAATGGTGCTACAGTTCTAGTATGTCTAAAGGACATTTAGGGTGGAAGGGACATTTGATTAAGAAGCTGGTGTACATCAACTATGTACCACTGTATGAAAGTGCCGACATCCCCTTCACAGCCTGGAATGGTAAATTTCCCCATATAGTCTGTCGTTTTCATTGCTGTTGATGTGGTTGTATGTAAATGTTAGTGTGTATATATTTAAAGAATTAAATACTGATATATTGGATGTTATACTTTTATTTTGTTTTGGAAGTCTTTGTGTCATGTCCTGTTAAATATGTCTTTGTTTTTTTTCTGACATGAAAAATGAATAACTGGGACTTGCTTGCTGGTCTGAGTGAAAATGCAATAAATAAACAAATAAGAGATGCAAACTCTTTACATGAAAAATAAATGCAGGCGTCGGCGACTGGAAACATACACACGCACACACATACATACACAAGCTCTTTAATCAAGCCTAGTGTGTCTGTCAGTGACCCACTGAGCACAAACAGATCTCTGGAGAGGAAGACAAGACCAAACACAACCTGCCGTGTCTCATACACACACACTCACACACAAACACATACACACACCTGGCACGCAAGCAGAGATATACGTTTGAAGTCTGATCTGTTATGAAACCATGTTAACATTAGATGAGCTACAAGATGCATTAAAATGCCATGTTAGATTTAAAGCTGAATTGATGAGTTCTGCAGAAAGAAAGAGAGAGAGAAAGAGAGAGAAAGAGAGAGAGAGAGAGAGAGAGAGAGAGAGAGAGAGAGAGAGCAAATTTCATAGATTTATAGATAAGATGAATAAATCATCTTAATCTCTTATAATTTTCACTGCCGTAACTAACTGATTGTACTTTTGAATGAATATGTTTTAGCAACAGTCAAATTCGCCAGTGTACAGCAGCCTGTCCAAGGGGCTGTAAACTATGAATAAAACACCTCATCATTATACTAAATTTGCCCCTAGATGTTTCACTTTGGACTGCTTCGTGAGCGATGATCTGTCAGAAGGTCATTTACTTATTTTAAGTCTAAACAGAATGTTTAATTCTAAAGGATTAGGGCTGAGAGAGAAAAATACATAAAAAAATAATTCTGACTCTTGCTGGTACACAAAGCAGCACACAAACCTCATAAATAGACTTTGGTGGGAAAAAGTGAGTCCCTCTTCATCAGCTTGTTTAGCAAAATTTTATTTGGTGGTGCAGTTATTTACTGGTGCCTGTACAAGCTGTAGCTAGTTTAAAATTAAGAAGCTGGTTAATAGAAAAACAACTTCAGCCTCCTTTAAAGATAAACATCAATCATGTCCCACTGACAGTTCGGCTCCTTGGGGAAGGGAATGAAAAGTTCCGATATCCTCTTCACAGCCAGGAACGATACATTTCCCAGCGTAATCTGCCATATTCATTGCTGTTGTTGGCAAGCACCCCTCACGACACAGTTGTATAAGCAGAACTTGCATGTTGTATTTTGCATACAGCAACAATGGTATTTTGTTCATATTGTGCAGTCCAATCATGAAAGAGTGGGAGAGAGAGACAGAAAGACAGAGAGACAGAGAGATAGAGAATGAAATTTGGCTTCATTTGGCTCTTGTCCAAGAATTAGTCACCTCCAAGTTGAAAATGACGATATAGGCTTGGCATGTGTGTGTGAGTGTGATGTAGATTAACTTAACAGGTAGGCTGATACATGTGGGCAGGACAAGCCCTGAGGGCCTGCAGCTCTTCTTAGATCTGAATCAGTGTGGGTCATTTACACTGCTGATGACGCACACACACACACACACACACACACACACATGCACATGCGCTTGTACACACATACAGGCAACTAAGCCAAAATGTCATTTTAAGTGTATTTTCTGCTGTTTCCTTATTAAACCCTTAAGACATAAACAATGTAATTTTGGGAGGTTTGTTGTGAAACGCTCCATTCTAGAGTCAGACTTTTTCATAGTGGTGGTGATAGGAATCAGGCGTTTAAAGCATTTAATGGCACTTAAAGCTCCCATAACGTTTTTATGTGAAAATGGTTATGAATATGTTGCCAGATACCTGAGACATTGTTTTAAAGATAGTTCTGAGGTGAGCTTTTGGCCTACATTCGTTGTGGACAGGTACATGCAGTGTGTTGTAAGGCAAAATAGCCCTTAGAATTATTAGAATTAAATATAACTTGGCAAAAGTATGTGGACACCTATACATCTCAATCATATAAGCTTGTTTGACACCCCTTTGCAAAACCATGGGCATTCATATGGAGTTGCCCCCTCTTTGTGGTTATAACAACCTCCAATCTTCTAGAAAGTCTTTTTACAAGATTTTGGAGTGTGCCTGGGGGAATTTGCATGCATTCAATGAAAAGAGCATTTGTGGGGTCAGGCACTGATGTTGGACAAGAAAACCTGGCTCACAATCCACTTTCCAAACCATCTGAAAGCTGGTTAGTGAGGTTGTGGTCATGGATTTGTGCTGGCCACTGGAGTTCCACCACACCAAACTCAATCAAATTATGTCTTTGTGGAGCACAGGGACACAGTAACACTGGAACAAGAAAGGTTCTTCACCAAACCGCTGCACAAAGTTGGAATGTCTTTGCATGCTGTAGCATTAACATCATCCGTTAGTGGAATCAATGGGTCAAAGAACAAACCCTGAAAAAGAGCAGATCATTATACCCACTTCTCCAAACTTTACTGTTGGCACTACGCATTTTGGTAGGAATTAATCCACCAAACTCTGATTCATCCACCAGACTGCCAGATACCAAAACGTGATTCATCATTCTAAAGAACACGTTTTCACTGCTCCAGAGTCTGGTGGCAGCACTTTACACCACTCTAGCCAACGCCTGGCATTGCACATAGTGATCTTAGGTTTGTGTGCAGCTGCTCGGTCATGAAAACCAATTTCATGAAGCTCCAAAAGGGCAGTTCTTTTGGCCCTTTGTGTGGTCTACTGCTTAATGGTTGAGCTGTGTTTGTTCCTAGACACTTCCATTTCACAATAGTAACACTTACACGTGTCCAGGGCAGATCTATGAAGACAGAAAATTTACTGGGAATGTGTATCCATAGAGATTGCAAGGCTACGTGCTTGATTTTATAAACCTGTAAGCATTAGCCCGAGCTCATACTCATACTTTTGGCTATATATTAGTGCTGGTAAATTTGGATCATAAGTAAAGTAACTGTATTTGCACTGTAGACGTCACAATGGTAAGTGTCTCTACATTGTATCAGTTTACATCAAATCACTTTGAATTACTTTGTTTACATCTCTGAATTATACAGAATTCCCCTTTTGAGTAATATGGTACACATGGTACTTTATTAATAAACTAACTATTTATTTTGATATTTTATTCAATTGACCAGAAAATTCTGCCTGTTGACTGACTACTACCAGAAGCTCCTCTTCAGACTGCTGTTTGAGTTATGGAGGTACAGTTCAGCTTTGTTCACAGCTGGCAGGGTTTTGACACATTCTTTCTCTCCCTCAAGTTTTGATACTGATCCCCTAAAGGGACATTTAAATCATTTCACTAAAAGCGTTTGCCAGAAACTTCTCTGAGCATGCTTTCGTGTATCTGAAAGAACCTGGCATGGGAATGGAGCTGATGTGCATGCAAATGCTTGTGAATGATTCTTGCAAACTTTCAGGTGCTCACCTGAAAGCTGCCATATTCTTACAAAAACAAGTCGACCTTAGGTCTGACTAAGTCTGATCCGAAAGGTACAATAAAGTTCATTTAATCAGGAGCAACAAAGCAGAGCCTTCTCAGTGCCACATTTGGGTCTGGATTGTCAGACACAAAGGGAGCTAAATTAATATAAACAGGCGAGATGGAAGTCTGTGTGGCCAATTGCGTTTTATTCTCACATTTAAAGTTTGTGAAGTGCTATTCTACACTGCAAATGTTCCATAACCAAGGACTTGACCTTGTCTGTGTGCAGAAAGCATCTAAAAGTCCACACATGTTAAAGGTGCTGAAAATATGCAGATAGTGAAGAGTGAATATGACCAGCTTTTGAAGAGTGAATATGACCAGCTTAGGGCTTTTAGCAATCTCGAATTCTGTGTGTGTGTCTGTGTGTGTGTGTGTGTGTGTGTGTGTGTGTGTGTGTGTGTGTGTGTGTGTGTGTGTTCATACTTTGGGGTAATAAATCTTCCAAGCATACCTCTGCAATGTCCAGGCAGAGCATGCGGTTGGAGGGATGGGTTGAAATATTAACAGGGGGCAGAAGGATGGAGTGATGGAGAGGAGGAGTAAAACAGCTGAGCTCACTCCTACAGCAGGATATTTCTTTTTTCCCTGAAGAATGCAGGACCGTACAACAACAAAATGGGAGGAAAAAATGGTAAAAAGACCAAGCAGGCTTCTGCTCACTTTTTCCACTGTCTTTTTTCCTTCTTTTTTTTCCAGACTTCAAAAACTAAACTCTTTCAGTCCACTAAAACATTTCCAAAATGCTGTCGCCCCATACAAACCCCTTTATAAATACTCAATATATTTCTGCTTGACTTCCAATAAGAACTAGTCTGTTTCCCTCTCTCTATGTGCCAACAGCAGGACCACTGTTATTATCTAATTCAGCCAGTTATTACAGAGAGAGTATCAACTTTCACTGCACACTCTGATGCTGACACTGAGAGAGAGAGAGAGAGAGAGAGAGAGAGAGAGAGAGAGAGAGAGCAGAAGCAGTAGCTAAGAAATCTTTTAATGTTGGATTTTATTATCTCAGTGGTGCTTGCCAGTAAAGATTACTCAAATTAATTGAATTGTAAAAGAGAGGAGACAAAGAGAGAGAGCAAGAAAAGAGGGGAAAAAGCAATACAGACAGAAAGAGAAATAAAAAAGATAGAGAGCAATGCAGATAGAGAAAGAAACATAGGAAGAAATAAGAAGAAAGGAGAAAACAGAACAGAGTGAGAAAGAGAAAATTGTAGCAAAAGAGAGAGAGAGCAAAAGAAAGGGAGAAGAAAGAAAAGAGGAAAAGAGAATACGAGGGAGAGCAAGAGAGGGAGGGATAAGGGATAAGCCTCAGATAAAGAGGGAGAAAATGTAATACAGAGAGAAAGAAAAAACAAGAGCGAGCAAGAAAAAAAGAAGAAAGAGAGAAAGGTGGAGAAATAAAGAGAAAAATGCAGAGAAAAAAAGAAGGAGGGAGACAGAATGACTAGAGCAGTGTTAAGACTAGAGCAACCCTGGTCCTGGAGGCACACTGCCCTGCACCTTTTAGTACCTTCCCTGCTCCCAACACACCTGATTCAACTCATCAGCTCATTAACCCTTTCAGAGCTGCAGAGGGCGTGTTAAAGCAGGGAATGCATTAAGATGTGCAGGGCAGGGTGCCTCCAGGACCAGGGCTGAGAAACAGTGGACTAGAGGAAGTAAGAAGGAAAAAGTGAAAGAGGGAGAGAAAAAGAAATATATAGAGACAGAGATAGACAGGACAGAACGAAAGCAATAGAGACTGTAGCTGAGTTTCCTTCAAATCTTGGAATGCAAATGTTATGCACATTAACAACATTCTGGCAGAAAAAAATGCTAATTAAGTCGTGTTTTCATCCATTGCAGTTATGCAAAGAAACTTTAGATGGTGTATGTTACCATGATTAGGGGTTGCATCAAAACAAACAAGATGGAGAGATTTAACTGGGCTACTCCTTTAGACTGACCTTTACAGACATTCACCATCTTTTTATGACCATGTAGCTCCAACACATCAGGCATGACGAGAATGAGGCCTGTAATCTCTGTGCGCCTCACACAACTTCCAGCTTCACAAAGTAGAAGATGTCTTCTTATTTAAATTTCTCGTTCCACCTTAAATTGAGCCAACAACACTTTTTAAACTGGAACGGGAAATTCAGATAAGAAGCGAACATTAATCCTGTTCCACCAGAACATGAACGCAATAGACAGTTGTGGGATCACATTGTGCAGAGCGTTTTTTTGAAAGAGCTTCAGATTTAGCATTTCAGAATGTCTAAAGCAGGCTTCCTAAAGCCATGATCTAACCATCTGTATAACGGGTTGTTTACTGTCATGTGATTCTGATGCCATGCGAAACCCAGATGGAGCCTGTACTGTGCTAATTTAAACAATATTATGAGAGAAAGGTACAAATCGAAAGTCACAACATATGTTGGATGTGATGCTAATGTTATGAAAAGACTCCCTTTGGTACCAAGGTGCTCCACAATGATTGTCATTTTGGGTTTTTTTATTGTCCTGTGTATTAACCAGCAACATACATTCAACTTTGCCATGTCTCTCATTAATGTTATGGCTGATTAACTGTGCAAAGTAGCAAACACTCGCTGCTCCTGACCACACGAGGCTTCAGCCATTTATTCACCAGTTTTCCCATTCCACCTTATATGATGTAGGAGTCATACCTGGCACATGCTGCACTATTTACAGTGGAACAGGAAAACTGGGGAATAAAAAGCTGACTGCAGCCTTGTGCTGTTGTGTTGTATTTTGCTCAGTTTTTCTGTGGTTGCTGTGGCTGTCCACTGGTGACAGATTTAAAACAACAGCTACGAGAAACACTACTAATTCAAACAAGAAGCCGATAAATAGGAAGCTGCCTTCAGCTTCATCCCGACCGCAGACAAAGACGCAGCTATTTTTTGCTGCTTTTTTGATCAAAATCATGCTTTTTTTCCTCCCTCATAAACAACAGCTTCTGCTACTTGATAAAAGCTCCTTGTGGTTTCTCAGTTAAACTGATTTTGAACAACTGTAAACAATGTAAAACCACAGGTGTTTAAAGAGCTTGTGATTCTGCTTATGTATAAAATCACTTCCTGCCCTCCATCTGCAATTCATGCCATAACAACACAGTCACTTGGCATAATTTGCATGCAGTCTCCATTGTTTCCAGTCACCGGTCACCCATGCCCACTGAAGAAAATAGCCACTGCGATATACAAGCTGGCCTTGTGTGTGGAGTGTCGGGTCGTGGGCAAAGTGTTTGATGTGAGTGTGAAACAAAAACAAAAAAACATTGTGTATACACACTGTGTGCCAAGCAATCAGATCAGGTGGAACTGATTCGTGTGAATTTGTAGCTTGAAACATCATCATTTATGTGAAAAACCCTTTTTCATTAGCCTTTTTTCACAGTTCAACTTTAGCGATATTCTAACTTTTTNGTATACACACTGTGTGCCAAGCAATCAGATCAGGTGGAACTGATTCGTGTGAATTTGTAGCTTGAAACATCATCATTTATGTGAAAAACCCTTTTTCATTAGCCTTTTTTCACAGTTCAACTTTAGCGATATTCTAACTTTTTCATCTTATCCTCGTGTGCTCTTTTTGGGATATTTGGGTGTTTCATTAAATTTCAGACTTCTTCGATCTTCAATTATTTTTTTTTTTTTTGCACATTTTCAAATTGCAAAAGTTGGTGAATGGAAAACTCACTACAGAATGCAAGAGAAGGAGGGGGCAAGGGTAATACAGAGAGAACTAGAGAAAAAAGTGTGAGAAAGAGAGCAAAAGAGAGAGAGAGAGCAAGAGAAGAGCAGGAGAAAAAGAGATATAGGGAAAAAAGGCCAAGAGGAAAGAAAAGGAGATGGAGAAAGAGAGAGAGCGGAAGAGAGTGAGAGAGAGAGAACAGTACACCAGTAGCTAAGAAAAGCAAACACACTGGATTTTTCTTTCCTTTTCTGGACTACTAGGACAAACACCCAATGAAACCTGATGCACAGCAGCAATTTAGTGAGCTTCTCTCAACGCCCCCCCCCCCACAAAATCCTCCAATCCCCCCGAAACACCACCCCGCCAATCTCATCATGGTCTTGACACCAGCATCAACAGTGCATATGAAACAGTAGTTGTTGGAGGGAGGACCCAGGATTTATTAGCACTAATCCAAAGGGAGCCAGCATTGAGGCCTGGTGCTTAAAAGCCCACATATCTGGCATGAGATCGGAGTTTGGAGAGCTATGCGCGTGAGAGGGAGTGTGCGATTTGGTATTCTGGCTGTGCTGGGTAGGGCCCAGATGTCTCTGGCATTCTGGACTGGATTGGCCTAAACAAAACCAGAAAAACAGGAAGGGATTGAAAGAAGTGAGGGAATGAGTAAAGAAGCAGGGTTTCATATTCTGTACGATCTCCGAATATAAATATAAAGAAATGGTCCAGAATAAAGATGAAGAAAAAGTGTCTAAAACTAAGATGGAGAAGAGGCTGCAGAATAAAGATGGATAAAAAGCTTCACATTGAAGATGGAGAAAAGGGTTCATAACAAAGGTCACCTCACACCACATGTATTACATAGTGTCCAAAAAATCTGAAACCTTATATTGCGAAGTATTCCCACACTGTGCCATTACTGAGCATTCTTCCTGGTTACCACTGACTGTTACTCTGATGCTGACCTTGCTTGTTTCTCGTGTACTCTTTCGTCTTTTGCCCTCTTGTTTTGGTTGCCCTTCTTATTGTCCATTTGGTTTTATGACTCTTTTAAGCCTTCTCCTTTTGATATGTTTGCTTGGATTCTCTTGTTCAACTACACTGCTGCATTGTTAACAATAAATCCTCGCTTTGCCTTCAGCTCAGCGTGCGTCAATTCTAGTTTGTCAAACCTGACAGAGTGAAACATGAAGAAAATGGTTGATGTTTTGGGGTCTTGATCCTGAATGAAGGTTAAGTAGAAGGTCCAAAATAAAGGTCTTGGGGTTCAACAGTCACTATTGAAAGGAAGGTAGCTCTGTATATATGTGTGTGTGTGTGTGTGTGTGTGTGTGTGTGTGTGTGTGTGTGTGTGCGTGTGTGTGTGTGTTTTATAAAGACGGCCTCAGCTGGTCATTGTGTTCATCTCTAGCATCATGGGGAAGCATGATAATCCTGACTTTATGAGGAGCACACACATACTGTGCTGTCTATATGCACGCACACACACACACACACACACACACAGTCTCATCACACTCCCACTCACGATTAGCAGCACAAACACACTATCAGATGTGATTAATCACTCCATTCCCGCTTACAGAACACATTAGATGTTATCTACTTTATTGTCATTACTACCTTTGTTCCCTGTAACACATCTTCCTTTTTCTCCAGAAGGTGTACACTGTCACTCCTTTACATTCACTCCCCCTCTCTTTATCTGTTTCTCTCCCCTGTAGTTGTTGCCATCTGTCTGAATTCAGTGTGATAAAGAACAGCAGCACCATACTCACACACATACAAACACACACACACACAAACACACACACATATACACACACGCTGGACAACTAAGGAGCTCAGTGAGTAACAGGTCAGCCTCCGTCACTAACAACAATAAAGACTTTATACTGTAGAGAGTGAGACAGAGAGAGAGAGAGAGAGAGAGACAGACAGACAGACAGACACATAGAATGGCAAAGAAAGCATGACCACGAGAGACTACGAGAGAGAGAGAATGGGAGCGAGAGAGATATGAAGAAATACAGAAGGAGAGAGAAAGGAACCAGTAAGAAGACTCATGTAGACAGATACACTAAGAGAAAGAGAGAGATGAAGACAGATGAAATGAGAGAGAAATAAACAAAAATAAAGTGAAAAAGTCTATGTGAGAGGTGATTGTGTGGAAGAAAGAAAAATAAAGAAATTAAAAAAGAGAAATAAAGAGATACACAGAATAAAGAAATGGGGAGAGAGGGTGAAAATGAGAAGGAATATATGAGTAAAAGAGAGAGAGAGAAAGAGGGATAGAACACCACTAATACAGAAAATTAAATCTGTCTGAACTCTTACTGTGTTAATTATACACAGTAGCCCCGCCCACTTCCTGGCCATCTGCCATCCAATCACAGCTCACACCAACTACCGCCAACCGTTTAAATTAGTGGCAGTATCCATAGCGACACACCAGGGTGGCAGCTGAACGAGGAGCAGAGTGAGGTGGGCGGGGTTAAGCCTTATGCTCCAGACATCACCACATGACTGACACTTACACATTAACGTCTCCATAGAAACGACTTCTGCCCTCGTGATGAAACCAGAGAGCAGTTAATGTTTCACTGCTTGATACAACACACACACTCATTCAAAGAGTGGAAGACTGGCACACAAGGCACAGAGAACCAACCTTTAGAACTGTGAGAACCTTTAGGACACAGATACTAAGCCATGTGTACACATGTCTGCGGGAGACAAGAGAAGCACATGTATTATCTTCATTTAAGTTTCCCACAAGGTATTTCCTCATGAACACCCTTTACAGTTGCATAATTAGAACATAAGTTGTGGAACAAGCTGTACTATCAAAATCATTTTCATCATGACTGAGGAAGGAAGGAAATATTATAGCAACAGAGGGCTCAAATACCAATATACAAATCTTAAATGAACAATGAAATATTTGGGGCATAATAATTCACAGCAGTGGCATAACTTTCAATGAATGGGAGGAATAACAACATAATTTGCTTGCTTTCTCACTGTTTTTGTGTTTCAAGCAAGGTGATGCACTCAAATATTGGCATAAACTGCTGGTAGTGGGGAGCGGACAAATAACAGGCATCCTGAAATCTTATTAGGCCCCTCATATTCACTCCAGTTTCCATTCCACCTGTGTTTACTGTGTGTTAGAACTTCATGTGTGACAGCTAATACATTGATTTGGATTAAGACCACAGTGATAATGACCATAGTATACTAAAGTATACTAAACTCAGCAAGATGGTCACAGTAACTGGAGGACAAGGAGTGCTGTGGACCTCCATATAGCTTACATCCACCACCTTCCTAAAAAGTGGACCTGCATTTGTGGATGAATAGGTTAAATATGGAACATCCACCCAAACATGTATACAAGAAATGGTTCGGTTACGAAGCTCCAGCAAACCAGACGCGTCACAGCTAGCTTTCTCATTTTGCATAGCATAAAAGTTAATGTCATATGCAACTGTCAGATGAACTTGCAGCACTTTGCATGTGAGAGAAAGGCTGTCTGGCAGTCAATGAATTATGCACATCAACATAATGTTGCCCTGTATATACAGTGAAAGAGCTTCCACAATACTGGTGACATTAAAACGAATGTACAACTGTACAGCCATGACTTACAGAATAACCCAATTCTTAGTTAGTTCCATCAACCATGCTAGAAAAAACAGTTTAGAACAGCATAAACCAGCATAGACCAGCACAGATCATCACAAACCAACATAAACCAGTATAAACCAGCATAGACCATCATACACCAGCATAACCCAGTACAAATCAGCATCAACCAGCATAAACCAGCATAAACTGGCATAAACCATCATAGACCAGCATAAACCAGCATAAACCAGCATAAACCAGTATAAACCAGCATAGACCATCATACACCAGCATAACCCAGTATAAATCAGCATCAACCAGCATAAACCAGCATAAACTGTCATAAACCAGCATAAACTGGCATAAACCATCATAGACCAGCATAAACCAGCATAAACCAGTATAAACCAGCATAGACCATCATACACCAGCATAACGCAGTATAAATCAGCATCAACCAGTATAAACCAGCGGAAACTGTCATAAACCATCATAGACCAGCATAAACTAGCATTAACCAGTATAAACCAGCATAGACCAGTATAGTCCAGCATGAACCAGCTGAGATGAGCATGAAATGCTCTGTAAATCTGTGATTTAGATTGAAAAGCATTCTAAGTGGTGTAAAAGCATTTGTCACGTTTGTGCCATCTCATACCAAAATCAAAAATAATCACGCTCCCTTAATAAAACGCTCCTTAGTATAGTCACCGAATATACACTGCACATATCAAACAAATCCAACAATAAACTAAAAAGTTTTGTTATTAACAGAGAATAACAGCCTTAAACATGTGCAATTTATCCATTTTTATTTACTTCCCGCATGACCAATTTAGGCCAAAGTTCTTTCTCTGATGCTCGATGTGCACTTGAAAGCAACATGAGAGATGGACAGAGAGAGACAGTGATTGCAAGTGACCATTGCAATCTATGACATCATTTCCTGATCTGAATCCTCTCATGTTCGAAAAACCCCACTTATTGTTGAAAAAAGAAAGAAAGAAAGTAATGTAGGAAGTTTTTTCTTCCCACACTGTCTGAGTTAATACAAAGGCCCAGTCATGTGAACCTACATCTCCCAAGACTGAAACACAGATTACAAACAGAGATCTACAAGAACACAAGCACTAGGACACAGTTCGCACACTGCAATAAAACACTGCTCATACAAGATGGAAAGACCCGTATTTACCAGACAGCTCAGGACAGCTCAGGACAGACCTGCTGGGCTAAGGTCAACTCCACATCGTCAGAATGGTCATTGTACAACTTTAAAACTGATCCTAGACCACCATTCTTACTCTGAGAAGTGAGTGTGACCGCAAACAACCTGATTAAGGTGGGTTAATTCCAATAACAGCTGTGTTTTTACTCAAAAACGGAGATCAACTCCATTCAAAATGGGGCAGCAAATGCCAGAAACCTAAGTAACTTAAGTGTAGTAAAAAAGTGTAGTGTAAATGGCAGAAATATCCCTTAACCAAAAAGAATCGAACAGAGTGCTGTCCTGTTACAATACTTGTAATGTGCTGAATTCGCCAAAAACAACACAAACAAAAGAAAAAACAAGCAGCACTTATACTATGTGTTGAAATATATGTATTGGACTCACAGATAAAATACAAATGTTTCAGCACTTCAGCCTTCCTCAGCATGCACATGATATGCACACTGCTATATAGACCAAACAGGGCTATGCCCCACTTAGCAACATCACCAACAGGTCACAGTGATAATGACCATACAAGTATACTAAACTCAGCAAGATGATCAAAGTAACTGCAGGACGAGGAGTGCTGTGGACCTCCATATAGCTTACATCCAGAAGAGGACCTGCATTTGTGGATGAACAGGCTAAATATGGAACATCCACCGGACGCGTCACAGCTAGCTTTCTCATTTTGCATAGCATAAAAGTTAATGTCATATGCAACTGTCAGATGAACTTGCAGCACTTCCTGTGTGAGAGAAAGGCTGCTTGGCAGTCAATGAATTATGCACATCAATATAATGTTGCCCTGTATATACAGTATAAGAGCTTCCACAATACTGGTGACATTAAAGTGAATAAATACAGACACGACTGTACAGCCATGACCTACAGAATAACTCAATTTCTTAGTTAGTTCCATCAACCATGCTAGAGAAAACATTGTCATCACCAACAGGTCACAGATATAACACTTCATCCTACAAAACTGTCTGTACAATCAAGTACAAGAACCGTACATGCTGAGGAAGGCTGAAGTGGTTGTGTATTGTTATCTGTGAGTCCAATACATATTTTGTATATTATACAAGTTCTGTTCATTTTTTCTTTAATTAAAATTAACCCTTAACCTGCTATTATACTTCAAAAGAAACCAATGTTTTGCAATATAAATAATTTCTCAATTACAGCTCTTTTAAATAAGCAGAACAATTATGCCAGAAATCCATATCCAAAATCAATCAGACTGAGGAAAAAGGTATGCAAGCCAAAATTCTCAGTGCCTCCACAAGTTTACGATCAAGTGTCCTTACCAGCTCCCTTACAGTCTGGTAAGGAAACTGCACTGCTCGGGACAGAAAGGCTGTCCAGCCTGTGATCAAGACTGCACAGTACATTTCAGGAGCTGCCTTCCCCTCATTACAGGACATTTACCACGCTAGGGTCAGGAGGAGGTCATCACTCAACATTATCAGAAACCACAACCCTTTTTTCACACTTCTACTGTCAAGTAGAAGCTTCAGTGTGAAGTCTAGTACAACAAGAATGACCAACAGCTTTGATCCACAAGCCATCACTGCCCTGTCCCATCAGTCTGACTGGTTGAACAGTGTTTCACACACACACATTATTTACTGAACCCACTCAACTCTACATATACTCACCAGTCACTTTATTATGTATCTACACTCATTGTCTCTTTTAAAAGCTCCACTTACCATATATGAGCACTTTGTAGTTCTACAATTACACACTGTCCAGATGGACACATAGTCCATCTGTTTCTCTGCATACTTTATTAGCCCACTTTCACTGTTCTTCAGTGGTCAGGACTCCCACAGGACCACCACAGAGCAGGTATTACTTGGGTGCTGGATCATTCTCAGCACTGCAGTGAACTGACGTGGTGGTAATGTGTATTGTCCTGGTGTGAGTGGATCAGACACAGCAGTGCCATAGCATGTTCTCCCATCCATCCAAACAATGTCCTTCAAGCCAAACAACATGATGACAATCGAGATGACGGAGCAGTTATGCTCCATCAAATACAACATTTTCACAAATGCTCCAAAAACAGATCAAACTGGGCTACAAACTGATCTAACTAAATTCTAGCTTTTGTGAAAGCACACAGAGTTTTTAGCTTCTCAATTAAGTGATGAAGATCTTCACACTACTTTCACTTTTCCAAAATGGACAGTAGTCCAGTGTCCCTGTCTGTCCATTCTGCTGGGAACAAGGAATCCGATCTTATTTACATATAGGGCTATCCAGCCTGTTTGTTTTGTCCTTCGTTTAGTGGAGCTGCATCTCCAAATCTGTTGTAAATCAGCTGAGATCCCAGCTGTAAGTAAAAGACTTTGCAATGTGTCAACTGACTGAGTTATGGAGATCAGAGCTGTATGTGAAATTTTCAGCTCCTGAAATGAGGTGGAAGAAATTCCTTCACATTTGTGAGAACTAAAAGAATGTCTAAATGAAAATGTTCTGCCCATCTTTTCTGGCCAACAGTTTGGCAAAATTCCAAAAGAAACTACACCGTGTCCATTTCACATCTCTAGTCTTGTCTCTAGTCTAATCTTGTCTTGTATCACTACAACCTCAATGTAAGTTTTGTCATGTGATTTCTGCCTAATGCTAAAATAAATACATAAACCCATCATAAGACACAACACTGGTGAAGAGTGGGCTTTGTTCATAGTAGCAAATATGTCCCCCCACCCCCAGTGTCAACCTTACCTCACTCCTACACCTTCAAAACCGGCTACTGGCTACTGGCTACAGCATTACCCAGAACCATCCAAGAGGAGGTTATCAGGTCAACAACTAAAACACACACTGTAATAGAAACCATCTCTTTCTCTCTCTCTCTCTCTTTCTCTCTGTGTGTGTGTGTGTGTGTGTGAACGACAACATGATAGTAAAGAATGCCAACAGTTGCCAACCAGGCCAATCAGCCAGCAGGTGCCATGACAACTACGGGTCAAACCAGGCATGTTTACTGGGAAACACACACTGTGCCAAAAACACACCCTGATTAACATAGTATTGAACGATAAAGTGAGAGAGAGAGATCTGTTTCTACACCCGGAAATCAATCCTAACTGTTAATAATTACAATTTACTCAGTAAAACCAGAAAAAGAGAAAGAGAGAGAGGGACAAAGAGAATGAGTAAAAGACAGGAAAAGAGAAAGAGAGGGAGAGGGAGGAAGAGAAAATGAGGAAGAGAGAGAGACAGAGAGAGAGAGAGAGAGAGAAAGTGGGAGGAAGAGAGAGAGAGAGAGACGGGGAAATAAGCATGAGAAAGAATGAAAAACAAAGACGACACCATGTCGAATGGACAGAATGTGAAATCGTGAGAAAAACCCAAGAGGAAAAAAGTAAACAGAAGATGGGATAGAGACACATGGGACATGGTTCACACGGTGATCAGGTCAGGCAGACAAAACACACACACACACACACACATGCACACACAAATATGCGTGTTAAAGTCCCAGCTCAAAGTTTACTTGAATTACTTTTACATCCATGTATATAGCTTGTCTATCATTCTCTTGTTTTCTCTTTATCCAAGCATCAGAAAGGCACATGCACCTGTTTCAACTGCCTCTGCAGAGATGAACAACAGTCAAATCCGGTCATTTGGACGCTCCTTCACACAGCACATGGAAGTCTTTAAACAAACCACCCACTGACCTTCTCTTCACTAATGAAAGAAAGAACATCTACTAAGGAAGAAAGAGAGAGAGCTGTCCTGTGTTTGCCATCCATCAGCATGTCACCTGATAGAAGAAAAAAAGCAGCATAAAAAGACTGCCAGACAGAGAAAAGACAAAGTGTGTGACTTGAAAGGATGACAGGGGGAGTGAGTAGTAGTGCTCAGAATTAAACATGTCCGACGAGAGGATGTGGTTAAAACTCTAAATGAGCTTATGAGCCTTTGCTGTACAGGAGGACTATATGAATAAAGGCTCCATTCATGTATTCTACAGTCCCAGTATGAACACACTATATGAGCAGCATGGCAAGGTCATTCTTATACTTACTGTCTCTCACTCACCATTAAAGTAGATACATGACAATATCACAATAGGATGTTTGCAACTGATGTTACGTCACTGTATTGCTGTGATGTAAACTGCACGTGGAAGTCATTTCTACATTGGGAGCTCACACAAGGTCTTATAATGCCTATGGTTTGTGCCAGTTGCAATTGCTCAAATCTATCGATCTAACTGAGAAACCACAGAAAGCTTTTATTAAGTACCAATAGTTGGTGTTCATGATAACCTGACCAGAATAAACAGCAAAATTGGTTTGCAAATGTGTGATCAGGATGAGACAGAAGTACTTTCTGTTCTCCAGCGTTGAATTTAAGTGTTGTGATTTAGGTGTTAGTGGCATTTTCAACTTTTTTAATATGCTAAAGAAAATTGACATTGTACACGTTATGTTACATCTCAGCATTTAGCCTTGTCAGCTTTTAGTAGGTGCTGTCACTGCTGGATCTGTGTCCCTTTCATAGGTGGCAGAAGGACACAATTCCCTTACTTAAGGTAAAACATAATAGTTATCTAGTAAAAAAAATATTCAAGTTAAAGTGTAAATACACTCATGATCCAAAGAGTAGTTGCACCCAGGAGGAAGTGTGGGATTGCAATGCTTTTCAGAAAGAAGATAAAGGTAACCAGGAACAATAAATGATGATAAATTTAGTGCTGACCATGGATGATTTGCACTGTGTTAGGTGGCTGATTAGAATTGCCTTATTAAAATGCCTAATTAAATAGAGAAATAAACTAAGCAAATGACCTAAATATGAAGTAAACTAAAGTAAGGCACCTGTTTTGAAAATGTAGTGAGTAAAAACTACAGATTTTACTTTTGAAATGTAGTGATTAAAAAGTATTAAGTGACATAAAAAGTACAGATACCTAATAAAACGACTTACGTACAGTAACGAAATACTTTTACTTCGTTACCTGCCACCTCTGGTTCCTTTTTAGCTCCACACATGCATTGCAGTTGTAAACGATTATCCTGGCACAATTGAATGCAATATATATATATAGCCCTAACCCACTTCGCTCTAACATGAATGTTTTTACTCAAAGTATTTAAATATGAAACAGAATCCATCCATCCATCATCTACACAGCTTATCCAGCAGAGGATGCTTATCCTAGCACTCACTGGAAGGAAGGCAACCATCTTAGCCATGTTTTTTTACTGGTATGTTTATTACTGGTCATTCACAGTGATTATAGGCCCACTTAAATTTACCATATCAGTCATTTTATGGACTGTGCGCCTGCACCAGTAAAGAGTCAAGAGGCTTTTATCTGCTGTAAAACAAACAGCAGCGATAACCATGAGTTATATCAATCTTGTGCTAATTTCCATGGCAGTACATAGTGTGACATATACTGTGGAAAAGTCGTTATTGCAGCTTTTCTTTTTTAAAGAAACAAGTACTTGTATTCATTTGGGTTTTTTAGTAAGTCTTTGGACATATCATTTGCTTTAGAACTTACCATTTACCCAAAATAACTACCTAGTACTTTGTTTGTAGAACACCCTTTTTTGGTTAAAGGCCTATTCACATCGGACCAAAAAAAGGGAAAAAAAAGGAAAAAAAAAAGAGCAGATTTTTTATGTAGTTGTCCCTTCACACCAGTTCAGAGCATTTTTATCTAAACACTCTAAAAACGGTACATAAACTGCTGCTACCAGAAATTGAAATGTGACAAAGCAGAAAAGACCAATCCCGCCTAAAGACCTGTTTCCACTGCTTGTTGTGCTGGGCAGTTTGTGTGAGTTTACTGTCTAACATTAACGGACATGTGGTTTGACCTGCCTGCTATCTTGGCTACCACAGCTGCACTGGCGGTGGTACTTCCCTGCTGGTGTGTTCAGTAAAAGAGCATTTGCATAACATGCTATGTGTCCAGTATCGTACTCTATGCTGACAGTACAATACCTTTCACCAGACTTTATACAAAAGTGTTACTCAATACTCGAAAACCACAAATCTATAACGTAGCATATTAAGCATAATGCAGCTCAAGTATTGACACAGTAACGTGTTGGGACTGTAGTTATTTCCATTCCTACTTACTTGGATAACAATAGAGCAGTTTCTCTCTTCTGTCTCACTATCTCTCTCTCTCTCTCTCTTTCTAAAAGACCTGCAGTGGAGAAGTGTTTAACACACAGGCCAACACTACAGTATCGAACACCACAACAGCTCTTTGTCCCCCAGCAAAGGAATGAGATAAAGAGAGAGAGAGGGAGAGAGAGAGAGGGAGAGAGAGAGAGAGAGAGAGAGAGAGATTTTGTCTTCTGACTGCCCACAGTGTTACTCAGTTTGAATCCACGCCTCATAGACAGAGCAGTGGCTTATCTCCAATACGTTATGACCTCACACCAACCTACACACACAGTGACAGAGTCCTCTGTGGAAAGGGTGAGAAAAGAGATGGGGACAAAACTTTCTGCCCACAGTTCTGAAAATGCCACAATATGACTCCATCTGCCATTTCCTCTCACCCCCGCTCCCCCCCCCCTCTCTTCTGTGCTATAACCACTTGAATGACTGGCTAGTGAGCTGACTATGACAAACAACATGACAAACACAAGACCTCAGAGAGACAGAGAGAGTACACAAGAGATAGAAGGAGGGAGCAACAGAACAGACAGAGATGAGGTCAATGTTGGTGCCCTTAAGTCCACAGTGGACAGGAAAGCAAGAGGAAAGAATCCGGCAACACAGACTGTACTGTATAGTCATTATATTTGATTAAGCAACCCCATCTGCTGGACAAACGCAACATTACAGTAGCCACAGTAGCCACATTCCAAGACATTCCCAGAGACTGTACTGGCTTTAATATAGCTAGTTTTAAAGACTGCATTTGTATTCAGTGTACATAAAAAAAACTCCATGCCATGTTCAAAACACTCATAGTGAACATATGCTTTTAGCTTAAAGCCAGATACCAAAAGAAACATGGTACTTTGTATACTGCATTTAAACTGTCCAAAAAAGTGGAAAACTTATATATACATGCAAACCTGAGTCATGCATCAGACTCTACATCGCAGAGCTCTGGGTATAGCTACTTTACAGCTGCTGTTTATTATTATTATCCAAGCATGTAAAGTAAAGTAATTATTGTTTTTAAATACAGAACTTTTTCAAGTATCTGCAAATGCCTCAGAGAGTGCTGCAAAAACCCTAGAGAAAAATGATGAAAATGAAGTGCAGAGAAGGCTGTAGATGTAAAAGCAGCCAGTGTGTGGTTCATTAGCAAAATTAAAAGAAAGAGCTTTGGGAAGAAGAGGCAGAAACTAAAGCTGAAGGTGAAATGGAATGTGTGCGGGAAGTGGAGTTACACCGTAGAATAGTGTTGTTTTTACCCCTCAAGTGACATGGTAAATTTCTGGTAACAGTCTAGTAACCATATGGTAACCATGTGGTATTAATATAAGAATGTATATGAGAATATGTAACTGGATGTAGTGCAACACAGGCTGCCATATATAAAATAAAATTTTCTTCACAGTTTTTGATAGATTTTAATTCTATTTTATTCTATTCTGATTTAATTCTGTTCATACTGTTATCAGGGTGCTCACCATAAATAGTACAATTTGTGACTTGTCTAATGCAGTCTTCTACAATATCATACTGTTTATCAACCACGGCGGGGTAGTGCTGCCTCACACCAAGAAGGGCCTGGGTCATACCTGCCAGGTGACCAGGATTCTTTCTGTGTGGAGTTTGCATGTCCTCTCTGTGTCTGAGTAGGTTTCCTCGCACAGTCCAAAGACATTGTCTGGTGAGTTGGAGATTCTAAATTGACGCTAGTTTTGAGTCTGTGAATGTGTGCAGCTGTGTGTCTGCCCTGTGATGTCCTGATCCTAATATAATATTTTCACCATATCGTCCACTTCTACGGTATATAATAGTACAACGAAAAACTTGACAGGTCTGTCCTTTTCACCTGATGCACAGTAATTGAATTCAGTTTTAAAAATGCTCTCAGCACTGTGAGGTTCTGTAGGATGGCAGTTTCTGCTTATTTCATACAGGCTTAATAAAAACTAAACTCACTTAAATAACACCCATTCGCCCACAGCGTTTATACACTGGTTGTTTTCTTTTATTACGTCTTACTCAAGCTTCATGAGCAATTTGCGCTATTATATGTGGTCATGCTGGCCTCTCCTTGCATTGTTTGTGTCTTGAACTAAAGGAGCCATGTCCAAAAGTCTTGCACGTAGGGCTGAATGTGACATTAGCTGCTTTCTGACAGTAAGGTTGCTCAGACATTTCATCTGTAAACATGTTGTGTTTTTATTTATGTGCTGTTAACATAGGAAAGCAGAAAACAGATTATAGGTTTGGCAATGTATATATGACCTTCTGTGAAGAGGAAACTGGGCAACTGAGAAGCCTCCCTGATGTAACTTCCCTTTTTAGATGGCAAGACCAGCTGAGTATTTCTGCAATTGTGAAGCAGCTTGTCTAGATACTTGGACAAACAAGTTTCAGCTTGATTTGCATCATTGTGTCCAATCAGGTAAGTATTCTATAAAGGTTTATAGGTTGTTACATCAGAATATATTTATGTGTTCATTATGTTCACACATCAAGGAACGTCTGACTGTTGAAGCTTGCAGCATGTGCCAAGATTGCCAAGACTCCGTGAGGGCTTTGTATGAGGTGGTTTTACATTCTGTTTGACTTGCCTAGTAAGGCTGAAAAGAAGCAAGAGGAAGCAGGAGGTCAAGAAATGTTCCATGACCTTAACCTCACCTTAGCTCAGAGGAACTGCTCAGAGGAACTGAGGAGACGATTGCAGATAAGCTACCCTTTTAAATAGCATGTAACACATCTATATCTTGAGCAACACAGTCATATGAGTTACTCATTAATGTCTATATATTTTAAAATTGTTCAGTCTTTTTGTTTATTCTAGTACCTCTTTTCTCCTAGTACCCTTTTAGACCAAAGATTTCACAGTGATGTTGACATGTGTTCAGGTAAGTCGTTTCGCATGTACACATGCAAAATTCTGAGCCCAGTAAAAATAAATAAACTTCACACATCCTCTATGGGGAACAAACCTAAACACTGTTCAGTGCCTTTTGCAGCACAGTTTAACATATGGGGAAAAAAATCTGCCATAACTTTTGCACAGGCTCCTTGTTTCCAGTATTTTAAATTCAGCAAATGAACAGCAATTGTGTGCAAATGTGCATACGTGTGTTTTGTGTAGTGGATGTGTGTTTTATGTACTTATATAACTTATATGAATACTGTATACTGTACTTGTTTATCAACATGTAATTTTAACAGCATGTAATTTGGGGGGCACCAAAACTTTGGCATATGACTGTCTCTAAAGCATACTGGCTCAAAACTTCACAATATCAAACATAGGAGATTCTTGTTTACTGGATTAGAAGTCTGTTATTAAGTTTTCCAAAAGTGAAAATATTTCACATTAAAACTGGTTACTAGGGCTTATTAAAAAGCTGTTAAAGTTCTTACTGAGTCTGGGCTTACTGGGAGCTTTTTCCCATGGCAAGGTGAATAAAGTGTAAAAGATAAGTCCAATTTTCACATATAGCAGAGTTCATGATTTGATACAGTGGACAGTGCCATTCCATCCCTCCCCATCCCCTTTTTTCATATAGCTGGTCCAGCTTACGTCCTCCAACAATTCACTGTTATCGCCAGGATTAGTCAGCAGTTCAGACTTCTGCAAAAGGCAATGGATTTAAAAGCAGTGGAAATTTCCATCCACAGAAAGTAGCAGCACAGCATGAACACACTTCAGCACTCTAGATTTAAGTAGAAACTCATGTTCAGAACACCTGATGCACCAAAAGATCATATAAAATAGCAAAACGTACTAAGACTGGTAGCATGTTTTGAAGAGGAGCTAAAAAGGTAAGAAAAGAAGTAAACCTCTGTAGTGGGAGTAACACTACGCAGTCCATGTTTTTCTATTCAATAAAGTTAATTTCTGCACATTTCAATTGATGTAGATATCGGTTTCCCCCCTTCCATCCCAGTTAACTAAAATGTGTTCAGAAACCTATTACAGATACACAAATATCAAATTTAAGCAGGGAAGCGTCAGGGCCTTGTAGAATCTCAGTGAAGTGCTGCATGTGTAATTTTTATATTTCAAGGAGTAATTTGTAGATGATGCAACCTGTTGAATTCATACTCCTGATAAATAGGGGGCATTATAACCCCGGAAAGTTGCGGTGTCTACTGCTATGATAAGAAACAAGGAAAAGCACAGCACCTCCTCTTTAACAGCTTCCAGCCTAGAAGCATCAAACTTCATCCCTTTACTCTCCAAGAGTGCTTCCAGTGGTGGAAAGCAGTGTGAGTGCTCTTGTTCTGCTTCTACTGTATTTACATCACTTCTTTGGTTTGCTGCTGAATGTGGTTTCTTGCCGAAAACTCTCGGCAGCAGTCACTCATCAAGAGTTTCAGCTATCATTGTGTTTGCTGTTCCTGTCATTGGCTGCCTGTCCGTAAGTGACTGACAAGAGGCCATTGGGTCAGTACTATAAGATGAACCAGCAAGGTAGGAGTGTCTCGTAGTGCGAACAGTGAGTACTGTGCCTGATCCACAAGCATCAGCACAAAACACACTCACATGCCACCACCACATCAGTGTCACTGCAGTACTGAGAATGATTCACCACCCGAATAATACCTGCTCTGTGAGATTTTGAGTTATTGAGGTGGACATCTACAACATCAAACAATGGATAACAGCAGGCCACTTTTTTTCTTTTCTTCACACTGGAACCTGATAGACACGCGTGCAGTCATACAAACAATCTTCAGCCATGATGGTACTGACAGAAATAGATCCTCCTACAGTTCCTTCAGTGGAGCAAATCACAAAGGTGCATCATGGAGAATCCACAGCAACTATACTATCATGTATGGTTTAATCCAGGTTCTTTGCTGGGTGTTTTCTCTACTCTGTTTTCATACTCTGCTTCTGGAGCTCTTCTCTGTAGTGCCGTGTACACACCCTGACAAAACAGCAGATTAAGTTAGTATTGTTTTAAGTATAAAGTTAGTATTGGTTGCTATGGTGTTAGTAAGTGGTTGCTATATGGCTGCTATGACATCCCAGGTGGTTGCTAAGGTGTTGCTAGGTGATTGCTATGGTATCCCAGGTGGTTGCTATGGTGTTGCTAGGTCATTGCTGTCATGGACCAAGTGGTTGCTACAGTGTTGCTAATCAGTTGCTATGGTATCTTAGGTGGTTGCTGGAGTGTTGCTAGGCAGTTGGTATGGTATCCTAGGTGGTTGTTAGGGTATTGCTAGGTGGTTGCTGTGATGTCCCAGGTGTTTGTCCAGTCTTCCATTTGGGTCTTTTATTCATCTGATGGCTGGTCATGATTCTTTGATTGTATCCACCCACCTCGTGGCTTGTTGTCCTCTGTTACCTTCAACTCAAGCATGCTAGTCTTTTCCAACAAATCATTTCTTTCTCCTCATATGTCCAAAGCAAGATATTTAGTTTCTGGGTTACCAGTGAGAGGTGAAGCTTGGTTTGGTCCAGAAACCATTCATTTGATTTCTTTGCTGTCCAGGCTTCTCTTAAAAGTCTTCAGCTACATCTATATTTTTTTTGTCCTGCTTGTGGTCCAGCTTTCACATCCATAAAGAACCACATGAAAGACCACAGCCTGGACAGTTCTGAACTTCATTTGTGGAGATTAATCACTGCATTTCAAAATCTTTCTAGGTTTCTTTAGTCTTATTCTGTCAAGTGCCAATCCGTGCCGTAGTTCTTGACTGTTGGATCCTTTATTGTTAATGATTGAACAAAGCAGGCAAAAGTTGTCTACCATTTACATTTCTTCTCCATTAACAGTAGTTGGCACTATTTCCTTTTGTCATTATATCAGTTTTCTTCACATTGAGCTGAAATCCAGTCTTTTTGTAAACAGACAGTTCACACACTGGAGTAGCACACACAGACACACACAGACACAATGCAGACTTACCCTCAGAGTGTAGTAGTCAGATGAAGCACTCACAGTGCTGAGGGCCGTGTAAGTGTCATCCTCAGGATGCGCATGGCTCTGAGAGAGATAAGGACAACAACACTTCCGTCTTTATACAGCTTGTGACCAATGTGACTAATAAAAAAAGTGATGGCAGAAGGAAAATCAGCACCTGAATGCACGCGTCTCTCTCGGCTTCTCTCTTCCTCCTAAACACACAGTCAAAACCAGTTACAATAGTTATCTTCAACAGAGACTTATTTGTTTGCTTGTTTTTTAGTTTTTTAGTGCTTGTTTTTTTAGTAGGGACTTTCTGACATTAAAAGTAACAAGTAATACAGTAGTTGGTTTCTTTGTAAAAAGAGACTATAATATTGGATCATGCACACACTATATGTCTAAACTCATGAATAATAAAGTGAATAATATTGGATGAGAATCATTGGATGAGCACTGGGATAACATGTGGGTTAAAACAATACTACGATTAATTTCAACCTAACTCTTTCTGCTGTGTCATATACACTCATCTTGCACCCAGATGAGGGCAATATTTATTGAGCTACACATACAGAAGTAGTGTCTCACAGTATGGCGTTGGGCCGCCATGTTTGCTAACCCAACAGGTTAGGCATCTCGGCATGGAGTTGTAAAGGTTACTAATGGGGTCCTTCAATAATTCATCCCATGCAGCTTGAACGCCATTGCAGTCTTTGGTGATGCTGACATGGTGTTAAGGGGAGTGGTCATAACGGTCTGCATGCATGTAGTACTGTGTTGTGCATCTGTCTGCCAATGGTGCTGGCACTAACAGGATGACTCTTGCAGGGTATCACTGCTCGCTAAGCGTCAACAGTTGTGGCTGTTGGGTCACTCCGTGGTTCGTGTGGCTCGCTTCTATACACTTCCACCAATAGCATGCTACGGTGATAGCCACACGGCCAGTATGGTGCGCAATACATCAATAAGACAGACCGTCCCGCTTCCCAGAGCCCTACGATGCCCTCTCCCCTTCTTCCAACTGCTCGAATTGCTTTCGAACTCTTCTCTGAGGCATAATTCGATTGTTAAGGATGCTACTAATGCAACAGCATGAGTCAGAATGGAATGTATGTGCAACAGGATGACCTTATGTAGTCAGTCAGGGACAGCAAAAAGGCCCGTCCTTGCTTACTTTACATGTGCGGCCGAGCGTGAAACTTATATCATTCACATGTCTCATGATGTCAAATCTACCCACCAAGTTTCATTCCTTTCGGTTAATTCCTTCTGGGTACAACTTATTTTTCGATGATGAGTGTAGTTTAGTACCATAGATAATACTTTTGATGTGTATTCTGCGTTTAGAAAATAACTGAAAACCTAGTGAATTTAAATTAACTTATTATAGATGCCAGTGGACGGTTACTGAATCGGAAAAACATACCAAAATAACTGTCTGTACACGCAGATATACCAAATAGAGATTAGGTTGAAAAACACTGGTATAAGACTTCATTATTGCTGTCAGAACAAAAACCTGGATGTCCAAAAATGGTGACTTTCCAGGAGAAGGAATAAATGTTCTTTACTTATAATGGAAGTCAATGCAACAAGATTTATTTCCAACGTAATTTTAGATTATTTGTGTCGGTCTGTCAATCCTGAAATGTTAACAAAATGCAACTTTAGAGTGTTAAAAAAAGGTTTTTGCATGGCAGCGACAATATATTTTAAGTGGTTCTCAGTCCCTATTTTAGAGACTGCTTCCTAGAGAATCTGTGGTTTGTGTTTTCTATGATTGAAGACTTCTGACCAGCTCATGAAGGACTTGACTGAGTTTAATCTGATTCGTCAAGGTCATCACACTAGATGCTGACTGCCTAGAATGCCTTGCAGCGAGAGCGCCCCAATAAACATCAAATTCAGGGGCACGCTACTCATGTACATTTAATGAAATTAAACATCATGTATCATGCTTGGCATCAGTTTACTACCTCTTCACAAACTCACTGTTTTCGAGCTAAAAGATGCAAAGGCTAGTAACCTTAGCTAAAATGACAAACCATAGGCCTTCATCCATGTAAATTTCAAGCCATCTAATGTGGTTTTCCGTGGTCTTGATTGGCTTTAATTGACCATAGTAATGGCAAAATGCTGAGTGATGCCCTGAGAAACTGAACAGTGCTCAGGGTCATTGAGAACCAGTACGTGTTTATGCCAAATATTAGCGCTACTGTATACACCGTCATTTAAAATGCTGGTTGAGTTTTTGAGCAATGCATGATGCAATGCAGTGCATCCAGCATGTGGTGGCCTTTAGATTTCCTAATGTCCGTGTCTGGAAACCACTAGGACTGTTTTTTCAGTACCGAGTTAATTTTAGAATTCTTTCACATTCACCTGATGTACAGGACAGCAGAAAGAAGAAGAAGAAGCACCACCATCACTCCGACTGTCCCCCAAATTGCAGGATGACCT
This sequence comes from Semaprochilodus insignis, assembly GCA_034552555.1. Lineage (NCBI taxonomy): Eukaryota > Metazoa > Chordata > Actinopteri > Characiformes > Prochilodontidae > Semaprochilodus > Semaprochilodus insignis. The sequence goes on along the minus strand of CM067484.1, from coordinate 20,089,331 downwards.
TTCACTGATACTTTCATGCCAACAGAGACATAAAAAACATAAACTGAAACATAATTTATAGTTTGCTTGTTTCTTTCAATTCATAGTAATATACACTGTATAGCCAGTAAGACTGATGACCCACAATGGCTGTTGAGGCTCTAAAATGTCAAAACCGAGAACATAAATGCCAAAACCAAGTACAGAGCTGCATTTTACCTGCTGTGAAAATGTTGTGTTTCGGCCTATAGTTGATAGTCATTGAAATTCTGAGGGACACATAAAAACTAAAAGTCCAATGCATGACAAATAAGGCATACATTAAGAATATTTTTAAGTTTTTAATTTATTCGTCAAGTTTCACTTGCAGAAATAATTCATTCATGCATAAATAATTAATGCAGAATATGTTGTATGAGTATCATTGTTCGAGTTAAGTGAATTTTAAGTCTGTTACTAAAACACTTGGCAAGATTAAATATGAGTTCCAACAATGTGATTTTAAGTTGTATTAAATCATGAGGTCTTTTCCCAATATAGGAGATTCCCTTCTATATGACTATATTCTATGACTGTATTCAAGCATGACACCACTGTGATTCTTCTGTGTACGCTTCTGTAGACCTACAAGAATCAGTGGAGGTCATGTGACTACACATGTTGCATTGGTTCATAGTCATGCATTTAGGATTGCAGATGCAGACAAATAGCCTGTAAGCGGACTGTGATTCATCGACACGACCTATAAAGCTGATGATGACACTGGCATGAAGTTATATAGTATGCGTGAACAGTACTTATCTTAGGAATGCTTCTTGAGTGTTTTACCTCTTACAGCACATGTATAGCTGTCTGTCTTCTTGTAGCTGGGCAGGTCCAGGTAAAGCTTGTTGTATTTGGTGTTTTTATTAGTTATGGGTTGTCCATTTTTGTACCAGATGTAAGTGGTATCCTCAATAATGGTGCAGGTGGTTTTGCAGCTCAGTATTATTGTCTGTCTTGATACTGTAGCAGGACTTACTCCAACTTCCACACCTACAAACACAAAAGCACACACATTTCAGACAGTTTCAGTTTCAGACATTCCGGAAATAGGGCACTTTTCCACTAAAGGACAAAGGTATTGACAACACTCAGACTTCAGTGTGGCTGCTATCACTGCTTTAGCTATGCTATGTACATGTGTATGTACTACACATTGTGTTGCATTGCCTCAGTGGTTATGGAAGCATTCAATGGTCTTTAAATAGTCCATCAAAATAAGATACCTCAGTAGACAGTCTATCTGAAGCATCTAAGCATCGACACAGCCTTCTTGTTGGGGGTGCACATATTATGATATAAAATGCCATCTATGCAGAGAGCTCAATAGGTATTGAGGCGCATTAACAGTGCCAGAGACCACTTAAACAAGGGTATTTCAGATTTCTCAGTGCAGTCTGAAAGAAGTGTTTGATCATTTTTTCTCATGCGTTTTGCACAATGCTTGTTGTGGTACAAGTTTCCATTACTTGTTGGCTACATCAGCCAATTGGTGAAACATGTAGCATATGGAGCAGAGTCAATGACATCATTTACCTGCAACAGTCAGCTGAACTTTTAGACCACTGAAGATCTTTAAAGCAGTAGAAGTCATGAAACTGAAGTGATACTTTCCAGAATCATTCTGTCTTAGGCCAGTCAGTCCTAGTGTGCACTTCTTGTTCTCGTCCCCAGCATAGGCCACACGTCCTATGAACTGCTTTAATTGCCTTATGTCATTATTATTGTATGACCAGTATGTTTCGTTGACTTTTTGGTTTTTGGGATATACGTAGGTGCAGGGGATCTTCAGGGATGAGCCCTCTAAAGCACAGATTCCTCTGTCTGTGTAGGTCACACTGAAACAGTTCTTGCCCCAAACACCTGCAAGATGCATAGATATCGGTACATGATTATACAAAGTTTGTTCATGAGCGTAATGAAGTAATGTGATAATAAAAACAATGAAACAATCAACTGTGAGAGCAACTATGTTCATTTGTTAAGATAGCTTTACTATTTTACTGCATATTTCTATTGTTTGTAGTGGGGGCGCATGATATATCGAAACATCGGAATCAGAATCAGATTCTGTATTTGCTGAGTACCAGGTGTACAATGAATTTTGCTTGGTGCAGATGTCAACATAAAATTCAATGCAATAAAATAAATACAGAAAATTGAACAATATAAAAATATATAAAATGAACAATACACAAATAAACCCCAAGTAAAAGTGCAAACCCCAAGTGAATTCCCAAGTATGTGCAAAGGGAGATACAGATACGACCTAGTACTGGAGTTCTGGAGTACAAATATAAAGGACAAAGCACCAAATAAGGACTGAGCACCAAATAAATATAAATGTAAAAAAGTAAACATGTTTCTAATGTGTTTATATGCTATATAAATGTAAATAAAAACAGAATGCAATGAAATCGTTTAGACCTATATTTTGTTCACATGGATATTCATTTTATAACATAGAACACATGTCAGCTGTTGAAGTGAGATATTTCACCATTTCAAAAAAATGATTAACACATTTATAACTTAATGGCAGAAACATATCTCAAAAAAAATTGGGACAGCAGAAACAAGCAAGTGGTACTAATATAAAACATCTGGAGGAGCATGAAGTCATGAACTGGTATAAAAAGAGCATTTTAGAGAGTCTCTCAGAAGTATCTACAAAAATCTGTGTCTAAAAATTATGGAACAATTTCAGAAAAATGTTCATGATGATGATTCATGTTACATAATGATGTATGATTCAGCTGTATCATGGCTATGATCTATCTTTACAGTTCTATAAAGATGGATTATAGTGTGATATTTTTAACAGTAAAAGTACAAAAATCAGATTTTTCTGATTCAGGTGTTAATTATCGGATCAGCCCATAACTTCATAGTATTGCCTCTCTTGTATTTGTAAGTCATGAGGTTTTTTTTGTACTCTGTATTCTGTACATTAGCATAAGTGTCATGGTGTAGTGAAGAAAAGGATGGGATTCATACTCACACACAACAGGGGAATGGATTATATTGCCCTGGTCATTAATCGAGCAAGAGTAACTGCCCCCATCAGAGTTGGATAAAACCAGAGGCTCAGCATTCTTGTATGATGTGGGTCGTAGACGTTGTCCATTCTTATACCAGGTGTACCAAAATATGTCCAGTTTGCAGGAGGTGTTGCAGGTAAGGTTTATGCTCTGCTCTCTTTGCTCCACACTGCCAGCATGTGTCTTTACCTGTATATCTGAATGGAGTGATGACAATGGAGTGATGAAAATTTTAATTGAAACCTTTTTTCCTCTTGCCAGTTGATTGAGACATGCTTACTCTCTAAAGCTTGCTCCTTTAGCAAACAAGCAATAAAAACTATACCTAATCAGTCTGCAGCTTTACATACAGTAAAGGAGTACAAGTAACAAAAGAAGGAGTAACTGAACAAATCACCTTGACAAACCGACCATTACCTGTAACTGTCAGGTTTACTACTGTTGACCCCACATATTCCTGTCCAGATGTGGTAAAGAGCATGAGACGATATTCTCCAGAGTCATTATCTCTTAGATCTTTTATTCTCAGACGACATGTGGAGTTTGTGTTCGCTACATAATTCACACGGCCAGCGTAGTCTGAGTCTAAAGCCAGATCTTCTGGACGTTCCTCATTTCTCCATTTAGTCCTCTGTTTGTGGCTGAACCATATTACTGTTTGGATATCGGTTAAAGAGTAAGAGCAACTGAAGACCACCTCTGACCTTTTCAAAGCACAGATGCTTTCTTTATCACATCTTACCGTCCAGTGGGTCTGACCTGGAGAACCTTTGAAAGTCACACATAAACAGCAGAAATGACCAGACTTACTATTACAGTGTCATCTGGAAAAGTGCTTGCGGTGACACATGGAAATAACAAACAGAGAAGTATTTTACTGTAAAGCATAAAGATAAAAGATTCGCAATATAAAATCTATATACAACTAAAAGTTTATAGTGGAGGAAAAACTGTATTTTTAACCATGCTCCCATTGGAATTTATCCTGCTACCACTAGCAGTGTAGACACTTCAGCCCGCTCCCATCTGCAGTCCCGTGTGAGGGTAAGTGAGATACAATATTTGACATTTATTCACAGAAAAGTAAATAAAAAGATACAGTTCACCTGAAGTAATAAGGAGTGAAAATGTGTGTTGTATGTCAGACTGGCCTTTATTGAGCTTAATTGTGGCCTTTCTTTAGAGTACTGTCCACAGCTGAGGCTGACTGACCATCTTAAGGCTTCACCATTTCTATAGCTATTTTCCCCTTAAGTTAATTATGCATCCTAATTAATGTGTGGTTATTGTAATTTTCCATATACTATTTATTAATTTGCAGGATTCAAAAAGTATATGTTGCCCCACTCATGCATGTGCTGGACTGGTTAACTGTGACTAAATGATTAAAATGTTCAAATGGAGTCACATGAGAATGGACACTTTAAGTGTACAGTACTTCCTGTAATGCCAGAACATATTACACTGCGTCTGTTACTGTAAAGTGAATTCATAGCAAAGGTATTGTTATGAGCTAGAGGCTGACAGTTGTGTATTACAACAACAAATTACAATAAAAATGTATGATTGCTAAGCTTGCTATTCCATAGTATATGGAATGTATCATATTAAACAGGAGTCTATATGTCTTTATGGTAAGTATGGTAAATATATTACCTTCAACATGTATGAGAAATATCAGGATGCTGGTCAATTCTAAATACATTTGCTCGTGTTCCTGAGAAGTAGTAAACACACACACACACACACACACAGCTTTTAAACAAGCAAAATAATTTGTCTCGCCTGCTTATCACGTCATATAGTTTGGCTAGAAGAGACTACAATAAATGATAATATGATTGAGAGTGTTATACATATCAAGTACATTATGTATACAGACATATATAATTATATAATAAACATCTGTAAAATAGAGTGCTAATATGATACGTACTCACTCAGTGGGGACCCAGCTTATATCTTCTGAGGACATGCAGCATGTGTGTCTATGATATCTGTGCATTGGGTTTTTTTAAAGGACTGATTTCCTTCCTGTTTTTGCTCTCAGCTACAAATTAGTCATTTCAAAATTCAGAGGCTGGAGGACAAAAAAACATGATGTAGTTTTCTATTTAAATTAATTATTTTTTTTCAGGTCATAAGTATTATTATTATATTATAAAAAGCAAATAAATAAACAAACAATATATACAAAATATAAAAATCACGTTTTCCTGACATCTTGAATCAAACATTATGTGAAAAAACAAAACATCAAACATAAATGTGCCATATTTTGTCTTTTTTTAGTGTGTTGTGTACATGGTACTTATAAAATGAGCTAAAAGTGCAATGTGACAGTACAGCTGTGTATGTATATAGTACTATATGTGTTTTGTGTGTGTATAACTATATATACACCAACTGGTCACTTTGGTAAGTACACTTTACCATATAGGAGCACTTTGTAGTTCTACTATTACAGACTGTAGTCCAACTTTTCTCTGCATACTTTGTTACCCTGCTATTCAGTGGTCAGGACCCCAATAAGGACCCCCCAGAGCAGGTATTATTTAGGTGGTGAATCATTCTCAGCACTGCAGTGACACTGAAGTTGTGCTGGTGTGAGTGAATCAGACAGAGCAGTGCTGCTGTAGTGTTTAAACACCTCACTGTCACTGCTGGATTGAGAATAGTCCAGCAACCAAAACAATTCAGCCAACAAGCTGAAGTGTCTAATAGAGTGGACAGTGAGTGGACACAGTATTTAAGTCCAGCAGCACTGCTGTGTCTGATGTACACACACCAGTGAAACTGTCACTGTAGTCCTGCTCTGTGGTGGTCCTGGGGTGGCCTTGACCATTTAAGAACAGTTTAACAGACTATGCGGAGAAACAGTAAGAGGAGCTGATAAAAAAGACAATGGATGTAGAAACAAGGTGGTGTTCCTAATGTAGTGGCTGGTCTGTGTGTATATTCTTGAATTTAGTTCGATGCACAACACTGTATAGTTTAGTTTAGTTTTTATTCTCACATTATATCATTTTTTTATTCATTTTACAGACAAACACACTTGGCAAAATACAGCTTTCATTATTTCACCTCCTCCCACTAGAGGGCGATAAGACGCACCCCCGCGCTCTGGTCACCGTGGTAACAGCTTCCAAGCTCCCGTAGTAAACAGCATCTGCAGGGTCTTAGCTAGCAGGGCTACCTATCGTATAGGCTAACGTATTTCTGTTATTTGTGCCCTTATATTTAAACAGAGAACAGAGGCGGTTCAAATGTATATCCATTTTATTACCGAACCATATATATAAAATCAAGATAATGTTAACCGGAGGCTGATTAGCAATGCTAGCAAGATTAGCAGAATAGCCGGTTAGCTAGTAACCGGTTACAGGCAATGGGGATGCTAAGCTAAGCTAGTTTAGCAGACAGAACAGCAGTGCGAGAAGCGGAGATTGGAAAGAGCAGCAACAGCAGGACTTAAACACTTTACTGCTTTCTGAATGCAAGCAGAGCGGCTCCGGGGGTTGCCAACTAGTTTTACTGCAGCTTTGTAAGTTCACGGGAAAACCGGCAGCTTGAAGAGTCATCGGAAACTCAGGCTGATGTAGGTTAATGTAAGTTAACTTTACCTACCTGGGCCAGTTCACCAAAGCTTTTATTTAAAAAACAAATTGTGAAGGTTTTCAAGACGAACCCTAATATGTTATTAAATTTTCAGATATTTTTTTAAGGAAAACTGAATTATTTTTTAAACATTTTGCAGCTTAAAAATACAAATGGACAGTAATTCTCAGTGTGGCCGTTATTCGCAGTAGTACAGGGAGAGACGAGGACCCTTCAGTTTTTCTTTTTGTTGTTTTTGCACATCATTAGTTGTCTGCTATGTGATTGAAAGTCTTGAGAGGTCGGTGTTGTTGTATATGATCAGGTAGGCTGAGAGGATCTGCCCTGTGGTGGAGAGCCCTTTGAATTTTCCTGTCTCTCCAAAAACCCGGATTAACAACAGCAACAGCAACAGCTCTGCCACACACTGCCCTCATGTAGACACGTGTAGTACTTTAAGGGTGAACTTCACTTTGAAACTGTTGAATTAAAAAGATGTAGGCCTAGATCTTATTTCTACTAACTAAGCTGTTTAAGATTCAGATTCTAAATTCTGAATTCGTGCCTAAATTCACATTCTTACCTTGTCAGCTCTTACAGCCTAAGTGTGAAGCTCTCGTAAGGTTAAAACATTTCAGAAGATAATGTTTTTAAGAGAACTCTTAAGATGTTATTTGGGAAAAAAAGACATGTAAGAAATTTTATTTTCTTAGGACAGTTTTGTTTAACAATGCCGACTAGCTACAGTAGTTTACTTGGGCTCATTGTAGATGGTCATGACTACCAAAGGTGGGTAGTAACTAGTTACATTTACCGAAGTATAAGTACATCAGTAAAATATTGATAGCTTTGTGCTCTGCTGAGTATTTTCTAATAGTAATACTTTTATTCCTACACAGGTATATTACTGAGTAAACGAATCTACTGTTTCCTTTTTGGTTTTTAAATTCATGCTGTTTTTTTTGATGACAATATCTGTACTGTTTGGTGATTGGTAATTTTTATGGCTTTCAAGATTTAACATTTCTGTTCTGATAGATGCTGGAAGAGGTTCCACTGCAGTTCTAGAAGTTAGCTGATACTTTTTTACTATTGCGCGAGTTGCTTTAAGTGTTTTACCCAAGGATCAATACATTTACCGGAGAACTGATTCAGGCTGCTCTACCCACCTCTGATGATTACAACCTCAAACATGTTTCAGACCAGATCCGTGATTTTAATCACAGGCTGTCAGTGATCGGAGAAAATGACGGCTGCAGCGCAGATGTCTGAGTGGAAACGCATTTTTGAGGAAAAGCGGGTGATTCCTCCTCACAGTCAACACTCACGCCTGGCATCGGGGCCGACTCAGGCTTTCCGCCTCGTGCTCAAACAGGTGGATGGATTTCACACAAAGCAGGTGACCTCTAGAGAAAGCATCTTCATCACATTCTAAACAGGCAACCAAGTTTGACATTCCTCATAACTCGCTGTGGAATTGTTTGATGTGAAATGGTACGTTATTGTCAAGAAATATTCAGACTCAGTATGCTTTACAGTGATGGTAATAGTAACCACAGGTTGGCATGTTTACTAATGTAGTCATTTTATTTCAACTGCAGTTGTCGTCTTTATGTGGATTGACATGTAATGTGGGTAATTGGTGATTTTCCTGGCCACAGATTGACATACGGAGTTTCTTATAACTTGTGGTCTCATAATATTAATTCATGGCCTCAGAATTGTAATTTGTGTCCTCAATGTACAGTATGCAACCGAAGTGAATCTATTTTTTAAATCAGTAATTGCATCATTTCTAAGTTAATGCAATTATAGTAGAGTATTCCCTCTTATGAACAACCAAAAACAAATACTTTAGAAAGACTATGCTGAAAATGCAAACCTCAAAGAGAAAATCAATGCAACAAAAGTGAATATATCTGTGATCACTGACACACAAGTTATAAAACCTGTGATCACTGAAACGAAACTGAGTACACCTGTGATTACCAATTACGGAACTTTCTCAATTCCAATGGGCTGTGTCTGTCTGCATGTATGTATCATGGCTCCACATGGAAAAGAATACACAGAGGAATTGAAAAATCTGATAACAACACTTCAGAAAGATGGAACAGGATACAGGAAGATCGGTGACCAACTGAAAACCAGTCGAAACACAGTTGCTCTAAAAAAAGACGAGCCAAAATCACAAAAGACTTTCCAAACAAGAAAAAAGGAAGCAGCAAACCTCCAGCAAAAAGCAACTGGAAAATAGTTTCTGAAGAATGGCAGAATATCTCCAGATATGTGTGCATTGTTCCAAACAAGTGTGTGCACACTAAGTGTTGAAATAATAAAAGGTCTGAATCTCAGTACTGTGGGGCCTATATTTTTAATATATTAAATCTAAATTTATAGTTTAACATAGAAGTAGTGCAATTACTGTAATGTGATACAATTTAGAATTATTTGATGTTTAAGTGATATCGCACAGGGTTGTACTCACTGCTGTTGTATACTGTAGTTATTTGTGTCTCAGTATAGACAAATATGGCATCAATATTGTAAATTGTGGCATTTATTTAATAAATTATAGGATTAATACAGTGATTGTGGCCTCAGTATAGTAATTTCGCTATGGTGATTTGTCGCCTCAGTATGGTGATTCAGCTGCACTTATTGGGGTGTTGCCTCTCAGAAACTCTCACATTAAAGTCTTTCCTCTGTGACCACCACGAATAGCATCATGTTATAACTTCCTATGCTGTAGCTTTTAGAAGCGTTAAACACAAATGCCTGGTTCCTTTCACCAGTGGTTACTCTCATTTCACATCAGGAACTGTTCAGATCTTAGTGATTTGATTTTGAGAAAAAAACCTGCAAAATTTCATTTTAATATGTACATCTTTAATATGTATTTTGTGCCAGTAAACAAATGTGAAGAGGTTTGGGTAATATATTGGTTTTAAGCAGTATATACAAAGTATTCAAAGTAATTTTATGAGCCTATAAATATACTGAGTTCTACTAGTTCTACTTCCCAATTGAAATTGTAATTTTTAAATGACTGTCGACCCTATTTGAGTAATACTATTCAAATCTATAAGGATGACGTGGTTCCCAGTGTTTTATGGTTTCAGTTTGGTTTGCCCAGGTTATTGCAGTTTTAAAAAAGTAAAATAAGTTGTACTTTGCCACTTCTCCTTTCAATTTGCCTGGTGATAAGGTGTCTAAGTCAGTGTCTTATAAATACCTGCTTACGTTTTAACAGCCAGAAGAGGGGAACGCAGGTGAGCACCAGCTGCGGGTGTCCCTCTTTGACTCAGAGCACCAGCACTTCTTTGGGAGGACGTGGAAGAGTGAGCCCCACAAACCCCGATCCGGCAACGAGCACAACACAGTGACTTTCAATGAGGTAGGATTTCTGTTTAATGTCTACTTAATTTGTTAACCCAGAAAATACAATGACAGTTCAATATTAGAAAAATTTATAATTTAAGCTACTGCTGCACACCTACTCACCCCCTACAGTGTTGCCACAATAGTCTTGAGAGTGAGATGTTCCAGTTTAACGCCTATGATGCATTTTATTGGTAGTAGAAACTTCTGAACCTAGGTGTTCTATCGGGTTGCGGTGAAGACTCTGTACAGACCAGTCAAATTCTTCCACACCAAACTCGCTCACCCATGTCTTTAAGGACCTTGCTTTGTGCACTGGTGCGCAGTCATCTTGGAACAGGAAGGGGCCATTCCCAAACTGGTTCCACAAAGGAGCATGAAATTGTCCAAAATCTCTTGGTATGCTGAAGCATTAAGAGTTCGTTTCACTGGAACTAAGGGGCCGAGCCCAACTCCAGAGGAACAACCCCACATCATAATCCCCCCTCCACCAAACCTTACACTTGGCACAATGCAGTCAGACAAGTACGGTTTCCTGGCAACCACCAAACCCAGACTCGTCCATCTGATTGTCAGATGGAGAAATGTGATTCATCACTCTAGAGAGCACGTCTCCACTGCTCTAGAGTCCAGTGGTGGCGTGCTTTACACAACTGCATTCGGCGCTTTGCATTGCACATGGTGATGTAAGACTTGGATGCAGCTTGTCGGCCATAGAAACCCATTCCATGAAGCTCTCCAAGCACTGTTCTTGAGCTAATCTGAAGGCCACATGGCGGTCAGTAGCTCTGCAGAAAGTTGGTGACCCATGCGCACTATGCACCTCAGCATCCGCTGACCCCAGCCTGTCATTTTACGTGGCCTACCACTTTGTGGCTGAGTTGCTGTCATTCCCAATCACTTCCACTTTGTTATAATACCCCTGACAGTTGACTGTGGAATATTTCACGAGGAAATTTCACGACTGGACTTGTTGCACAGGTGGCATCCTATCACGGTACCATGCTGGAATTCACTGAGCTCCTGAGAGCAACCCATGCTTTCACTAATGTTTGTAGGAGCAGTCTGCATGTCTAGGTGCTTGGTTTTATACACCTGTGGCCATGGAAGTGATTGGATCACCCAAATTCAATGTTTTGGATGGGTGAGTGAATACTTTTGGCAATATAGTGTACATAAGAACAAGCTGTTTTTGTCTTTTTGTGTGTTAATTTGTTTTGTTTTTCCTGTTAGCTGGCTAGAAGGGAGCTTTGTTACAGCCAGGAGGCCTAGTATCGTTCTAGGAATGAATAGCCTCTAAGAGAGGGCTGAATAGGGGAATATTCCCTATGATTGTCTGTTGTATGTACATAATGTTTTCTAGGTGTTTTAGTGAGAGATTATTGATGGATCAAAATGTGTGAACTATTCTACAGAAAGTTTTGTCATTTGTAATTCAAATTCAGAGTAGCAGCTCGGAGTCAAAGAAAGCCAGTGATAAGCATATTGTTCTGTCTAGCCCTAGAGATGGTACCCCATGGTCTACTTCTGGATAATTAGTTGAGATTTGTTGATTACTGTCTGGCTTCATGGAGTGTGTGCAAAAGTCCTTGCTTTGAGTGTGCTGACTTGGCCCTAGGGGTCTCTGTTAACTTTCTCAAGTGTTTTGTCCAATCACAAGTCTAGCCCAACATGCTTGGCCAGTCGTTGTTGTTTTTGTTTCTTGCTCTGTGGCTACTCTTTGAAATGTAGCGATTATTATTCATTACAATGAAATCGCACAGTCAAATTTGCTCTGATTTGCCAGCTCGCGCACTCTGTCCTGACTGGTCAACAGCCAGAGTATGCATTAGCAACTTAGCTAGCCAATCAGCTGAAACGTACAGTGGATTGCGACTGTAACATTACAGCTTGTAATCGTAAATCCACACTTAAATGCTGTTTGACATCTGGTGAGCCCTCACCTGATTTCCAGAATATCTCAGGAAAAAGGTCTGCAGCTGTTGAGCAAAACCATTGTAACAGTTAGATTCGTTGACAAGTCAGCCAAGAAGTCTACAGCTGAGGGCTTGGGTCTATGGCGTAACAGAAATGCACTTGAACACTAATAGTAGTTATTTCGTTGGTGACCAGAAGTCAGCAACACTCAGCAGTGCTCAGCGATGTGACTGTGAGCAGTGCAAAGTGGGCAAATTCAGAGATGCAGTCATGTTGACTTCTGCTCAACTTTATGCCAATAAACAGTGATATGCGGTGATGAAATCAAAAAACAGGTTCTCACTTTCCCTCAAAACCACCCCGCTAAATTTGGTTCCTACTGAAGATTTCTTTTCCCAAAATGGAGGAGAGACTGTGTCCAGATTTCCCATTCTTTAGGATGTGTATACAAGGATATAATTAAAAAACAAAGCTTGGAATAAAGTTTCAGAAATTATCGGGGTCCCAGGTGAGCTGAAGTAAGTTTTTATGTGATTTTAAATGGCATATGAAACTAAAAAATATAGCGTGGTTAGCCAGGGTCTTTTGTGTTTCCACCTTTTTTCTTTGTGGTTCCATGTTTGCCAGAACTTACAAAGGAGATTTCCCCTTGTAACGCAAAGCGAAGCATCTTCTGAACCTGGCTGAACTCTTTCCGGCCTTCAGTAGTTGTTGTGTGTTGTCTGAGGGCATGGCAAGGTTGCAGATGACTTCGAATTGTAACAAAGGACAAGGGCTTGAATTCCAACATGGTGTTTCAAGCAGCTGAGAAAAGTGGTTTCTTTGGAAGAGAGTTTCTCTCGCTGGGCTTTATAGCTTTATACATTGGGCTTTTAAGCTTTGCAGAACTGTAACATGCACAAAAGTGGAAACACATAATGGATGCCCTTTAAGGAAATGAAGGGAAATGTCAGTCTTCTAGTGTGGACCGGGTGCAGGTTTTTTGCTGTATAGTTGAGATAGCAATAGCTTGGGGGTCAATTTATGTCGGTACAGCTTGATATCATATAACTTTAAACTGTAAACTCAACATTGTGTAAGGTCTCTAAACAAACACAGATACTATAGAGAGGATATCACTGCATTTGTCTTTTAATAAATAAATATGCTACTGATCTTTTGACATGGCACTTAAGAATTCTGTTGAGATTCTGTGCCTAACCTGTAGTCTGAGGGGAAACCCTGATGTTCATTCTGAGCCCCGAAGACTTGTGCTGCATCATTTTGGCTTTGTGTATGTGGGCTCCGAGCGCTTTCCCCAAGCGGGTTCTCATGTGGAATCAGAAGTGAGCAGCAGCAGCAGAGGGGGAACGAATGTGTGAGATTGCAGAAGAGCTGTCAGCCATGATGGATGCGTTTTAATATACGCCTCACAGAAAGACTCCCAAACAGAAAGAGTGATTAGGGGAAGAGAGGAGATAGTATTAAAGCATAGCTCTGCCTTCTGGCCTTCCTCTAATGCAGGAGGACGGTGGCAAAACAAATGTTTGCGAGAGACAACAGAGTTGAGAGATGAAACTTTATTACCCAACCTTGCTGTGATATGAGGGGGTTGCAACAACGTTGGTTTAAGAGAATGATGCGCCTGATCGGATTAAAGATATTAAATCCACCAAAGTTGCAATGGGGTTAGCTAGTGTTGATTTAATTACTGCCCTTTTTTCAAAGTTATAAGATTATAGTGCTCTGAATTTTCACCAAGAACGTGCCGGAAGCAAACATTCTGTCTCCGGTTCACCTTTGAGGGTGAACAATTTTAATACAGTATGGAAAAATGAAAAAAATGAATACCTGAATCATGTATTAGAATTAATAACTTAATGCATCTGTCACCCTGCTGATGGCATTAGTGCCTACATGGCCTTCTCATGGAGTTCTCAGTTTCTACACACGTTCTTATTTTTGCTGTAATTCACTACTAACAGTACTTTCAGGTTTGCAAAGAATCACTTCTCATTTGTGTCTCTGATTGGCTTGAAAACAAGTTATCATTTTCATTGGTTAATTTATGTTAGAGATACACTGATAACACCTTTTCCCCTTCAATACTGATACCTGATCTTTTAGTATAGGCCGATACCCCGTACCGACACGATACCTGCTCTATGTAATCTATTTAATCTGAACTGTGTAAAATATACATATTCACAATATTTTATTTTGGTAAAATCTCTGTTCTGTGTCTCAAATAAAACATACTCATCTTAACTGAATGTTTTAGATTAAATATATTAGATGCTTCAGAAAATCTATTTTGTTTATTAACTTATATATATATATATATATATATATATATATATGTGGTATTTACTGTTGTATAATTACTGCAATGGATTGGCAGCCTGTCCGTCCTGCCTTCTGCCCAGTGAGCACTGGGATAGGCTCCAGCACCCCCCCACGACCCAGAAGGATGAGCGTCTCAGAAAATGAGTGACTGTTATAAAATTATAGCAGAATCATGTTTAATAGCTTAAGTAAATGTCAAATATATTTTATTGCGCATATTTGTTTCAAAACTGAATTGACCGGTATAAAGATAAATCTGTACATGTACACCCAACAGCGTTTTCACTGTTTGGTCACATCTCTGACTTTGGAACTTTTAGCATTTTATTTTAGACTAACTTTAGTTTCTGTTCTGATTCATTAAGAAGCTTATGCTATACATGTGCTTTCTTTTGCAAGTCTGGGCTTTGTTTCTAAAGTTGCTCATAAATTATAGTAGTTGAAATTTTTGGGTCTAGTTTTCTTAGAAGGCTGATGTGGCAGGCATTGGAAATTTCTGTTTAAGATTTTTATGTGTCTGAACCAAACCGTCACAGGATGTGTGGGCTAAACATCTAAATCTGAACTGATCTTGTGTGAGCATTGTGACTCAATTTGTTGTTGCAGTTGCTGATCTGTCTTGTTTTGACAAACTAGTCCAGCTCAGTACTGTATCATGCCACACCAACCTTGCGTTGTAGGCACTGAAAAAGATTTTTCAGCACAGCAAAAATATGGAAATCAAATTGTAGTTTCACCTCAAAGTAGAAAACCGTGACAAACCATAAAAACCCTGTTCGTGTTATGTGCTATTGCTTCGGGATTAAACTTCAGTGTGACTGGACTGTGATGCTCAAGTATGCTGATGGTGAGTTTGTGACAGTTAGGCCTAAAGCTCTCTTGGCAAGCACTTAGGTCCAATCCATCTCCCTCCTTTGCGGATCATTGAAGGCTTAATCCCTGTCTAGCCTTCAGTGGTTGGTGGTGCTGTTGCTGATGACTCTAGAATGTGACTCACAGGCTTTCTGTGCATAGACTCGGCCTTTTTAAAACCTCATGAATCACTGGTTGGCCTAACCAAGGGCCTGGAGAAGATTTAGAACTCTAATTGTGCTTTGTATTCTCTGCTGACCAGGAGAGGGCACTGTGGTATCACATGTCGAGCTGGATTCTGTGTGCATTTCAGCAGTGACGTGGTCTCCTGGGGGGGCTGAACTCTTTCCTTTTTTGCTCTTTTCTGCGTGAAATTAAGCACACTAAGTCAGCTCTCGACTGTCTTGAGGCAAACTGCATAATGGTCGTGTCAATAGAAAACGGTCCGTTCCTAGAGGCTCAGAGATTTAAACAAGACGCATTATTTTGTAGAGGAAAGTCTCCGGTGGCTAGCTTCCCTCTGCTCTGTGGCCATTTGTCCTCCTTTTCTCCTCCTCTCTCCTCTCTGCTAGCACTGAGCTGCGGCCCAGTAAGCTGTAAAGCCAAACACTTTCGCCTATCACTCCCCTTATGGTGCATGTGCAGTGATCCAGCTGCAGCCTACCAGTTCGATGAGTCTTTAGAGCTTAGTTTGTTTCATAAGCATTTTGTTCCCTTTCAAAATGTATGCAAGCTAAATTACTAGAGTCCTAGAGTGACCCTTCCCTGCATATTTAGGTGTTTGCTAGATCTATGCATTATGTGCGAAAGACTATAAGTCTGTTATAAGTCTGCTTTACTGTCAAGTTATGTTTCTTGAATCATTTGAATGTCTTGATCCACTCCTGCAGAAATATCTGTGATTGGTCAGGGGCTCGTTGGCAAATTGCAATCAGTCTTGCAAAGGCTGATACCCCACAGATGATGAAATTATATGTTCTGCAGCTCTAGTTTTTTTCCCCCCTGCACCTGATCCAACTGCTCAATTCATTAACAAACTCTTCCTGAGTTGAAGTGGGTGAGTTACAGCAGTGAAAGCACTATGATGTACATGATCCAGGCACTCCAGGCCCTGGATTAGTAACCAATTTGTGAAACGATCATTTCAGGGCAGTAAATGGTGGCAAAAGAGTAGGTGGTAATTGGTAATGGAACTATACAATGATATTGGTTGTATTATAGACTAATACTCTATTGGAGCTAAATTGGTTGTGTTTGGAAGGTAGTGCGATTTAACTAGAATATGTCTTATTTTAATCCAGTATGAATTAGACAATATGCATTGTTTTTACATTCATAATAGTGACAGTAGTAATGTCAGAGTGACCTGTAAATGCATGTACCTGATCTCCCTCAGTTGTCATCTTGAATTTAACCTTACAGCAATCTAATGAAAACTGCTAATAGACATGAACGTGTATTATTTTATTTTCGTTGACTGTGGTGTGGTGTAACACTGACTCATGAAACGGATAGTTGGTCCTGGTCCTATAATCTGATTTATCTGAGCTGCAAGTTATTGTGAAATATACGATATACACACACTATGCAACTGAACTCTGTATTACTGATCACATCATGAAAAATACTTTCTATTGACTGACTAACATGCTGATTAACTTATTTTCTTATCTAGAAAAAGGCTGGTCAGCAAGGTAAAAGATAGCAAACATGTTAAACAACTCCATAACTAATATCACCGACTTAAATTAAAGTACTTATGATATGAATCACTTGAGCATCTTTCATGCTTCAAATGTCTGTGTTTCAGTCAGAAGTAGCATCAAACCCTAAATAGTGCACTTTTGGAATTCTAGCTTCTACACACAAACAGTGCACTATTTGTTCCCAAATGTCTATGTTAAGATATACTATGTGTTGTTGAGCTGCAGTAGCCAGTATTTAAATTCCTACATATAACGCTATATAAAAGAGGCATTTGAGATTCAGCCCCAGTGTTTGAAGAGGGGCAGCATTAGATTGGTACTATACAAGGCTCATTGGTGATAAATTTGTTGATAAAAGAGTATTGGCCAACCAAACGTTCTTATCCTTATTCAACAGTCCATGGTTGCTTACCAAAGATACCATTTTATTATATTTTATATCATTATTATTATTTCTATTATATATATGTATATATATTTTTGTAATGTTTCGCATCATGCCTAAGAACACCCTTCCGTTCGATATAATTGCAGTAACAAACCTCTCATGGTGTATTTTGCTTTGTGATAGTGAAACAAAATTCTGGATAAATGTTTTTTTCCCATCATTTGCAACTGCATAGTCAGCATACCTTTGAAAATTTTAACCTGTGCCGAAGGACAAAGTTATGCTTAACAAAATGTGTCTTTACCTATTGATTGCTCGTTAGAGTTCTGCTGGTAAAAGATAAAGAATATACATTACATGTTGTTCATTCATTCATTTATAGAATTCAATTAACCGTTTTCTTTGCTCTGCATTGTCTTCTTCTGTTGTCTGTGTTCGATAAAAATCACAGTACAGTTTTTGTTGCCATTTTCTCTGTGTGGTTGAATACCCATGTGTCATTCACACATACCAGAACCTCGCTGCCATGTACATAAATTAAGCAAAACTGAAACTGGAAAAAGAATTGGAGTTTCGGATAATAAATTGGAGCGCTGAACGCTTATGCATACAAAACAGAATGAAGAAAATGATCAATTCTAATTATGCTAAAGTGGTCCCAACTAGAATAGTGCTTATTAGAGGATATAGCAACTCATATTTGTAATAACTGCACATAATGTAATAACTATGCATAATGTAACATTGTAGAAGCCCATAATGTCATGAGTGAATTATTAAGTCATTAGATTTTGAAGTGCCCTGAGCGTGTGACTGCCTCTGGCCTCTGCAGGCCACTTTCATGTGCCGTCTGTTACCGCCTGTCAATATGAACTTGGACAGTGCGCTGTAACCTGGTTGACAAAATCCATACGTCTCTCTCATGTGGTTTGATTCATGTGCTGTGAGGCTGGCGGAGGCATTTTGTGACTTCTTTAACTCCTCTTCCTTCTCGATGCGAGCTGGAAGACTCCCTTCAATTATATATGTGCTGGGCCGGCAGGCTCGGAAATGATCAATATTTCAACTCCCAGGGGAGTAAACATCCCTGAGAGCAGCTGCTCCATAAAGGCTTGCGCGCGCACACACACACACACATATACACTAGAACAACAGGGCGCTGAGATCTCCACAGCAGGAGAGGAGAAGAGGTTAAAAAAAAAAAAGAAATGGGAGACAACAGAAGCTGAAAAGGAGACAGTGGATGGAAGAGCAGAATGAAGGGGAAAATGAAGTGTGGGAGGGAGAGAAGAAGAGAGGAGACAGAGGGTTTTTTGTCTCCACAGTATGCACTTTACTCATAATTTTGCAACCCGCACTCCCTGTGGCCTCTCCCCCTCTCTTTCCCTTTCTCCCTCTCTCTCTCCCCCTCTCTCTGTTTAATTCTTTTGTCTTTCCATGTATTTCCTTCAGGAACACTGTATTTATGCTTGGTCGTATGTCAGCATTAAGCTGCATTTACATTACAGCAAACCTTTGTAAATGGTCTAATATTGTATCCGTCATGATTACGGTTGAGAGCGACAAAAAGTTGAACGGTCTCTCCATGCCTTCAAGCTCTTGATGCTCCCACTATACCGCTGGTAAAACTGGCCGTCTGTCTTGTTAGAAATTAATGTTATTACCAGAAAATGCACAGTCCCTCCACCTCTCTCTTCACTTCTTACTAGTCTAGAAGAAACGCTACGAGTTCAGCATCAAACTTCATCCCTTTACTCAAGTGCGTCTCCAGTGGTGGAAAGCGGCGCCAATGTTGGCTCTTGTTCTGATGCTATTTATATCAATCCTTTTGTTTGCTGCAGGAAGTGGTTTCTTGCCAAGACCTTCAGCCATCGTTGTGTTTACTGTTCCTTTCATGGACTACCTGTCCTTAAATGATCTAACCAGGAGCAACAACTTCAGCATTATTGACAGAAGGTTAGAATACAGCATCAGGACAGTGCTACTTCATCATCCTCTCATGTTAGACCGGTTTCCACTCCACACTACAGTGAGTCACTATCACCTCTTCAGATACAGAGTGGGGCTAGGGGCTAGCTGGGCAGCATGCTAGATACCTCTGTGACATGATACAGAGACGTCTTTGACATACCATCAAAACTGTTTTTTCTGTATTTACACTTATGTATTTATACTGTACTATATATTTAGAATATTTGAAACTGCAACAGCACTAGAAGGCTATGTTGCATTGTCATTTAACAGACACTCGTAAATTGAGAAATCAGACAAGCATTTAGTTGGGGGTCTTTCTTCTTACTCTCTTAGATTCAAGCTGGGTTATCTTAAATTTCATCCTGGCTCTTTCTCTTCATCTGTTTCACTAACAGCCTTTCAGTAACTACTATAATGCAACCTGAGCTTATTGACACATTTATTGGCTGCCTAAAATAGCATGGCTACAGCTAATGGCATTCACTTTTCTGTGTCTGTGGCAACATGCTGATACTTCCCTCTCACAGCGGGAGAGACTCACTTCCCACAACAAACCCTCCAAGTTAGACTTCGCATACGCAGGTTGTTATGAGTAAAACACTGGAGACGGGATTTAATTTACCAACCGCTAAAATAACGTAGTTCTGTAGGACTGAACAATTTGTAGGACTGAATAATTTGGAAATAATTTTCTGATTAACATTGCCACTGTGATTTAAATTGCGATTATTTTACTGAAGTTAAGGCCTTGGCATAGCACCTTTTGAAAGGGGACATAAATTGAAAAAACTCACTTTCTATATTTGTGTATCTGGAGCTCCTACCAGCCCACAAACTGTGAGGTAAGACAGTCCAGTCCGTTTTTTTGTGGGCTGCCTAAATCAGAAAACATGGGATTCAACAAATCGTTCAGATTTGGCTCCTCTTGTTATGTAAATTGGGGAACTCATTGTAGTAACCCCTGCCACCTCCCGTCCCCCATCTGAGTATCTCCACCCACAAGCTTCAGAACTAACTGTGTGAAAACAGCTAGCTTTATGGGGAAGCTTCGAGCTAAGCTCAGGAACTGCTGTGTTATCGGCCGCACTGAATAAAGTATATCACTTTGTGTCTGAAGAAGAATTTTCCCATTCCACCTTAAAAGGTGTAGAAGTTATGCTGGCACCTCAGACTGCCTGCCGGGCTTCTTGTTCCAGTTATCTCCTTTAAAGTTCCAGTTTACCTCCACCTTTAAATGTTGTAGCCGCTAGCTGGTGGCTCAGGCTCCTTTTCAAGCCTCTTATTCTAATTTTCCCAATCCATGGTGCAGCACTTCACATGCTGGCGCCTCAGGTGTTATAGTAATAACAGCTGAACCATTTAAGGTGGAACAATAAAATTCCAACAAGAAGCTGGTGAATAGGAGGCTAACTTCAGCCTTCTGTGTAGCCAGATCAACAAACTTAATGTTTGTTACGGCATGTCAGTCATGACAAAGTAGGCGTTTCTTGGCCATGTTAAGGGTTGAAACAGCCTGCCTACAGTTTTGGCAATGGATTTGATGACTAGTCTCTGCCAGCTTTATGTGTGGAATGTCAGCACCAGTGAAATGATGATTTATTTTGTTCAGTTTTATTAACTGAAAAGTAATAAAGTGTAAACCTTTGCTTAGTTGTTACTGTTAAGTTAGGGTATCTTTTAGTTACAAACACTTACACATAGTAAATAAAATACATATAGGTAATAATAATAATAATAAATAATAAATAATAATAAAAAACAATAAAAATAAAAATAATAACAACGTAAATGTACTGGGTGTGTGAGATTAGCAGAGCAGTCATAGAAGCCCTATCTCAGGATTATGAAAGAGAAGCTTTTGTGACTCTGCCTGTTGATGATACAGCAGGCTGGGACAGACTCGGCTGAGAGACATGCTCCTTCTTCATTTCAGTATGAGAGACCAGTGAGTCTCATTAAAGAGAGGAAACTCAAGATGTAGTTATGTATTTTCAGGTTTGAAATTGTTTGAGGCTTTTGATATTTTATGTGTTTAAAATGTTTTACTTACACCAGTGTGGCTCAGGATATACACTTTTTATTTCAGAACAAAAGACTGCAAAGTAACATATTTATTTATTTATTTATTTATCATTTAGCAACCTGATAAAACAGAGCAACTGGGATATAAATTCTGTTTGGATAGGATGCACCTGGATGTCTGGTTTTGCTCATTGTTGTGTTTCCATGAAAGATGACAAACATAAGACCTTTGGAAGAGGTTAGAGAGACACATCATTTATACCGTTTTCAATTTCGATACATCCTTTGGAATGTTCACTTTTGTCAAACACAGTAATGAAATTGCTGTTGAGTTAATGTTGATGCATTTGATATACTGAATGACCTTGTTTTTTTTAGAAAGTCTTCACTGTGAGAACGCTAAGAAAGAGCAGAGAAGCTGGCTGTGCTCTCACTGAGTGGTATGAGGGGCTTAGTTTCCCCTTCTCTGCCCTTATGCTGGCCAAACAAGGCCAGCTGTTAGATCATGTACCCAGAATTGAGCAATTAGTCCTCTCCTCCAAGCGTACTTGGCTGTCCCATGAAACGATGCGTACTTGGCTGTCCTGTGTAATGACTGGGTACACATGTTAGCGTTCACCTTCTCAGCTTGGTAACTTTCCTCTCCGGGCAGACTGTGGGAGCTACGAGTACTGTTGGGAGAGAATATGGGGAAAAAACCTTGATTTCCGATTCAGTGGAACCTAAGGGCCCAGACACATCAGTGTGGGCATTTATGGGCAGGAGGTTCAACACCACATCACATTTTAAAGTATATAGACTGAAGAAGAAGATCTTCTAAAGAAGATCTTATTGCACTCTTTTTGAGGGAGAAGAAGCCCACCTGGTTTAATTCTTCCTAACCAGCCCATGTGAACATTAACTACATTAGCAAGTGGCTTGATTACCATAACCAACAAACAGACATGACATAGTTCTACATCACAGTACACTACACACCACTGGGAGAGTCCTTTTATAGTCGTCTGAATGCATCTTGCACTCTTAGGTAAGGTAGTCCAGTTTGTTGTTAAAGGAGCAGCGGAATGTAATGAGTTAAAACCTGCCCTTTAGGTTAGCTGTTAGCTGTTAACCTAGCAAGAGGACAAACCTGTGTCAGGAGCTTCAAGTGACGCCACAGTCGAGGGCCTACGACCCGAGAGAATCCAGAGCTTCTTGGCTATTACTGATGATGTGAGTGGTTTGTACTATTTACCAAATTACAGCAGCATCTGACGCTTATAGATGAAAGCTTGACAGCAAAATAAGATTGCTGTGTGCTTTATCTTGTACGGCTAGAATCAGAATCTTTATTCACCAAGAAGCAGGTGTACAAGGAATTGCTCTTGGTGCAGCATAATATTCAGTTCAATAAAAGAAATATATGCTATAAACAGATATAAAATTTGGCAGTATATGCAATGTGAGATTACAGATATAACCAAATACTGGAGTAGCAAATATAAAAATATAAATGTAAATATAAATGATAACAATTTTTCAGAATGTGTGTATTGCAAAAAAATTAATGTACACACAGTCAGTAGGAAAGGTTCTTCCTCAGAAGGATTATGTATAGGTACATACAGTGATTATGTACATCACAGTATGTTTAATAAAGGGCACGTGCAGCACTTTAAAACAGAAGTGTGTGATAAGGTCCTTGTTTAGTGGGATGATGTTCTAAGGAAAGATGCTGCAGAGTTGGCGGTTGGTTCTTGAGTTGAGTCTTTAGGGCTTTCACTCCTGGTCTTTGCTGAGACGAAATCCGCTGAAAGAGAGAGTGCCCAGGGTCTGAGGGGTCAGCCATGATTTTCCCCACCTACCTCATCATAGATGAGTAAGGTTCTTTGAGGCTGGAGAGCCAACAGCCAATGTTTCTCTCCGCGCATCACATCGTTCGCTGCAGCTTCCTATATTTTATAAGCCAGTGTTTCTCAACCCTGGCCGTGAAAGTGCTCTGCCCTACACAGTTTAGTGCTTTCCCTGGCTCTGAACACACCTGATTCAACTCGTCAGCTCATTATTAAGCTCTTTCAGAGTTGTAGGGGGTTTGGTAAAGCAGGGAATCCACTAAAATGTGCAGGGCAGGGTGCCTTGAGGACCAGGGTTGAAAAACAGTGTTATAAGCTATATTATTTTTGATTCTCTCTGATATTAATATTTTAGATTTACTTCAGTTGGTAAATATTGTTCTTGATAAAACTGAAAGATATAAATTAGGAAAGGTAGATAGAAAGGTAAATAAATGCACTCCTAATGCACTGTAATGTATACAGAAACCGCTAGACATCGTAATTGTATCATGATAGAAATTTCGGGCCATGCTGCACACAACTACCAACAGTTTTATTTTCTTGTTAGCAGTGCAATATTCATACATGGCTTGTGGAAAAATGTAGGCAACTCTAAAAGTAAAAATGGTTAAAAGTGTTAAAGCTTCAGTATGGCATTTGGATTGAAAACTTTAGACTGTTCTCTGTGTGTCTCAACTGTTTCACAGCCCACCACTGGCACCGATTCAACAAAACGGCTCCAGTGAGACCCAACCAGAGCCAGTGTAGACAAATTTGAAGGTGTTTTGACCCAACTGGTGTTCTGACCTTTTACTAAATATACGGGAGCATGTTGAAAAACATTGTCAGGCCTAACTGGCCGTACACTACAAAAGTGGTGCAGGTTGAGCATCTGCACTGGCATACTTATTAAGCTAAATGAGTTGCCTGCTGTTTGTGTCAATAAGGGAACAGGTGTCTTTGAGAGTGTGCGCACTTGCACACATGTATTTGCGTTGTTCCTTGGTAATGTCGCTTGAGTTCAGGCCATCCCTGCCGTGTGTGCGGACAGTCAGCAGCTTTTCTAGATCATTAAACAGGGCCTTCATCTGGATATTCTGCCAGGAGCGTTCGCTCTCAGACTATAAACACACCAGCACTGCACCGTGGGTTATTACCTAAGGAGTGGAGGATCTGCTCCTTTATGGAGGGAATAATACACGGTTCGAGTACATAAAAATGATCCAAGTGGCCTTTTAATATCTGCGTCATGACCGGAAATTTCCTAAGGAGGGAGAGGTGGGTGGGGGTTCTTACTGTGCATGAGCATCTCGTACAGAGCCCTCTGCAGTTATGACTTTTGTTAAGATGAGCAAAAAATAAAGGCTAAGAACAGTTTAATCTTGGAGTGAAATATATTAAATAAATCTGACCTTTCAGCAAAGTAAAACTGCTTTTTAGAAATGTGGAAGTCACATAATGAATTTAAAGCAGCCTTTCATGAGTTCACAGAGTAGCCACAGGCTCAAATCCTGCTTAGTCTTCAACAACTTGTAGCTCTTATTTCAGGTACTGTCTTGCATCAAGTTGGCAAGTTGGCAGGCGGGGCATGAGTTTGTTTAGTGTCGGAGACACATGGTGGAAACCAGTGACAGAGCTCCGTAGATTTTCAAGCCTGTCTGAAGTCTGAAGTGTCGTGGTATTTTGGTGTTTGGAAGAGTGCAGAGAGGAACTTGATTAAAGATAGTCACTCTGTCTGCAGAACATGCAGAAAGAAAATCTCTGTGAAAATATCTCATCACCACTACTACATAGGTAGCTCCATTCATAACTCTAGGTGTGATATTTCAGTGGCTTAAGTTACCTTAATCCAAAAAGTCTGCCGGAATTAACTGCACAGCCCCTTGTTTTCCAGCATCTTGTTCAAATTTAGCTATTCCACTTTTAATAGTACAGCAGTTTTTATAACACCTTGAGGAGCAGAATGTCACTGTGGCACCATTAAGGTAGAAATGGAACATTTGAACCAGAAACTGGCCAGCCACATCACCAGACATTAACGACATTTAGCAGACACTCTTATCCAGAGCGACTTACAACCGTGCTTAGTGTTCCGTTGGATAATATTCCAGCTAGTACAGGAAGTTCAGAGCCTAAAACTCACCCTGAGCTCATACACTGCCCGAACAGGGGGCCAGTGCTGATACCTAGATAGATCAATACATACATATATAGAGCAAAAAGAGCACTACCTGGCAACCCCAGCCCAGTGCTCACACCTACAGAAAAGAAAAGAAAAAGTCATTATAAGTGCAACACAACACAAGTACATACACAACTTACACCTCTACTAGTGCTTACTCACTTAAGTGCATTATGAAGAGATGGGTCTTCAGTCTGCGCTTGAAGACCGCGAGAGACTCTGCTGTTCGAACGCCCAGTGGGAGTTCATTCCACCATCTGGGAGCCAGGACAGAGAAGAGTCTGGACGCTTGTCTTCCATGAGACTTCAGGGATGGCGGTTCGAGTCTAGCTGTACTTGAAGCGCGAAGGGCTCGAGGTACAGATCGACTCTTCACCATTGCCATAAGGTAGGGAGGGGCTGGTCCGTTCTTGGCTTTGTAGGCGAGCGCCAGAGTTTTAAATCTGATGCGGGCAGCTACAGGAAGCCAGTGAAGGGAGCGCAGCAGTGGAGTCACATGGGTGAACTTTGGATGATTGAAAATGAGTCGAGCTCCTGCGTTCTGGATCAGTTGCAGGGGCCTGATGGCCCGTAGAGGAAGACCAGCCAGGAGCGAGTTGCAGTAGTCTAGCCTTGAGATGACCAGAGACTGGACCAGCAGCTGGGTGGCCTCCTGGGTGAGGAAGGGTCGAATCCTCCGGATGTTGAAGAGGAGGAATCTGCATGACCGAGTCAGGTTTGCTATATGAGCCATCCATGAGTTTGCTATATGAGTCATCCAGAATCACTCCAAGACTTCTTGCATCCTCAGTCGGGGTGATCAAGGAGTTCCCGAAGGAGATGGCAAGATCGTGGTGAGGACCCGTAGTGCTGGGGATGAACAGCAGCTCAGTCTTGCTGGGATTGAGCTTAAGGTGGTGAGCTGTCATCCATGAGCTGATGTCGGTCAGGCACGCTGAGATGTGATTGCATACCTGTGTATCAGATGATGGGAAGGAAAGCATGAGTTGAGTATCATCAGCATAGCAGTGATAAGAAAAGCCATGAGAAGTAATTACTTCTCCAAGAGAAAGAGTGTAGAGAGAGAAGAGGACCCAACACCGAGCCTTGAGGGACACCGGTGGAGAGCCTGCATGGAGCAGACGTGGACCCATTCCATGTTACCTGATAGTGGCGGTCCTTCAGGTAGGATTCAAACCACTTCCACGCAGTGCCGGTGATTCCAAGATCAGTGAGCACTGACAGGAGGATCTTGTGGTTCACCGTGTCAAAGGCCGCAGACAGGTCGAGCAGAATCAGAACTGAGGACAGTTTGGCTGATCTCGCTGCATGAAGCCTCTCAGTTACTGCGACCTATCCCTGACTGCAAATGTGTGGGATGCTATTGCAAAAATGGTGGCCCAACCCCATCCTGAAAGACCCTACTTGTAGGATGTGTAGCTCAATAAATGTGTAGCTCAATAAATATTGCTCATATCAGTCTTTGTAATCATTCATTGTTCCTGGTAACCTTCATCTTTCTTCCAAATAACATTATAATCCAGCACTTCCTTCTGGGTGTATCTATTATTTTGATGACGGGTGGATAAACTGGCATCAGTGTTCGTCCTGAAAAGCAGTGTCATTCACTACGTCCTGTTCTTCTTCTGCATTGGTCTGATTGTGAACTCATGAGAGCTGGCATTAGCCAGTGTAGGACAGACCTACAGATCTTTAGATGCTTCCTTATTTATATATATTAATTTTTTAAAAATTAATTCTTAAACTCTTAAACATTTTTGTTGGATGACCACACCATGGAAGGATAACAGTGTTAATAAATTATCTGTATTTGCATGCTATCTGTGGGACAGTATTGTCAAGTGTCAAGTCCACATTACGAAATTGTTTTGGAACCTCCTCTGGCCTAATTACAATCCTTCAGTTCAGTGCCATTAGCTTTAAAATAGCTTTTGAAGCTTCATAAAACCAGTGCTCCCCATCAGTGACGCTTCCTCTCCTTGTTCTTTATTTTGTTGTCACCGGCAGTAACTTTGAATTTGTTTTGGAAAGGTGAAGCCATGCAGCATGTACTGATAAACTGTCACCTGGTTGAGGGGTTAAAGAAATGTTCTTGTGCTCGGTAAGATTATTTATTAAAAGGCTGTTAAAAGGCCGTCCTGTTGTTGTTGTGTTGTATACAGGACTTTGTTGTTTGTGTATGTATTCATTACTTCTACATATCTTGGCACTTGCCAGAGTACTCAAAATCACTGTGAGCTTTTTACAGACACTGACTAAGAAGCCTTTTCTCAAACGCTGGCAGAGAGTGGTTTGTTTCTTGTTTGCATTTCCGAGTTGACCTGGAGTGTGTCTTGTTATGTGCTATAGAGGCCAAGGCCATGCTTTTAATTTGAACGCGGTGATCCGCAGAGCCTCTTCAGTTCTCACCAAAATAAACGAAAACAAGGCCTGGGCGTCCAGCCTAGGGGCTGTGCATGCAGGAATAACAAAGGCAGAGCAAATAGGAGCCTGCAGCAGTAAATACTGCTCTTCACAGAGCAATCAGAGCAGCGCAGGTCTCAAATTCAGAAGCACACCTACCTTTATTTAAAATAAGATACGCAGAATATATTCTATTTGCATAACCCAGTTAGGCTTACAGATATTAGAATAACCTCTGATTGCCAGCACCACAGTAAGGCTGCATGTTATGGACATGAATTGTCTGATAACATTCTTGTGTATGACAAAGGCAAAATATGAGAAAAAATAAATTACAGAAGATGGTCGCTATTGGGCAAAATAAAAATAATGTTTTCCTAATATGTAATATAGCAAACAGTAATTATGCATTAAAATGTGCATTTTAATTTTAGTGCATTTAAGATATGTTATTTTTTCACTTAGAAATAACAACAAAACAGGTGATCTGCAACATCAGACTATGGCATACAACTGTACAGCTGCAAGAACAAAGAGTCACTGATTGAGAAGCACTGCTTTTATTAAGTATTATTAGCTATTTGGCTGCTAATGCACCCCGTTGTAAAGAATTTAAAACGTGAGTGAGTTTTACGATGTGCTTTAGTCTAAAATGGTCGTATTGAGTCAGTCATACAAAATAGAACTTAAAATACCTGGAAGTCTTTAGCATAAGAGATGAGTAGATGCCTAGTAATCTAGTACAGTGGTTTTAACTGGTCTTTTCTCAGGACCCAGATCTGTCCTTTTTCGCCCAAAAACAGGGTTTTATTTTCTAACACCTGTAATTTATTCCAGTGCAGCAGTAGACTATGCCTTCATGTACTAAAAATACACAACAAATGATAATATGATCCTATCCCCCAAAACCAACACACTGCTCTGCTAATCTTGACCACAGACATCAATAATATTTCAGTATAATAACAGTAATCTGGTATTGTACTGGCCAAGGTAAGAGATCACAGATGAAATTCATTCTACGGTAAGATATCAACCACAAGCACACTACTGTGAAGATGTACTTATCAAGAAGCTGCTGGCCACCCCAGAAATCAACATTACACAATTTGTTTGGGATGTGTTGGATTGTGAAAAGCAGAGAATGCAATCAGCTTCTAGGACTGAACTTTTTATGAAGAGAATTGAAACTGAAATAAACACAATGGATGTACAAACTAAATACTGAATAACTAGATTTTATATTTGATGAGGCTTCTGTGTAATATTCTGTTAAAAATGTTTTGCGCCTTAAGCTGAAATATTTAAAATTGTACCTAAAGACTGTGCTGACAGGGAATGAAATCAATAAAAAGGGTCACATTCACGCATTACTGTATATGTAATACAATAGGATAAAATGAGGAATATCAGGCCGTACTCTGCCATTCAGATAATAGTTATTAGGCCATTTGAACTCTTGGAATTAAACAATTGGAATTAAATCTATGTTGTTCTTGTTGTCAAAAGTTCTAAACTTTGCTATGCACTTTATTCCGAGCACTGTACTCACAGTAGGCACCTACTCATGCAGGCATTTATCTAATCAGCTAATCAAGTGGCTGCAGTTTAGTCTCTAGTTACTCAGAATGGAGCAGATGGAAATGCCTTGTTGATGATAAAAGTCAACAAAGAGTGTCCAGTTGGGTTTGAGCTGGCAGGAGGGCTTTTTTAAACAGTAGTGCTGAGCAGAAAAACGTCTCAGAATGCACCACACTTTGAAGCTTTAGGCAGATGGGCTACAACAGTAGAAGACCATGTTGGGTTCTGTTAGCCAAGATCGGAAAGCTCAGGCTGCAGTGGGCACAGGTTCACCAAAACTGGACATGTTGAAGACTGGAAAAACATAATCTGCTCTGATGAATCTCAATTTCTGATTGGGTTATAATTTGGCATCAATAGCAGTTCATCTATGGACCAAACCTGCCTTGTGTCTACAGTCCAGGCTGGTGGAAGTGACATAAGGGTATGGGGCATAGTTACTTTAGACACTTTAAGACCAATAATCATTGCTTGAACGCCACAGCCCTGTTTGCCGACCATGTATGTCCCCTTATGGTCACAGTTTACCAATTTGACAGGCAAAAATGCCTGTTTCAAAATAAGTTCAGTGTTCTCCAGTGTCCTTCCCAGTCACCGGTTCTGAAGTCTGAATCCAATACAGCACATTTAGGTGGTGGTAGAAGAATCTGCACAAATCACATGGTGCAAACGTGAACAGAATCTCAGATGAATGTTGTGGAATCTGGGCTACAAAGAATTGAAGCTGTTTAGAGAGCAAAGGGAGACCGTACCTATTAGTATAGTGTTCCTAATGAAATGTTCAGTGAGTACATATTTAATTATTGTTGTTTTTAAAGGAGAGGAAGAGCACACCCGCGGCTTACTCATTGACTCACCCACCATCTAATTCACTTCAACAGGTTTAACTAGAGCTCCAAGTGTTCAGCTATTTATTTCTGTTCTATTACTTTTGTTTAAAGAACACTTGCCCAAACACACTCAGTGGAGCTGGCATGTGATGTGGTCTCCCTTTATACAGTGTTAATGTTGTGTTTTTACAACGACTCAAACCCAGTGTACTCCAACACACCCTTCTTTGCCTTAATTAATCTGCCAGCAACAGAACAGCTTCCCTATAATCCCTCTCTCTGCGTGACAGCTGAGCTGTCCTCCACCACGCTAGATGATGTTTTAATGCTTCTCTATTAGTACGCCGTGCCACAGCCCGGTTTTAAACGGTTCCTCCTAACTAATGATTAGTTGAAGATGTTTTCTAGGAAAGTGTCTTCGTGTAAAACTAAACATGCTGTTCTTGGCAAAGCAGGGTCACAAGCTGTTTCTCTCTTTTATGTAAGGGTCATTTGACATGAGAAGGCATGCTGAGACTTAGAATGAAAACACAATCATGACTTTTACTCACATGAAAGATTTTTCTTTTTTTGTGACCAGATTTTAGCAGTTTTTTGGTGCAGTGTTTTATTTAGAGACACATGATAGTAGAAATTGCACATCATCATCAGACATTTAAAAAAGGCAGGTTATTCCTCAATAGTTTGGGTGATTATGAGAGGTACAAGCATTTCATCACTTTTCTACACTGCTGAAATTGTGAAAACTTTCACGATGAGTGGACAAATAGAAATGCTTCAAAATTGCTTGGAATATAATCTCTTGACATTATTTTACATTGCAAGTTAAAATGGTTTCTCTTCTTCTGTAATTACTGTTTCAATGTTCTTGGTTTTCTTTGGATAGTGACAACATGTTGGAATTTTTCTTGGTAGAGTGCAGAGAACATGCATGCATGCATACATACACCAGCAAGTTTGTATTTAAATAAGTAATTGCTTGTAAATTGGAAAAGATGGTACTGTGTTTCAGAAGAAAGCAAAGGAAACAATTAGGGGGAAGCTGAACTGACTGGAAGTGCATGAAGAACTGTTCATCACATTATTAAGACCTGGAAGGAGAGTGGAGAACCAGCAACTTCATAGAAGAAATGTAAATGGAAAAAATTTTAAATGATTGTGATTGAACTTAAATGCTTGGTGAAGTGTAAATAAGATTTTAAAAAAGGACAGTAAAAATGGACAGTAGATCTTACAACTTTGTGTAATAGTGAAGAGTATTTCCACATGATCAGAACTTACAGGACTGGAACTTGTTAGGGAGCATAAAGATTGGGCTTTGGATTAATGGAAAAAAGTCATGTGGATGATGAGCCCAGATTGACCCTGCTCCAGAGTGATGGGAGCATCGGGGGAGGAAGGGAATAATGCACCTATTATGCATAGTGTCCACGGTACAAGCCTCTCGGGGCAGTCTTATGATCTGTTGGTCAGGTCGAGGCTCAGCAATAATGAAAAGGATGATAATAAAAGGAAATGTGACTGCCTGAATGCTTTGAATAATTAAGTTATTCCATCAATGGATTTTTTTTATCGAGATTCTTCGGTCTCAGACTTGATTTTAGTTTTTCAAAGAAATCTTCAGGGATATTCTGAAGAAAGTTCAGTCTTGGAAAGTGGTTGCACACATTCAGTGAAAATGAGGTCCGGGTTCTGTGGTGGTCAGTCCATTCCTCTGAGAACACCAGCAGCTTATTGACAGCTATATATCCTTTTGGACCGAGGGTGTTGAGCAATTCAATGTACGAAGAGCTAATGGAGAGAAAAGGAAAGGACAGTCGGTGTATATAATAATAATAATAATAATAATGAGTCAATCGATAGGTGATTGTATGTGAATCATTGTTTTAGTTTACTGCAGTTTATGCCATCTTTGTTGCTTTAAAGCAGAATATGCAGTATTAAACCTGATGTATCCTACAAACTGAAATCAAGCCTTCTATATTATAGCTCTTCCACTTTTCCTATATGTGGCAGTACCAAGCCGACAATTTCATTTGAAACCATTTCAAAAGGGTAATGAAGGCTCTGTGGATGAGGTTTGAAGTTCGTGTGCTGGGTACCTGGGGTAGGGGAATGTATTGCTTCACATCGTGGCCTAGACTACAGCAGCCACAAAGAGCCAGTGAGATAAGTCTGTTAGGGTGATAAGTCTGTTAGAAAAGTCTGTCAGGATCGCTGAAGCCCTTGTGTATTAACAGTCATTTGCTCTCAGGGTTTTTAGGCAGTATACGGTGTTATCTTTACCGACATGTACTGCAAGACTGAGATGCAAATAAAAATGATGTAAGCATGGAGTAAGTTGAGATGAGCTGTTTGATATAAGTGCAGACTCCTTTCCATTTGTATGATGGTCGTATGACGTGCTAAGACAGTCAAAGGTTTTGGGGGCAGCTTGCATATGCACTATATTTCATTTATATTTTGTGTCTTCTGTGTTTTTTTGTTTAAACATTGTTATTAAATAATTGTTCTCAAGATTGCAAACTTATGTTATATCTGTTGTAAAGATAAATCAGGCAAAATGACTCTAAAAACCTACATGACTCTAAACTGCACCGCAGTTGTGTTACATAAAAGCGTCCTAAAGAAAACTCGGCAACACTCAATTTTGTGAAACAAGTCTCCTGAAAATGACAAACACATCACATGATCACGTCAAATGACATACATTAATGCAATTAAACCACACAACTGAAAGATAAAAAATAAAGATATTCTTTTTATCTAAACATTTGCCATCTTTTTGCCACCATATTGGAATCAAAACTGAAATGACGAGCAGAATCAGAATCAGAATTGATAAATTTCAAAACGATAATCTAGTTAAGTAAATAAAGTCTACTTAAACTGCTATGTTTCCTGTGACAATCTAAATGGAATTATATTCTGTATACACGTTATTGCCGTCAACAATTCTTGAGTAGTCTGCAGTCCATTGCCCACTTCCAGCACTTTAATCATTTTTTTGCTTTAATCCACACCCACTTTTGCTTTGCCTTCAAGGTGTCAGTGTTGGAATAGTGGTTTTTAGTACTGAGGCTGTCACAAAGCAGCTTTACATAGATTGAACTTTTGAACAATACACTAGCAATGTTCGGGTCCACCAGGGAGCAACATTTGTTAAAAAGCCATAGACAGCAGGTAGCGTGTAGGTCTTTATGGGCAAACCTGTCAGATTTCCACGATAGGTGACACACCTATGGGTAAAGAACTTTGGAACACAAGAAACAAAATGAACTGAAACATCTTACATACTGAAGGATGCCTCTTGCACAGGGTTGTGAGAGCGTAACTCGCTGCACACTTTACAGTTTAACAGAAATGTTTTGGATTTGCTGAATTAAAAGGGATGTCTTGCAGATACTGCTGATAAAGTAATGCCATGCCTGATTTTCTCCAGGGTGTCAGCGTTGGGGATTCTTCACTCATCCTGACTTGCATCTGAAAGGTCTAATAATATAATTCAAAATTTGGCAGTGCCACGCACCAACTCATTTCTCAGGCTTTTGTAATATGAGAAGATGGATTAGGAAGACAAGCCCCCAAACGCTACCTGACAAATGACATGAGGAACGAGGACTGATGGAGCCACAAAGAGGGACCATCAAAAACAAAACTAGGTGGAATGTTCATTGGGTTGATTAATATTCAGCTTCTGATGAGGGTAGAGAGTGTCTTGTAACATGACGAAAATGGTTTGTATCATGAAGCTTTGTAATGTGTAGTCATTGTTAAAGTTTCAAAATATGTCATTGTCTCCCATCTCTGTACTGTCCATGTATGCAAACTTAGATGAAAAAAACAGCTTTTGTTGGAATTGTTTCTTTTTAAACCAGCATATATTGCTGTGAAAAATGATGTGCTCTGATGTCCTTTATTTGTGCGTATTTGTTAAACTACACTCATCATCAAAAACACAGTTGCACCCAGAAGGAAGTGTCAGAATTCAATGCTATTCAGAAGGAAGATAAAGGTTACCAGGAAGAATAAATGGTGATAAATTTAGACTGATATGGGCGATATTTATTGAGCTACACATACAGAAGTAGTGTTGCTCAGTATGGCGTTGGGCCGCCATGTTTGCTAACGCGACACGCGTACATCTCAGCATGGAGTTGTAGGAGTTCCTAATGGTGTACTGCGATAATTCATCTCATGAGGCTTGAATATTCTCATACAGTTCCTGCAGATCTTGCCATCAGGTCTGACAGCAGGAGGCAACGGCGTCAAGTCTTTTGAAAAACAGAAACAAAAGCGTCCTGTTATTGAATTCAAACAAGACAAACCAAGCATATACAACAAACTTCAGAGAACAGAGCTCTTCCTGCCTTTATCTACCTTAAATAAACAGCCTACACCGATAAAGCTCTCCTTTGATAATCATCCATTTTCGCCTGTAACATTGTCATTATGCCAACGTTTGTGGTTAATGCTGCCGTTGGCCGTGTGCAGCTATGAAGTGTGAAATACTGCAAAGACACTATTGTGCTACAAAAATATTTGCCCTGGGTTGTCAGGTCTGCATCCCCACACCATCACACTACCACCATCATGTTTGTGTTCATCTGGCACTTCAGTTCAGGTGGGTGGCGGTAAGTGAAAGACACAATAACAATCACAGAACCTGTAAACCTTTTAACAGTCACTTCCTTGTTTATACAGGCACCACTGTGGGTTAAAAAGGGTTAAATTCTTTCCACTCCAGTCCGCTTGTTAACATGTCCAAGTCCAACTCTAAAGTCTGTCTCTTCAGCATACCGCAGTCCTGTGTTCATTGTTGTTTGAATCAAATCCAAACAAAATACTAGAATTGTCATTCTAGTGCCTCCTCTGTGATAAGAAGAGAAAATGGCTCCAATTGATAAGGTAAGTTACAATTCTTAAACAAACAAACAAAAAAAAGTCTGGTGGCAGTGGGCTCTGATGTTAGCTAGTTATAACTAGTGAACCTAGCTAATATTAGCCCACTGGCCTTTTGTGGATACCCTAGAGTGGACTGTCGGATTTATAGGGTGTTTCTTGCTATGAACCCACATGCTCATGTTTCGGTTGTTACCTGTTAGCCGCCTATATCAAGAGTACCTGCAAAGGGCCAGTTTGGCTTTGCCAGTAGGTGCTAAGAGCTCTGTGTAACCGAGCTTTTTTTCTTCCATTGTTTGAGAATTGTAACCGACCTTATCAATTGAGAACGATAACTGAGTAGTTTTTTGGACTCTGAGAGAGTTACTGAGCCAGTGCAGTAGAAGCTATGATTTGACTTAATATGTATGATTGTTATATGAGTATTTGTATTTGCTTATACTATCTTTGTCTTTGTTCTGAAACACTGAAGTGCATTTAAGTGTGACAGACATGCTTTTTCATTTTTCTTTTTCTTGCTTTTCATTTTTCTTTAATCCTAAGCAATATAATATCACAGTATAAGTATGATTCCCGACTGCTTTTGGTAGAACATGGCTCCTGTAATCAGAAAGTTCTCATGTCATGAAAGTTGTTGTTATTATTTTGAACTTCGCTTAAGCTCTAGCTAATGTTTCTGTCTTGTTATCTGCTAGCTAAAGCTTTCATCTTCTAGTGAAATTGATTCACAGTGGCAGTGTATGAAATTGGAAAGATGTTAGAGGCTGATGAAATAGGCTGAGTTCACCTTAGATCTGGCCCTGTTAGACTGATATAAACAGTAAGCTACCCTTTTCTCTGAGCTGCTTTCAGCATGGATCGACTCTCTCTAAAGGACCTAGATCAAAGAGAGGATATTTAAAAGATCAGGTAACAAGAATAGATGTCCTAAAAAAGTATTTAGGAGTTCACAGTGCCAGAGTCCTGCATAACTCATGTAAACTGGTGTGCTGTTTAGTGATCTGGTAATGCTAACTGCACCGAGTTATACTCATCAAAGGAAAACAAAAGTGTAAAATGCTGCTAATATGGCTTGCACGTGATGTATGTGGACCTGGGAAGGAGTCACAGCAGAGACATATGAGCTATTTACTTGGGCTGTTACTAACCAAATGGTCGCAACTTAATCTTTGAAGGATTTCATGTCCTGCAACGTTGACCAATTTCAACAACAGTGTATTAAAGCTGAAGCTTTTTATTTAGGTATTACATATTACTGTATTTTAAATGTTTTAATGATCACAAACAAGTTTTCTTGTGCATAGAGTCTTTTATCTGTACTGCGCCTGTTCATTGGTTTAAAACGTAACCACTGACACTGATTATATGTTATCTATCTATTGTCTAAGACTCAGATAGTCTGGCCACAAATACATAGAGCGTCTGACATCTGTTGCCCTTTTGTGTACTGGATTTAATTTGTCCACTGGGAAACAAACCTTTATGAGCAGTTGCCCGATCTGCACTTGGTAATGACAATTTGAGAGCAAGGTTTACGAAAGCCTTTAGTAACTAGTACATGAGATCCTCACTTTTTTCTCCAATGCAAACTACTTTATTCTTAGTGTGTATGTTTTTGTTGTGGCCCGGTTTTGAAAGTCGTCAACCCCTGTTAGCCAAATGGTCCCCATGGGTGGTTGATGGCCATGCAAAACAACACAAGACTGGCTTGTAAGACTAAGCAATATAGAATTGAGCAGTAGACTCTTATTAGTTGACCGTTTTGGCAAACGGATAACTAAATCAGAGAACTGACTGGCTTTAGTACAAATAATGATAATTTACACATACTACTGAAGAAAGAAATCACACATGCGAAAGTGAAAGTAACTTTACAGCTAATGTGTTAAAATCAGAGTAAACGCCCGATGCAGATATTCTCAGGAAGACACTGCAGACTTTAGTTCTGCCATTGAAAACAAAGTATGTATTAACTTTTTATAGACTGGCATTATAAAAGACCACAAACTACTGCTTCCCGCCCCTCAATATAAAAAACTCCCCAAATCTACTAGATTCATAAGATATATTTATCATTCAAAATGACAAATGTAGGTGAATGTGTTTTTATTATAATCTTGCAGGTAATAATCCTGTTTTTATAATGTACCTGTAATCTGATCTATATTTTATACTGTAACTGTAACAGAATACAGTTGCCTTTTTTGGATCCTGATTACCTAACGCCGTTACATGTGTTCCGTTATTACCCAACCCTGTTAAAAAAACAGTCAGTTTCATTCCATTCACTCCTGCAGTGAAATTATGCCATGTCTGGACATCATTATCCAGCTAGGCTGGAATTGAGGCTAAAGATGTGGCAACATATTCTCTCTGGATTCAAGTGTTTGAGGTCTCTGTGCAGTGTTTTGTCTAACTGTAGTGTTGAGAGTGAAACGAGAATCGGATGAGAAAAAAAGCATTGTTATTATCTGGGCTTATCCTGGTGAAATGGGAAATGTCAGAGAGGAGGAGAGGAAAGCACAGGCAGCGTTTGAATTGGAAATGTGTACATAGAGCACTGACCAATAGGCAGACACCTGCGTGAGAGAGAGAGACCCATACGCACACACACACAGGGATAGCAGCCTTAGGCACACAATGCAAATCAATATCTCCACCAGGGAGGCAATTTAGGGTGAATATGGATTCATATAAATCTATTTCTTCAACTCACAGCAGTTCACGTCAAGGAAAAAAACATCCCTTTAAATACTGTGTTAAGTTAGAAAACACTTAATTAAGGCTTCAAAACCAATTTAAGATCAACTCTCTAAAAAAGATAATTTCATTATTGTTATGATTTGTGTTTGGAATCACATTTACACAATTATTCCTTTACAAACCAATAATGTGGCTGCGATTTATGATTTACTGCAATAATAAAACTGTTTATTAATTCTATATTTTAAGGTCTTGTAGTCACTTGCATGAAGCATCTCAAGTGAATTTTGACCTTACGTTTCACCTTTACTTTAAGGGGAAATTGCAAAATAGAAATTGGAGTTTTTGATTGTAAGTATATGTTTCAGTGCTTATTTTTTTGACAGTGGCAAAATAGAAATTCAGTTATGCCCCTTTAAACCTGTTGAAGAGAATCTATTATGCTTATCGGGGTTTCCCTTCCCTTTAGTGTGTTGTAGCTTTTTGTGCATGTAACGGTAAAAACTCTGTCCCCCAGAAACCGCTTGTCTCGGCTGCATGAAACACCCCTTTGGAATTCCAACCTTTTTCCTCTTTTAGAAGGTTGTGTCAACTCATAGCACAATCCTTATTGCCCAAGCTTGCCTCCCGCTCACACAACACACAGCAACTACTAGAGGCTGGGTGATGCTCTGGCGACTGGCCAGTCAGAACAGAGTAGGTGAGCTGACCAATCAGAGCACACTGGGCTCAGCGAGAGGCGGTCTCGATCACAGGAGCTCTAACAGAGCATTTTAGACAGAGGTTGAATACAGATGTAGAATATAAGAACAATATTGTGTTTTGGGGAAACTGAAGCATGTGAATTTGTTCTAGTAGAACCCAAACATACAATTAGCAACACTGAAAATGTAATGTAGGCTATAAATAAAACTGCATTTCCTGCGATATAAAAAATGCACTCCTTTAAAATGAGGTTTTGATGTAAATTTGCATAATTACTGGACTCATTTTCTCAGCTGAGAAAGCTTTTGCAATGATATGTTCACCTACAATACACGAAATATGAACTGAGTTTGTTGGGTTGAGGCAAAAGCATGTTGTTCAAGAAAACCTTCATACTTTAAACATGTCTTGACTGTTTAAAACTGTTTATTTAACTAGATTGTTTACATTCACACATATAGCAGAATTAGTTTATTTCTTTGGTTTGAATACAACAAGTCTTCTGGTGGTGAAATGCTGAATCAGTCATCAGTAAGAAGCACCTGCACACACTTCTTTTTAACTATAGTTTAATATTATCTTAATGCTTTTGCTTTTCATGTTGCTAGGTTGTGTTAAACCTGTGCTTTGCTGTGAGCTGGTGGGGATAAATTGTGCATTGTGGTCTGACCTCAATTCTGTGTTTATTCCAGAGATTTGTTCATAATCTTCCCACACAGTCAGTGACTCATTGAGATGTTAAAGCGTTGCGTTGGAAACTTTGCACAGGTCATTTAGGGCTGAAAGCTGTTCTGTATTATTGGTGCCGTGTTCCTGAATTGACCTCAGTGGCTGAAAGCAGTCAAGCTACATTTTATTGAATATTTCCATGTAGAAGGTTTTTATGTTTCCCTGTAAACCCTGCTGGAATTGGTTGTGCTAGGGGGAAAAAAAACTTAATATTTGTCTATCAGAGATTTTTTTCTGTGAAGCAAGAACAAAGGTTTAATCTAGACCTTTAGGAACGTCAAACACTGATTGAATTCACAGCCTGTTGTGAAAGTGCTGGTGTTTTGTACAGAGATTTGTTTGGCATAGTGCTCAGTATTCCCTCGGGCTCCATTTGGAAGGTACAGTGATATCAGAATTATTGCAAAAATAACTATTTATTTATAACTATATATTTACTATTAGCATTTTTTTTTACAATTTATTCAATCTATTTGCAGTGGAACTGCAGAAATAATTATTAATCCATAACACTAATCCAGACCAGTCTCAGTTCCTACATTCTAGGAGTGTTTAAGTATTGGTATTGGCTTTGGCAGATATAGATGAAAATGATCAGATTTTGCATTGCCATACAATTCTCATATCCACGAATTCCTTGTTTGTCTTGTTTTATTTTGGTGGAAGGCATTGCACACCAGCTCAGATTAGAGGTGGGCAATGTGACCTTATGTGACCTTATTACATCGTAATGCAGTTTTCCAGGCTACATGATATAGACAAAGGAAATAATATTTAATAAAGATTTTGGAGTCACCATTCCTTGAACAGCATTTTCTATATGAAACACGTGTGGGAAAAGTATGTCCTGACCTGAACATCAAACTTTGGTGACCTTGTAGGACATCCCATTCCAGGTTCGTTGACATTAACATGGGGTTGTTCGGCTTTGCATCTATTATAGCCTTAGTTATTACAAGCTTTCCACAAGATTTTGGTCTGTGTCTGTGTGAATTTGTGCCCATTCAGTCAAGAGAGCGCTTGTGAGGTCAGACACTGATGTCGGCCTGGCTCACAATTGACATTCCAGTCCATCCCAAAGGTGTTCCATGGGGTTGGAGCGCTGGCATTGTGCACAGGGTAGTGTTGTCCTGAAAGACTAGGAAAAGTGATGGAATAATAGATGACAAAACATGGACCCTAAGATTCTTTGTTTTTATTAATTACAATAAAACAACAGAAGGACCAGGAAATATTTTGACAATCACAATGCAAGGCTAAATGACAATGCAAGGTTAATGTCATTTATGTTTAGAATTTTCATGCTCAATAAATTTGTAGTTTATGTGATGTACTCTTTATATATGTAATCCGTAAACAGGTTTATTATCTTTTATAACATTTAAACATTAATAATTGGTGTTATTGCAAATAATTAGATTGAAGTCTTGGTGTTATTAAGGCTTTTACATGGTATGGGGTAATCTGGTGACCCTTATATCCTTCAGTTGATGTGATTTCTTAGATCTTTATATTTGCAACCTGATCTCACTGATGAAACAGCATGTAATAAGACTTGATATGCGTCCATGGAGGTCTGAGCTATACGGAGCTCATTTTCTAGTAAAAGGAATAATTATTAAAATAATAATAATAATGATCATAATCATAACTGACAAAAATGTACATGTCATGATTACCAGTAGTGCAACATTAATAGTGCTGAGCTGCTGAGTTGAAATTAATCATTTATTAACTAGTGATGTTTTTAGCAGCTTGGAAGTTGTGGTAAAGGTAATGTTGCCAGTGTGAAGATGTATACGGAAATGTTTGCCACATTGGCAGTTAATAAATAAGACTCGCTTGCCTTATATTTGAAGAAATAAGCGTGATGTAATTATGCTATCTATCACATTTCTTAACTGGTCGATCTAATCAGCATGTCTGTCGGTGAGATACTCGATCTGCATATGGTTTAAGCATGTTTTCAGGCGTGGCTTGCTGTGTCTGTGGGCTGTCCTGACAGTTTGCTGCGTCTGAGAAGTAATACTGTGCTTTGTGCATCTGTCTTTTCTACAAGGCATGCATGGTTGACAACAGTATAGAAAAAGGCATGGATTATCTAAAAACGCAGAGGGTCGAATCATTTGAGAGTTCCCCCTCAACCTCACATTCCTCTTCAGAAGTAAGGAACGGCAAGAAATCGGCACCAAACAAACGACACTGCCAAAATAGAACGTAAAGAAAGGTTCAAATCTCTGCGGTGCACTTCCTGTTGTTTCAGTGCTACGTGAACACCAAGCTCTCGACTGTGATTCATCAGGGGGAACATGAATTTGTAGAGGGGCTGAAGTGGAGGCATATTTTCGAGATGTGTCTTGAGATTGCTGGAGCTGGAATGGTGTGCGAACTGTGACTGTTGTGCAGTGCCCATATACCTTTATCTCCGAGTTTCCACAATTTTGCATCTACTGACCTTTACGTACCTCCCTGAGGTGTTTTCAAACAGGGCTTTTTAGATCACTCTGCGGTAGAATTGGTTTGGTGAATTATTCACCCGATTTAGCTGGACCTACAGGCCATCTTAAATCATGAAAGGGCTGTTATGTCTGTCATGCAGTGCATTCAGTGAAGAGAACCTGCGAGTCAAACTGCCATGGTAATGCTGCTTTTTCACAATCGAATAGGAATCAAATGTCTGCTTTTTACAGTGGATTTATATGGGTGAATAGGAGCACTTGTATTAGCAGCTTCTCGTTTTCTCTGACATGCAAAGTTTGCCTTAAGGGTGTAGCCGCAGAGCGCTGCGTGCACGCACTGCCTCCCTGTGGCACACTGATGCAACTCAGAGGAAATACAGCTAATATAAATACAGCAACATCTAAAATTTCTTAAAAGTGCCAGTACTAATACAATGGGGCATCGTACTTTCCTAGTGTCAGTATACCGTGCAGCACTAGCCTAGGGACACATTCATGGTGCAGCAGTAAAGGATCTATCCCAAGCTGCTCAACAAAGCATATAATTGTGTAAAGGTTTTTGTGTGCAGTAATATTAACATGACCCTTCACTAGACTGAAGGGTCTGAACCCAAACTATTATCCCCCCTCCACCAAAGTTTACTGTTGGTCCTCTGGTATTTCTCTTTCTCCTGG
This sequence comes from Semaprochilodus insignis, assembly GCA_034552555.1. Lineage (NCBI taxonomy): Eukaryota > Metazoa > Chordata > Actinopteri > Characiformes > Prochilodontidae > Semaprochilodus > Semaprochilodus insignis. The sequence continues at coordinate 20,047,124 of CM067484.1, read as the reverse complement.
CATCCCCCTAACTAGATTCCTCCATCAGGTTGCCTGATAGTGAAGTGTGTTATTTATTTATTTATTTATTTATTTATTTATTTATTTATTTATTTTTAATTCACCTTTTTTGGCATTTCTCGTTTTTGCAATAGTTGAACCAAAAAAGGTCATTGTGCAAGAAGTTCTTCCTAGTATAGATATGAACTGCTGTTTTGCTGGTGTATGCAAAGTGAAATATACTGTGTAGTGAAATGGTAAAAATATCCTCAAATATTGTGATGTCATTTTTGCATGCTGGCCTGCCTATAGCTTGGATGTTGTGTTCTTATATCAGAATATTTCCCTGCTTGTATGTGGAGGTTTTTGCACGTGTCTGTGTTGTTTCGTGTGGAGAATTTTGGCTTTCTGTTCTGTGGTTGTGAAGATAGGACTTGCACTTCATTTCGCATTCCCTAGGAGACACCCGCCCGACATATATGGGGAAATCTGCCTGAGACAAGCCGCGCCTCTGTGCTTCAAGACCAAATAATTACCTCCGAAATCTGCTCTCATCTCCGCTGCACCCTTTCCCCACCCGCCGAACTGGAAGACACGCTGTTTACCTCACCAAGCTCGCTGCTGATTTAGATAAGCTTGTTAATTAGAGGTGTTTTAGCAGCAGTGCTCCCTCTTTCACCTTTCTTCCTGCTTTTATAGACATGCTGTTCTCTCAGAACCACTCTCTTTTTTTTTTTCCTTCCCTCTCCCTGTCTCCAAATCTAGTCTCCAAATCCAGTAGCTCCTGTTCATCAGTATCTCAGTCTTTACTGTTGTCATATCTTGCTGCACACCCTCTAACCTCTTCATTCTGCTCTCTTTAATTCAGATGATAATAGTGGTGGTAACAAAGTCTGCAATGCTGAATGAAAATCTACACATGAAATAAACATGAGGCGAAAAAGACTATTATGTTACAGCTCGAGGACGTCTTTGAGCAGAACTAGAGACTGCAGAAGTTTAATAACAGTGGAAGGAATATGAATCTCTTTTTCTGTCTCTGTGCCTCTATTGGTCATATTGTGTTTCAGTGGTGCCAAAGCATTTACATCTGTTTATCATATATCACTCTATTAATCAGTCAGGAAACGCATGCACAGATACAAAGAGCTAGGTAACAGCACAGGTTTAAAAGGGAACAGACACGTTTGGCTGGTGCAAAACTTGGACACATTGAAAACAACAGCCTGAATTGCCAAGCAAGAATACAGAATGAGATGCAGTGTTAGATGAAGCAGACTACACATTGCTAACATGGCTTGAGGTTTACAGAGCTGCATTTACACTTTTTTGTAAAGTTGGTGGAAGTCAAAGATGAAAATGCTTTAATGGGGAATTACTGCAGGGGTTTTTGTCATTCAGAGTGGTTCGATATAGTTCATTGTAGAGAAACCCCATAGAAACTCAGATTTGTTTACTCCAAGCTCCATACGTTCTTTTCTTGGTGGTGACAGGAAACATAAATATGCCCAACACAAAAAAAGAAAATATAGAGATATGGACAATACATATACTGCTTTTTCTTTGCTGTGTTAAAAAGCACTTGGATCCTGGCACAATTCACAATTTAAGTGGGAAAATTGATTTTTTTTTTTCTTTCAGTTTTCAATGCCAAAGGTTTTTGAGTGGAACTCATGCTTGTGTCATCATCTGTAAATTGTATTTTATCAGCTCCACTCACCATATAGGTGCAGTCTGTAGTTGTACAATTAATCTTTTTTTGGTAATCTTTTTTTCTGCATTCTTCATTACCCTGCTCTTCATTGGTTGGGAATCCCACAGAAATACCACGAAGCAGGTATTATTTGGGTGGTAGTTCTCAGAACTGCAGTGATGTTGACGTGGTGGTGGTGTATTAGTGTGTTGCACTGGTATTAGTGGATCAGACCCAGAATAGTCCATCAAAGACAACATCCATCCAGCCAACATCCATCCAGCTGACAGGATCCTGTAAGCAGCATCTTCTGACCATTGATGAAGGACTAGAATATGATCAACACAAACTGTGTAGTAGCAGGCCTGTCATCTAGCTATCGTCTATGAATTTACATATAGAAGGTGGGCCGGCAAGCTAGAAGTGTCTAATAGAGTGGACAGTGAGTGTACAGTTTTGAAAAACTTCAGCAGCACTGCTGTGTCTGATTCATTCACACCAGCGCAACACACACTGACTCACTTGCACCATGTCAGTGTCACCACACTATTGTAGTATTAGAATTACTAATATCATTTATTTTCTTTCTTTCTCTCTCTCTCTCTCTCTCTCTCTCTCTCTCTCTCTCTCTCTCTCTCTCTCTGTATGTAGGTCATATACTTCCACACTCCTCTGTGTTTGAGTTCAGTGGTGGCTGTGGTGGAGCTGGTCTCTCTCGTTTCCCAAAATGCAGTGGGGGCAGGCTTCGGCCTCTTGCAGCTCTTCTCCGGGCGGCCGGACTCCACACCCCCTCATGGGGAGGGCAGGTAACGGTCAGCGCTGTCCCTCAGAGCAACGCATCATGGCCAGTGGCACCAGTGTGGGTATGAGAGAGGCTACGATGTGCTGCAGATGAGAAGGACTGAGCTTACCTCTCCCCAGCCTCTCTCTAGCAGGTCACTGACGTTGAGACATCAGCAGAACCTCTGAAGTAGTCTGACAGGGACTAGGTGACAGGTTTAGATTGCTGGCCACTGTGGCCTTTCGCACAAGCTGTTGAGAAAAGTCATGTGCTGCGTGGCCTGTTCAGAGGTGTTTACTGATAACCATTGTACCCAGAAGAGCTGACAAGCCACACATTTCAAAATATGAAGGACGTGTCATGCAAATGTGCAGCGCAGCGTTCAGATGCTGGTTGGCTGGATAGGGGAGGGAGTATATCTTGGACTTAGTATTTAGCTCTTCTATCCATTCTCTACCTACTACAAAGCCTTTCCTGGGGAAAAGATTACTTGTTCTATGTTTATTCCTCATTTTAAGTTGTTACTATCTCTTGTTCTGTAGGTTGAGTCTGTTCTATGGTACGCCCCGAGCTCTGCTTCACCCAATGCTGCGGGACCCTCTGCAGAGTGAGTGTGGTCCACCCCACATACACACTAATACACACACTACACATTCAACACTGTATTCCTTTTAAAGTTGCTATAGATTTTCACTAGGATTGTGTTTAAGCTCATAGTGGGAGCACTGATCAATAATGAATGATTTTTTAAAACCATATGATTTGCTGTGAACAGCAATGCCAATATAATGTTACTCCTTAGAGAGTCTGTGTGGTGCTTTTGGGAGAAATCTAAACGCTGTTTTTATGCAGCAGCTAGTAGAAAAGTGGTTTAGTTTCACTAATTTCCAAATGAATCTTGTTTTATGGCAGCTTGAGCGAATTAGCCCAAAGGCTCTAAATGTTGGTTTGCAGAGATGTTGACTGAGGACAGAGTGGTAAGAGGATAGATGTGTTTTTTGCATTTTCCCAGTTTACTCATAAACATTGCCCAGAATATGTGGTGTGTATGTATGTGTGCTGTTTTTTAAAACTACCAGGTTGTTGCGGAGAACGCCGGCAGTACAAAAGTCAGGGAAACTACTTCATGTGTGCAAGACACTCTCTACCAGTCAGACACAGCCACTCATCAGTGGAGCGTTCATGAATAGCAGTTAGTTAGAAAAGTGCTAGGGCTTGCTTCTTGTTTTTGAAAGTTCTTCTCTAAGGCATCCCTGTTGTTTGTGTCATAGTCATCATAATCAGCAATCTGTTGACACTGAGCTTACAGCACCATCGTCAAGCACTAGGGTTAACAAGTCGAATACTGTGTACAACTCCTACAAGTAAAAGTCAGCAATTTTTTTTTAAATGTAATTGATAGTATTATATTTCAGGATATCACAAAAAGACCTATCAGCAGTTTTGAAAAATGAATATAGCTCAGTCATATTACACTCCAAGAAATAAAGATTCCTAAATGGTTTGTGGCTTTGGTATGGTTCTAAGAAAAAACTTTTTCTACTGATTAGTCTGCTGTTCTTTGTTACTCACATGCCTTTGCAGTGATGTTGCTACATTTATTTAACCTATTTAAAACCTGCTCTAACTGAGCATAAAATTCTTAAATTGTTATTTAGATTCTCACAAAGTAGAGATTTGAACAAGAAAGCACATGAATAAGAACTTTATTCACACGCTAGCAGTGTTGTATTGCTGCACTCATTAAACAAGACAGTTTTAAGCGCTTAATGATTTGAACTGAACCCACATGCTCACTAGGGGTGAAAAAAGGTCCAACAATTAAGACTCACTCGTCCATCACAGTGAAACATAATTGCACACAGAAAGGTCGGATTCTACACGTCTCAGTTTGGACAGTGTGTACATACATGTCCCTAAGCTCCTCTGGCAGCAGATTTAAATTAGTGTGAGATAGTGTAATGCTCATTTCTAGAATAGTTTATTGGTAACTTTTGCATGTGGGCTCTTTACACTTGTGTGGGTTCTTTACAGAAGTCAGAAGTGGTTCTCCCATGGCATGTCCATCCTTATCCGCCGGGTAAAACTGAATACCCATGTTCTATGACATCACTCTGGAAACCCGCTTTGGCGGCTTTATTTGTTTGCGAATGTACCCAGCCCTCTTTTCCCCGGAGCCCATGCATTCTCAAAGAGCCCATGCATTCTCAAAGAGTCTCCACATGGTGTATAGCGTTACTGTGATATAACATATGATGCGGGTGCTAATGACTTTGGCCTGGCTGTTTCCTGAGGAGTTTTGTATGTAACTTTTCCTCAGTCTTGGTGTGTAGCAGTGTGCTTCTTGGTGGATGTGTGTATGTGTGCATGTGTGAGAAGGCAGGCCGGGAGTGTGCGAGAGGAAGGAGGGTTGCTGATCTAAAATTCTTTCAGATTTGAGCTTCAGTCGAAAGTCTCCTGCTCGCTCTCTTGCTCTGCTACCTGCCATTTTCTCTCAATTATCCCTCTCCATGCTGGGAGGAGGAGCTGTCCTGCATGAGCAACAAGCACCCAAACTAACACACACACCAGTACCACACACTGTACAAGATCAGCTCTAAGCAGTCTTAAATAAACTACCTGGGGTCATCACCTAGGCCAGTCTAATTGGCTAACTAGGGAGGCCGCTGCTACCTAGGATGGATCTTTGGGTGATGTCGTTAGGGTGAAAAGTGGCATTAAATTTGATATTAAAAGACTGAAGGATTTATGTGAGCGCCTTCGCTCTGACTGGGAGCAGAGTGGTGTCGACTACAGGGGCTGTGTAGCCCAGCAGCTGGTAAAAGTTCAGGATTTGTTGGTGCGATAGACATAACATCATCGTGTGTGAAGCCAAAGCGGAGACATTTTTTCAGAGCTATTGCTCGACAGTGCTGGGAATACAGTGGAGGATTTCACCGTCAGCTTTTGCATTTGAGGCTAGTTCACTGTTACTTATGTGCTGTGCTATATGGACCTGTAATGCAAGGAAGCCCAAGGCAGCTGGAAGTGCGAGTGCAGTTTATTAGGGCTTTTGTCAAAAGTCTCAGTCACAGTCCATGGCAGGGGTAAGATAACAGACAGACGGAGACTAGAGGCGGCACCCACTACCCCAGTGTTTCCCACAGATTTGAAATATACTGTGGTGCTGAGGCAGGGAATGGTGGGAGGCACAAACTGTGCATAAATGACAAAAACATAACTATTTGTTTCTTTCTTTCTTTTTGTCTTTATTTATTTATTTATTTATTTATGTAAGCACAATAATTCCCCTTAGCTATGACTAATTACATTTTATTTGTTTACAAGTCAATTGACATTCTTATAAGAAGTATTATAATTATATATTAACAACACTAAAACTTTTTAAATTTACATTCCTAATGTATTCCTTCTTTGAGCATGTGTGATGTACTTTTCCCATGTAAAACTATATACTGTCACAGAAACAGATGGTCTGCCATGCTGCCTGCCTCAGTTTTAACCTTCTTAGGACTGTAAAAGATGACAATTTAGGTACATTTCTGAATTTTTCTGCTACTTCAGGTCATCTACGGTGAACCAGCTGTTTTTTTTTTTTTTTAACATTCTGTCAGGCGAATAGCAGTGAACTGAAGTTGAATGACTGACAGAAGAAGCTATAATTCTGATGTCGAAAATGGAGACACAACCAAGGCTCGAATAATGTAACCCATATGTCTGTACAGTACATCTGAAATGATATGAATGAAAGTGACATGACTGACAGTTACAATGGTGTCTGATGGAGGAGACAGAAAAATAAGAGTAACCAGCACAGTATGAGCTTATTTTGAATGTGGACTCACTATGTGGCAAGCAGCAGGTCACTTGTGTCTTATACTGTATATATGAATGATTGCAAAACAGACATACCTGTATTTCACGTAACCATTAGTAAACCCTCTATAATGATAGTCTTATTGTGAAGTGGTAAAACTGCTAAGCTTTTAAATCACTACTACTGATGAGCATCTAAAAAACACAATAGTCAAACACTCTGCTGTCCTACCTGCATCCTCCAAATACACAGCAATGTCACAGCAATGTGTCCTGTTTCAGGCTAGATTTGTTACAGGACCAAACCACATTCGTTCTTTTTTCCCTCCAATACTGATTCCCTCCAGTTTCTGCTGCTATTAGCCCAACACCGATATCTGTGCCACCTCTAGTGTAAGGACACAAGGGAAATCCATGTGCAAATAACAGGCAGGAAGGTCATATCACCAGAAAGCTACATTGAGCTGATAATTAGAAAAACATTTAAAAAACATGCTTAAGATTTAAAGGAAAGCAACAGTATTTTTATGTTGCTGTCATATTAAAAAGATGTTTTTGTTTTTCATTTCATTTGAAAGCAGCATTTTACATTGAGTGAATATTTCGCATTGAGTGGACCAATAGAAATGTTCCAAAAAAGCCTAGAATTAATAACCCCCTTTTATTACTCTGGTAGGAAGGATTCAGTCGTCATGGGGTCTCCACACTATTGCATCTTATGTTCTGTATGTTATCTTATGTTATCTTATGTTATCTTATGTTCTGTGTGTATTGTCTTAATATTACAAATTGTATACAACTGCGAGTATAATGGAGGTCAATATAAACAGCTATTACATATAGTTAGATGTAAGTACATTTATTTGAACGGCCACTTCAGTAAGGAAATCAGTTTTATTAAATATACTGTATAGTAATATAATTTCCTGCTACCCCAGTTGTTGTTCATCAGCCAAAATATGTTTGGTGTCTAAATTTTGCTTTTTCAGTTGCCGCTAGAGCTATAAGACTAATGATGCTTAAAAGCAATAGAAGTCAATAGTGACCCAAATATTCTCCATAAATAAACCCTCAAAACTTCTCTTAGCCTGCATCCAGTTCTTCTTTAAGGCTTTATGCACGGAAACAAAAAATGCAGTGCATTGGGTCATTAGGTGTGACTTTAGGAACTCCTGTCCTGAAACCTTACCATTTTGGAGACATGGTGTTTTCTGACCTCAGTGGTGTGTAGTACAATGATTGATTAAATCTGTACAAAAGGACACAGGTGCCAATTCTGACCAACGTGAAGAAGCCAAGACTGTGCCACTAGCATGCACATTGTGATAGGATTACTTTTACGTAAAACCATTACCAGAAGCCAAGAGCCTTTTGCGTTCTGGGGCGATGAAAGTCTGGACTCCTATATGTAATGGGAATAAAGTAAACAGTAGTAAAACAGAAAGGACATAGGTGCTTTAAACGTGAGAAAAGTACAATCAGATCTCATCCGGTCAAACTGGGGCTGCATTTTAGTGACAAGTACAAATGGAATCCGGCCAAAGTTTATCCAGACGCAATCCAGATGTGCATTAATGCAAAGTGTGAACAGGCTCAAAGAGCTTCAGAGAGCTGTACACCTAGATCCATAACCCTCTGTTTGGCCTTTTTTGTAGGAGGGGAGATGATGTGCCCTGGTGTTCTGATTGAGCACTGTGGCATGTTATTGTCTCCTTAGAAATCATGAAAACACAGAACCTGCAGTGGAAAAACTTCATTAGAAAAAAACCATGAGGGGAAGAGCTGACCTGTGTGTGAGTGAAGGAGAGCCTAATGAAAAATTGAGCTCAGTGCAGGTTCAGTTCTGACGCAGGCTTCAGAGGAACAGCGGGCATACCGCTAGCTGTTTCTCACCCGGCAGTCCATAAAGAGCATGGAACATGTCCTGTGCACATAGCACCGAGGGCTCTGACGATAGTCTCTAATGGAGAAAGACTTTCAGCAGCTTTGTCAGAACCGGATCTGTATCTGCTCACATAACACTTTTCTGTGTGAGTAGTGGGTTTCAGTGCATTTTAATAAACATTTCATTTATTATTTGAATTTATTCCTAGTACAAAATATTCCAAAACTGCCACATTATTTATTTGCTTTTCATTTTTTTTTCAAACTGCTGTACCAAACGTGAAGTCAGATCACTGTTTATTTTGACATTTGAAAACAGAGAAAATTGCCAGTGTTTCTTTTTATTCAGTTGAGTCTGTTGAACCCCAGTTGACATTGAATACGGGAGTGTCTCATTCACAAGCATCCCCCCAGTTTCCCTGCTTGCTTCATGACACAAGAGGCACTTACCTTTTAAAGGAACGAAAACACCTAGAGTGACACTTGAATAGGAGTGAAGAGGAGGAGATAAGAGTAATGTAATTGGGGGAGAGAGTGAGCAGGCACTTCTTGGCCTCATCTTAGGGAGGAAGTACCTTGGAGAGAATGAACTGCTGCCCCCTGTGGGACCCGAGAACGTATTGTTAGATTGTTGTCGGTCGCTGTCAGTAGTCCTAGTTTTACAAGGGATTTCAGTCCCCCGTCCCCTCCCACATGAACACAAACACAGTACGCTGCTTCACTTTTATCACTTACGTCTTTCTTGGTGCGAAGAGATCTTACCTATATAATGAGTTTCTTTGCTGAAAGCGAAAGAGTTTAAAATTAGGGTAATGCTTTGTGATGCACTGATATGAAGGCGGTAATTCAACTTGATTGATTTTGAAGTGTTAGAGTTTGATTATAATTTATTGGAATGATATTCCAGGTATAATGGTATATTGCAGCACTTTAAAATGATGCTGGTTTTTAAAAATAATGGCGGTATTTCTGACATATAAAATGTCTCCTCTTTGTTAGAACAACCAGATGCATTCCACCCATGTATGGTTTAGAGGGGCTCACTGTTTGTTTGTGTGATGTTATAGACGGTGTAAAGACAGGTGTGAACAGTGAAGTGCTGGTATGGTGGTACGGTGTTACAATAGTAAGTGTCCCTTCAACAACTGATGAACACCGACTGATCATTATACAAACCGTAGGCAAAGCTAGTGGGTTGAATATTTTTATTTATATTTTTATATCAGTATATTGTGGGAGAGATTTTGATCATATCTGACAGGGCATGTCATGCCTTGCCATATGATGATTGCTAAAAGCCATACACACCTCAGAATATGTTCTGTTTCTGTTTTTTCTCTAAACAAGTATGTACTTTGTGGCACGGTTGGCCTGCTACCTAAGCTACTGATAGCTTATCCAATTACAGTACCAAACACCATATAACAGGTTCGATATAAGTTTTCTGTACCTCCAAAGAGAACTAAATCTTTTGATTGCTTTTGATTAGTTTTGTCAAGGGCTTATCTGCAATTACACTGACTTATATGTGGTGAAGGTTCATTGAAAAAAGTAAAGGGATCTCATTAAAAAGAAAAACTGGACAGTGAAGAAAACGTTTACAGGTTAATATTATGCCACCTCTACTCCTCCATTATGGTAATAGTTCTTTCAGTCAGATTATGTATTCAGTATGTGAAATGCTTCTGTATTGTACCAAAGCAGTCTAATGGAAATTTTGATCCATTGATTCAGTTTTCTAAAGAATCGTATTTGAGCTGAATATACGTATTGTGAGATCAGAGATTTACACCTATACACAGCACACATTGAAGTTCCATGTGTTGTTGTAAACCATTTCAGTTTTTATGTTGGTAAACGGGACATTGTATATGTTCTGTATTTCTTGTACATGTTTCTTTTTTCCAATGGGGAGATGTAAGTGTCGGTTGTAATGCAGACTGAAGCCCGGATTGGATTAGTTTTACATGAGGGAGGGGTCACTTTTTGTGTCACTAGTGTCATTTTTGTCCCGTCTGAATGTGCCATGCCAAAAATTTCTACAGGCGCTGTGCTTCTGGGTCTGTAAAATTGCTGGTGCCTTTTAGCTTCAGTAGCCTGATTGTTCAAAGTAACCTCAGGTTATGTATTATATTTATTCTGTGCAAACCGACATGTTGGTGAAGACACCATGGACATGGTGGACACTATCAGGAAACTTTCTTAAGAGTTTCTTAAGTGTTTACAGCTTCTTCATGACCGGGCAGGCTAACTTGCTGTGACCTGCTGATCTGTGCTTTTTTATGTAAGATTTTAAGTTTTAAAAACTCATGTCCTTAAACATTGAACAGGAAGCATACAGTTATGTTGTATCAGTGTAGTACATTGATACTAACAGGCAGTACAAATCAGTCACACATACCTATGCATATACGCATACTGTTACTCACGGCTATGCTTAGACTCACTTGATCTCGGGCCTTTTCTCTCCATTTTCTGTCTTTCTCTCTCTCTCTCAAATGCACATGCACACTTAAGCTCTGATGCCAGGAGCCTTTGCCAGAGGCTGATGCCAGCCTGCACCAACTCTGTGTTCTTCTGCCCAGTGGGCCACTGGCCACTGTTGAACAGAACCTAAGCCTTTCTCCTGGACAAACCCCGTCCTGCCTGGGCCAGCACTACACAGTGAAGCGTGTGTGTGAGTGAGAGAGGAAGGGCGTCTGAATAGCAGTAGCAAAGACTAATAATGCTGGCACATTCAGATGCACTCCTCTGTTCATGAATCATCTGTTTGTCTGGGCGTGTGTGCATGTGCGTGTGAAGGGGAAAAATACCGGGAAAGAGAACAAGGTTTTGGGGTTTTTATTGAGGAAGATGAGACAACGGCTGTTGCTTTTCATTTTTTAAGATTTGGATGACTTGTTTGGAGTAATTAGCCTAGTATGATGCTAACTGTGGTTGTTTTCCTTCCTGAACAGATTGGTATAAAAGTGTCCATGGGGCTAAAGGTGGAAATCTTGCTGATTTTTCCAAATTTCTTCATAATTTAATCATGTAAACATCATCAGTCAGAAATGTTTACATTGGTGGTGATACGAGGCAAAGTACTCCCTAAAGTAAACATTTTGATTCAGCTTTAACAGTTTTTTGCTATTATATACATAACATATAAACGTTTAGAAGACATGATGTTATTCCCTGGCAGAAACATTACCTATGAGGTGGCATATATACACTTGTCTATTTTATCAGCTCCATTTACCATATAGGAGCACTTCATAGTTCTACAATTACAGACTGTAGTCCATCTGATTCTCTCTCTACTTTTTTGCCCTGTTCTTCAATGGTCCGGACCTCCTCAGGACCACCGCAGAGCAGGTATTATGTTGGTGGTGAATCATTCTCGACGCTGCTGGAGTTTTTAAACACCTCAGTGTCACTGCTGGACTGACAATAGACCACCGATGAAGGAATGGAGGAAGAACAATACAAACTGCACAGCAGCAAATCAGCTATAGTCTCTTCTCTAGGAGTGTAGGTAGGCGTGTCCTGTACAGTGGACAGTAAGTGGACATAGTATTTAAAAGCTCCAGGAGCATATTTGTGTCTGTTCCAGTTGTGCCAGTGTGGCACACAAACACAGCAGCAGCTGTGCTCAGTAGTGCTGACATTTGGTATTCAGAGGTGGGTAATCCAGTTCCAGGATAATTCAAACTGTGTTTTACATAAGGAATTTAGATTGGGTGAGTTTACAGTTTATCCTGGGGGGAGGAATTGAAGAAGAATGATTCTCACCTCGATGGAGAGCTTTCATTTTGTCAGAACTTGAAAACCCTCAAGTTAACTTCTTTCTCTCTAGTGGGACATCCCATACAACCCAGCTCCCCTTAATTCAAACCAAGGCAGGAAAAAGTTATTAAATATAAAAAGGAAGATTACCAAAAAGCAAGGGTTTGTCTTTTATATCATATGATGACTTTTCATTGTGATTAATATACTACATTGTGTTTAATATATCCAGGAGCTTTAAATAAGGTAACAAGGTTTCATTTTAATTTCTGGTGGACTTGTATATCTGAATATTGGACTTTATTGGACCAATAAAAAAGCTAAATTAATAACAATCATTGTGGTGAGAAACATATTGAACTTTGAAATAGTTAAAGATTACAAGGAGGACCAGGCCTGAAGCTCCTCCTCCTTACAGTCTAATGTCATACAAATGTCAAATTTAAGATTAGAGTATTTATTATTTAGGATTTATTATTCTTGGTAAATGATTTATTAAAGTACAGTTTCTCATCTCTTCCCATGTTTTTCACACCCCACCACCAAGCCATTTCCTTCCTTTTCCTCTATCCCAGTTCCCTCCTATCTTCAGAAAGGAGAGTTCGGCCTTCTAGCTTAAAGCAGAAGCGACCCAGAACTCCAGCCCGAGGTTTCAGAGTTCCATCCCCTCCTACAGTGTCTTCTATGACCATGTGTTAAAACCATGATCCAAACTAGAAAGCGCATATTAAGACGTGGCACCAATCTGATCTGTCACTATCAGGCCGATGCCAGATAAATGAGAGAATGCTCATTTGGATAGTGGAGAAGGAAGGAAAAGAACAATTTTGTAGAATTACTTGGCATGTATAGTATTACAGTTTGTTCAGAACTGTGATAAATTCTACAGTATTTTGTGAAAAGTAGTGTTAGATGGCCATCTTAGATAAAGTAACAAAATATATTTTCTTTTTAAAGAAAAGAATATATTGGATCGGTACAGGTCAGGTTTCGAATGCTCATGCCCTCTGATGTCTGGCATGTCAGATCATTAACGTTGTGTACCATCACAGTCCTACCTGCCATGTTGTTCATAGCTGAAGAGCAACATTAATGGTGGAAAAACTGGAGCACTGAGGCTAATTTATTCAGGAATTCATAAATTGTGGGTTTAATCATGACTAATTCAGCAGAGATCAGTAGTGAAGCTCTCTCTCAGTTCTCTCCTGGATCGAGGGGTGTAATTAGTCTCGGCACGTATTGAGCCGTTATGGTGAACCGGGATGAGCTTACTGCATTTACTTGCAGGGTAAAACTTCCTCCATTAGTTTTGTGAACGAGGCCTAGAATGTGCTGTAGCCATTGCGCATGATTTGTTTATGAGCATTCTCACGGTGCTTGGCTGCGTCGTTTGCAATTAAGATGTCAAGGTTGTTTACTTTTCTTTTATGTGTGGAGCTAATTTGACAATGCCGTTAGGCCTGCATGAGAGAGGGAGATTATAGCCGTGTATTTGTGATGTGGAAACAAAGCAAGAGCTATAAGGACTCCTGTGATGGCGCTTTTGCCATTTGCGTCCCTGTTGCGCCCGAGCAGGGGCCTCATTTGTTTCTTGAATGAGAAACTGTGTGCTGACACCTGGAGCCATGCGAGTGTGTTTATTTTTGCGCTTGTGTGTATGTGGGAAAGACCAACCTATTTCCCCGCCCGCAGCATGTGTGTGTTCTGTTCGGAATGGGACGGGTTATTTCCATCTGAGCGGCACTGATTCCCGGCTCTGTGTGATCTGGGCTGCGGTAATGGAGCTGAATTGCTATGCGTATGTGTGAGTGAGATAAATGGTCTAATGAAAAATTGAACTGGCCCGTTCTGACGCAGGCATGTACAAAATGATGGTGTGGAGGAGCAGGTGGGGCCTTGTTAATGTTCATTCCTACAGTTACCTGCTACCTCACACGCACACCAAGACTTTCTGGAAGGATGCTCTCAGAAGCTGTGAGAGGCTGCCTCTGCTTTTGTATCAATGTCTTGCATAAGACTTACACAAGACTTTACAGTGGGACCAGTGCTTTGATCACAAGTGCCATAGCTTAGATTAAAAACTATAAGACACACCTCCACCTGTTGGATGGTGGGATGTCATATTTTTTGACCCCTAAATCTGATCCTTTTAAAGAACAATACTGGAGTGACATGGTACACAGGTACATTAACGTTAACCAATTCAGTTGAGAGGAATTACACTTGGCCACAAATCCTGTGTTCTAATTAATGTTTGGATAAAGTAGAAGTGGACAACATTGTCATATTTTGTTGTTATTGAGTCAGTACTTCAAGAACAGGGACTAACAATATATTTCACAACAAAGAGAACATAATCAAATCCCTGAAACTGCATGATAATTGGGATTAGGAAAATGGATTTAGTCCTGTGCAAAGTGTAATGCCTAATGCTAATTTTAATTGTGGCACTACAGTATATATTGTAATACGTGTTCTGTATTGATGAGACGTCTTAAAATACCGTGACACCATATTTTTGCTATGTCATTTACTTAATTTTTTAGTATGTCTGCAGTGTGACACTTTGAACACATTTTAATTTTTCAGCCCACTTTTTTGAAGTAAGGATTTCAGGATGTCTTGGACAACTTTCATCTTTCAAACTGCTCTGTATTTTGGCTTTAAAGAACCAGAGAACCTAAATCTGTGGCAAACAGTAAATGTGTATGATGTATGAAAACCCTTTAAATGTTTCAATGTTCAATGATAATAATAATAACCAAAAAATAATGACCCATATACCGTTTTTCACCATATTTACATTTACATTTACATTTAAGGCATTTAGCAGACGCTCTTATCCAGAGTGACTTACAACCGTGCTTAGTGTTCCATTGGATAATATTCCAGCTAGTACAGGAAATTTAGAGCCTAAAACTCACCATGAGCTCGGATACTGCCCGAACAGGGGGCCAGTGCTGATACCTAGATAGATCAATACACACACATATATAGAGCAAAAAGAGCACTACCTGGCAACCCCAGCCCAGTGCTCACACCTATAGAAAAGAAAAAGTCATTATAAGTGCATTATAAGTGCAACACAACACAAGTACATACACACAACTTACACCTCTACTAGTGCTTAATCACTTAAGCCCCTAAATCTATTTATCTCCACTACGTGTAAACTTGGCAGTGCTACTCTTGGGTAACGCTTCCATATATATTTTCCATATTATTCACATGACTGACGTCTCTTGCCCCACCCACACAAAACTAGCTAGCAAGCTACACCACCTAACTGTAGCTGCCTGTCGCCCCATCACTCCTTTGTCACCAACATTGCTCCTTCGCTTGTTCATTCTACAACAACAATCTACCAACATTGTTCCTTAATCTGTTAATTTCTTTATCCATACACCAACATTATTCCTTCATCCATTTATTCCTGTATCTATACACATTGTTCTTTCATCCATTCATTCCTTTATCCACATGTCACCCATGTTCCTTCATCCGTTCATTGCTGTATCCATACACCAACATTGCTCCTTTGTCATTTTCTTTTGTTTGTTGCTACAGTTGTTCATCCGTCTATCCATCTGCATGGCTATTCACGTGTTGCTTGTCTGACTGTCTGTCTGTTGGTTCGTCTGTCTTTTGTTCATTTACCGTAACATAAAAGCTGGATAATGATTATAGTTCTATATAAGGGGCTGAGCAGGTTAGGAGTGTTGGACAGAGAGCTGCCAATCAAGCTACTCATTAATCACAGCCAAAGGTTTCAAAAGTACTGATATTGAAGGTTTTAATTTTCTACTGTAGACATGTAAATCTTCTACCCTTTGAAAGTGCTCTTCACTGCTGCAATAAATGTAAATGTTCTTTGTATCAATGTTTTAGTATTTAATATAAATTATATTTATTCATACTTATATTCATGTGTGAATAGAGTCCAATAAGACAAAATAGCTTCTGCAAAGGTCTGGAATAAGATTGTTTGTAATGTCTGCAATACCAATCGATTAAAATATATGGCTCTGATGTTGATCGGCCAAATCAAATTGGGACATCCCTACTGTATACCGATGCATATTACTTAACAGTAACTGCAGGTTGGTTTCGTGAACACAGATTAAGCCTACACTTGGACTAGATTGCTATGCCGGTGATATTTCAGCATTAAAGAATAATGTAGTCTGTGCTAAGGCTCAGTTTCAGGGTCAGTAAAACCATGAATTCAGCCACAATTATTAGCATTAGTGAGGTTAGGTATTGATGTTGGATGATTAGTTGTGGATCACAAACAGCTCTCTACCTCATCCCCAATGTATTGAATGGAGCTCCATCAGTGTAGGATAAAGACAGTGGCCTTAAGCTCACATTGGAAATGCTTTTCTATGGATTTTATAAAAGCTGTGTAAGTGCAATTAAACCCCTGTATCAGCAATGGCTGCAGTTTAAAGTAGCTGAATTCACTAATTAGAAGGTGTCTGGATGCGAAATACCCCCCTGGTATTTGAGAAGTCGCCTGTTGGCTGGCTACTAACTCACTTGCCATAGCAGTGCTGATGCTTCACTTGCAACAGAATGTTTGGTTTAACAGTTCTTCTTCTGGAACGCTCTTTTCTAGTCTGGTAGATCTTCCACACATTTACTGAGGTCTTGCTCATCATCTCCTCTTCACTGTGAAACACTTGGGAAATTGGGAAAGCTTTTGGGTTTACAAATACGCTATGACACACTATAAAGTATTTGAGAGCTTGGGCATAGTCATGGTTAGTAGTAGGCCATGAAGGACATACACAATATGCAACACAATATTGTTTTTCTGAAATTAAAAAAATTGTAACCGACAAAGTAGACCCTGTAATGCCACATATAAAAACATTATAACAATAAACCTACAACTACAATGAGTATTATTCAGTGTTTTACAAAATGCACTAAAACCAATTAAACAGGTCTGTTTACTTTGTAATGAAACATGTAGTTAATGTTCCCTAATAACTGACAATATCCACCATATACTCAGAAAAGCATATTCTCCTTTCCTTAAGTGAAGTGTCGTGCTTAAGTCAACAGGCAGGTAAACTCCTCTCTGATAACCACACTGACAAGAGATTCCAGTTTATCTCTGTTTACTGAAGGCACATGGAATAGGGTTAAAACTGAGAAAGATATTGACATAATATAAAACTGAGAAAGATGTTGTAGTAAATGTGACTCCCTTGCATTCTACATCTAGAAACAAAGCTGAGTAAAACAAAACTGAAATAACCAGTGACTTAAATATGAAATAACCAGTACATAAATATGGAATATGAGGATACCACATGGTAACATAAACACAATGGCATAAATGGTATCAGCAAAGAATCCACTTTTAAATATAAGCTAACTTCACAAATGCTTGTTAAACGTATAAACGTACAGTGCGTAAAAGTACACAGTAGAAAAGGCTTTTTACATTCTGACAATGCCATCTAAAGCCAAAATGTAGAAGGTGTTTAAAGATCAAACAAAGGGCTGATAACCATGCATTCTTGGTGACTGCATGAACCAGACTCACACTGATGACATCATCAATCAGGCACAAGCCACAGTGCTTAAACTGCATATAGCCCATTGCCAGTAGGTGGCTCTAGTCCGCAAGTACAGAAGACCAAAACGTGATGTCTATGGGAAAGTACACGTCATGACGTAATTTATAACAATAATTAAAAATGTCTGCCTCCCCAGAATGTTGATAATGTGACATTCAGCGGGTCCAAGAGGTTTAGTAGGGGGTCCTGGATCCCTCAGCACGTCCTGTATTTCGCACCTTGGCCTGGATACTTTGGGTATGTCGTGTATATACCCACCGGCCACTTCATTAGATACACCTTTTATCTACACTCACTGTCCATTTTATCAGCTACACTTGCCATATAGGAGCACTTTGTAGTTCGACAAAAGACTGTAGTCCATCTGTTTCTCTGCATACCTTGTTAAACTCGGTTCACCCTGTTCTTCAGGGGTCACAGTATTATTTGGGTGGTGGATCATTCTTAGCACTGCAGTGACACTGACGTGGTGGTGATGGTGTGCTATTATGCGCTGGCAAGAGTGGATCAGACACAACAGTTTTGCAGGAGTTTTTAAACTCCTCATTGTCACTGCTGGACTGAGAATAGTCCAACCAAAACTATGCAGTCTACAGTGTGCTGTGGGCAGCATCCTGTGACCACTGATGCTGGACTGGAGAGCACAAACAGTGCAGCAGCAGATGATCTATCGTCTCTGATTTTACATGTACAGGGTAGATCAGTCAAGTAGGAGTGTCTAATGAAGTGGACAGTGAGTGGACACAGTGTTAAAAAACTCCAGCAGCGGCACTGTTGTGTCTGATCCACTCACACCAGAACAACACACACTAACACTCCACCACCATGTCAGTGTCACTGCAATGCTGAGAATAATCCACTAGCCAAATAGTACCTGCTTTGTGGTGGCCCTGTGGAAGTCTTGACCACTGAAGAACAGGCTAATTGTAGAACTGTAATTATAGAACTACAGATTACCACTTATATGGTAAGCGGAACTGAAACAATGGCCACTGAGTGTAGGTACAAGGAGGTGTACCTAATGAAGTGGCTGGCAGGTGTGTATGTTCCGCTGTTCTCTGTTTGCAGTGAATGTAGTTTACTGTGGTTTTATCAGGGCTGTTGTTCTTTGCTATGGGTGATTACAGGTTTGGCAGTTTGTAGTGCATGTATTTTTTATGTTATTATTATTATTATAAAGTTATTATTAATGTTTCTGGTGAATGCAGTCATTCTGTCTTTATGCTTGTGGTGAAGGCATGTCCTCTGTTGCTGTTTGTGTTTTCAGTGAATGCAGCTATATCGGTGATGGAGGGAACTCAGCTGCTGTATTCTCTCCAGCCTCACTCTGCCCTCAGGCCCGTCTTACACCTGCTCCCGCCCAACATCCTGGTCTCTGGCCATGACCTCATCCCTGGCATTGTACCGCCCACTGACGACACAGGTGAGATTACCCATGATGCACAAAGAGGAAATGAGTTTTTAAGTGATCCCTGAAGTAGCCTAAAGAATAATATTCCCCAGCTCTTAAAAAAAACAACATCAAATTACACTCCATAACAACTCAGCTGGAGAAAGGAGACCCTTTGTTGCTATGGAGACAGCCGAACAAGCTCCTGATACCTTGGTGGAGAACACACTCTGCTTTCTGGTGTAGTTGTGGTCTGTAAGACAGAACAGTCTCCCAGCACCAAAGCCAGGTCAAAAGTCAAGTTTTGACCATAAGCAAATGCATTTTCGTCCTTTTTGCCTCCTTCCTGTTGCTGCTAGCAGAGCCTGTGATTCATCTGCTCTGAATCCCGCTTGTACAGATCCAGCACAGCGGATAAAGCCGGAGTTTATGAGTGTGTGTAATGAAATGCGGTGGGTTTGACAGAGCAGAGGAGATTGGGAGTCGAGCATGATGCCCGTCTAATCCAGCAGTGCTCCACATAGCTGACCCCAGACTAGAGATTCAGAACTGGAGACTATCTATCTCTCTCTCTCTCTCTCTCTCTCTCTCTCTCTCTCTCTCTCTCTCTCTCTCACACACTCTCACACTCTCACACACACACCCCTCTCTCACACACACACTCTCTCTCTCTCACACACACTTTCTTGTAGTTAGTTTCCTCTCTTATCTCTCTCTCTGTCTTTCTCTCACTCCTAATTAGCTTCCTCTCTCCCTTTTAAATGCCCCCCTTTCTCTCTCTCTCTTTGTAAGTCTCTCATTTTATTTTTAATTTTTATATCTTTTTCCCACTATTTCTTTTGGGCTCTCTCCCTTTCCTCTCTCTCCTTTTTTCTCTCTCACTCAGTTGTTCAATTTCTCTTTAAATAGTGTAAGTCTCTCTCTTTCTCTTTTTCTCTTTCTTATGAACACACGCTCCTTGTGTATAGACTGCCCAGCCACTTAATTCGGTAAACCTCATTGTGTCTACACTAATTGTCCATTTGATGTTACTGTATAAAAGCACTTTGTAGTTCAACAATGACTGACTGTAGTCCATCGGATGGTATTATTTGGAGGTATTATTTGCATCTGCATCTATTATTTTGGTGGTGGATCATTCTCAGCACTATAGTGACACTGACGTGGTGGTGGTGGTGTGTTAGTGTGTGTTGTTCTGGTGTGAGTGTTCAAACACCTCAGTGTCACTGCTGAATTGAGAATAGTTTACCAACCAAAACTATCCAGTCTACAGTGTCCTGTGAGCAGCGTCCTGTGAGCAGCGTCCTGTGAGCAGCGTCCTGTGAGCAGCGTCCTGTGACCACTGATGAAGGACTTGAGGATGATCAACAAAAACTGTGCAGCAGCAGATGCGCTGTCAGTGTCACTGCAGTGCTGAAAATAATCCGCCACCCAAAAAAAATACCTGCTCTGTGATGGTCCTACGCGGCTCCTGCCCACTGAAGAACAGGGTAACAAAATATACATAGAAACAATTACAGTCTGTGATTGTAGAACTAAAAAGTGCTCCTATATGGTAAGTATGGATAAAGAGCTGATAAAATGGACAAAGGGTGGAGATAAAAGTGGGTGCACCTACTTAAGTGTTCGGTCAGTGTATTTCTATCTTCCAGTCTCTTTCTCTCTCTCTCCCCTCTTTTTTTGTCTCTTTATATGTCTCTCTCCCTCTCTTTCTATGTTTCATTTATTTACTTACTCTTTCTTTAAATGCTCCTCCTCTCTCTCTCTGTCTCAGCCTTCACTTTCTAGAGTAATCCCTTAGCTTATCACCTATTATTGTACCTCATAATGGCCATATTAATACTTTTAAGACACACCACTGGGGAAACACTTACAGTACCTGAGAGTGCTTTACTGTTTGTATTGGAAAATAAACCCAATTCTCCCGACATACAGTAAGAAAACACAGTTGCACAAATCCATTACACCAATTACATAATCAAATCATGTTACATAGTATGATGCCGCCCTGCAGCTCTGTTAATAAATACAAATGGTCTCTCTGCTCTGGTTTTGCTACACTGCTTCAGTGCTGCTGTTTGCTACACTGCTTCAGTGCTGGCCTGGCTGGATATGCGGATCTGTGAGTGTGTGTGTGAGTGTGAATGCGTGTTAAGTGTTTGTGAGTGTGCTCTGGCTGTTATAGTGACAGACTGACTGATCCTTCAGAGTGAAGCTCCACTGGCTTGAACTAAGACAAATATCCAGGACTGCTTGCTTCTGTCTGCCACAACACATACACAGACACACTCACACACAAAACCTCTGTCAGTTTGCAGACAGAGGGCACACACTAACATCTTCGAAGAGCAGAATATGTAAACGCCTCTTTCATGCCTAAATGTTCACGTGTGAACCTGTGTGCATGCACTTTACAGTACTGGCATTTACAGTATTATGCAAAAGTCAGAGACCACTTTCATTTACTCAAAGGATTTGTGAGATGACACAACAGAAATTGCCATTGTGGTGTTTACTGCTCCTTTCATTGGCTACATGTCCATAAATGATCTAATGTGGAGCAGCACCTACAACATGATTCACAAGAGGTTAGAATACAGCGTTGGGGCAGTGCTCCTTCTTCATCCTCTCATGCTAGACTGATTTCACTCTATACTACAGTGACTCACTTCAGGTACAAAGTGTTGAGTTGTCTTCTTACAGTGGCGGGATGGATAGAGACACCCAGGGTATGTTTTCAGATCTGAAGCTAAAGTGGAGCTTGATATTCTCCTCTCTCTCAAAAATGAAGTGTGTTATCTGATGGCAGGAGGGTTGCCAGATTTTGGGAACTCCAGTTTTGGGAAGTGTATTTTTCACTCATTTTGCTTTGAAATAGGTGGACTGTCTTGCATTTAATTTCTGCAGCTTCTTGACTAAAACTGATAGTGTGAATGTCGTTCCCCGAATTCCAGCAGTATCTGAGGGTTTAAAATAAATGCTCATGAGTGTAAAGCGCGCATTTGAGACACATGACATGAAACAACATTTGACGCTCAGAGAAGCCGTTCTGAGGTTTACATACACTCACCTTTATCATCTACTATTTTACCCACTTTTTTTTAATTAGATTATTGCTTCAGTTAAAAACGTTTTTTGTTCAAGGTTTACTAGTCAGTCACACACACATTACAGCATGTATTGTGATGCACGTTCATGATGAAGTTGAAAAGCAAGCAGTGCTCAAGCACAAAGCACTGTTTCATATCAAGTGTTGCCTCATTTATATGTTGCAAATGGGTTACATGTTACATAACTCGCAGCATATAGTGCAGAGGTATGGCATTATGGAAACAAGCGTGCATTATATAGCATGTGCTGCACAGAAGCACATGCGTCTGGCTGTGCTTTGAGCTCTGTGGAACAGACATATTTTTGTATGTATTAATTATGAAAGATGTTTCCCTTCACCTGCGTGTAGTTGAATGTTTTCTCGCAGCCACCAGGGAGAGTCTCTCTCTGGGTTTTCAGAGAGAGGCCTGAATTAAACATCAAGGATGAGTTCTCATAAAGAGAACACTTTGGCTGGTGTTTCTGGCACTGCTGTAAGCTGGTGTTGTTTGGGTTCGCTCAACACAGCAGGCAAATGATGATAGCCATGCGGCGCTGACTCAAAAGAATAACGCTGCATTAGTTCAAAAGCAAAAGTTCAACCAGTTTGTAAAGTTTGCACAGACCAGGTGTTTCCCATAGAGCATGTTAGAGGTTTTTGCTAGTTGCATGTGAGTTGCCTGCAACATCATATCCGATTCCAAAACCATCAGAGTTGCATGTGCAACGACATTCAGTTACTCCTCTAGTTAGCCACATTACCAGCTTGTGTTTCTCAATAGAGTGTATTATTCTAAAACTAAATCTCGAGGTGTAATTTACATACCAGCTTGCAACTGTTTTGGTTGAGTTTCAGGTGAGTTACTCGATGCCATCTATTGTATGTAGATTATGTGTTCAATATAGTTTTCAATCAGCTTTAGTTTTATTCCCATGTGTGTTGGACAGGATGTGTGGACAGGTTCCTTGCACTGTCAGTGGAGGTCTTTGAGGCAGGTTGTTTTTAGATAGCAAATAAAATGGCAATACTTGTTTTGCAAATCTGAAGGTAGTAACTTGCTTTACAATGCACTGGTTCACATCAGACCACTCTGAATGACCTTGCTCACATCTCAGTGATTTAATTATGCAGAAAACTTGACAACTGAATTCTTCTTTAATCACAGGTATTTCTATTATTTTTACAGGTAGAACACTAACAGTGAGCAATGTATGTGATGAGCCAAAGAGATGGTTGATACATGAATTCATCCATGCAACAGAACTTTAAAGTGCTGACTATAGTTTTGTGAAGGTCAGCACGCATTAATGTAATGCAATGTTTTAGGATAGGCTGAACAAGCTGGTGCTCTTCAGCAGCTTTACAGCAGCACCAGATCGGCCCTGGTATCTCGCTCACCTCAAGCTGGACAGCAGCATTCATCTTGATTAAAAGAGCCTCCTGTTCATTTTCATGTCTGATTTAACTGCTATCAGTGTCTAGAGCTTTGGCACTCTCAAGTGCCAGTTAATAGAATTTTTACCCACTAATCAAATCCTTTGTTTAAGTGGCGTAAAAAATGAATAACTGCTGCACATTAAAGAAAGTGCACATAAGGCATCAGCTGGGCAGATGGAGCAGGCCAAGTGGGACGGCAGTAGAGGAAACTATAACATTTCACGCTCTTCCTGTGTTTCAACAGATGCACTGCAGAGGCCTCGACTGCTGCCGGAATTCCCATGTGTGTTGGACAGGGTGTGTGTGTCCCTTGCCCCTTCCATGGAGGTCTTTGAGGCAGACTTACTAAAGATGCTCAATAATGATCGCCACAACACGGTAATAAGTCACCCACTTTCCTCCTATTATATAAAGTTTGTGCCAGAGTTTTTATTGCAATTTGGAGACGAGACGAAAAGTCGCTGCTGGTGTGAACGCAAAGTAATAAATACAAGGGTGGACACACTAAATACTAAAAACACTGATGTCTTTAGTAGTTTAGACTTCTGTATAATTCTGTTAAAGGTAACTTTTGTAGTATTTATTCTTGTAATGCTGAAACTGAATAACTTGTACATAATGGCTGTTTTTTCTGTTTATTAACTTAATAGCTCCTGTATGATTTCATGATTATGTGCATGGCTGAGTACCCAGATTAGCTCTCTTCTAAGGTATCCGTCATCCTCTTATGAATTCTTACCCGGCACATCTAATGTCGGCTAAATCAAACAGGCCGTCACTGCTTGGAGGGGCTATAGATGAGGTATGGGAACTGTGGGGAATAATACAGACTGTGTGTATTGTTGTATCTGTGTGTATGTGTGTGTGTTGCTTTCTCAGTGTTCTGGCCTTTCTTGCTCTGTGATATTGCTGTCATTAACACACCCACGTGGGCCACAGACTGTGTGTTTTATTTTGAATACAATGGAGCGTAATCATTACTCACTGTGCTGGGCCTCGTTCAAAGAAAACTATCATAAAGAATAATTATAGAGGCGCGTTCTATTGTGCTGAGGTTCGAAGGAGTGGGGGGGGGCGGGGTCGAGAAGAGCTGGGCCCATCCGCCGACTCCTCAATGTTTCTGTGGGTTTGTGTGCGCAGTCTGGAAGGAGCAGACCAGCTCGCTAACCATGTTTGACAGATGCGCTCATGCGGTTGCAATTATTTACACGCTGACGATAGAGGGAGAGAGAGTGATGGAAGGAAGGGGGATAGACGGATGGATGAAAGTGAGAATCGATATTGCTGTCATGATAAACCTCTCATCCCTGCTTCACATGCGAGCGCATGTGTGCGTGTGTCCACAACAGCTATTTACAATTACTGAACTCACTGAACATTTTTGGGGATACCTGTGAACAAGTGGGCAGGCCAACTCTGTAGATCCAATTTCCAAACACACTGTGTCCTGCAATGTCATAACTTCACGCTTTTGTTTGTTCCTGACAGGGGTCATCATCTTACCACTTCCACTCTGTGGTGATACAAAAAAATGACAAGAGTGTACATCAGTAAGAATGCTGGATTCCCATAAACCCTACCATCACTGCACATCCTTCACTGTAATGCATGCTAACGTTCTGCAAAGAAACTCTCTGCCACAGAAACCACTTTTCTCAGCTGCCTGAAACGCCTCACTGGAATTCAAGCCCTTTGTTACAAGGTAACATCATATTGTAACACAGTCCTTATTGTTCACCTACTGGCAAGCTTGACATGCCCTCACACAGAGCAGATAGAGTAAGAACTGACCACTCTGAAATGAGTCTAGCTTGCTCTGAGGTCCAGTCTAGCTTGTGAAGGTGGAGCTATCAACTTGTTCTACTGGACTTTCAGGATCTGACTGATATGTCTAAGCGGATGCAATTTTAGGAACAGCCACCGCACTGTGGGGCCTGGACTAGCTGACCACTCTAAACAGGGTGAATGAGCTGACCAAACAAAATAACTGGAGCACACAGAGCATTTCAAGGGGGGAGTACAGATGTACAGATGTATGCTCTCTAAGAGTCCTACATCCTGATGAGCCCAGTGTGCTCTGATTGGTCAGCTTACCCACTTTATTTTAATAGGTCAACCGGACGAGTGGCATCCTGTTCCCACCCCCAAACCGCTGTGGTTGTACTTACGATGGTGTCGGTTCTGCTGTATGCAGTTTGAACAAGAGTCCAATCCTGAAAGTCCGGTAGAACAAGTTGGTACCTCTATGTGTGTTAGCTCTGTGTGTTGTGTAAGGACGTGCAAAGCTTGCTGGTAGGCCGGACAATAAGGATTGTGTTACAAGATGACAAGATGAAGGGCTGGAATTCCAGTGAGATGTTTCAGGCAGTTGAGGAAAGTGGTTTCTGGGAGAGAGTTTCTCCTTCTGGTGTGTACTTTAGGCTTTAGAACTTTGCAGAATGAAGCAAGGCTGTGTGTGTGCTAGAAGGAAAACGCCATCAGTTCTGCAGCATGTTGTTTTCCATATAAGGGTCATGCTGAGAGAGTAGCACAGCCCTGCACAGGGCTTCACACGTAGTGGTAAGGCATACAAATGTATCTCTCTTTCTGCCCTGATACTATAGCAGTGTACATTTGTATGTCTTACCTCTATGTGTGAAGCCCTGTGCAGAGCAATGTGCTTAGCAGTGTGAAACCTGTTAGCAGGGCTGTGCTACTCTCTCAGCATGACCCTTATATGGAAAACAACCTGCTGCAGAACTGGTGGCCTTTTCCTTCTAGTACACACAGCCTTGCTTTATATTCAGACTCACTAAGTCAAACTCGGTTGCAAATGTGATTCAGAGCAGCTGCAAGTGCATGCTGGAGTGAACCAGTGTTGTGTATACATAATGGCTCAGACAAAATGCCCAAATGTGTTACTGATGGTTTCCACTTTGGATGGCCTGTGATCTGTTTTAATATTTATTAATATATATTTTAAAGCAAGTAATTAAGCTCAGCATTGCAGAAACAGTATTAATGCTGACTGCGGAAAATTAATTTGGGATTTTGGCTGTTTGGACATTTCTAATCTTTGTGCAATCAATATTCCATTACCTTTTGTGTCTCCATCGCAGTTTTAGAGCCTCTGTGTATGTTACGCATGCACATTCATCACTGCGTGTTATTCAGAAAACGATTGAAAGCCACAGGAGCAGGAAGCCTCCAAATTCGATTTCTGCACATATCAGACAAATCGGTCATTTCTAAAAACAACCACCTCTGTGCGTGTTGAGTAAATGTGCTGCCTCAGGTTTTATTTATTCTGTTTTTTCATTTCTATGTTGTATTTTTTGTTCATTCAGAGCTGACCTTTTTTGACATTTAGTTTCCAGTCCTGGAGACTCCCACACGCTGAACATTTTTGGGTTTTCTCCACTTTTCGAACACACCTGAGTCATATGGAGGGATAATTCGAGCAGCTAAATAAGGTGTGTTAATGCAGGAAAACACAAAACTGTGCGTGTGTGTGTGTGTATACACGACTGGAGGTGGGAAACATTGCTTGTAGGCATTTTAAAGTTCTGGGACAGTTAACTTTTTTGACAGTTAGCGAGATTGTTTCTTTTGGAAAGTTTCAGTTTTGGAAATAGAAGGTTTCTCATGACACTAATGGCTAGGGGTGCAGCCATCATGAATTTTTAATGGCTGATTCTGTTGTCGATTTCTTTGGAGTCCAGTGGGTTCATGGAAAATCATTATTGAGCAAATTTTATTACAATAAGAAACAAAGAATTTTTAACTGCAAACATTGCAGATCTTAACAGTCTTGATGTTCTCCTCACATACTTTGGTATCAAAACCATTCAAAAACAGGATGCATTATTTACATCACACAGTTGCAACACAGGTTAAAAATAAATTGAACGGTTGCTGGTAAGGCTGGTGATTGTCCCTATCTTGGCTGACTGGGATCATGCATAGCTACATACAGTATTTAAGTCAAAAACCCCAATCATAGTGTGACAATTCATTCATAGTTTGCTATGGTAATTGCTTTGGTAGTTTCTCGATTGTACATTTCTGATTGGTTTGGAAAATAGTTCGGAAAATCGTTTTCTGTTTTCTGGTTGTTAATACATTCAGCATTATAAAAGTCTTTAGAATGCCTTTAAAAGTTTTTAACATGATAATAGTCTTTAGCTCGACCTGTTCCATTTGGGCTGGTTATTGAGCAGAATATAAGCACTAAGCCAAAACTAAGCTTTAGAATGCAATAAAATCGAACATGGTAAAAAAGGAGAATATCATTTCAACTCAAAACACAACACTGAATTGTTCACTGAATTTTCTAGATATGTGGGCTGACAAAGAAAAGCGGTGTCTGCCCAGATGAGCCAAAATGCCATTGCGCTAAAGTCTGTTCACTCAGCGGTCATCTTGGCAATACCCACTTGGCAATTATTTCCAGAGCTGGCTGAAAATATCAGTTTCAGAAACATATTTTTTCTAGTGAGGCCTGACAAAGAAATATAAACAGTTTGTACCATTTGACTCTGACAACACACAGGATGTTTTAAGCATATCTACACAACAAGGGGGAGCCTGTTCCTGCTTGTAGACTTAACCAGCGGCCCCGTTAGCCTATCTTATTAAAGCTTGGGACTTTCCCAAAATCAGACACCGTGTTGAGCGTTATGAGCTTTTACATTCATTTTCCAACCAGTGTCATCTTCTCCTTTGTCTCTGTTACCAGGCAATCTAATATTCTATCCAGCTTTCTTTATGCAAAAGTCCTCTTGGAACTAGCTTGTAACTCACTTCCTCGCGTTAAGCAGGCTACAGTTTCCCCATTAGGGGCACCATTAGCAGTCAAATAAGATTGTGGTGCTTGATAAAAGCAATCCTTTGCATCAATGTGATAACGATGCCTTCTTCTATACAGTCTAATGATTTTTGGTTATGTAACGTTAAGTGTTCAGGCTACTGTCCTGGGCAGTATTGTTGTAGCTATTGGAAACAGGGTAGGTTGGAAATTGCAAAGAATTGCAAAAAGGTATGTAGTGCATTTTGTCTTTCGATTGAATGGGTTTTCCGTAAAGCTTGTCCAACCTAGAGACAGTTGCTATGAAACAACGCATTTGTCAATGGGTCAAGCATAGGTCAGTTGTTTTTAGACAGTTTGTGTAGTATTGTATGAGGAATGCTAAATGTGGTCCGGCGTGTTGAATGTATGGCATTTTGGATCAAGAGCTTCATTTAAAAAGTGCGATAGCATTTGGCATATTGTTACACCCATGCCATGTAACCAAAGAAAGAGAGAACGGGATAGAAAGTGAATCTAAAGTACTCTCCCAGCTCTAGGTGAATCCAGTCTCTGCCTAGTCTTCATAGAAAAGAGAAAGAGAGAGATGATCAATCTTCACTGGTGTTTGTCTTTTGTTTTATTGTTTGACGTCTCTTGTTCGTCGCCACCTTTTTGAAGTGATAATTCAGGCGTGATTGCGGTTGACTGCAGCTTCTAATTGGCCCTCGTGTGGGAGAGTGACCTTTTCAGGGTGTGATTCCTTATGCATTGTCTCTGCACTTAATACACACAGATATTACACGCAGACATGCACACACACACACACACACACACACACACACACACTAACCTGATAACTGGTGGGGTTGTGTGTTTGGGGCCTATTTAAGACTTGGCAAAGAAGTGCTTGGTTATCAGTGCCTGAAAATGAGAGTAGAGTGTTGTGCAGAAGGCCAAGACCACCCTCCATTTATTCAAAAAAGCCATGAAGGACAACTTGTTCTTTTTTCAGGAGATGTTTCTGAGAAGATTAGATCTCAGATATTCCACTTGCACAAGAAAGAAGAACATCAAAAGACAATAACCTAGAAAAACTTGTTGAAAACCACATTAAAAGATGGAGAAAATGTACACCAACACTGTCCCTATTAAAGAACACTTTAAGCTTTCATCTTTGAAAGAGAGGAGAACATCCAGCTCCACTCTTTCCTCAGATCTGAAAACATCTGCCCTTCCTTGCGCTGAAGACAACTCAATGCTATGGGTGTTGAAAGGATGTGTAACTGTCAAAACACCCTCATTGTTCTCCTTTGAGAAAAGGAGACACGTAGCTGTGTTTGGGATTACTTGGATCATGAGAAGCAGAAAATGCAAACAACTTCTAAAACCGAACTTTAGAGGTGTGCGAAAACATACCTCGTCCTCTCTTTGGGAAACACCTCAGTGTCACTGATGGACTGGGAATAGTCAAGGTGGACCAACTAGGTAGGGGTGTCTAATAGAGTGGACAGTCAGTAGACACAGTGTTTAAACACTCCGGCAGCACTGCTGTGTCTGATCCACTTGTACCAGTGCAACACCCATTAACAGACCACCACCACATCACTATCACTGATCCACCACATAATACCTGCTCTGTGGTGGTCCTGACAATTGAAGAGCAAGGAAACAAAGAATGCAGAGAAACAATTACAGTCTGTAATTGTAGAACTACAGAGTACATCTCTATGGTAAGTGTAGCTGATAAAATGGTCAATGAGCATAGAAACAAGGCTGTAGCTGTAGCTAAAGTGCTCAGTGAGTATACATGACCAGACATGAAGTAAATGAATGGGGACTTTTGGTGTCTTGTGTATAGTTGTAGAATGACATTGAAATTAAAGATTGTAAAACAAGCATATAACAAAATAACAACAGTAATTATTGACTTCTGTGGGTTTAATAATATCGCCTTGCATAAAACAACCGCTAACTGCTGTGCAATCTTTTACTTTTCATGCCTTTACTGCCTGCAGATTGATCCTTCGCTGCTTGTCTTCGATTCACGGTTGTCCTTATTATAAAGAACGAGTGCACCTGTGTGTGCCAGAGGCTGTAGGAAAGGGAAAAGAGTACTCCTTGCTTTGAAGACTTTCATCCTAATTAGAACGGCTAGCCAATTAATGCTCTCTGTTGAAGTGAGCTAGGATGCGCTCCAAAATACCAATCACTTTTCATTTCCTCATTTAATTTCTCTCTCTTCTTTTTCTCTTCTTTTCTTTTTAAGGAGAAATACTTCACCTCATTTGGAATATGCTAAAAGCTCAAGTCTTGTTTTTTTTCCCTGCACTTTCCAGATGCAGTAGCAATGATTCACTGAACTTTTAGCACGTTGAGTGTCTGGCTTCCTCAGGCTGCTGAAGCTCAGTCAGATCCTGCAGACTGCCAGACAGGGTCTCGTTAATCCAGTCAGCAGCCTCAGGAAGTGCCGGGGCAAAAAGGGGTTTTGGGTGCTGCTTTGGGCGTGTTATTATGAAGGTATATTTGGTAAGCAGTGGGAGGGTTTTGGGTACTTTGCCGGTCGGGCGGTTATGAAAGCTGTGCTTGGCTGTTGGGGATGTGTGTTTGCATTTGCTGTTTGCCGGACGAATCTTTTGGGGAAGCCAGCAGCGATGATCTTCATCAATGAGAAGAGTTTGTCAGTTTGATACTGAGTGTTTGTGTGTGTGTATGTAAGTGTGTGCTTGTGTGTGTGTGTGTGTGGGGGCGGATGTGGATAACATGCTAATGATGCTGCTGTTACACATCCTGCATGACTCATAGCAGTATGAGTGAATACTCTTAGCGTGGGCACACAAACACACACACAGGCACACTCACGCAAGCAAATACACTAGTGTAATTATCACACATGTATAAAAGAGATTAAATGAAGATCTGTAATATCACAGTGCACATACATTCGCTTATCAGCGTCTTATTTGTAACCCTTATACTATAAGGCTTATGTGTCTGCAGATCCACACCTCAGTTCTTCACTCTCACACACAACATATAGAAAAATGTCACTGCAAAGACTGATACAAGCTCACAAAGCACTCTTGAAGGAATCATCAACACTGGTGTGCGAAATTCTTGCACCAGCGTCGGGAGACCCTCAGGAGTTGCTTTTTTTCTTCTGCCTTTCTCCTTCCTTATGCATGTGGATTATCTTGATTGTAATCTCCTCATAAATCTCTCCTGAAAAGTAAATAGCTTGTACTTGATGCCTGTTTTGACTGGAAATGAAATAAATGGATTGTATTTTCTAACTGCAGAAAATCTCCCCGAGAGCCTACTTTCAGCAGTTCATACCCAACACGCAGATGCAGTAAAGACCATCTTCAACTGAAACCCCACACCAGGCAGAGTTGCGTTAACTTGGGTTTATTGTTATTTATTAGGTGGGGGGAAACAGAGGATGCAGAGGTTGATGCGGAGTGTTAATTTCTCGGTCTGTAGGTGGAATATTGCGAATGCGGATGTATTTGGTGATGTGGGCGGGTGTTCAGACAAATATCTGATGATATATTCAGCACACAAAATAAACAACATGCCGGAAAAGTGGGTTTCCTAAAGAGAGTGAATGTGCAGCGTAAGCTTGTTGCTTGATAGTTGCTGTGGTGTCCCAGGTAATAGCTGTGGCATTAAAGATAGTTGCTGTGGGGTTTCTATGCAAGGCGTTGATAAGTTGTTCCAAGTGATGGCTGTGGGATCCCAGATGATTGCTATGGTGTTTCTAGGTGGTTGCTCGCCATTGGTATGGTGTCCCAGATGATGGCTTTGGATTCCTAAATGTTTGCTATTGTGTTTCTAGGTTGTTACTAGGTGTTGCTATAGGTTGCTATGATACATCAGGTGGTTGCTATGGTGTTGCTCAGTGGTCGCTATAGTGTGCTAGGTAATTTGTTGCTATGTCCTTGGTATGGGATCCAAGGTGGTTGCTAAGGTTTTGCTAGAGGTTACTATGATATCTCAGGTGGTTGCTATGGTTTTGCGAGGCAGTTGCTGTGGTGTTCCCAGTGACTGCTAGGATGTTGCAGCTGGTTGCTATGGTTTCCCAGGTGGCTGCTAGGGTGTTGCTAGGTGGTTGCTATGTTATCCCAGTGGCTTGCTAAGGTGTTGCTAGGCAGCTGCTATGGTATTCCACCTGGTTGCCAAAGTGTTGAAGTTGTGCGAATGTTTGATATTAAAGTTGTATGACGGTTTGATATTAGAGTTGTGTGAACGCTTGATAGTAAAGTCGTGTGAATGTTTGATATTAAAGTTGTATGACTGTTTGATATTAGTCATGTGAATGTTTGAGATTAGAGTCGTGTGAACATTTGATATCATAGTCGTATGACTGTTTGATATTGAAGTGATGTGAATGTTTGATATTAAAGTAGCGTGAATGTTTGATATTAGAGTCGTGTGAACGTTTAGTATTTAAGTCATGTGAATGTTTGATATTAAAGTCAGATGAATGTTTAATAAGTTGTTTCCACTGCTCATCTAAAGTGTTTTTTTGTTTGATGTTACTAGAGGAACTCAACCTTTACTTACCTAATATTTTTAAAGTGCATGTGCACTAAACTAGAGACTAAGTTGTATATTTTGTCCACCACAGTTTAGTACAAACAATTAAAGAAAACATTCCCAGCATGCAGTTGATTCAAGAACATAATTAGATGGTTTGATTTAAATGGTTATTTCAGTTTGTTGCCTCATTTTTTTCAATTACAGCCTTTAAACAATGAGCCAAACTTCCTCATAGCATGTGCCAAGCAACCCCCAGCTGATGTCTTGCATAAACGTTTCAGGGGTGCGATAAACAAATACCACGATCAGTGGTCCTGTATTGTAAACAGCTTGAGTGTCAGATGCGTCAAAATAGAGGAAAATAATGCCGGCAAATAGGTGACAACCATGCAAACCACATGTCCACAACCAAAAAGACCCTGACTGGTGCTTTGGAGGCACAGAAGCATCAAAACTGGAATGATGCTCATCAGTTTACTTTCTTTTGCATTAAGGTACAACATGTTAGCAGCACTGTGTACACAGGCAGGAGTGACCTGTTTCTATAAGTCTTCTATGTGATGCTTTCAGGACTCTTCAGGAAATCAGACCAATAAATATTGGGGTGCTTATTGTGCTCATGCTTTGTATTTCTTGGAAACTCAGATCACAGATCTAAGATACTGCTTGGAAGTTTGATGCACAATTCCTGGTGCTGCTCTGAACTGCAGTGTTGTGCCTAATGATAGGTGAATCAGTCTATGAAGCATGTCAGGATTAATAGTCATAGATTTAGATTTAGACATAGATTTTCTCTTACATTTATACATTTGAGAATTGTTGATTGTGTTCTGAATCAGAGTCCGCTGATATATCGATTGGCTAATATTAACATTGACAATGATAGTGACTTATTGATAATGAGTTTTCCTGGTCCTGCTGGCCAAGAAACTACATCACATTGGTAAGTTTTCCCAAACCTGGTGAAAGAGGGACTATACTCCTCACCTAAAGAGTCTTGCCTGGCTGGGAACATTGGCTGTGGAGCTGAGGAGGTTTCCCTAGACCTTCTGGCTGAGGGACTGTTCTCTGCGGCTAAGGAGGTTTCCCAGGTCTGCCTGCTGAGGAACTATACTCCATGGCAAAAGGGTTTTTCTAGGCCTGCCTGCCAAGAAACTATACACCTCTGCTGGGGGGGGGGGGGGTTCTAAACCTGTCCGCTGAAGAAATATATTCTGCGTCTAAGGTGTTTTTAAAGGGTGGCTGGCCAAAGAATTGTGCTCTTTGACTGAGGAGTTTTCCCTGGACCGCCGACTAAGAGACTTTACACTGCAGCTGAGGATTTTTCCTGGGCCTTCAGGAAGTTGAAACAGACTGTTCAGAGTATTCAGATAATTGCAAAAAAGTAGTTTTACTCCTGCATTTGTGTTGTCGGTTCAGTCAATTAAATGCTTCAGTTGCAGAGCTGAGTGACAACATAATTTTGCTGTGCCCCACTTAGGCACTACCGTGCCAGTGGTTTAGACACTACCATGCCAGTAATTCAGGAGCGTGATGTTTCTCCATAGGCTTAGAGCAGTGGTCTGCTTTCTCCCATTCTGCTTTTCACTCTTTAGTTCCCACATTTGGTTCATATCTAGTGAAAGGTTCTATAGGGCACCAGTTTTTGTATCTATTTATTTATGTATTTTTTTGGCACCTTTTCAGCTTATTTTATAAATAGTTTTATACGGTAGCTACAAGCCACCAGTAGGAGGTGACCAAAAACAACCTAAAAAAAACAAAACGGATGGGAGGTTAATATCATGGCTGACCGCATATGATCTCTGTCATAATTTCAATTAGAAACAAGCTGATGTTGACAGCTGTGTATTTGCTTTGAACTCATGATAGGCATTTCAAAGCTCTGCATTGCTTGTGTAGTTGAAACTGCCACAGGCGGTTGAAGTTATGATGAAGTTAAGGGTTTTTTTTTTTTTCTTTTCTTTTTTTTTTTTTTAAACACAGCTCCACACATTTTACGCTGTGTGGCTAGGAGGGAGTGATATGTGTAGCTAAGCCACTTAAGAATTAATTTGTGGTGTAATCAGTAAAGACGTGGCAGGAAACTTTATGTTTTTTATGTTCACATGTATGTAATGCATGTTGCACACTGCAGCCTTAAGCTGTAGTGCCAGCCAGTGTCTCAAGGCAGAATTTAGAATACTCTACACATGCTGGGTGTATACAAGGTAATGGCCATACTAAGCTATGTAGTTTGGCACTTCACACAATCCAAATGGTTATAGTCGTAAATTTCAGTAAAAATAAAAAATGCAGAATACACGTGCTACAACAAAGCGATGAAGATGCTAACGGCAATACTGTTAAACAGTGAGGAGACATGGCAAGTCAGTAAATATTAAGATGGTGGTTGATTTAGCTAACAAATACAGCGAGATTACAGGAGATTTTATGAAAAAAGATGGAAAAAATAAGCAAATGCCCCCCAACACACTTTCTGTGATCCCTCAAAGTCATGTCCTCTGATTCTGAGCCACTGGTTTAAAGCACCATGATCTTTTAGTGTGTTTGGGGATGTGATTTTTACCCTTATTGCAAACTTTTTTTCTTACTTGCGTCATGAAATTTAAATCTTATTAAATATATTGAAATAATGTAAGAAAGGAAGTCATACTTCCATATATTTGCGCTAAACTTCCATACTTTCAAACATATTTACATATATTTACACTAAACTTCCTCTTCCTTTTACTATCTTATACATTAGACACCATTTTACCATGCTCACCCTTATACCTTACTTTTTCTTGCCTACAGAATGAATTGTGTAATTTCTCCTCACAAGACATCCAGGTTCCGGGGCTGTTACATAACTCATTCTGTTTTGCCATAACACTCCATTATGCTGAGCTGTGTTGCTGAATCCATTTGGAATTAAATTCTCATAGCTTCAGTTTTATATTTCATCAGGGCCATTCAATTTCCACTTTCTGATTTGTTCTGTAACATTGATTTAACTAGGACTGACTTTTGTGCTTTTGTGAACATTGATTTACTCTTTATTCAAATAACTGTTTTGATTTTTCCTATCTTCTGACAAATGTCAGTGGCCCCAGATCCGATGACTTGCTGGCCAGAAAGCTCTTTGGCGTGGGAGCTGGAAATGACCCAAATGCTTCTTCATCTCTGTTGCTTTTAGTGCATGAATGCTGCTCAGCTGGAGTTTGATACAGCAGTAATGTAATTGGCTATTGATCAGATAAGGTTGACTCAGTGTGCCAAGGTTGACTCATATGACAAGGACTGTTAGTGTCCTGGTGTTATAGTGATAGCTTGGTACGTCATTATGGATTAAAGTTGCAGGGTTGTGCCACCTATATGATTCTCTGACCAAACCCTGGTGCTTATAAATAAGGAATTACTGTTATGGGTTAGAATACAGCAGTCACCTACAGCTTATAGGAAAAATAAAACCAGCAGACTCTCTCTCTCTCTCTCTCTCTCTCTCTCTCTCTCTCTCTCTCTCTCTCAGTCTCAGTATGTCTGACCAGCTCAACCTACAATAGGAGAGTCTGCACTTAAGTCCTTCTCTGTTGCCCTCAAAATAACCTGCACATCTTGTTCTGATAACCTTCAAAAAACAATTCTGGTTTCCAAACCCCAGGAAAAATAAAACCCATCTCCAGTTCTTGAAGCTCAACTGGACAATGACAATCACTGCGCTCTCGGCAGCTCATCTTTTCATCAAGCTTTTAAGTCTATGTCTGGATTAAGCGATCTTTCCACTTGCTTGCTGAGTGTTAGAACCTCCAAAAACAATTTGCTTGCCTACATTTTTATGTTTGTGACAGCCTTTTTAGCGGAACTGGTGAAAATTAGTCAGTGTGAGGTTGGTATTGAAGGAGTCGCAGTGCTGTTATCTGGTACACCTGTAGGTTGTCAGTGGTTGCCAATGTAAAAAAATGGAATTCAGATTTAGTTTTGTTTAAAAAAAAAAGGGCAGCAATCACCCTGAAATCAACTCGATCATTAAATCGAGGGTAAAAAGAAGAACAATGTTCTTCATTAGCAGCCTTTGTGCAAATGTGGATTTATGTAAATTTCTCAAATTTAGCTTGTAATGTTTTTAGCTAATTGATTAAGCTCTTCAGAACATGTCATGGATATCGTCAGTAAAGAACACTGACCAACAGCATGTTATGTCCAAGTGAGCTTAATTCTGCCTGTTTATTATTAAGGATTGCTTCGGAACAAATGTTTAAAAAAAAAAAAGGGTCGAAGCCAAACTTCATAGGTCAGTAGAGTGTGAGATGCCCTTTCTGTTTCTGCTTCCAGTCAGTGGAATCTCGCAAATTTGTATCCAAACTAGAGGCACTCCGAGACGCCCGCTTATGGGGAAGAAATTTAGAGCGCCCGGACCTCTCTGACAATAGAGAAAATGACCTCAAACTTTACAGGACTATAGGACCTTATGCTCCCTCTCCAACCACACCTGACTTTAGGATTTGTTTTCAAAAAAAGGCTCATCAAGGTCTGATCTCTGTATATCTTCAGAGAAATGGTAGAATGAAGCCAAAGTTCATGGCTCATGGAGGGTGACGTGCCCTTTCCACTGAGTATTGGATTGCATTCCTAGC
This sequence comes from Semaprochilodus insignis, assembly GCA_034552555.1. Lineage (NCBI taxonomy): Eukaryota > Metazoa > Chordata > Actinopteri > Characiformes > Prochilodontidae > Semaprochilodus > Semaprochilodus insignis. Next base: position 20,009,768 of record CM067484.1, on the reverse strand, counting down.
CTTCAGGGCACCGGAAGTATGTACCCAGTTGCCATCTCTGAGGTATCCATGTTGTTATTGTCCAAGCTTAAAGCGTCATTACCGAGCAGTACGGTCAACAAGTCTGTGTAACCCCTATTACACACCTCTCACAACAGGCACAACATTATCTTCATCTGGAGAGCAAAATCAGACCTTTTATCAGTGGTTCAGCTGGTTTAATAGTCTGTTATGCATTAGTTTGATCTAACATAACAGTTTAAATGTTTAGTTTTAGTTTAAAGTTTGTAGTGATCTGCTAAACCATGTGCTGTACCTTTTTAGACAGAATTATTTAACTTGATGCTTCATGTTGTTTATGTTGGAAGTGAAATACAGCTTTGCTTTTATTTAGCAAAGCTGGTAAAGACTTCTACAACTAGCTAGCCTAACTTTACCTATGCTAAAGCTTTAGAACAGAACAGAGCATGCTGGTTAATTTGAGGTTTCTCAAAGACCTTGCTACCTTGCCATCATGTAAAACCCAAATGTTATGGGCTACATAACTTGTTGTTATTTAAAATATTGACTACAGAATTATTTGTCATATCATATTTTACAGGCATGGCACGGGCAAACTTTGCAGGTCTGAGTGCACAAGCCGGTGTTTTGCATTCACTTCATCTTTGTTCAGATTCATCCATCATTTGCAGCATCCCCTGGCCTGAGATCATCCTTTCTTTCAGACCAGTGGAGAGTGAAGCATGCTAAAGCTCAATGAAAGGGCATCACAGCTTCGCCTGAGACCCAACCCCCCATAAGAATGTGAGAGCTGCTTTTGCTGAGGAACGACAAAATCCCACATGAAGAGCCAAACACAGCGTCTCTTTTAAGCCCTCCTGTTCCAAAGGCATCTGTCAAGTACATCAAAGCCATTTTGGTCTGAGGCAAAAAAAATTTGCTGTTTGGGATGAGAACGTTTCTTTCCCTCGCAAAGTGAAAGCTAAAGAAAAAAAACAGAAAGCTGGCAGCAAGGGACCTTGAATAGCTCTACTGGGTAAAACGATTACAGCAGTTTGGATTGGAATACGGTGGGGAACTGAAAGATCTCGCCTGTTTTTTCTAGAACTGTTAACATTTGCGCTCAATTGGTAACATGAACTCATGGTCAGTTATTTTCTGTTCCATTTGAGCCTTTCATCAGTCTGTGTGTGTGTGTGTGTGTGTGTGTGTTTTCATCTTCGTCTGTGAAACCCATTTGAGCTATGGTAGAGCTAGGGGTCTTGTGGAAAACCAGTCAGATCTTTGCTGCAGCATGTTGACTAAATGATGGCTGCTGGATCCTAAACGTTTCACTGACAAGATGCTTAAGCTGCAGAGGGAGGATGAGTCTATAGGTGGCAACATTCTGCAGACTGCAGCGGTGAGCTGCACAATCCGTCAAGACTTCAGTTTTCCCAACTTTTTGCCACCAACCGCGGTGGTGGAATACACTGGATTTCTATTGTGAGTCATGGATGCTAGACGTTCGTGGTTGAATTCCAGACCAACCCAGTATCGTGGCTTCATGTTGCTGTCGGCCACGTTCCGCTTTAATGTGCAAAATGACGTTTCTTTCAATGCAAACATGTGAATGCAGCATAACAGTCCAGCTTCACCCCTGATCAGAATCTCTCTCTCCCTTGTTCTCTCACTTTCCAACTTTCTCCTCCTATCCATCTCTCATACTCTCTTTCTCTTTTTGTCACACTTACTCTCCCTTTTTTTCTGTCTGTTGTTCTCTCTCTCTTTCACTCTTTCTCTCTCTCAGTATCTGTCTCTGTCATTAAGTATCTTTAATTCTCTCTCCTGCTTTTTTACCTCTCTTTCTCTTCTCTCTCTTCTTTCTCTTCTCTCTCTTCTCTCTCCCGCTCTCTCTCTCTCTCTCTCTCTCTCTCTCTCTCTCTGTTCTGTGGCTATGGAAATAGGGTATAATTTAACTGCAGGCTATTTCATTGTTCCCTGTAAGCTTCTTAGCTCTAAAATATTCATATTTTGGGGGCAGAAAACAAAATCCATGACGAGAGGGAGTGAGAGAGGGAGTAAGTGAATGAGTGAGAGAGAAGGACAGAAACGGTGGGAGAAGCAACAGAGATGAAGAAAACAGGACAGAAAAGAAAGATTGCTGTAACAGATGTGCTGGGTTAGGGTACAGACATCTCTCTCTCTCTCTCCTCCTCTCCCATCATATTCACAGCTCACTGTAAAACAATGCCATCTCCTGTCATCTGTGATGGGCTGCGTTGTTGGCAGCAGTGAGATGTGATAGATCTGAATCAACGCAGATGATAATTATGGTATAGAAGTAACAGAGAGCTCATGCTTGCGATGGTCTCTTCGTGCTTAGCCTCTGGCGCCTGGCTAGGAAGGACCCCCTGCTGGGAGGAGATTGCTTATAATAAGCGGAGGAAGTGGCGCACGTGATCAGAAATGTGAGCCGCTGTGATCACGCTGCCGTTTGGTAGTTTTGTAACTCAACTTTGCTTTCTTATCATCAAATAGCTGCTGTCTAAAATTCAAGGCTAAAGTGTTTAATCATAACTCACGGGTCCTTTACAGCTCGGCACTCTCCCTCGCCTTTGAACGGATGAGAATGACAAGAATCTCCACTGAAGCCCCTTTTCTTCGTCTTCTCTTTTCTTTTGTGACTCACGGAGAAATCACACGAGCGAGAGAAAGAGAAAAAGCCCCTCAGATGTGAAGAGAGGCAAATGCAATTCTAATGAGCATATTAAGACACTTTCGTCTCTTCTGCTTTTCAAGATGTCAGCACTCGTGGAAGCGTGTTTTGTATAAACCGGCCATTATTGGACGCTGCATCTCTTGTAGCACTTGTTAAATACCTAACTGACCGTTCACAATTACTTAATCACACGCTCCATCAGTCTAATAACCTTGGGCCCGGATACTCTAGGTATTTGCTGAAAGCAGCCACAACACTACCTGATTTAATTACTTGATTACATCTCTTGACTGCAGACAGGTTTGTTCATTAAAGCAGACCTTGTTGGTGCTCTCCTGGAGCAAATACTTGCAGAATGTGTATGAAACTCCCTAAGGAACAAAGTATCCTGCATGCTTCTCTGCGCAACGCTAACACTCTCCCTCTGTTGTTGCTTGCTTTGCGTTTTCTACACAGTGTCTTTCTGGTAATTGTGACCCCAAAAAGGAGTCCTTGCTTTTACGTTGCCTACAGCTTACTCTGAAATGCAGGACAGTCATCCCACTCAAGTAAGGCATTTAAGTCTGGTTAATTTGACACATAGTCCATCGATCTGTATCAGTGCATCAAAAAAATAGCAAACAGTCCAGTGTCATCAATGTGACACATATACATCAATGCAAGCATCTTTTTTTCTCCCTGTTCCAACATTCGCACTCCTATGCTGTAGCTGGCAGTGTTTCTCACCAGATGCAAAGGAAGGGAAGGAAGCACTTTGTGAGAGGTTTTTTTTGGCCTGGTTTATCGGGCTTCGATGTGAAAGACAGCATTAATATATTTGTGTTGGTTTACAAAATTTTCTTTCATCCGTAATCAGACTCGGTGTGTGTACATACATAACAGTGTCATAACTTACTTTGGATTTATATAATAGAATATCAGTACTTGGCATCCATACGATATGGTATGAATACGATACCGCCATGCAAAATATCGCAATACTGTGTTCTATATATTGATTTTTCCCAAGCGCCTAATAAACACTGCATTTCTTTACTGTTTCTGTTGAAACAGCTAGCAGCCCCACACCTAAAAATCATTGGTTTAAAAAAAGGCTGCAACAATTACCCGCCCCCCGCCCCTTTTATTGTATTTTTTTTTTTTTCCTATATAATTTGGTTTTTCTTTCTTCTTCTTTCTGTGGGCTTGTAACAGAGCACATATGTTGCTGTGTTTTTCTATGTTGAAAATGTAATAAACACTCATTAACAAAAAACAAAATCATTGGTTTTAGATATAATAAGTGTGTGAGGGTAAATTAAAATCCGGTAGTACCACAAACTCGTCAGATCACCAGGAAAGACATCACTGTGTTCAAGATGGTGGCTTGATTGTGTGGAATATCATCTTATAATTTCACATCTACTGCAGACTCCGGTATCAAATTTCATTGTGTTCCATGAAAATAATCAGATCATTGGCCTAAAGAATCAATGTAGTATCGTTTTGTGATTACGTTTTTGGTTTACAACCTCTAATAGACCTGAATATAGAAGTATGAAGAAAAAAATCTTAGATACACAGAAAAACACCCAAAATCACATCTAAGACATGTTGCTGGTGTTGCTTCCTTAGTTTGTGCTGGAACTGCCAGGCTAATTGAGCTAAAACAGAATGAAATCGCATTCATAATGCTCTATTGACATCACACTGCTGCCATTTTGGGATGAAACTCAGCAGCACAGTGTCATTTTGTTTGTGAAATTTCTGGAGGCGTTTTAGTAGTAGTTGTGGTTTGTTTTATTGGGTCTTAATCCACTTGCAGGTATGAATTCCCTACCAATTAACATTGTGAATAATACATGCGTATGTTTATGTATAAAATGGTTCAAAGCATGTTGCATAGCTACAAACATTTGTGCTCATAAGTGTACATACTCCTAGCTGAACTTATTTTCAGAAATATGGCAAATCAAACAAAGCACATTTCTTTAATTTAGTCACAGTGCTCAGATTAAGCTCGTTATCATCACAGACATCTCAGACAGAGATCTCCATGCTTTATAGTAGGCCTGGTGTGTTTGTCATTATTGGCTTTGTTGACTGGTATTTGTGGTTGTGACCATAACTTTTTTGTTAAATCAATTCAAATTGCTCTGTTGCAGAAGTTTCCATGGGTTTCTTTGGATGCTGTTTGGCAGATCATACGCAGGCTGAATTTTGGTGTGGGTGCAAAAATGGCTTTTTTTTAGCTGCTGTACCACGCAGCCCATTTCTATTTAAGTATCTCCTTATTGTACTTGCTGAAACAACCACACCACTTTGTTTCAGAGAAGCCTGCATTCGTAGAAGTTGCTTGTGGGTTTTTTCCTTTGTGTGGTTCTACTGCCGGTTATCTCAAAAGCCTTTCTTGGCTTGCCTGATCCTGGTGCGATATCACAGCTTTTTAGAATCTCTTCTTTATCAAGCTCAGAATAGTGCTGATTGCCATTTTCTTTTTATAAGCTTTTAATAATTTGGAGTGTTAAATTCCTTTTTCTCACCCTCAAATGTTTTTTCTTATCATATATTTTAGTACCCAGCATTATCAGTGCCGGCCAAATGCACAAGGCTTCTGGACTACAAAACTGACTACTCATACTAGGACTGGGCAGATTAATTCAAACACTCTGGTATTAATTTGTTATGCTGGTATTTGTTTGTTCTTTTAGTAGAGAGACAGAAAAAAATCAAATATTACAGGCTAGCCGATCTGTTTGACTGGTTTTTGTAACATATGAGTAATCGTAGATGTGATAGCAGATGTCATGGCCAAAAAATGATCACAATATTATTAACATTTCTGTTTCATTTATGGATTTTTAAAAAAAATAAAACCATTTTGTATGGTTAAGTAAACCTTTTTTGGAATGTTACTCTGGGATGTTCTTTTACTTCTTAATACAATCCACATTTAACAGCTGAAGTAAATCTGAAACGTGTATAATAACTAAAACTTAAAAATATTGCTTTAACAACATAAAGGCAAGTGCATGTTAGTACACAGCTGCTTCACAGTAGCCCAGCAAAAACAGTGCTAATTGTTATTAAACATCCATATTTCTCAAGTAATTCATCTTATATGTGTGTCTGATGTTTAAGCTTTCATCTGTGAGTGTCAGACACTGGAAAAAATTTTTAGCCATTCACACTATTAGTATTAGCCATCAAGCTTAAGAGTCTCTTGGCTTGTAGTTAGGACGATGGTCAAGGCGATGGAGCCTCTTTTACTCCTTTAACTCATTAGCTCATTACATTCTGATGTCTGCTCCTTCAGCGGCAATAAACTGGACTTATTTACAGCATACTGCAACTCACAACAGGGGCGGTAAGGAAATTTTGAGTTGAGTTTTTGCAGTGTATGTATGTTGGGGTTTTTTTTGTACCGTGCTAGCATAATGGTGATTTCAGAATTCTAATTCTAACAGAAAAGTTAATGTTAATTAAGTTGATTTACTGAATAAATTTAGTTCATGAATTTGAACATAGGTTTTATATCTTGAACTGAATCACTGCTGCAGTCTAGGCAAGCAGAAACCCAGTCATACTCAACTCCTTTATCTAACATAATGTTAGATGTCTGAATGTCTGGTATCTTTATAAAACTATCCGTTACAGACCAGGAGCTGAAATATTTAACACACACACACAAAAAAAAAAAATCAAAACAATGTTTTATTATTACTTATGTGGATATAATTGTCATTTTAATTTAATATTGAGGATTAGTATTTGAGTACTTTGACACACAAGTATTTCAAGCCTATAAAATGCTGTTCAGGGGTATTTAATTGCTTTGCCACTTGGCAGCCTTGCTTTGTAAATTTGAGTGGTCTCCTGCTTCATGATGGTTGAATGTTTCCTGGAAGCATCCATTTCACCATTATAGCACTTACGCATGTCCGAGGCAGCTCTAGCAGGACAGAAATTTCCCAAACTGACTTGTGGCATCCTATGACGGTGCCATGTTTAAAGTCACTGAGCGCTTCAGTGTGACCTGTTCTCCTGTCAGTGTTTGTCTATGGAGACTGCAGGACTATGTGCTTACATTTTATTCAAGTTATGAATTATGAGGGGTGTCACATACTTTTGGCCATATAGTCCATTTTCCAAAAACAGGGTAAATATCTTTCAGTCAGTCGTATGTAAATAAACTTATAAGCAGAAATGTATGTGGCATTCATGATGCTCATTGATGAGGTATCAGCTATACTTGATAGCCTTGCACCTCCCGACCCAAACATATGTTGGCTGACATTTGGTGTAAAGGGAAAATTGTGTGCATGTGATTTTTCACAAACTGTCGCTTTAGCAGTGTTTCTTGTCTCGTTCACACTCTTGAATAAAGCTCCTTTCAGGTCATCACTTGCCTGCTTCGATGCTGTATCACTGCCAGGGGTTTCATCATACACGTTTTGCGAGTCATATGGAAATGTACGGATCTGCCTTACTGTGAAAGAAGCGAGCGAAAAATTGCATTATGTCCACTTGAAGGGAGATTTTGGAGCCCTTGTTGCTGACTGCTGCTTTAGCAGCATGATTCACTGGGTAAAGTAGGATGTGTTCGCTGCCTGCCTCTCTAGCCTTGCATATAAAAACCACACACACAATTGATATGCTAATTGCAGAAGCAGTGAGTAGGAGGCCTGGGTGGAGCGCAGCCAGAGGAAAAGTGCTGGAGAAAAGCTGTTTGTCTCCATTCCAGCCTCACAGAATCCCCCTCCCATACGCCACGATTAATAACTTCTCACTGCTCCTGCCGCCCAGCTTAGAAGTCAATAAGTCTTAGCAACGGCAGGTGTCCACCAAGTAGCTCCGTGCTACACGGATGGAGTTACCTTTTATTGATTTGTGTGTTAAACATGCCTGGACACTGACTAATGGAGAGGCGGTGGTGCTCAGTTATGATCTATAGTTCTAGCATAGTTTGTTGTATTTTTGAGAGACCGACCTCATTGGATTATGGTGATGGTTATGTCCTAAACATAAAAAAATGAGGGAGAAGAAAGGTTTTTATTTGTTTAATAAGAAGCATAAACATGATGCATGACTGACATCCACTTGCAAGGTAGCAAAAACAGTCATAATTCATTTTTAAATAACGATTTTATATTTCACATAACAGGCTGTTTTGCTACTATGTCTGTGTATGTTAAGTGTATATAAATGATCTCTGCTCTGACTGACCTGGATCAACATCTATATGTATATGTGTGTATAGTGTATGTGTATGTATATATATATATATATATATATATATATATATATATATATATATATATATCGGAATCATCGAAAAAAAGTTGCACCTAGAAGGAATCAGCCGACAGAAATGAAACTTGGTGGGTAGGTTTGACATCATGAGACATGCAAATGATTCTAATTTTACATTTGGCCACACGTGTGACGTAAGCTAGGGCGGGCCTGTATTGGTAGCATCCTTTGCAAGCGAAGTATGCCTCTGGGGACAGGGTCACATCATAGGGTTCCAGGAAGCGAGATGGTCCTATTTATGTATCAGCATACCGGTCATGTGGATTCTAACATAGCACGTTGTTGGCAGCAGTGGATAGAAGAAAGCGTGCACCAGCGGCATGAAGGATCTGGGAGACCTACACAAACCATGGAGACAGAGGGAACCGACAAATTGTTCAACATGCGTGGAGTGACCTAACGGCTATGATTGCAGACATTCAGCGAGAAATGATGCCCTTTGTGAGCTATCCTCTACAACGCAGGATTACCTGCACGCAGACCGTTACGACTGCCCCCAACACCATGTCAATGTCGCCAAAGACTGCAATGTGCAAAGATGTCGTGTCAAACTGTCATGGAGTGACTCAGAATGACGGTGGGTCATCGTCATTGAAGAGTCCTACTTTTGTCTTGGTGGAGATGACCAACAAATCTGTGTGTGTAGGCACCGTGATCAGCGCCAAGATGAATGCTTTGTTGTCAGTTTGTTTGGAACTGAATGAGAATATTCAAGCTACATCGAGTTTTAGAAACTCGACTTTTATATATTATATATATATATATATATATATATATATATATTTGTTCGCTTAAATTTAAATGTAAAGTTCTGACAACAGAGCTCTCATTGGTCAGCCTGATCTTTATTGCATCCAGACTATGCAGGAACTCGAGCTGGCACGTGATAGGCTAACTATATATTTCTATATCAGAACAAAAAAAAATGATGGAAAAATGATGGAACCACCCTTTTTTTCTGGTTCTTTTTTTTGTTCTGGCAGTATTTGAGCTGTTTTTTTTTTCACATTATGTAAATGTTGTTCAATGTCGTTCATTTGGTCATCATCTAATACCTATAAACCTTTCTCTAGACAAAATAACAGAGCCAGTTTATTGACTTGGTCCATATAAATCCAGTTTACATAAGTATGCTAATAATGCTGGCTTTCTTCTGGCTGTTTTCCCCATAGGTTCTTCATCTCCTCCCAGTCCTACACTGTGTACTTCATTTAGCAGAGAAGCACTGCTTTAATTAGAGACCATGAAGAGAGGCACTTCCTAGAGCAAGCATATGCTTGGTGCAATATAAAGGCCAGAATTGACAGCATAGCCATGCACAGCCATGACTTCTGTACGTTACCTGGCTTCCCCGCTGTGGATAAAATGCAAACAGGACATGCCACAGGAGATGCTCTTTCAGCCTAATCACACAGAACATGTGCATGATGCCTAATGAATTCCTGTCATGTGTGCCTGTATGTGTTTGTTCAGCTGAAGGAATTCCGCTCACATGTTCCTGTGTGCGCTGTGTTAATGTCCTAGTATTTGTCTCACGTATGTTTGTATGTGTGTTTTCCTCAGAAGCTGGGCGTGGAGGTGCGGTCGGTGATAGTGCAGGAGCGCAGACTGCATGTGGGAGTCCATAACGGCTGGGGCTGGGTGGACAGGCCTCAGGTGCTGATGCTGGAGCCAGGGGTCCTAGGGGCCAAAGGGAGTACTGACCTCAGACAGGCTTCTACAGACATAGTCAGGTGGGCCCATAGCCAGTCAGCACATACAGCCTTGTAAAATTCATTTCCCTAAAGAAGAATGTTGATGTTTACTGCTAATGTCATAAATACATACTCTCCTAATAGTACCTTCAAGCCCAGCACTTTGCGGTAAACGCCATGAAGTATGGGTATGGAAATGATTTGAGGGTGCTGATTCAGCTGCATTGATTTGGGGTTGCCAGAATCCGTTTTTATTGATTGCAATAATATCATATTCAGTAAAATGTATGCAATTTTTTCGTCCAAACGTAAATTTAGCATTTGATATGCAGATGATGAGAACTTAGCAGAAAGTCAACTCAACATAATAAATATAAAGGTTATGAGAATGGGCAGCACTACTACTATTATGGTGAGGATGTATAAGTGAGTTGGTAAGTTGGTAATAACTGATCCCTCTTTAGCTGATTTGGATCTGTTATTGATAATAATAAATTTAGCTGTTAAAAACTCTGATGGATTGGTGCTCATGCTGAAAGCCCAGATAGCAAAACTTCAACTCCCTTAAATTTGACATATTATTAGAAGACCTAATTAGGATGAGAAGAAGGCAATTATGCTTGCACCACCTCAAGGTAAAAAGGAAGAGGACGACTATCAACAAGATGAATGAATACAATCAGAGGAATCATGAAGAAGCAATGAAGAAACAATTAGGAAGCCCAAGACTGAACACTGAATATTTTGCAGAAACACAATTAAATCAGAAGAGACTTGGCAACAAGCGGAATTCCACCATTTTTGTCAGCATAATGAAATTTGTTAAGCTGTGAACATAAAGTAAAAGAACAGAATGAGGTTGGATCTTTAGCTTTATATAAAGAAAACAAAGGTTTCGATAATGTGAGAGACCTCCAACTCTACCACCGTACATGGTAAAGACATAGAAGTGATGGGCATCTTGCATCAGTTATTAACAACAAAGGATCTACCAGTCAATAAATATGTCACAGGTTGGCACTTGGCAGAAACATGAACATCAGAACTCAGCTGGTGAGGACTTTTGGAATTATCTCGGACAGCAGGTCTTTGACCATAACAAGCCTGAAGCAGTTTTGTTTTGGACATATTATGAGACAAATTGGTGATGGGAACCAGACATCCAAAGCTTAATACCTAATAAGTTCTTACATAAAATGATTATGAATACACTGCCAGATGCCTGCTACATTGTTACAGAAGTGCTTTTTTTAAAAACAGTTTTATCATTATAATTATCACATATAAGCCTAGAAGACATGTCCAGTAATGATAGTAAATAAAATGGCTATATTTTATAGACATTGCGGTCCCTTGTTCCGTTTCTCTAATTCGTTTGCATTTCAACATTTGAATTATGCCAATTTTTTTGTAATTCAGTTTTAATCGCTGCTGTTAGCTGCTGGGAGCTTACTGATTAATTAGTGATATTTCTATTCACCTCCATCCTGGATCTGATCTTTAAATCATAATTATTTCTTCTCCACACGCAGCTTAAACACCCTTTCCTTGTTACCCTACTCTTAAAACCCAGAGTGACTTATAACAGTGTGATGACCGTATTTAAACTTATTATTACTTTCTTTCTGGCCCCTGACTTTATTCTAGATGACCTATATTAACATCTCCTCCTAACCCACAGTCCTCAGCCCCGCTCGTCCTCCCTCCCCTGCGCTGGCTGACTGCTCTGTCCCGAGTTTCCTCTGCCTCTATCTTTTATTTATCACGTCTTATAACTATCCAGTATCCAGTATGGTGATTTACACACCTTTTCCACAAACGCTAAATTTTTCATCACTGAAACCTAAACCGATTTTCTGAAATCTATTTTCAGAGCTTTTTCACTTTGGCCAGATGAGTATCCCCTGGGCAGCTCCTGCCTCGCCGTGCTTTAAGTTCTGCTTCATTAGCTCGTGCTGTATGTCAGGCCGGCAGAAATGCCAGGAGGCGAAGAAGTCAAGCACGGAGCGCTGAACTTCTGCCTTTCATGTGGCTCCCCCTGCACCCAGTGTGCCTGGAAACAGGGCTATATTTAAAGCCTGATGGAGACAGAACCCGATAGAGGGGGAGAGACGGGTACAGAGAAGAGAGATAGCTAACATCTACCTTATGCCGTCTGTCACAGCTCTCGACAGCCTCTCTCTCAGTGACGTGCGAAATTTCGTAGTTCTCACCGAACGTGTTGCAGCTAACCGCTAACGTACAACCAATCACAGACTCGTGTCATTTACAGCTAACTTCAGTACAAGACACTGGCATGGAGGAACCACAGACTGTTCTCTCCAAGAGAGAATGTGTTTAATTAGTGATTACTTTTACTCCTCAGTGCTGCCGCTGTCGTGTGTGTGTGTGTGTGTGTGTGTGCATGCGAGTGTGTGAATGTGTGAATGAAAAGTGATATCAGGCTGTTGGGAGCAAATTAACTTGCACCAGACTGTCATGCGTGATGGAAGCATGACAGGTGTTTCTGAAGAATTAATAGATTTCTGCGCCACACTTCAAACGTGTAGTAGCGCTGATTGTGCCAAACTTTCATTCCCTTTCCTCTTCCGTATTTGGAGTCACGTGTCCAATTTGACAAGAACAGGTTGTTCTCTCTTTGTGCAGAAAGTCCTAGAAAACAAACCGTGCTCATTTTATGTGTTAGTTCCTCCTGGTTTCACTGTGGCACTTGTGCATTTAGGAAGCACATATTCCATCTTTTACATATATTATGAAAGATAAAACTTTTCTTTTTTGAAATAAGAGTTGACAGTGTTTCAAAATGTCTCATTCCCATATTTCCCATTAATTACCGACCTTACCTGTCTTTTGCCACTGCCACTGCAGTCTTTGTGCTTATAACAGAAACGTCTTATGTTTGTCAGAAGTTAAGATCTGACAGGTCAAGATAAGACTAATTAACTTATATTACAAAGGTAAATCTTACTTTTATTTAGGAAATGCATCTCATCTTACAGCATCTTATTCCAGGTTAAGAAATCATTACTGATTCACAGATCAGCATTCAATACTGATTTAAATCAATACTGCTTTAGCTAGTTTCGGTTGCTAACTGCTAATGGTCTAGCAGCTGTATTAAGCTATCCTAGCATAACAGTTTCCAATCAGCGAAAAACCTCATAACAAACCCATACCAAACATCAGCAATGGACTTAGGAAATACAAATAAAGTACAAGAACACTGGATATGGGTTCTAATGCCTCCTCTTTCAAATTCTTTAATATTCTGAAAAGCTATATTCTACATTTCTGTGATAAATTTTCAATTAGCCCTGTGTAAGATTTCCATTGCATGCATGCATGCATGCAAAAAAAAAAAAAAAAACGAAAAAAAAAGGTCAAATGTTTTTTCTCAGTGAACATCATGTGTCATTCTCAAGTGCTTTGAGATCCACTTTAAAAGGTTTATTGAAATTAATTGAATGCATATTGAATTCTCATTCAATAAGACTCCTGAGCACTTCTGCATGTCTCTCTTTCAGAAATCACTCCACTAAAACGTTACCCCATCCCTATCCACACACACACACACTGGTCATTGCTTCAAAGCAGCCGTAGAAGCCAGCCTGAGACCCCTGCTGGATCTGCAGCTGCATCTGTGTGTGTGTGTGTGTATAAATGTGCTATTGTAAATTATAGAGTGTGCGTGGGCTCTAATTATGCAGGTAATGGCAGAAACAATCTGCCTTTCTCCATGCCGAAATGATGCATTGGCCCCATCTTGCTTGTTTTCTGCTACAGAGAAGAGATTCCTGGCAAAATCCCTTGTCCTGAAACTGTATAACGCGAAGAGTATGTGTCCCAATGGCATTTCCACAAGGACACAAGACAGCATGGAGCGTTCACCAACCATGCTCAGCACTGCGCTGTAATTTAACCTTGCTCAGGACCCGGCATACTGTTCGGATTGACATAGCTTAATGATGTAGATATTTGCTGATTGGCTCTACATTTATGGTGCTTACGTGCCACCTTGTCACTTAACATGGTTGTCATATAATTGATTGCAGTGCGTTTCCAATCCGTCGTTCAAAGAAATGTCACACCATCAGTTTAACAGCAGTTGCTAAATGTTGAGTGGTGGCTCACTGAAGCTTAGCTGATGGCAGTTTAGATGATAATGTCTCAAAGCTTTGCAAGTCAAGCGTCTGGTGTTTGAGACACAAAGCTACAGTTACGTCTGTCTCATGGTATATGCATCTGTAGCCTAATAGCTAAGCTACTTCTATGCTAAAAGTTCCAGACACCACAGTGCAAGTTTGACTCCGACTGGTATTGATGGTGTAGACAATAAAAACTTACTCCTAATAAAGCAAAGTTGATTAACTGGTGTTGGAGTGACAGAAATCCTAAAATGAGACTCTTTTATGTTGTAAGAAGCAGTTAGTTGCTAAAGTTGTTAGCAGACTAGAGATGCCACTCACCACAGTAAAGGCCTATTATATTTATTCTAACTGATGCTCAAATACATTGAAACGCACAGAGACTCACGTCTGAGAGTGAGTAAAAAGTCTTTTTATTTTAAATTATGTTTTACAAGTGGGCGTATTAAATAATATGAGGATGCAGGTCACGCATTATAGTTTGGAAGTGTGGGTTTCACAGGTGCTTTACCCATTACATAAAGGCAGCACACAAAGCCTGCTTACTGACAAACCTGTTCTTCTAAAGAATGGTTAGGATGGTCAGAAGAGCTCAAAAGATGCATTATAGAGTCACATGAAGCTGGAAATGGCCACAAAAGCAATGCTAACGACTTCCATGTACATCAATCCACACTTTTAGGACTGTTGCTGCTCTTCCTAGGAGTAGACGTCCTGTTAAGATCACTCCAAAGCACTGGAGAAAGTACCCAAGGTTAACAACAGAAGCCCTACAGACTGTATAAACTGCAGAAACCTTTGTTCATATGTCCATTATTAGAAAAATACTGCACGAGAATAATGTTCATGGAAGTACAACAAGAAGGAGGCCACTGCTGTCCAAAACACCAAACACCAAAACCTCATGCCAACTGTGAAGCATGATAGAAGGAGCATCATAGTTTGGGGCTGCTTTGCTGCCTCAGGGCCTGAAAGCCTTCAGATCATTGAGGGAGCAATGAATTCAAAGACCTTTTACAAGAGAATGTAAAGGCAGCAGTAAAGCACACCAGTAAATCAACTAAAGAACAGTTGAAAAAGAAGATCTGTGCTTTGTGAACTCGAGATGCTGTGATATGACCTGAAGTAAGATGTGTAAGCAAGACATCCCAAAAATACTGATACTGAATACTGATGCGCATTTGTAGGTAAGGATGGTCCAAAATTCCTCCTCAGTGTTGTGCAGATCTTATTTGCAGCTACAGGAAACGTTTGGTGGAGGTGATGCTGCTAAAGGAGGATCTACAGGTTAATAATTTCAAGGGTTTGCTTATTTTTCTAGCCTGCACTGTTTATTTTACTCAATGTGCTCAATAAAATACATGAAAAGTGCAGCCGGTTGTGCATTATTAGTTTATTTGGGTTATGTTTGTCTATAATTGTGAGAAAATGATTAGACGACAATTTGAATTAGTAATGAGTGCAGAAATTTACTTACATTGTCTTGCAACTGTACGTTTAAGAATTTAGTGAACCTGACACAAATTGATGCAGTAGAATTGCTGTCTTTTAGACCATATAACTGGCTAGAGTTTAGAGCAGTTAAGCTTCAATAACCAAACTACAAAGCATATTTCCCCAAATAATGATATGCAGTGTAAATTGTGGGGTAAATATATTTATTAATGCATTTATTAATAAAAAAAAAATTGTGGATCTTGCTAAATCAGGCCGCTGTACTCGGGTGCTAGACCTACACATGCTGGACTCTTTCAGGAGGCTTCCAGTGCATGTGTGAGTCAATTATTTTTCTCATTAGTACAGAGTGGTTATTTAGCAGCATAATGCTAGCCCTGTACAGCACTGTGATCTCTCATACGGCACGCTCCTCGCTGGGCTCGATTAGCCGCTAACGAGTTTGGTCCTCTCTGCGACATTTAATTTGTTAAAGCCGTGTTAAATGTACATGCCTGAACAGGAGAGATTAGTAAAATGGTGTATTCTAACTGCAGCTGAATTCAAAGACCCTTTAAATCAGTTTTGTGGTTGAAGTTTAGTCTGTGTTTATAGGGGCAGCCTTTACACACTACCATGTAAAAGCTCAGAAACACTGTGTTCAAACAATATAAAGCCAATTGTGTAGCTTATGAATTTATTCTATTATAATGCTATTATAAAGACACAGCACTATGTGGCTTAATGTTGTTGTGATGTTAACAGCACAGCAAACATAAATTAAATGTTCCATTTACTTAAGATTGCAGCTTATCACGCAAAATGCACAGTCACACCCACTAACTGCTTCCCATGTGCCACAGGGTTAAAGTTGTCTTATACTTCAACTAAGAAAGTAGTCTTCTCACATTTGTATTTCTTGTCCCTAGAGATTTTAAACAGTGTTATTATGCTAATATATATTTCAGCACATTTTTGAGTCTTATACCTTCAATTAGCTGCTGTTTTTGTCTCAACAGCACATCTTCATGTAGTATCTCCACTTATTTTTGGTCTCCCCTAAAATGCATAGAATTACTCTCCAAAAAACATCTGGTTTTTGCTTTTTTCTCAAAGCAATAAAAAATAAGGAATAAAACATCTAAAACTGCCTACATTTATTTTTGCTGTTTAGTTTGTTTACTAATATTTGAATCTTTAATATATGTTGTTACTGAATACAACGACAGCAGTTTGTAATGTCAGATACATAGATATCTGGACATTGAAAGTTGTTATTGTACCTGCCAGCCACAGCATTTTGGAGTTAAATGCTGTCATTAAATAGTGAATATAAGCTCAAAGTACAGACTCCCAGCTTTGAGTTCTTTCACATCCAAATCAGGTCAGCAGTGTTAGAAGTACAACGCTTTTCATACAGCGCTCTGACATTTTTAGGAGTGCAGAAGTAACTACACAATTGGTTGCTCGACTCTTCCATGGCCAGGTGTGTTATTTTCTTCTCAGTAAGCACCTTCTTCTGCACCCTCTGGGAGGAATACCTCAAAAACTGGAAGATCGGAGTTTGCCAAAACATCTAAAAAAAAGACGTTACGGTTCTGGAACAGCATCTTATGGACAGATAAGACAACGTTCAACTTGAATGATATGAATAGAAATGCGTGGAGAAGTAAAGCAACTGCTCATGGTGCAAATTTTAGTTGACTTCGTCTGTCAAGTATAGTAGTAGTAGGTAGTGCTATAGCAAGGGCATGTTTTAGATGTGCATCTGTTTGCAATTGAGCAAGCATATGACTTACTAAAGACAAAACTAAATGCCCCATGAACAAGCAGGAATCGAAGACAAGCCTGGCAGAGCATCACCAAGGAGGAAACCCAGCATCTGGTGTTATTTTAGTTCCAGACTTTAAGCAGTCATTGGCTGCATGGACATAAAGCTGAAAGTCTCTTTATTAATTATGTAATTCCAAACTCCAATATGCTTTGGTTGGCAACTATTACTGTTTCTTTGTCGATGTCAAAATATGTATGTTTATGGCTGTGTAGAACTTTACTGCAATACAAATCTAGTACAAAAGCAGAAGAGTGATGCCTTGCTAAACTGATCATTTCTATATTGGAAAGACGTATGAATCAGGTCATGGCATCTGGTGTGAGTCATCTTGGCTGATTGACTTTTATAATAGTCGTAGGCATGCACAGTTTGAAGCACATCTCTTGGATCCTGGGTGCTGATTATGACTGTGTTGATTACTGACGACTGTCCTTCTCCTGCAGCCACTCCGCTGGTCCTGTACTGATGCTGCGTGGCAGTGTGGAGCTGAGGATGATGAGGCACCCGGCCTTCAGTGTGGTTTTCCAGCTGGAGTATGTCTTCTCTGTGCCCCTCGCTGGAGAAGTAAAGGTAAGGCACTGGCTCAGAGGCAAAGGCCATGCATCTCTGTTGTACTTTCCCTTTAATGTGTAGTTAGAGGAGTAATTCTAAGTATGACTGCAGCTTAGGCCAGTTCTTAGCACACTTACCCGCCAGGACAGTTAAGTTTAAAACATTGTAATCAACAATTTTACAGAGCATTGAAAGACAATGTACACATTAAAACTACAGATGAACTGTACTGTGCAGAAATCAGAGGCCACCCTTCATTTCTGTAATTTCCAATCAAAACAGCCATTAATTATCTCCAGATGCCTTGAACACCTGTGTTTGGAAAGAATGACTCATTGTAGAATGATTGGTGTGATTTTATAGAGGGACATATGCATAGAAAATAATAATAATAATAATAATAATAAAGCTGAAAAATGACTTTTTACTGTGAAGACATTTTTGTGCAAGCGGTCCTTTCCTACGCTGTCATCGTATACAGTTAATTTTAACACACAGAAGCAGGTTTGCACTGTGACTGCTCTTCTGAAGTGATTTTGGAGGAAATTTTTGGTGGTTTAATACCCAGGTTGACTCCCCATCACACACTATTATTATATATACTCTATTCATTTTATACTTTTCTGTCAATCCAATGTAGGGGGATATGGGTATAATTAATTAACCAATTAATTCATTCATTCATTATTAGGATATTAGAGGGCATAGTTTAGCTTAATTTAAGCACAAACAATAATTGCCATCTGATCCAATCTAAGGGTGAGAGTTTGTTAACGAGATATCTAGTGATCTGCACGCTTGTCACAATATTGAGTCATATATCCAAACTGGTTTTAATAAAAGCAATTTATTTACAGCACATTTAATAGCAAGGTGAATAAACATTAAATGGTCAGTTGGATTAATAAATGCATAACAGGAAGTCCAGATACATCACATTCACAAGGATACTACATGGGTTTACTGAAACTCAGAAGAAGCTATTTGTGGAGTATGAGTAGAGTTGGAGCATAAATCTGAATGCAACAATTAATCTAAAATCATATTATCAAAAACAAAGCATCAGTAAGCGCAGCACCGAGGACTGGATCATAGAAGTGCATTTTGTGTGTGGTCACCTTACTGGTGGTCCAGGAAACGAAATTCAGGAAGCGAGGGGCTGAGTGCAGTCTGGCCTGGTTGGGAGAAGTGGTCCGTTGACCCATGCAGTTGGGCTGGCAGTGATGGCACCTCATGCTCCGCCGGCTGGGCCGCTGGTTGGTTTGCAGTCTTCCTTGTGAAGTGGGCCGGCATGCAGCTTTCTTTCGCTTTGAGTTGAACCATCTCTGGTCATGTGTTATGGCGTCTAGCAGTTGGTGCTGGCTTGTTTGGTCTGTAGCTCTGGATGTTTCATCAGAAGCTGCAGGTGAGCTTTGAAGCTGCAGGTGAGCAGACCTCGTGCTGGCTACATCTTGATTTCTTTTGAGGGCTCTTTTGAAGGCACTCTGCTTCTGGCTGAGTCTGCTTCAAGAGGGCCCATCTTCTGCTGGTCATCTTCTTAGCTCCCCAAGGAGTGGAGGCGCGTGGTCTTCAGCTTTCCTAAGATCGGAGTGAGCCCATGAGGGACTCAAGTGAGCCTCAAGAAGAACTCAGAGAGAACTCCAAAAACCTTCTAACTTCTCGGTGTGTGACCTGAGTTTAAGTACAGACCCCTAGAGGCGGAACTAGGAGGGACCAGTCATGGTCATGAATATGCTATATATCCTAAAGGTTAATAAGTATACCCACTTTGTATTAGGGTTCCAAAAACGTCTTCATCTTTTACAATCCTATTGCTTAATCCTAAGAGGGTTACATGGGAATAAAGCATAGCATTTAGTAACACAAACAGAGGAGAAAGCAAATTAAAATCCATGAGATAAAACATAATTCCGATGATTGTGTTTTAAATCATGTTTCAGTTAACACAGTTCCAATAACTACAATTACACATGTGAAATTCTAAACTATTTATAAAATGGATAAAATCATACAGAAAATTAATACTAATGTTGATTAAAGAAACTAGATAGCAGTTTAAGAATCCTAACAGATAAAGAGAGAGAGATAGAAGAAGAACATATTCAAACAGATAGTTCTAAAGTGGATTCTGACTGGGTTTGAATTATAAGCTGACGTTTTAACAAACATTAACAACATTTAACAGAACAATTCTAACATTGTTTGATTATGGAGGGGAAGTCTGGTGGTCGAATTTACTTGAGCTCTTAAGGCTCTGTCTCTGGAGAGGTTTATGACTTTATTACTTCTCTAAAAGGGTCCCTTTTCTTGAGGACAGTTGGTTTCCCAAGTCGTAAATTGGGGTGTCTTATCTCATAGGCCATTAGCGAACAGGATGTTAGGAAAATGGTGTACCAGAGCCTCCATTATCCCCAGTCTTCAACAGACGTATTCATTGTTCAAGCAAGATTGCATAAAGAACTGCGCACAGGACCCCCTCTTTTGCTCCAGGGGTTTGAGGGTGAAGCCTCCTGACTTTTAGAGGAGGGGACCAGTCCCAGCTGATAGGAGAAAAACCAGATGCTACCAGATCCTCTTCTAATGGTGTCTTCATAGCCATATGAAAAGTCGATATTTAGTTTTATCAACCAAAAACGGCCAACACGCTACACCAGGAGTCAATCATCCATCCCCATACAGGGCTCATCACCATGTTCACTTAAGTAACTGTAAATTAGGACAGAAACAATTACAGATCAACAGTTCTTAACTTCATAACCTCCTTCCTAACTAGACTGAACTTCCTAAATACCGCCCACCCTTAACCTAAATTCTGCTGTAATCATCCATTTTTATTGTTTTATGCTGTGACCTCAACTGTTAATAACCAATAACCAGCATAATGACTTAACATTTATCTATCTACATTGCTACAAAAAAAACCCACACATTTAAAAAATCCCAGGCACTGCAGATATGATGTTCACCATCCCCTCTAATTATCGTCCTGTGTAAATGTTGATAAAAGCTGCTCACATAAAATATTACAGTGATGGTGGTAAAAATGAGTAGACAAACGTGTGGCTGTTTATTTGGAGGAATACTGTTAGCGCTGCCGGTGTTTGCCAAACTTTATCTCCTCTTTATGTGCATGCGTCTATTGAAGGCATATGGGCACTGCAGGTTACGTTTGTGATTTTGGCCGGTACTGTGTGTTAATTTTGTCTGATCTCTAATTTTCCTTTACAGTAAATGACAGAACAGAAGCTAAAGCCTGATAGTCTTTAAGAGACAGAGTTTAATTTAATGTAACAAACAATTTTTGGGAAAATTTGGGAAAATGGAAACTGAAACTAGGGGGTAGTGAAGCTCTGAAAAACAGGAGCATTCCCACGATATTCATATCCCCAGTATATCGCATTTTAGCTTAGTTTTGATATTTTCTACATCAATAACTGAAGCTGTCTAAATAACTAACTTTGTAACTAACATTTGAACATTATTTTGATAAGTGGTTATGTATAGTGCGCATAGCCGGATTCTTGGAAACAGGCATGATGACCGACAGCTATCTGACTATTATGTGCACATTGCAATAACAGTGCTGAATCATGCAAGCCCTATTATATGTATTTGTATATTCCAGTATTTAGTGTGTCCACCCTTAATGTCCTTTCTTTTCTTTTACTGCAAAATGGTGTCACTTGTTAGAGTGATGTTTTTTACCTTAATCTGCAGTTCAGAAATCCCAGATACTGAATACATTTTCTCCACTATTCACTCATTAACTGCATGCATTAACGTCAGTGAAATCTTGTCTAATAAAATGCTGCAGCAATGTTGGTGAATAATGAACACCTAGTTAAAAGAAGGTATACAGTGCGGCTTACACGCTGGGTAAAGCTTTGGGAAATGGGGAAACTGGGGAACAGTGATGCCCCATTAAACAACACTGGACACTGTCATGATAATAAGTTTCTAATCATTTATAATAACTGTACTAAATAAAATGACTAATAAATGTCAAGGACCCTACAGTCCTCCTGTTAGATGGGAATGTACTTGTCCAGTATGTTGAAGATGACCGAGATGAGTTACAGAAGTAATAATGGTTCTATTTAGACAGATACAGAACTCAGAGTGTCTGTTCTGTTTTTACAGCCCGAACACACACACACACACACACACACACACACACACACACACACATACACACACACACACACACACACACACATACCTCAGGAGGAAGATCTGAGAGATGTCTACTCTTTCTTTATTCTCTTTCTTTTTCCCTGTTTTGCCTTGCTTTTGTTTTTTGCTCTCTCTTTTTCTCTTTCTCTCTCTCTCACACAAACACACACTCACTCTATTTCTCTTTCTGTTTTTCATTCCTCTAACTCTGTCTCTTTCTCTGACTATTTGTGTATATCTTTTTTCTCTCTGTTTTTTCTCTCTGTTTCTCCCTCTCTTTCTGTCTCTCTGGATCTCTGGAGCATCTGTGTGTCTCTCCCAGAGGAAATTAAATAGCCATCCTTGGCCAGACAGCTTCAGTAAATAAACACATAAGGGGGAAAGAGAAAGGTGGGTGGGGGAGAGGTCCAGGGGGTCTGG
>CM067484.1:19949093-19970643 GCA_034552555.1 Semaprochilodus insignis | reverse complement strand
CAGCATCACGTAGTGACCTGGCCACTATCCTGCAAGAAGAATGGCTTAAAATCCCTCTGACCACTGTGCAGGACTTGTATATGTCATTCCCAAGACGAACTGACGCTGTATTGGCTGCAAAAGGAGGCCCTACACCATACTAATAAATGATTGTGGTCTAAAACCAGGTGTTTCAGTTTCATTGTCCAACCCCTGTAAATAGGAAAAAAAAAAGATTGTGATGTTTGAAATTTCCAAGTTAATGACATCACATAATACAGCAAGATCGATGGTTAAGGTACTCTGAATATCTGCTAAGTTAAAAGGTTTACGTGTTTTCTACTCTCTTTTTTTAAAGTAAAGGCTGTGTGGAAATTGAACAGCCTCGTGTGTCATATGTGTTTGTAACGTAGTTTCTTATGCTAACGAATCCAATTAACATTGTGGTAAATTTGCATTGCCCCATGTCCCCATGGAAAATAAATCTCTTCTGAATAGCATTTCAGACTCTTGGCTTTTAATGGCCGTGGCATTGTGGGAGGTCAGTCAAGAATATAATTAAAATAAAAATAATATTAAAATAGCGCTGTCCCCTCCGCAGGAAGAAGGGTCTGGGTTTAATTCCCGGGCCAGGCAACCAGGGCTCTTTCTGTGTAGAGTTTGCATGTTCTCCCCTAGGTGTGAGTGTGTTTGTGTGTATGTAAATGTGTCTGCCCTGTGATGGACTGGCGACCTGCCCTGGGTGTTTCCTGCTTCCCGTCCAGTGAGCACTGCAATAGGCTCCCAGCAAGAGATTACCCAACACCACAACCCAACACTTTGTTTTGTAGATGTTACTAAACTTTTGCTGGCTTAGGGTTATGAATACTGTTTAAATATATGAAAATCTGCATTGCGACATTGTGTTTACAGTATGCATAAACGTCAAGCGTGCATAAATGTCACTACAATGCTGTATTTACTAATGGGAAACTTGGATTTTTCCTTGAGCTTCGTGTTTTAGAGTTGAGAGTGGTTGTGTTTGGGAGATTTAGCAGCTACACATAAACACCGCAGGGTACAATCGTACAGAAATGATGTAAACCTACCAACTGGATAAAAACATTACTCACCTTAGTTGCAGTAATGTAGGAAACATAAATATAAACCAAAAAAAAAACATGTTTTATGTGTGTATATCTCATTTCCAACCAAAAGCACCAAAATCACTCCCAAAGTGGTAACGGCAGAACCATTTCTAGTGGTAGTACATTATATACACCTAAAACATTAAACTATATATATATAAACTATATATATAAACTGCTAGAAATACTTCCTTGGTGGCATATTAGGGTGCAGATACTGAAATAGCAAGAATGATTAAAATGCCTTTCCCTAGGCTGAACACACCGTAGCCCAGGCTGTGAGACAGTGATGCGATTGTCCTGCTGTGGAGTTAGCGTCCGGTGCAGAGACAGCAGAGCTGTGGCCAGACTGAGGCTTTTCTGTGGAACAGGGCAACACTGGGCACAGCAAGCCAGATTAGTTTGATCTGTTGGTGCTAATGGGGTGAACCAGGTCTANGGCACAGCAAGCCAGATTAGTTTGATCTGTTGGTGCTAATGGGGTGAACCAGGTCTACGAAACTCTCATACGCACACGCAGTATCCACAGCAGCTCGGTAATTAGCACCGACTTAAGTCTTGGGCCGTGTTGTGTGGAGCATGCAGCAGTGTTTCTTGAGTGTGACGGAGCATGAAGCAGGAGGCTGTGTGTGACAGGAATGATGAAAGCATGTATGATAATAGTGCCCGGTCTCACCAGATGACCTCTGACCACCGTGGCATTTGAATGACAGCACAGACTGATTACAAGGCTGCAGAGGAAGTCTTAGCTGAGCTGTATAACCTTTCATATTTCTCTGCCCTCTTTCTCTGTATCTCTCTCTCTCTCTCTCTTTCTCTCTCTCTCTCTCTCTCTTTTTTCTCTCTCTCTCTCTTTTTTCTCTCTCTCTTTCTTTCTTTCTCTCTCTATCTCTCCTGATCAACCTGCTGTGTTCTTCCCAGTACACAAACCACACGCCTTCAGAATCAAAGATAGAACAACAGACCATAAAAATAAAACACGCCACACATTCTAGAAACAGCCAGAAGCAAATTATTCACCTGCCATGTAATTTTTTGGTATTATATATAAGTTTTCAGTTGCAATATTAAATATGCCATAGACTTTAAAACTGCTTGCAAGGAGAGTTCAGTACATAGAATTGACATATTGTGAAGCTCAACCACTGCTGATCCTCCTTTAAATACAAACTCTGCATTTTGGATGGTAAAATGGCCCGATTCCAAAATCCTAAACTATTACTTAACAGCCTGATTAATAGTGCATTGTATATTGTCTATTTCAATATGTTACTTCAGTGTGATCGTTGTGATGTCTCGATCAGCCGATCAGAGCAGAGCTCATCAAATTATTCATGAGCTCACCAAACAAGGGAAAACAGTTAATTATTATTATTATTATTATTATTTTTTTTTTTTTTTAGGGCCAAATCATAGGTTGTAAACAAGCATGTAAAACTGCATCTGGGCATGTTTCACCCTGACCAAAGTCACATACCTTCTATGTAGAATATCAGAAAGCAATTCAAAATACTAGTTTCTCTCGTCTGTATCATTTACAACGAGAGTGAGAAAATGTTCTACAGCAAAATTAAGGTCATATATAACTAGAATTGAAATATGTTACTATACACACAATATTCTAACAGCGTGCAAAATGGCAAAAAAGGCCATTTATATGATTTCCAGTTTTAGGTAATTTTGTCAAGGATGGACTGTTGCGTAGTATGATATTTGAGGTGAGCCAGGTGAGCCAGCCAAAAATCTTTGTTGACACAGTTATTAGAAATCTTTTTTCTGAAATGATGGGAACCTAGAAGAGAGGAAAACAGGCAGTTCTGTGAGATTGCTAACTAAATATGACAAGCTATTCAAAACACACCGAAGTACAGTGGGGATACACAGCACTCTTATTCATTCTCAAATGGTGATTCACTTCTAGCTTCAAGCTCTGCTACACCAGTTCTGCTATGTGCTCATGTCTACAGAGGGCTTTGCTGCCATTGGTGCCATCGTGACCCTGCTGTACTCTTGACTGCCTCAGTCCCGGTGTGCTTAGACAAGCAGAGGTGACAGTGTGACGTTTGGAGTAGTCGCTTTGGCTTTGCTGCCATGTTTGAGACACAGTGCAATGCTTAGAACATCGGACACTGATAGATTCACAATGAACAAGCTCTGTTCAACACTCTGGTTTTAGGGAGAAAATTGAGGCCCATGTGGTTTCTTTTCCTGCTGGTAAGGTGAATATGCTTCATTGTGCCTTTTTTATGGTGTTTCAATTCATCAACATGCTTCCTTCAGTTATCCAAAATGTAAAACACATCCTTCCACTTAAATCCAGACTGTACTACACCATTTTTTCACCAACTAGTGAATTTGAACTGACCAACTTTCTCTTTACCAAACCAGATAAGCACTCACATTTGTTGTTATCAATCTTGGTTATAATCCTCTACTTCTTCTATATCAACCTGGATTACAACCCACATTTCCAATTAATCAATCTAGGTTATTATCCACTACTTCTGCTCTCAACTTAGATTGCAACCCACATTTCCTGTTAGTCACTTTAGGTTATAATTTATTTCCTTGCTATCCATCCAGATTTAAGACAGTGGTTCCTCTTCATCACTCCAGATTATAATCTACACTTCCTCTCTTTTAGTCTAGAATAAAAAACCAAACCCAGTTTAAACTCCATTCCCATTAGTTCATTTTACAACTCTTTACATTTTCACTGCATTAGTCCAGATTACAGTTCAAGCATCTTCTCTATCAGTCTAAATTACAACTAACACTATCAGATCAGATTACAGTTTTTTTTTGGTTCAGATTAAAATAGGCGCTTTTCATCAGTTCAAATTTAAAACACTTATCAAGCTTAGCGATACCAGGTGAGAATCCACGTCAACTCTTCCTTTCCAGATTGAAGCTTGAGTCAGTACATCTAGGTTATCAATCCTACAGACACTACTAGAGGAGATTATGAGTTACTTAAAGCCCCTCTGTACACGGTGTTACAGTGCTTTCCCTGCGGTAACACACCTTATTCAGCAAATGCGGTGTTGGATAATAAGATGCTGAGCTAGCGAAACTTGTGTTGGAGCCTTCAAATCTGTAAGCAATGCTAGGCGATTCCAGGCCCATGAGTGGGAACCCCTCTTCTGGAGTAAAGACACATTGATCCAGTTGCATTAACCCAGGAATGAGTTGCACTTCTTGCATTTGGTTAATAAGGTCAGATTTTAATTGGGCTCCAATTATCTTTCCATCAAGTGTGGAACCGTGTATGTCGTATTTCTCTTTGACACGTCTTAAGGGGTTTATGGGGTTGTGCCTGTTGGCTTTAATGATGCATAGGAAAGAACAACAACAACAAAAAAATGTACACATGCAAACACACAAAAGTAATCCAGTGTTTTAATTCTCTCGTGATTTCATGTCTCCCTCTCCCACCCCTCCCTTCAGGCTTCCAAGCATTGCTAACATTGACTCATGGCTAAAAAACCCTTATGTATTTATTTATTTCTTCATTTTATTTATTATTATTTCTTCGTTCCTGTCGGAAATGTCACAGAAATGTTAATTAAATGTTAATCAAACATCCTGATGTAAGTAGGCGCGTGTGTTGAGCATTGTGCTGAGAGGTCACTCCTCCCCGGGCCCCAGTGCTCCTGCCGTGAGGGGTTTGGATTGGGAGGAAGGAGCAGGTAGGGAACAATGGCGGCCTAATTAAAATGAATGTCACTTGTTCCCACTGAGAAGTGCATCAGTCTCCCACGTCAACCCGCTGTGAGTTTGCCCTGGCGCAGGCTCTCCTGCAGCGACGCCTCCACAGTGCTTGGAAAGACCTCTTTGTGTGTGTGTGTGAGAGACTATATGTGTTTGTGTGCCAGTTAAGATGAGCTGAAAGATGCAGCCTCCTGCTTTACTGTTTCACAGTCATGTATACATTTACTTGAACTCTCTTTTAGACTTGATCTTTTTCTCTGCTTCTCATCATACAGCATTTTATGCATGTAGGAGACCTGGATTTTGAATTGGAGGAATAGTTTTGTGAAAAATCATCTTATACCAACAGCTGGCATTGTACAAACTGAGGTCTTAAGGTGCCTTGAACTGTGTAAAACTCTTAATTAAATAGTCAAATAGACTTTTTTTCGGTCATTGGGTCTGTACAATTTTCAGATAGACTTCAGGCTTTAACTCTGCATCCACTATTGTAGCTAAGAATGCATTTATATACATAACATGTCCCAATAATTTTCAGAATCAAACTGCAAACACAAATTATGTATAGGCAGATTGTCTGAATATGAGGTAAGATATGTTACATGTGGAATGAACAAAACATAAGAACTCCAGAAAAACACTGTTTGCCATCTAGAAGTCTAATTTGTATCCATATGATTTCCATTGTTATACTTAACTGTACAGTGCCTTCAGTGTACACACTCCCCAGGATTTCAGAGCAGAGAATATTGCTTATTTTTTATTGTGAAACCTGATTTTTGGTGAATTTTTTAATCATTCAAATTTGTCTTGTTGGGTAATAACACGTTTTTCTGTGGGATGACAAACTCAGCACACATATTTTAGCACTGCTTTAAAGTCACTTTGTACACAAAGTCAGCTAAATGCCGTCAACTAAATGCCGTAAATCTAAATGAAAAATTAGATGAGCTGCTCTGTTCTGACTGGCTGCTTTACAGCAAGATACTCTGTTGATCACACAGAAGCAACATGTCAAAACAGAAACAAATAGTAAATGAAATGTTATTTGCAATGAAACTTCCAGTTTCAGATGATCTGCTTCAACCAGCAAACAATATAAAATCGCACAGCATGGCTGCTACTTACTGTTGCTGTTGGCTTTGTAATTGTTAAGTAGCAGTCTAGGATTTTGGAAGCGTCTCATTTTACCATGCTCTTTTGTAAATACAGGGTTTGTATTTGATAGAGGAACAACAGTGTATAAGGTTCATGGTAAGTCAGTTCTATGTCCTGAACTCTCCTTATTCAACTTTGACAATGTAAATGCAGTTTGCCGTTATGTGGTCCCCTTAGGAACAAAATGTAAAGCTTACATACAGAGGGGTTTCTGAATGAAAGTCTGATATGTGCGGGTGCTCTTCTTTAGCACAGGGTTATTTATTCACCAGTTTCTTATGGAGTAGAGGCTTCGGCATACTTGGTTGAGTTTATGCTGTTTCCCACGACCACACTGCACTTCTCATATTCGTGATCAAACTCTCACAGTTAGCTGACACAAGTAACACACACAGTCACAAATTACATACAAAGTAAAATTTAAATGCATTGTTAATAAACTTCTCTTAGAGACATTTAAGTATACAAGCAAAGATAACTGTAATAACCGAATAAACCAAATTGTGATTACAAGAATTTAAACTGTGATGTGTTACACTACAGGAAAAAAAGTGATCACATTACTGTAACATTACCCCAACATTGACTTTTAAATACACTTAAGTATTTTCTGCTTAAAGGCATCTAAAGAGACCAATGAATAATAGAAGTTCTCCTAAGCAGCTGTAAATCTTGTAGAGCAGTCAGCGGTTGATCTTCCTCTTTTGTAGAGGAATGCGGCTGAGTGGTGTGTTTAGCCTGGTTCCTGACACGATCAGCACTGACACATTAAAGCCCTGCAGTGTCTGATGAAGCGGCAGAGTGCTCCTGACCCACCTACCTTGTCTTTATCAATGCTCAAATGCTTCAGGCTTCCCCTGCCACACTCCTACAGTGGCATTTATTTATTTATTTTATGTTTTGTTCCAAATAATTTTTGATGGGCCTTTATTAGGCTTACACCAAAAGCCAAAATTTGATAAGGAAAAATGACATTTTTGAAGCGGGTCTGTTACTGGTCAGTGTAAGAGAGTGCTGTCATCAAAGAGAATGAAGGCTCTTCCTTGATGTTAGTGCATTACTGAAGGCGAGAGAAATAAGCTGGAAAATAATTCCAAAACGTTCAGGGAAAAACTGCCTGCTTCCTTCCGTTTGACACTATTTGTCCAATAGTATCCAGACACCCCTTCAACTACTTTGAATTGAGCTGCTTTAAGGTGCACAGGAGTGCACAGGGTTGCACAGTTGCTCAAATGTAGCTTGCATAATGGCAATAAAAAAACTTTGCCAATATAATGGGATGCGCCGGAGCAGCTGCACATAACCTGAGAACAGCGATGTGGTGGCTGGGATGATGCACGACGCTCTGGCGAAATGTCTAGCATTTCACAATTGCTTATATTTTTCATATGTAAACATAGTGAAGAGACAGAGGGACGGGAGGAACAACAAGCCACAGATTACATATATCACAATAGCATGCGCTTAGGATTTAACAGCAGTCCTACATCACAAAGCAGCACCACAAACATGTTACTAAGATGCTAAAGCACAGATCAAAGCAAAATAATAGCTCACAACATATAAAGCGCTCCTGTGAAAGTGCAGCTGTTCTTTACACATTTGTTATCTCAAGTTCTCTTCGAGGGACAGACAGTCCATACTTTTCTCTTCCTGACACTCAGAAATGGCTGCACAATCTCTTTTCCTTTCTTTGGGATACAAACCAGTCATCATCACACATAGCACTTCTGTAGCCATGACAGACAGTTTCTTGAACTTCGTCACTAACAACCTATGAACTCACACAAAAATGTGTGTCTCTTGACCACTGTGATTGCCTAATCTGACATAGTGACCAATGTGTGACCAAAGACAAAAATGTTGTGTACTCTGATCCCGGCATGAGGTCATCATGCCCAATGCCAAGCCTTGGCTAGGCGTATAAAGTACCCCCAGCACTGGGCTATGGATCAGTGGAATAGCACTGGAGAGCTCAGTCCTGCATCTTTAGGATGAGCTGAAGTGTTTCTGCTCCAGAACCTTACTAATATTCTTGTGGGGGGAAACATTGGATGTTGGGTTTAGACCTGGTTTTAGGTTTAGGTCACAAAATTATTACCTCTTTTTTTCCTGCCAATGCCTTTGTGAGTTTTCGAGCAGACAGACACGGTGACTGTGTGTTTCTAGGCTGGGAATGGGTGAAGCAATCTGCTCTGGTGGCCTGCTGCCAGTATCACACCATAACGCCTGTCTGAGCCAAAATGGCTTCCACTACTGCCTGGCGCATGGCTGATCAGTCTGTGAGGGCCAGACCAGCCAAATGTCTGAAAACAGGGTTTCATTCAGCAGCCTGCAGCCGGCACAGACACGAAGGATGCTAATAAAAAGCCTTTATCTGAGCGCAATCCAGAGCTAGCATCCATATTAATCATCTATATTTAACAGGGGTGTAATGATACACATATTTTCAGGTTTTATATGATTTTCAGGTATGATATTTCATATGTTAAAACTATCATTATATGCTTGTAACAGAAGTATTGGTTTTGTATTGGTTTGGATTGGTTCAGAAAATAAAACAAAAGATAAATAAGCATGTTGTGTTGCAAACCAGTTGAGAAAAATATATATATTTTTTTTTTTGAAGAGGAATTTCACACTTTTTATTTTTCCATAATTAAAACATTAAGTAAGCAGAATGTTTTAAGCAGTCAGAATGTTTTAATGTGAAATGCGTTGTTCAGGAGACATTGTTCATGGTGGTGGTGATGGGAGCCAAATGTCTGAAGCATTTCATACGTATTGAAGCTGCATCAGTTTAGACTGTATGCCATTATTACCATTTACCATTCATTTAAAAAAAGGAGTGATTTTACTGCAGTGATTGAAAGTCATCATTCAAACTTACTTAACAAAAATCACTGTTATGATATTAACATAATATAAAGTTGTCATTTTAAGGAAATGAGGCCAAAAAAAACCTTTACATCCAAGTCAGTAATTAAAGTGCAGTATGCGTTTGGGGACTAGGGTGTCCTACTTTTCCCTTTGCTTCAGTGGTGTTCTGAAATTGTTTACAACTTAGATACGGTTGTACGTGAAACTTTGGGTACCCCTGGTCAAATCACATGTTTAGTTGAATGCATAAAAAAACAGAGCTAACCAAACCTTTACATACAACTGTATGTTTAGCTGGTGGATGTGGAAGCAGTAAGAACAGATACTACTCAAGCCTCTGATAGTCAAAAATGGACTAGTTCAGCGTGGTTCTTGCACAACGCTCTGATTGCTGATCCCTTTGGGTTTCGTTTGTTGAGAAAGGACTTTGGATTCTTTTTGGGTTTGATCACTGATCCTGCGTGTTATGTTAGCTCTGATGAGCCTCAGAGTCGCTCTTTTCTCCTGCCGTCTGACGCAATATTTGCTGAACTGTTTATCACACTGCTCACTTCTGTCTTATTTTGTAGCTAGACTCCAAATATTCTACTTCTGTTCTGATTATTTCACACAGTCTCCTTCAGCTTTTGTGCTATTTCTGCTTTGTGTCTTGTTTTTTCTCTCCCCTTCTTTGTGCAATGTGTGCGTTCAGGGCACAGAAGCGTACGCCCGTATGCCATGCTGTAGCCGGCGGCCATCTGCAGGAGGCTTTTGACCTTTCACCTCACCTTGATTGCGAGACACACTCAAGTGCATTCAGCCGTCGCCCGTGTGGGCTCAACACGGCGCTGTAATCAAGCACACAAATGATAAACCCCCTCTGTAATAACCTACCACTCTCGTGAAATTACAGGCGATGGCTTGTTATTGTTCTTGGGCTCGTGTTTAAATCCATGGGATAATTTTTGCCCGAAGCAGTCATTTACCTTCGGTTATTTCTTTTCGCCTTCTTTGCTTGTCTGCTCTCTAAATGCAGTTTAACATTTTCCTTCTTCAAACATAGCCTCGGTATCTTTTTAGCGACTCCTGCACGCGCCGCTCTTTGATGTGGAACGCTTGTTAGTTATGTGCTACAGTAGCGCTCAAATATGGGCCCCTTTGATTCGAGGTTTCTTTGATGCACTGGCTTTGAGAGGCACTCCTCTGCATTGTGGAAATTATGGACAGAAGGCTTCAAAAGGAGCCACCAGACACAATCACACATGAGATGCGAAGCAGGTGATTTTTCTACCTGAGTTTCATATCACGTTAGTGCATCTGTCTACTTAGCGCTGTCTGAGGCTTCGCGTGGCTTCTGTTCACCACCTCTCAATCAGATCCGATCTGACTCAATTGGAGACCAACATGATGAGGACCACTTAGCTCTGGGCACAAAACTCCTTCACAGACCCACTAGGGGGCATCTATAAAATCTTTTGGACTGTTTTTTTTTTTTTTTCTTTGGACATTTTTCAAAAATAGAGTCAGGATTTTCATTGAGTCTGTAAATTCTTCTTTAGTCTGAAGTTTTTTTTTTTTTTTTTGGCCCTGCATGTTTTCTGCATGCTTGAATGCCATACGATTCAGCACAGTAATGATTAATTTATTGAATTATTGATTTTAGGAACATCACTGTTCATCTTGGCGAATGCTTGTTGAAGGATTTTCATCTGTTTCATCAACAGTAATGATGAGACAAATCATCGATGATGTTGATAATGAAGAATAGAAAAAAAGTTATGTATATCATATACAGTATATAAATTTATATATATTTGGGCACTACCAGTCAAATTACATGTTCTACCAAGAACACACTTCTGCACGTTTTAATGCATAATTAGTGTTTATTTACTGAATTTACCATATACACAAAAATTCTTACATGTTTTTTTCAGCATTTTAAACTAATGTTATTAGAAATTGTCCACTAAACATACAAAAATACAATGATGTAGGACACCAATTTAGGTTTGTCCTCTGTAGTGGATGTATTATATTATATATTTAATTTACAAAAGAAAAAAAGAGAGGAAAATCCTTTAATTGCTAACATCTAATGGACATTGTATGGATGCTCTTTAAACGTTCAACTCACACATATTTAAAGATTCTTCCAAAACTTTGCAAAACTGGTTCTTCTCTGGCGTCAATGAAACCTTTTTTTTTACCCTTTATATTTTTGTTTTAGTCGTTTTTTAAACAAATGGAAAAGTAATTTTCATTTTACAAAATCATAAAAAATAGATTTGTTCTGTTATTAATTATTCTGTTGTTGTTCAAACTGTCAAAATAACAGTATAATTGTTATAGTACTCTGTTATAGTACTAAAGTATGAACCTTCTGTGACTGTACAAACACAGCCATAAGTCAATCACGTAGTTGTCAAAGATTATACAGTTGTAATGTTAAACATGAACTACGCCCACCGGTCACTTCATTGGGTACACCTCCTTGTATCTAGACTCGTTGTTCCTGTTATCAGCTCCACTTACCGTGTAGCTAAACTTTGTAGTACGATTACAGACTTTAATGGACAGTTGGCTGGACACTTTTGGTTGGTGGACTCAGTCCAGCAGTGAGGTGTTTAAAACTCGAGCAGCACTGCTGTATCTGATCTACTTGCCACATCACAGCACATACTGACACACCAGCAGTGTCACTGCTCCACCATTATGTGGGATCCACCACCAACATAATACCTGCTCTGTGGAGGTCCTGACCACAACATGGTATGCAGAGAAACAGATGAACTACAGTCTGTAATTGCAGACCAGAATTGTACAAATTGTTCCTATATGGTCAGTGAAGCTGATAAAAAGGTCAATGAGTGTAGATTCAAGGGATGTGCCTAATGAAGTGGTTGTATGAGAGAGAAAGGTCAGAGGCCTGACAGTCGACGGAGATTCTTTAAATAAAGGAGTTTTTATTTTTGCTTGATCAGTGTTTATTATAATAACAGGAAAAAAACAGACATAAGCTTGCCTTAATATGAACAGGTAGCACATTTGAATGATTAATTATAAGTAAGGGGCATCATAAGTATATGTTTATAATATAGTAGGACTATCTGGCATGCTGCCACAAAAATTCATGTAACAACATGCGCTGGTAGCCAATTGATGAGAAGCTGTAGCCTACCAAGCCCATCCTGACCAAGACGAGTAGTTATTATTCAAAGCGGACGACCCCATGAATTTTCAGACCTGGTGTTTTTATTTTCATTTAAAAATATTTCCTGTCTTAAATAATTTCTTTCAGTCATTTAGATTTATTCATGAGTTATAAAGTTATAAGGAGTTTAATGAGAAATAAAGCAAGTAGGCCGATCCTGTGGAAGATGTCAGTTATATCATAGCAGATGATGCCGTGTTTATTTGTTTATTTATTTACATGTCAGTTTTAATGTTTAAAGTGGAATTAAAAAGAAATTAAGCTATAAGAGTTTCATTCTAACATAAATGCACACTTGCTGTCTGTCTTATGTTTCCACAAATCCCAATGGTGACCTAAAATTATATGACGGTTTCAATCAGGCCGTGATTCAAAGCTTTGATCATATGCAGGGTCTTATTTATTGATTTTTAAAATGCTCAAAAATATGTTCCCATAATCTTTTGTTGTTTGTTTTCTCCAAAAAGAGGTGCTGCAAGCTGAAGTTCCTGGTTGTGCCAGTCTGATGCACGCTAGAAATTACCACCGCTTCAGTAATGCTAATTTAGCTGAGAGGTTTTCAGTGTTATAATAGAGCCAACCTAATGATGGTGAATGTTTACTTCAGCTTGCTGGGTTTATTAATCCCTACTTAAACACAAGATGAGTTTGGATATCTGCATGCTCAGCTAATCACACCGATTCCAGCCATCCATCCCTCTCTGTTTTCATTTTGTGGGGTTTCTCAGCTCTTCTTTGTTTGTGTTCGTCTGCTGAGATCTGAAATGAAGGGCACTGAAAGGCATTTTGTAAAGGCTTGCTTGCGTTTCATTAACATTGTAATCATGTTCACAGAATGCAGGTAAAAGCATTTCTTCATGTGTGGCACAGATGTGTCTCTGTGTGTCAGTGTCAACATTAAATCTGATATTTTCAATTTAGATTTGAGACACTTTCGTATGTGGTACTGACACCTGATACATATGCGGCAGTATGACTCAGTCTGAACAGCCAGATTGTAATTAACTTTTTTTTTTTTTAAGAAACCAAGAACATGAACCAAAGAAGTGGACATAGTCAAACAAAGTGCCCTATTTACAGCAAGGCTGAATACTTGAAGCTCAGCTGTCAGTCATTGGGATTGGCTGTTGTGATGCTGGTGAAGATGAAGCTGAAATCTCTGTCAGTGAAACCTACATCTCTCAGCAGTCATAATTGTTTACCTCTGGATGATCCACGTGAAGCACTGTTCTTATGCGCATGCAGATCAGTTTGGAAGCTGATCTGTTCAGACTAATGTCAGATATACATTACATTTTATAGATACTGTGAACATCCAAACATAATTTTGCCAGATTTGGTGAGAAAATCAGGTTTGGGCTAGTGTTACCTGTTGCGTGACAGAGACTCAACGGTATTACTGACTATGGCTTTTTTATTTGCATCATAGTGCCCACCCACTTTCCTTCCTGAACGGTCCAAACTTCCCCTCCTGTTGTTTTTCAAAGTGGAACTAAGTATGGAGTTATCTAAAACTAGAGGGGTGTGATTACTCTTTTATGTTAATAAAATGTATGTACGTTTTATATATATACATTTAGCCGAATATGCAGTGCAAAGTGAAAGTATCGCAAAGAAAATACTAAGGCTTTAGTCTTTAGCCATGACATACTGGATTCTCTTGAATCTGCAGCCACTGTTCTGCACAGTCTCTGACTTCGATTCCCCCCCTTCCTTTCAGTTGTGTTGTAAAACTCTGAGGCTAGCTTGCTGCTACGATGGACTTCATTAACATTCTGCCCTGTCTCTCTTTCTCTCTCCACCCATCAGCCCTCCTGGCAGCCCTAGTGTAGCGTAGCGCAGCACTGCACAAAGCACTCCTCCCGGCCTGCTGACAGCCCTTCACACCAGCTTCAGCTCATGCCAACCACTCTCCCCTGCACACGCCCCATAGCAGAAGCAAAGCCAAATAAGCTAGCCTGCTCTTCATTAGGCTAAACAGCATCATCAGCGTGCCCCCTAGGCATGGGCAATACTTGTGCTTTTCATTTTGCTTAGATAACCGATCAGTTTTGGCATTATCTGCACTTAAAGAAAGAGGCTCCTATATCATGCCCTATTTTGATCAGTTCTGAGCATTTACTTTATGTATATGCTCTTTCTTAAGCCAGCACCTTAAGGCATCTGCTGTGATGAACTGACCTGGTAATTACTGCAGCAGTTGTTCTGAAACCCCCCTTTGACTGGCATGGGTCCATTGCATGAAATGCACAGGGATATACACCAGTCACACCAGTCAGCTACCTAGCAGCTAACCAACCCTAAAGTTGGACGATATGACAGTAATTTATGTACTGGTGTATGTAAAAATGTGTCATATTTCTAAAAAAATACACATCCCACCCAATTTTGTTATAAAGTACTCACTGTTTGGTGGTGTAGGAGCTCACGATAACAGAAAAAAAGGGACAGAGGCAGGAACAACCTTAGAAAAGCTGCAAATACATAAAAAAACCAACACATTCTCTGCACTCGCCACAGAACACATTTCATTTCTACTCCAACATCAATTATGTGACTTTTCACTATCCTGTAAATAGGTAAACTATTTACTGTAAACTATCCCCTAAACATGTACATTGTCCTCTAAATGGGTGCGCTATCTTCTAAATGGGTGCACGATCTTCTAAATGGGTCCACTGTCCTCTAAAAGCATGAGCTCTCCTCTATATAGGCGCACTATACTCTAAATGGGTGCGCCATCTCCTGAACAGGTACACTATACTCTTATCAGTTGTGCTGTCCTCTAAACAGATGCACTATCATCTTAACAAGTGGACTATCCTCTAAAGTGTGCCATCCTCTAAACCAGTGTTTCTCAATAATATATTGTCTAGCTTCAGGACATTCTATAGAAGCACGAGGTAGATCTTCTTCATCAGTTTCATCTGATGTCAAGCTTGTTAAAAGATGTATAGAAGCCTTCCACACATGGAATGGCTTCCCTCACAAACATGAACAGGGAAATGATTGTTATGTAGCCTTTAGGCAGTTCAGGCAGTTAAGCTGTAGCCTTTTTGCACACTGTAAACTGTGCTGGTGCCACAGAAAAAGCTTGTGCTACTTTTGTCTCGGAGGAAAGGCTAGCCTTTACCCATTGTGTGACCTAGATAGGGACCCCTATTGGCCACTATTAAACTAAAGAAAAAGTTGGGTTCATTTTACCCAGTTTTCTCTTTAGTTTAGTAGTGGCCAATTCACCCCACTATCTTTACCTACTACTTAGGGAAATTAATTTCATAATTTATTTAAATGACCATAATGAAATTAATTTAAAGAACCAGCCCCTGAATGGTTCTTTAGGGAACCAAAAGCAGTTTCACTGTGGCATCATTCTGAAAAATCCTCTTTGGCACCTTTATTTTTTTAAGAGTGTCTGTGTTCATGTTCAGACTTGGCTAGAGCAACTGCCTTTTGGCTTTGGGCGATGCTAGATTTTCAGCTTTTAAGCTCGTGGCTTAGAATTGTTTGTGTCTGCTGTGTTTGGCAGTGTTTTCAGAGCATTGTTCAAATCCAAAGCAATGCCTTTTTCTGGGTTACGACCAAAAATGTTTTCGTCGCCAACTCAAACCTCTCTGGTTCTAATGTGTCTGCTGGCCTAACACTTGTATTTATTCATAGCTGAGGCAACTCCAAGGTGTGTTGCTCAGTGTCCTTCTAAAACTGACTTGTTTCTTATTGCTGTACAAGTGCTGGCCTTATTTATGGTGGCGTGTGGTGAATATGCCCTCAGCTGTAGCTCAGCATGGTTTTGCCATCTCATTTTCAGCACATTATTCACCCAAGCCATGCCAAGAGCTCTGAGCAGTTATCACCTGTGTCCCTGCGTTGCTCCATCTGAGCCCTAACCCATAAAAGGTGCGTTACTGTGTGTAACAACACTTCCTTCATTCTGTGGCGTCTCTGGAGGTAGATGCAATATTGGTCCTCTTCATTAGCTTATATCACTATGAGAGAAGCTCCAGAACAGAAAGTGTGCCGTCTCCGTCGAGAGAGGGCCAACTGGGGGAACTGAAGAAGGAGTTTGGTGTAAATAATGTGGGAAACTCATCCAATCAGATCTGGCTCAGTCAACTTCCAAACCATGACTAAGCCAGGATTGTTGAAAATATAAAGGATTTGAATTTCAGCTCCGCAGAACATTGCTTTGTATTAATACCATCGTGTGAAATATTCATAGGGCAATGTTAAGAAGGAGCATTGGGCAAAAGAAAACTTTTATGTGGTCCAGCAAATATGTATATCTTGCTTTATTCAGTATACAGGGCAGTGAACTGCTAGATGTGAGCAGCTTGCATTTAATTTGATAAACAGATATGATGGATCTTATTTGCCATATGATGGAAAAAAGGGGGCTGTGTTTCTGTTAGTAAATTCTGGAAATAAAGAGCAATACGAATTTCATTCATGTATTTGTAATTTTTTAATAAACAGTAGTTATGTGGTGTTTTTCCACAGGACACTGCAGTATGGCACGGTACGATTACAAACCAGTGATCATGCATTTTACCATAATTTCCAAATAAACCCGTAATGTACCTGACTACACATGCCAAATTTGGCTTCCTTTTAATGGAAGATAGTAATTGTATTAAAAACTTAAATTAAAATATTTAAATAAATTAGCTCATCACAGTCAAAGTCTGTAACTGTCACATAAAACCAAACGCCAAGTAAACGGTACCTCCATTGCTGTTACAGCCAACGGTCGGGACAGAAATCACACAACCTTCATAGAACTCTGCATACTTCTATGGTTTGGTTGTCAATGGAAAATAGACACAGGATCTGTACCAGGGTATAGATAGCTTTGGGATTGAATTGGTAACAGTAACGTGCTGCACTGAAATGCACATCATTTGTTTTTACACATGGGAAGTCTGGTTACATTTATGAAAAGTATGTTTCTCCTGTAAAGTCATCATTTTGAAGATATGAGGTTTTGTTCTGTTAGCAGCCAGCTGACAGCTAAGCATCTTAGCATCCAGTGTTATACAAAAGTCAGAGACCACCCTTCATTTATTTAACTGCCTCCAGTCAAAACAACTAGTTTTTGATTTTCTGCTAACATTTTTGCTGATATGAGACAGAAGATAATCCACTTGCATGAGAAAATTGAAAGTCACAGGAAATTAAGTAAATAAACAGGAGATTCCAAAACTGGAGTCCCAAAAATGATTAAAAGATACAGATAAAATTGGAAAACCATCCAAAACCTGCTAGCCCACCAAAACAGTCCCTATCAGATAACCAGCAGTTAAGAGTTTTCATTTTTGAGAGAGCGGAGAATATCAAGCTCCACTGTTGATTCACATCTGAAAAAATCCACAGGTGTCTCTGTCCATCCTTCCACTGTAAAAAGACAACTCAACACTAAGGGTTTAGAAAGGATGTGTAACTGTCAAGAAGCCCTCACTGAGAAAACAAGACAGACACATCAAACAAAGAAGCTGCTGGTGTTCTCAGAACAATGGACTGACCCCAGAGTCCAGACCTCAACATCACATAATGCGTTTGGGAAGCAGAAAATAGAAACTCTAATGCTGAGCAAGTAGGATGACATAACTTGTCGAATTCATTTTCTAAACAAATACGCGGCAACATATCACCAGAGAGTTGTGGTGTCCACCCCATCAAGGAAATGCACAGTCCCTCCTCCTCCCTCTTTACTCCCTACCAGTCTAGAAGAAATTAGTTCATCATCAAACTTCATCCCTTTATTCTCCACGAGCGTCTCCAGTGGTGAACAGCAGGACCAGTGTTATCTCTTTTTCCGTTTCTATTAATATCACTTTTTTGTTTACTGCTGAACGTGGTTTCTTGCCATTGTTGTGTTTACTATTCCTTTCATTGTCTACCTGCCCTTAAATGATCTAACTGGGAGCAGAACCTTCAACATGATTGACAAGAGGTTAGAATATGCTTTCGGGACGGCGCTACTTCATGTTGGACTCCATGCTACAGTGACTCACTATCACCTCTTCCGGTGCAAAGGGGTATTACGAGACAGGAGGGCCATCTTTGCAGATTACAGCTGAACGTTGTAATAAAGGCAGCGCAGATGCACTAAATTCTGAAATAACTGAATTCTTTAGTTGTTGATGTGTTCACTTTTTTCTTAACCGATGAAATAAACAGTATAATGACAGTTTTGCCTGGGAAAAAAAAAACAGTGAGGGGTAAAATAGCACCGTATTATAGAAACTCCTCTTCTTTAATACTATGTGAAGATTTTTCTCAAATTAATATTAAGCTTACAGCATCTTATCTCCAAATAGGAAATCACAAACTTTTAAATTGTTTTGAGCTGATGTTACTCATGAACAAAAAACAAAAAAGTGCAATAAACTGTAGATTAAGAATATTGTGAGAGTGCAGCCTGCTGTTTGTCGGAACTTGTCAGCTGCTTCACAGTTGCCATTTCCCAAACGCATTAGCTGTTGTGTGAGGGGCGCTAACGTTATTCTTTGTAATATACAGCTATACATTCAGCCCTGTCTCCTCTTTATTCATCACCATCACTATAATATTTTATCAGAGGAGTTTGGATAATAAGAGGGGATGGCGGAGTGGTGGTCTTATGTAGAAGAAAAGCGCAGTGGTCTACCATGTTACTAGAGATATGGTCCCTGTTTCAACAGTAGAACAAGAAGGCTTAAAAAGCTGGTAAAAACCACTGACTCAAGATACCAAATATGCAACTACTTATATGTATTTTATTTTGATCACAATCTGTTTTCAATAAAGTGCTTGTGACATCATGCAGTCATACAGACAATACTGAGATACATACCATGTATCGGCATTCATCTTAAAAATACTGAGATATGATTTCTGGTCTGTATCACCCAGCCCTACCTGACAGTCCTCTGAATTTACAAGCAGACCGAGTGCACTGAGTGAACTGAGAGAGCAGATTTATGAGCATGTGTGCGAGCACAGCAACGGGTGTAGCTAAGCACCACTGCGGCGTTTCAGATGCTTTATTGTCTCTGAGAGTTTGGACAGTGGGTGCGTATTTCTGCATAAGACATGCAGGACTGCTGTGAAAGACATTAGCGGATGTACATTAGTTAAGATATTGAGCGTGTGTTTACTGCCGTGCGCGATGCTCTCGGTAGGAGATGCGTACATTGAGCTGCCGTATGATGTTTTATTGCAGCGCTCGCTCTCGGCCTGTGTGATGTATCTGAGCTGGGGAGATGAATCTCCTGCATTAGAGCTCTTTGCTGAAGTGCAGAGTATTTATCACGCAGCAGATACATCACAACGCCAGCCTACACCATACTATGAGCAGTCTCTGAATGCATGAGCGTGAGAGAGACAGAAAGAGAGAGAGGATGAGAAATAAACTGTCCTCAAAGTTCCTACCTAAAGTCGAATGCCACCATTTTTTTTCAAAATTGCTTTGTAATTCAGTCATTGAAATTTAAACCATTGAGAGTGGTTTGTTGTGAAATGTACATTGTAAAGAAACTGGCTTAGAATTCACTACAGGAGCGAAATACACTAAACTATTCTTTTTAACACAGCAAAGAAAAAGCAGAATGTGTGTTGGAACGTGCGTCCATTCACATGTGTGAATGTGTGATGGGCCGTATCTACGATGAAGCACCCAGATAGAGTTTACTCGTATTTACTAGTTAACCCTCTGGTTTACACATGCAACCAATCAGCACGAAAATGCAGCTAAAGGCTTTTAGAGGTATTAAACTCTTTAGACGTCTGGTTCCTATCACCACCACTCTGAACAACTCTCTAGAATAGAGCATTTCACCTCTTATACATTGCAGTCTGCAAGGTGGAGTAGTGGGTAGCGCTGGCGCCTCACAGCAAGAAGGGCCTAAGTTCGATTCTGAGCCTGGGTTTGATTCCGGCCCTGGGTTTGATTCCAGGCTGGGGCGCCTGGGATCGTTTCTGTGTGAAGCTTGCATGTGCTTCGTTTGTCTGCGTGGGTTTCCTCCCACAGTCCAAAGGCATGCAGTCAGGTGATTAGGAGATGTTAAATTGCCCACAGGTGTGAGTGTGTGTACAAACGTGTGTGTCTGCCCTGCAATGGACTGACGGCCTGTCCAGGGTGTTTCCTGCCTAGGCTCTAGCACCCTCCATGACCCAGAAGATTAAGCAGCTTAGAAGATGAATGATTTAATGAATCATCTGAGCACTGTACTGTTTGTATGGTTTTATGCTTGTAATTAATTTTTACATGATAGCTTTTAAACTATCAACCTCTTTTTTTTCTATCCCATGGAATTCAAGTTCAGTTTTTTTATTGTGCCGTTACGACTGATATATGGAAATGACCTCTGAGACTGCAAACATTTTTATTTAGAAAAATATCGGTAATTTATCTACATACCAAAAGGAACATATAAGCCTCAATATGGTGTAATGTCCAATAGCATTCAAATATGTTCGGTAAACCAAGCAATATAATATTTATTATTAAAAATAGACAAAGTCCGTTTACCAGTATGTAACAATAATGTTGAATTGGCTGCTCTCTTTCTTGTCCACTGAGTGTGTAACAGCAAGCTAAACATCTCATTAGTCTCATTTAACTTTAGCTTTAACTAGAACATGACGTTACTAAACTAAACTTCACAAAAGTGTCTTAGGAAAGACAATTAATTAAATTAAGACAATTAATTAAAGTTTTTTCTTAATTTCATTCCTAAGGGAAAAAAAATGACACATTGTTATTCTTCACAGAACTTCTGAAGAAGTCTTTTTCTTGACTCCTAAGAATAATTCTAAACAAAGTGGATTTCCTGAAAACATTATGTGCTTAAATGTTTTCTTAACATTACGAGAGCCTCACACTTGACTTAAGAGGTGAGAAGGTATGAATCTGCACTTATCATACAGTTTGAACAATTTGGTTTCTGGAAATAGGACTGATTTTCAATTTAACAGTTTAAAAGCCTTGCAAAAAAAATTCACCCTTTAAAGATTCCACGTATATATGGCAGAGCTGTATATGGCAGAGAAAAATCTCAGTCTAATTGATTTTATACTTCTGCAACAAAACTAAATCACACAGCAGGCATTTTAACTAACAATCTGTTAAAAAAAAAAAAAATCTCTCTCTGTAATATTGCAAATCACGGTCACAAATAACGTTTTTACATGTGTATATTTTTAAGCTGCAGAATGCAACTTGAAAATCTTACAAAAATAAATATTTAAGACAATATTTGAAAACACAGCTTTACAGAATATCCAAAAATGTGTTAATTATGGTAAAATAGTGTTTCTTTGAGTGCTTACCATACAACA
Source organism: Semaprochilodus insignis (assembly GCA_034552555.1). NCBI lineage: Eukaryota > Metazoa > Chordata > Actinopteri > Characiformes > Prochilodontidae > Semaprochilodus > Semaprochilodus insignis. Next base: position 19,949,277 of record CM067484.1, on the reverse strand, counting down.
CCATGTGTGTATGCCACCATTAATGACTTTTAGGTCTTTTCATACTATGCCAAAGCAAAGTATCAGACAGTATGTTCGCAGCTATGTGGTTATTTTTATGTTTAATAACATATCACTGCTTATCACTAATAACCAGAATATATGTGTGTGTATGTGTATATATATATATATATATATATATGAG
>CM067484.1:19876127-19944497 GCA_034552555.1 Semaprochilodus insignis | reverse complement strand
CTCTCTCTCTCTTTCTCTCTCCCTCTCTCTCCCTCTCTCTCTCTCTCTCTCTCACTCCCCTCTCTCTCCCTCTGTCTCTTTCGCACTCTCATCACTTCCCCACTATATCTCTTTGCCTCTCTCTCACTCTCCCCTCTCGTTTTTTCTTTCTTCTCTCTCTCTCTTTCTTTCTCTCTCTCCTTCTCTCTGTCTCTCTCTCTGTTTCTCTCGCTTCCCCTAGACTTACATGATTACATTTTCCCAAAACTTCATATTTTTCTAATTTTGTACATCTGTATTCACCCACCATCTGCTGGAGCTCCTGTTTCTTTTAACCCCACCTCCCAGTTCGTCCAGAGTGCTCTGATTGGTCTTCTTTTTGTGTAAGAGTGTCATCCATAAATTCGATGTATCTCTTGTATTGCAAAATCACTACTAAATACATCTTTAAATACATGGTGAAATTCTTCCTTCTAGGAAAACTTGCAGATTCTGAGTTTAGGACACAAGGAACCAGACATCCTAAATTGTGATAAAGTTTTTGAGCAAGATGTATTTAGTAAAAAGAGATAAGAAAAGAGGAAAAGAGATACATGCAGGACCTTGTAAGGCAAAACGTTTTTTTTTATTTTATTTTTTAAATAAAAAAGTCTTATTTTTTTTATTTACCGCATTTGTGTTGTAGACGTCATAAGCTTGGGTTTCTATTACCAGCACTTTAAAGAACTCGGTAGGTAAGTTTCTCTACAGGGAAGCATTAAACATCAAACCACTGAACTGTGCAGAGCTACGTATAACGTGTGAAAATTCGGTGGAGTTTCTCTTTAATCTCTGCTTGGCCTCAGTGGGATGAGATTAGAGAGAGAGATGAGTGTTGGCTTCTCTCTGTCTGCTGATTATATGCTGTAGCTGCCCACTCACTGCATAATCAATGGACTTCTATACTGTCCAGTGTCCAGAGACGCCTCTTAAACTCTCTGTTCTCTATTCACCTCTCTCTCTCTCTCTCCCTCTCTCTCCCTCGCTCTCTCTCTTTCACTTTGTTTCTCTTCCATGTGGTGTGCTAGCCATTATTATGTGGTGAATAATGATGCATTCTCCCAATATGTTTTAGCCCTTTATTAAAACAAAGTAATTTACAAAATACATATATGAACATAATGTGGCTTGGTTTAAATGATGCTGGGTTTACTAAGACGTTCCACTGCAGTTCTAAAAGTTACTCAGTACTTAAGTGTTGTTTTTTACCTAATACTTTTGTACTTTTACTCAAGTTGCTGTATATAAAGAAACTTTCACTTGCGTCAGTATTTTGCCCAACCATATCAGTACAGTTACTTTACCAACGTCTTGTCACTCTTTCTCTGCTTCTCTTTAGATGACCTCCACAGCCGTGCAGAGAGCGGTGTTTATGCAGTGTGTGCACTGGGGCATATGGAGTCCCTTCTGTGATCCTGATGGCTCCACTGACCATGTTTGTCTCAGCCTGCAGGGTGGCGCCCTACCCAACCCCTACGGAGTGATGGTTTACACAGCACACACACAGCAGGTAAAAATACAACACCCAAACAGCACATTCAAACACATATACAGTCATTGGCAAAAATATGGGCTCCCCTGGTCGAATGTTTTGTTGCTTTTCTAAAAGGTACACATCCTTTAAAGAGACACGTGTCCACTCAATGTAATGCCCAACTACTGTTTATTTACTGAATGTTGAACATATTAGCCAAAAATAATGAAATGTGGCCTGTACAAAAGTTATTGCACATTTTAGAAGTAATATTTTATTTGTGTTTTGTTTAAACTCAGCAAAAAACACCAGGAATTTTGTGCTAAAAACAATCTGTTTAGGTTTGTTCTATGTACATTATGTTTTAACATATTTGCACTTAGAAAATCAATAAAACAGTGGAAGCAATAAACACAACAAATTTGATTTTTTTTTTGTTTGTTTTAACCCTAACATTGCTAAATATACCCAAATTGTATTTACGTTAGCAAGAACTTTGGAAATGCTTATTCTTAATTAATTGAAAAGTAGCTGTGACAACTAAATGCCAAGGTGTCCCCAAAACACTCAGAATCAGAAGTGATATTCTTTAATCCCCCTGGAAACTCTTAACAGGTAGGTTATTGTCAAACCCTGCATGTTGTAATCAAAAGAAAACTTAACTAATACATGCCATTCATACACACAGTCCTATCATAAAGAACATCTACGATTTGCAGCAGACTCACTGTACTAGAGCTAGAGCACATTTCACAGCCACAATTAAAATAATGGTGCCCAGGTAATTATATAATTACTGATGAAAGTTGAGATCTAGTGAAAGGGTATCTTCTGTCCAGGCAGAGCAGCCCAAAAGGAGGAGAAACAGCCCAATGAAACCAACTCTAACCTGTATTACAGCCATTACGTTGCCATTACTGTATTAGCTTCATCCTATTGTGCTGATGTCCTATTAAAGTCAATTAGCATCATTAGGGAATGTGATTCTGCAGTAACAGCTCTTCCTCACCATAGCACCTCCTCCCAGCCAGTTCCTTTTCAGGCCATCCCCACCACTAACTGCTCACACTGCATAAGCCGACTCAAAGCTCCTGCATGATTAAAACCGCAATGCTAAGATAATCCTTTGGTCCTACGCAGGGTTTCTGTGGCAGATTCCCCTCGCAGTGCAGGTGCTGCTCGTCTAAACGCCATAGAAAGTCAAATGATGGTATGCAAGTTTTTAGTGCTTGTGTGTAGATATCCTGTCTCAGTATCCCAGAGAGAGAGAGTTAATCACTTGGGTAAAATCAAGTTGACCACTTAAAGGGAGAACTGTGCTTGATCAGGAAAATGACTGAAATGTTATGTTTTCTGTTTTTCTTCAAGACTGATGCAGAAAAGTGCGTCATCAAGTTCAACTATTCATCAAATACCAAGGGTGCCACATCCAGCATGGTGCTGAAAGCTATCCCTCAGGAAATGCCTCAGCCTAAGAGGTTACACGCCACTTTTCAAGGTGAATCAGAGTTTATAGTTGGTTATTTCAATACATTTTGAGTTCACAGTGTTCATTCCTGCCTTGAGTATAGCCAAAATGCACACCTTTGCTAAATTTCAGCACTTTTTTCAAAGTGATCAAAGCACAACCATGCTATATCCGAATTGATTTTCCTTCCTGTCCAAGGCTAGAACTCTCAGCCAAATTGCTCAACTTGTGCATCATCCTTGATCCTGATCATGGAGTGCTTGCTCTGGTGTGTGAAGGCTTGAAGAGATGTCCTCTAGTATTCAGTATTTACAGTAAAGGTTTGCAGACACTTGTTTGAATGTACTTTGAGCCAACAAGTGCTCAGCACATGTAGAGCTTCTTCAAGTTGCAAAAGCATCCCAGGTGGCTCCCCATGAAGCAGCTTGAGAGAATGCTATAAGTGTGCAAAGCTGAATAAAAGCAAACGGGGTGTTTTGAAGAACCTAAAATGGGGATGCACCAATATGGGCATAGTGGGCCACTGTAGATATTTTTATGTGCATATCTCATGATATCGATACATGAACATTTACGAAATGTAGAAATTGGGATTACCTTTACCTGGATTTGCATTACAGAAGAAGTCATTTTTGACTTAGTAGCCAAGCGTCAGCTACATATGCATTGTTATGCAAATTACTTTTCACGGATTCTGTGGATTTACATTTAACATATTGGGAAAAAAATAACGCAAAACATACAATGCACCATACGTCTTGCTTATGCCCCATTTTTATGTTTTATCTTTTTCCTGTATACTACAGAGAAGAAAAATATAAACCCAGTGCAGTGCACGATTACCTCATAACCAGACTCTACCACAGTGTACAGATGTCTAGGGTGAATGGGTGAAAACTACTAGTCTTTGACAGTATGATTTATTACATTGAAGCATGATGCACCTATATGACATATAATAAGCTAATATAGAGTTTTTAGGGTTAGAATACAAATGTTGATCAGCTATGTGATGTGTGATCAGTAGCAGAATGTCTCTCTTTAATAACTATTTATTAGAAAGGTCTCAAAAGATCTCAAAAGATTCCAATCTTTTGGTTTGAAAAGGGCTAGGAGAGCCGGTTACTGAACTGATTTGTTGAATTGAATGAACTGGGTAACTCTACAGCTTTAGGCCCAGTGTACCAATTTTATAAATTTTCCTTAGCATTTTATCAGCTTCGAATGTTCCCAGCTTTTCTGTAGTTCTACAACAACATTAAGAGCTGACAATAAATCATCTAGAGTATTTTATTTTGTTTCATAAAACCACATAAAAAGAATGATTGTTTTTTATGGATAGTCTTGTTATATATATTTTTTCTTGTCTTTATTTAAGTAATCCAAAAGTAGTTAGATTACATTACTTTAATATAATAATCCTTTGGATTAGGTTACAGTTACGTTTTGTCAGGTTATCAGTAGTATGTAACAGAATGCGCCCTCCCAACCCTGGGGATAATTAGAGTAAAGCACAACTAAGTTCCCACAGTCTGCAGAAGCAGGGTAGTGCAATGTTTGCATGTTTCCGTTGAAAGTCATTTAAATTTGGTGTTAAACAGCGAGAGTAGGATATACGGCTACTGGTTGCATTTTGCTGAAAATGAGTGATTTGGCCACTTTGATTTGTTTAAGATGAAGAGAAAAAAACAAGAAGATGCTAGAACTCAGCACCCTCGTATTTACCCTGCATTATAATAGCACAAAACAAATTACATTTTCTAACATTTTCATTGGCATCAGAGGATCTTTTTTATTTACCGTCAGAAATCTGGGGGTCTTGACTTCAAAGCGAGAAGGCCCAAACCGTGATTCAAACTGGGTAACTGAGAAAGCGGATTTTTTTCTGAAGTTAAACTTTCTTGAAAGCTTTGTTGCCCCTGCAGCTCCAGCAGACATCTGTATTCACCATAGAATGCATTTTTGTAAATGTTGCATAGTGTGTGGACCATGACAGAGACTCAGCCTTCTTTTCTGACAGTGGGACCCAAGTAGGCAGTCAGTCAGTCTGTTTCTCAGTCTGTGTGTCAGCTCCTGCAGACTTGGTTGGCCCCCAGCAGTCCAGCAGCGGCAGCTGCTCAGTTGTGGAGTGTACCTGCACAGTTGTGGAGTCAGAACCCTGTGTAATATGGCTCCATGGCAGATGCACCATGGTTTAAACTCACTGTCCTCAGCATGAGAGAGTGTGACTGAGTGCATGATTCATCCTCTGACTGAGAGAATGAAGAGCCAGCGTACCATCTCCCAAAGATAGAACAGCCAAAATACAGAGAAGGAAATATTAAGAGGGTTAGATGATCAGAAGAAAAGGGAAACAACCGCAGATTCATGTTCAGGGGTTCTTCACGGAACTTGAGGGCTAAATTAAATATAATATTATTATTAATATATAATACCATTTTATAATACCATTAGCCTACAACTGCCTATGACTAAACCAGATTAAACTATGTAGCCTATTGCCTATGACTAAGCCATGACTAAGCCTTGTAACGCGATGCTAAACTAAACTAGTGTTTGATGGTTACAGTCTAGGTTCAGGCCGTAACAGACAATGAGAGTGGGTCTGCAGGTTTATTTTCTTGAAATGTTTAATACCAAGTTGAGATGATGAATTCACGGACAGGCAAACCCCAACAGGAGAATAGTAAGTTAACCAAACAAAATGGTGTACATTAAGTTTTGCAAAGTTAAACAAAGTTTTCATAGAATTTTACAAGTGAAGCAAGCTGAAGAGTGGTGAAGAGTGTCGGGCTGGTCTGGACAGGAGCTCTTCTAATCAAATCTGAGGGAAGATGATGATGGCTTGATGACCTTTTGTATAGGGAGGTGGTCAATCATGTACCTGCACACAATTGGAACAAAGAGGGAAATCAAAAAATGGACAAGTTAGCCTCATAGCTCCATTGCTAAGATGAACTAGTGTTTGACTTTAGTTAGCAATGTTAAGTTTGTACCTGTATTGCTAAAGAGTTTTAGATGTCAAACTTTGTAAACTTGCACAAAAGAACAAAATTGACAACCAGAATGTATTATTGTGACAGTGTTGACTTGTAACAGAAAGATTCAGATTATGCTGAAATTGCATTTTTATACGGGGAATTACACTTACTTTTACAATTTCTGTCTCTGATGTTCATTCAGATTAGAGCTATAGTAGGGTAGTATTCAAGTAGCTCAGAAATTTAGACACCAAACATAGTAAATTTACACAAACAATACAACAATAAGCATCTGTATTGTGGCAATCACACTGACTCTTTACTGATAGATACAATTTAAGATAAAACTCACTTTGTATATGGTGCATTTCACGTTCGTCCAAAAGGAAACACTGTTGATTCCTTTCTACCAACTTCTTGTTCAGATTTTCTCATTCTACCCTAAATGATTCAGTAGTTGCATTCCAGGGCCTGAGGCGTTACAATAAATGTTGCACCACTTAAAGTGGAACCAAAAAAATGAGCAAGAAATTATTATTAAAAAAAAATAGAAGAAGCTGGAAAATGATAAACTTCATGAGGAATGAGAGACTTCAGTTTCATAGAACTGTGCCTCCTTTTATTTTCTTTTTGTGACTTGAAGAGGCTAACAGCGTAGACAGAGCTTGATTTGACCCCTAATGCTAGTCGCAGACCGTTGATAGTTAGTCGCAGAGTGCAGTGTTATTGTTGTGAAGTGCAGCTTCTGTCGCATAATGCTGATGTAAATGTTCATGTGATGATGTTTACATCCGGGCTCTTTGGGTAAATTTCTGAGATCTTTTATCCCTACTAATTGGGCAGTTAAATTAAATACCATTACCAGACCTCCAATGGTAAAACTAACCCCCCCTCAAATTGGGCTTCTAGTTGAAAATGGTTAGATGTTAAAATTGAGTTGGAATTAAAACTATTTCACACGGCACAGAAAGTGAACCAAACTGAGAACCAAACTGAGAACAATAGCACTCAGCCTACTCAGACTGGTACACTCTTAGACTGAAAGGGGTAATCGGTTTGCTAGAAAATCTCCAACATTCCTGTGATTACAGTGTGTAAGTTACCTAACTCCACCAAAATATTTAAAATTTAATGTTTTAAAATTAAATATTTAATGAAATTCATATCAGTTTATCGTGTGTTCGGGATGAATTGCTTTTCTTTGGCATTTGTTTAATCTTATGACTTAGATAAAGTGATCTCAAAGTAATGAAAATATTATGTAATGTTAATCTAGTAATGCTTTGGTTTAGGTAACTAATAGCATTTTTTGTTAGGTAATCCCGTTAGGCACAGCGTCTGTTGTCTACAGGCTGCACTCTATGTTCAGCAACATTGTGAAAATTTCTATAGTTCACAGCAGGTCTGGCTTTGCATTGAGCCGCAGCAAAAAAGGCAACAAAGACGCTAACGAAGAGCAAGATTTAGATTGAGAGATTTTTTGGGATCATCTACGTAAAGATTTGGGTGGCTGTTGACTTTTAGCTTTCTAGCTTCAGCGCTATACCAAAGAAAAAAAATGTGACGATATTTGGCCGATTAACTACATCTGGTGTAAATGGACACTTGTGTATATTTGATTTTCCACCAGACTATTCTTTTAATATCACCTCTTGGTAGCTGGTAGTGTTGTTTGTATTAGGCACTAGGCCAGTATGATATTCATCTAACCTTGTTGTTAGTCGTTTTAAATGTCCTCTTGAACTTGATCTGTTATTGCATTGCTTCTCTTCTTCTGATCATCTAACATTTAACTCTGGGCTCCAGTGTAGTTAATATGCTGTTCAAAATCCGGAACTGTAGCCGTCTCTCTTTCTGGCAGCCTGAAGAGCTGCAAACGAAAACAGAGGTGACAGAACACATGGTTTTTGTGCAAAATTTGCTGAATTAACAGCCAAGAATATTCATGAAGCTGGACTGAAGTTTTGAGCAGGGACTGGCAGTGCAGCAGCTGCAACTGTCAGAGATACACACTTAATATTTCATCAAGGATTTCACAATTCAGCCACAGTTTCCTTCTTTTACTGTTTTACTGCGGGCTTGTTATGTGGGTTTGTTGGACTGATTGTGTTGAAGAGGTTGGAGGTTAGAAGGAGAAGCGTGTTTGTGTCTGTCTTTGATGTCGGTGCTTCCATCTGTAACTTCCCATCAGCAATGATCAAGCGCTTTAGACAGCTGTGCTATGTGCTTACAAATTCAACAAATCCATGATTAATGGGAGTAATTAATAATGAACGTGTAATTAGCAACTCATACGCACTTCTCTAGAAAACATGTTGTTATTGGTTACTGTAGGCGTGGGCGATGTAGCCAAAGCGTATATTATGCAGTGTATATAGTGCGTATATTATGCTGTGTGTGTGTGTGTGTGTGTGTGTGTGTGTGTGTGTGTGTGTGTATATCCAAAAAAAGTTGCACTCAGAGGGGAATCAACTGACAGGAATGAAATTTAGTGGGTTGGTTTGACTTAAGTTTCACGCTCGGCCATGCATGTGACTGACGGGTCTTAACGCTGTACCTGACTGGCCCAACAGCCATGATTGCGGATATTCAGCGGGCAGTGATGTCCTACATGAGTCACCCTGTTAGTGCCACCAACCCAGGCAGACTGTTACGATGACTGCCCTTAACACCACATCAATGTCGCCAAAGACGTCAGCTTTTTATTGGATGGTCAACTCTCCTAACGGATTATTGCCTACAGGTATTTGATCTTTAACCTTTAGGTTTTACAACCCTGATGATAACCCTGTTTAAAGATCAGACCTTGTTGTACACATACACATTTAAACACATGCCTTAATATCCGACACTAATATCCAACACTGTCATGGAGTGACTCTGAATGGAGATTTAAGCTATGAATATATCCTCTCTGAAGTTTTATGAACCAAGCTGCTGATAAAAATGCACTATGGTCGAACATAGCACCAGCAAATTTAAGCTGCTGCTTCAACATAAAAACGTGAAAGTTACTCTCTATTGTCAGTGTGTGGTTTGTCCGTTCTGGGGTACTGTGGAAAGCTTCTGTTAAAAGACACTTCTATGCAAATGTGAACACTCATTTCAAACTAATAAAAACACAATGATTTGTAGTTACAGGCAATTCTCCACTAATAAAAAAAGGTATTCCCCGTAAGTTATAAAAACTGCTTCTTTAAACAAATAATTAGTAATTAAATATTTTGTTTGTTTGTTTATAGTATAGTGTACCTTTAATTTAGGTGGCCCTTGTCAATGTATATGTTTTATAGTTTTTTTTCTGATTTAAAATAAGATACTTATCCTTTACAGAGACACAAACCTGCACAACTTAATGTACAATTACTGTTTATTTGTTGAATTTAACATATTGAGGGAAAAATAAACAGTGGCCTGTGCCGGTTTATATTTAATATGACATTTTATATTTTTGGTTTAATTTATTCTTTTTTATATACCGAACATGTCACTAACATGTTCAATCTTTTTTATACGACTGTAGAAATAACTTAGAAAGAGCAAATGGAAATATTTGCAGGTCACTCATCCCTCTCCTCCCTGTCACACTATGTGTGTATATCCAGAACCGGTGGATGAACAGATAGCAGGCAGCAATTATGTGAAAAATGTTTATAACTAAATGATAATGGTATCCTCACAACTTGATTGGAAACGTAACATTACACATGCACTATGAACTGCTCCAGCCACCACGGGTGCTAATTAATGTAATGGATGTCATGTTCCTCATGAACACTCGCTTCTAAACCTCTCATAATTGGGATACAGAAATGTTTTCTGCTTTCACATGAAAAGCAGAAATGAAGCACTCGACTTGAGATGCACATCATTCCAAATAATCTAACTTGCTACCTTAGTGATTTCATTTCCACAAAAAGTGCCTGTACCATAACATACACAAAATTATGTCTCATAATATAATGATGCACCATGTGGACTATATCGCCCACACCGCTGCAACCAATGATCACATTTCCTACGTGAGTGAATGTGAGATGATATTACATGTCCATCATTAATTACTCATATTAATCTTGAGTTTGTTCAATTAGCAAGCGCATAGTGCAGCTGTTTTAAGAGCATGAATGAGTTTAATCATTCCTGACAGGAAGTTAGAGATAGAACTAAAGACTTTAAGGACAGACACAAACACAGTACATCGTTTAGGTGACCCTTGTCAAATAGCATGATTTGTTGATGAAGTAAATATTATGTGGTTAAATGTAAATAAATAATACACATAATACACAAAATGAATAATATACATAATACACACAGTAAATAAACCACATCCTTTACAGCGAACAGACCTCTGCACATTTGAAAGCACAATTACTGTTTATTTGCTGAATGAATGGATGAAAGAACAATGTTGGTGTATGGATAAAGAAGCAAAAAAATGAATGAGGTAACAATGTTGTGTACAGACGAAGGAATGAACAGATGATGGAACAATGTTGGTGTGTGGATAAAGGAATGAATGGATGAAGGAAGATTGTCCATTGAGGAGAAATGCTTACAGAAGTGTTACTGAAGATTAGCACTGCCCACTTTAAATGGCGAGGAGAGAAATATGGTGATATACAGCAGATATTAATTAGACTTTGGGAAGACATTCATAAGACATACTTCCTACTTCTTACAAGAAAGAATGAAAGAAAGAGAGGGAAAGAAAGAAACACAGATATAGGCTCACGAGGGCTTTGAGGACCTGCCAGTATTGTAGTTCATTGCTTTTGGCAACAAATTATATCATGGGGTATGTTTACGATAATTTGGTAAACCCACACTCGTCCTCCAAGCCAGCCCAGTTATCTTCCTCTCATTATGCACACAGAACGGTCTGGTTTTTGTTGCATCTCCAGGGATCTCATTTCCCTGTGTAATGATCTCGACTGCGTCTGACGTTGACAATCTGTCTGAAAGTTTGTGATGGTGTAGGATTTAAAGCAATAGGTTGTGCGTGCGCGTTTGGAAGGTGGTGCGTGTTTCTGACACAAGTCGACTGCAGCAGAAATCAAAAGCTGGGAGATAATTGGTCACTGCTCGTCTGTTTCTCGCCTGTCACTCTGAGCCTAATGAGACAACAGCCCCACTCTAAACTCGCCGAAAACCTCCTGATGAAAGCGCGTGATGGGAGAAGTTCAGCACATGCTGAGTAGAGCGAGAGCGAGAAGAAGGGAGTGAAAGTGTAAATGAGAAGGACAGTGTAGTGAGAATGAGGGAAAGAGATCGCGGTAGAAAGACGGATGAGTGAATGCATGGAAAAACAGATGGGGCATTAGACAGAGGGATGACTGGGTGATATTTTTATTCAGCAGCACTTCCTGTTTGACAGCAGGAACTTTGAATTTGTGTGGGTGCTCACTCACAGACATAAACACCTCAGTGAGCATAAGTTACCATAAAATCCTTTCATGGCTAATTACATTGTGTGGATTTGCATCAGCAATTCGCGAATGAACAGTCTTGACAAGTTGAGAACGGCAGTGACGTTGGGGTTCTGTGGAACTGACGTGTCCCAGTGATGCATGATTAGAAGCTTTAAAGCTTTCTCATTCAGTCTAAAACAAGACCGTAGAGCATGGACTCAAAAATTGACCAAAAATGCCTTAAATTAGGCATTTTGTTAGGGTTTGTTTTGCAGCCATTATTTGATATAAATCCGCTTGTTAAGCAGACCCTAATGTTGAAATGTGAACGTCTACTACAATGGCTGAGGCTCTCGTTTCTTCAATAGATCTGAGCCTCTCAATGAGACTTCTGGACCTGTCCACAGGTAATTTGGCCCCTCCTCGTGAGCAAACTGCTCTAGCTGTCTCAGGTTTTGGTGCCTTCTCCACACTGCATGTTTCAGCTCCTTCCTCAGATGGTTAATAGGATTTTAGGATAATAGGATAATAGGATGATTAGGGCTCATAGAAGGCCACTTCAGGATAGTCCAATGCTTTGCTCTTATCCATTCTTGGATGTTTTTAGCTGTGTGTTTTAGGTCATTATCCTGTTGGAGGACCCATGACCTGTGCAGCACATTTCGCTCCAGAATGCCTTGATAGCCTTGAGATTTCATTGTACCCTGTACAGATTCAAGCGCCTTGTGCCAGATGCAGCAAAATAGCCCCAAAATATAACCGAGCCTCCTCCATGTTTCACAGTAGGTACAATGTTCTTTTCTTTGTATGCTTCATTTTTGCGTCCGTGAACATAGAGCTGATGTGACTTGCCAAAACGCTCCAGTTTTGTCTCATCTGTCCAAAGGACATTCTCCCAGAAGCTTTGTGGCTTGTCATCATGCAATTTGGCAAAGTCTCGCTTTTTTATGATTGGCTTTCAACAGTGGTTTCCTGCTCGTTCGTCTTCCATTAAGTCCACTTTGGCTAAGACAGCAATGGTGTGATCTGACACTGATGTACCTTGACCTTGAAGTTCACCTCTAATCTCTTTGGAAGTTGTCCTGGGCTCTTTGGTTACCATTCGTATTTTCTGCAATTCGTCATCAGTTTTCCTCTTGCGTCCACGTCCAGGGAGGTTGGCTACAGTCCCATAGGCCTACAGTCTGAATAATATGTGCAACTATAGTAACAGGAACATCAAGCTGCTTGAAGGTGGTCTTATAGCCTTTACCTTTAACATGTTTGTCTATAATTTCCTTTTGATCTCCTGAGACAACTCTCTCCTCAGCTTTGTGTGGTCCGTGTTCAGTGAGTACAGTGATACCAAACAACACAGTGACTACTTTCACCCTTTAAATAGGGAGACTGACTGATTACTGAAGTTTGAAGACACCTGTGATGCTAACTACAGGACACGCATTAGTTCAACACGTCCCTATGGTCAAATTATTTTCAGTCTTTTCTAGGTGTACCATTATTTTTGTCTAGGTCAATTTCATTAGGTTTTTTTATTTATTTATTTATTTATTTATTTACACGATTCTGTTGAACCACAATTCAAAGGCAATGTCTGATTTTCAAAGATTAATTTTCAGTATTTTTTATTTATTGTTACTTTTGTCAGTTTCAGTGACCATTGTTGGTATCAACAATTTTGTCCACGTGAGGAATTGGTAACCAGTGTAGTGTAGATAAAACTGGGCTGATATGATATGAATTCCTTGTTCTAATAAGGACTTGACAAGCTTCTGGACTAACTGATGCTTGTCAAGGCTTTGCTAGATAATCTAGAAAGCAGAGCATTACAGTTATTCCAACCTAGAGTTGATAAAGGCGTGAACTAGCTTTTCCACACCCTGCAGGGACAGTGCATTTCTTAGTTTAGCAATATTGCGAAGATGAAGGAAAGCTATTGTAGTGATGCTAGTAATATGTTATTTGAAGAGCAGATCAGGATTGATTGTCACACCAAGGCTTTTTACATATGTACCAGGTAGAACTGAGAAGCTATTAGGATTTAGACTGTTTGTTTCTAGCAAGAAGAACTTCTGTTTTGTTTACTGTTCTCTATCTAATTAAGTTAAAAGTGTCATCTCTTTTGGCTGAAATATACAGTCATGTGTCATCAGCATGGCTGACAAAGAAGTAAGTAAATCCTGCCTCAACTCAGTATTAATATATGTGGATATTTTGTGTGATTGACTGAAAAATTATTGATTTCTTTTGAAACATGCACATGCTTACCCATCCACAAACTTTATACATCTGTCTAATTCAGACAGTATTATTTGCTGAATATTGAGGCTGCTGAATGCATGATACCGATTCAACGTTTGCTCCTCCCACTCCTTGCACAGGTGTCTATTCAGTTTACAGAGCACTAGACTAGAAGCCACATCATGTAGGATGCTGGAAATAGAACTGTGAGAGTAACCTTTATGCTGAAATGCACAAATATAAACTTGTGTCCCTTGACACTTTTTCAATTTTCTGATCAAAGGTTATGAGAGGCATAGGACGTGAGGGAGAAAAAAGTGCTGTGGCAAACAGAGCCATTCCCATTATCTCTCTGGGCCACAGTGTTCTTCCCAGCTTGTTTCGCTCTTCCACTCTCCTGCGGTTTTCTACACAGCATTCTGTCCTCTCCTGCTTTGTTAGAATGAAGTTCTGCAGCCACACTGGTCCTTTGTGGTTAAGATTAGACACCCCTGCAATAGAGTGGTTCAAAATATAATCTAATTCTGATCGAAATCTGATGGGATGACTTAATAAACAATAAACTACAATATAGTTACAATAGTATTTTTAATGCAATACATTTGCAATGAATATAGAAAACGAATTTACAACTTACACATATAAAAATTATTTTAGCCACTCACCTGCATTTTAGAGCTAGAGGTGTGATTGCATCCTTGTCTCTCATGTTCAAATAGTGAGAAGTTAGATAATTAGTAATTAATTAGTTGATTTTTTAAAATTAATTTCAGTAATTAGTTGATTTTATTTGTGTTTTAATTTTTTTATTATGCTTTTTTTGTATTTGTGCTGTTCATGTAGTGGTTCAAAATGAGCTAAAACAGTAACTACCAAAAACATTTTTATTTGTGTTTGTTTTGTTAGTGACAAAATGAAATGTTCAGTATTTTTTTTTAATAAAACAGCCATAATTAAGGTTTAGGGTCACTCAAAGCAATAGGATTCAGAAAAGTCTCAGTCAGATAAAAATGTATGTATGTGTAGTTTTCTTGTTTGTTCCAGTTTATTATTGTTGTAACATACTACTTTAAACTTACTGTAATAAAATAACTTAACAATAAATATATTAAAAGTAAATAATTAACTCTGTCATGAACATAAAACTAAGATCATAAACCGTACTGATCCAAAACAAATTTTCAATATAACCCAAATGGAAACATGAATTTTAGAGGAAGGAAGTGAGTTTGTTCTGACTGTGTGTTTTTCTCCCCTTTCAGATGAAAACAGGCTCAAGCCAGAGGCTTCACCGCTGTGCACGACCCGTGGCCCCGCAGTAAGAAACTCAAATCCTTTACCGCTTTCCATTCCTTTCCTCTTCTCCTGAATTATGCAGTTTGTCGTAGTTCTTCACGTCTGTAGTGTCAGTGGTTCATGCAGTGATCAGTCAGCTGCTATGCTGTAGTCTTTGCCTGCGTGCCTGTAGCAGAAATGAACACATAGGCCTGATCTGTTGAGTGTCACATTTTAAGAGTGTGGCTGCAATGTGGTTGCTGTTGGTTACAGTAACATTGCACCATAAAAGCCTGGGACGGCTTCCAGGAGTTGTGGCACATTCCGCTTCCACAAGACACAGCAGATCAACAGATGCGGCAGAGATGAAGACAGCTGCTGTTCTCTGCCTTAGAGGCTGCTGTGCTGTAAACTTACAAAACACTTGAACAGTCAATCAATCAGTACCTCAGTCACTCAGTGATCAATTCATCTGTCATCTCCACTGTATTGTCTCTTATGCTCAGTATTCTCATTACTGTGCTCCATATGCATCAATATTCTCTTGCTATTCTGTTTACTCTGTCCACTATGCTTGCTATATGCGTCACTGCTCGCTGTTATATTCACTACACTCATCAGTATTCACCACTATCTTCATCACTGTTCCCCACTATACTTATCGCTATTCCCCACTATACTCATCCCTGTTCCTCGCTGTACTTATCACTAATCCCCACTACACTCATCCCTGTTCCTCGCTATACTTATCGCTATTCCCCACTATACTCATCACTATTCCTCGCTGTACTTATCACTAATCCCCACTATACTCATCCCTGTTCCCCACTATATTTATTGCTATTCCCCACTATACTCATCCCTGTCCCTCGCTGTACTTATCACTAATCCCCACTACACTCATCCCTGTTCCTCGCTGTACTTATCACTAATCCCCACTATACTCATCCCTGTTCCTCGCTATACTTATCGCTATTCCCCACTATACTCATCACTATTCCTCACTATACTTATCACTATTCCCCACTATACTCATCTCTGTTCCTCGCTATACTTATCGCTATTCCCCACTATACTCATCACTGTTCACCACTATACTCATCACCATTCTCTGATATATTTACCACTGTTCCCCACTATATTTATTGCTATTCCCCACTATACTCATCACTACTCTGGACTATACTTATTGCTTTTCTCTATTTTATCTATTTTATTTATCACCGGTCTCCACTATATTGTTCACAATTCTGTGACATGTTCACTCTACACATTATTATTTTACACTATATTCATCACTATTCTGTTCTATATTCATTGTATTAATTTCTTTTTACAGTTTACTCACGTCTGTTTGCAACTATCCTAATCAGTGTTCTGCACTATGGGTACTATTTGCATGAACCTACTCACCACTGTTCTCCAGTAAACTCATTACTAATTATTATTAATTAACTAATTCTGCACCTGAGAAAGGAAACCTTTACAGAGCGTTCCACTTAACACAGCAGTCTGCTGAATGTTGCTGCTTAGGGTGACAGAATATTCCATTAAATAAACAAATTAATAATCAATTTGCTATCGTCCATCTCCTGCAAACATCTGAATGCAGCATCACTGGTCTTCTGTCTTCTAACCCCCTCTGTACTGGAGTGAGTGATGTTCTTTCTATTTGGTATCAGGTTAGAGGTGTTAAAAGTCTTTATTTGGTTTCCCCCATGAGGAACATTAATTTTACACATTTTACAGGTAACTTTGAGTCAGACCATGTGTTTTCTATCAGCACATGCAACAAAATTCCAGCATGGGGTTTCTTTGTGAGGCCCACAGTTGTGGAACCATAGATAAAAGACCAAAAGTTTGTATTTCCGTGTTTGAACGAGGAACTGCAGTGTCCTGTGACCAAGAGATAGCTAAATAGGGATCAGCCGGTACTGACACTAACCAATCAATCCCAAGTTAGATACTTCTTGGTTACAGGACTCTGCTGATTGCAGAGACATAGCCAGATTCTCTTACATTCCCCTTATATCTATTCTCTGCTATAATCACTGTTTTGTTAACTCTTCTCCACTGCATTGACTGTGCTCTTCAGTATACTCATTACTATTTTCAACTATACTTAATATATGCATCGCTGTATTCGCTGTACTCATCAATGTCCTCCATGGTACGTATCACTGTTCAATACTATACTTACCATACCCTTGGTCTTTTATATGTATGATTCTAAAGGGGTGTCTTAGGTGGCCGGTACCAACCCAGATTCCATTGGTTTCCACCTCATGTGTATTTAACACTTTTATAGAGTTCCCCCTCCACAACCTGTCCCCTTTACACATTTGCCAGCTGAAGAGTCTTGGGGGATGAAGGGCAATAGCTTTTCTAGGCCCTGTTCCATGCCAACTCAAGAAAACACGAAAAAGAGTAGATAGATCCATCTGTTGCACTGGTGGTCATTCTAGATGATTTTGCTGTCTGTGTGTTGAGTGTCTGTACCACCTTATGTTGAATGACTGATGGTATTTCATCACCATACACACACACAGGCTTTATCAGTCAGACACTTTGAGCCTGTCCTGTTCCAGACAGGCCACTTATCCAGGAGGCTTGTGTTAAAAATAACTCTTCACTGACAAGAAAAAGAAATATAAAAAACAGCCATTTTATAGGTAATGGTAAATCACAGCATCAGAAATTGAGATTGCCCATTGTGGTTTGAGGAAAGTGCATGGTGATTGATTAGCGTGCAATGCTAATTGGTGAGGTATAAGCCTCCATTTCACGTTAACAAGTAAACTTCAGTTCAAATTTGTAGAAGTGCAGTTCCAGTACAAAACTGAGGAAGTAAACACCAAAGACGGCTTATGGACTACGTTTGGGATAAGAGGAACACTGACTAGAACTGAACTGTTCCTTTAAGGTTGTTTAAGTTTCTTTTCTTTCTGTGCTAAACTCACTTCTTCCGTTTCTGCTTGTGCCATGCTAAACTCTCCGTGCTTCTCTCTGTGCTCAGCCATGCAAAGCTCATCATGTCTCTGTCTGTGCTTGTGCCATGCTAAACTCATGGCTTTTTCAGTGAGAGCGTGCCTGTGGTAGAACAAGCAGCACGTTTAATTAGCTGGAAGGAGGGAGTGTGTTCAGTCCAAATGGAGCAGGCCCACCCTTTCTGCAGATGAAGCTTGCCTTATGCTGGCAAAAAGAGCAGAAGAAAACAGACGCCTGCAAACACTTAAAAGAGCTGCAGTGACCTTACTTTCACTGGCCACCCTAGCACAGACTGATATAGGCCACATTGATTCTGGCAAGGAGCTGATATAGGGAGACTTTATACTTGGCCATATGGTTAACTTTGCTGTTATTTCACAGCTCTGACTCCTTTGTGTGTGTGTGTGTCTGTGTGTGTCTGTGTCTGCAGCAGGAACTTAGCGGCGCGTCTGTCTCAGTGTCTGGGGGGTGTTGAGGGAGGCTGACAGGGCCACGTCGTTCTGATTGATGGTTGCTTTTCTCTCTCGGTCTTCTTTCTCTTTCTCTTTTTCTTTTCTCTCTCTCTTTCTTTTTCCTCTGTGTTGCTTCTCTTTCCTTCTATTTTTACACTCTTATTCGCTTCTCTCTCTCTCTCTCTCTCTCTCTCTCTCTCTCGCTCTCTCTCTCTCCCCTCCTATCAGTCTCTCTTGCCCAATGTCTTATAGACATGCAGGTGTCTACACATTCTACTACTGTGCTACTCTGGTAACTCTCTGCATCCCAGAATGGTGATGGTGGGACTCCCTCTCCCCTTGTCAGTGTGAAGTCTGCCTGATAACAAGCTCACATGCTCGCTCATTATCATTTCAGAGTGATGACATGGGACAGGCTCTGGATTTTCACTGCATGTCCTGCTTGTTGTGTTTTAGCGTGTGGAACTGGTAATGATGTCCTCCAGCAACGCTCTGCACGGCCCAAATTTCACTTCAGACTGTTTATTTGTGATACATTGAATCATCCTCTATTTATAGCTAACGCTGTTTAAACCTCTCTCCCACTTTCTCTTTCTTTCTTTCTTTCTTTCTTTCTTTTCTCTGTTCATAACGCCCCAACTCTCTCCCTCCAGGCTGTTATTCAGGTGATGGCATGGCTGCAATATTGATTTCATGTTTTTAGGCATTCAGAATAGTGAGTGCATGTCAAACAGAGGCAGACTATGTGAATATTGACAGCCATACTTTTTATTCTGACCTTGTGCTTTTGTGTTGGCAGCCTTTCAGCAATTCAGATATCAGCGCTCTCTCACACTCTCTTTCGCTGTCTCTCTGTTTCTCTCTCAGATCTGGCACTCACTTTCAGCTCTTTTGCTTTTTAGAATATTTTCTCCTTCACTGTTTATTTCTTCTATTTATCTTCTATTTTTTTCTTTCTTTATATTTTATTCTTCTCTTGTAATGTCAGCCTCTCTTCACCTAGTATCTTCCATGACTTTTATCCCATTTGTGTCCTGTTTTTGGTGGTCATATGGTGGGCTTTTGGTTTTGGTTGTTGTGAGATACTCTCTTCAAGCTCTTTCTTTGACTCTTCTCCCATTTGTAATGTTTATTGCCAATCCATGTTTAATGTTTGCAACAGCCCATATATGGACATGGTCAAGAAGTCATAGGACTTTTTCGTCTATCAACATTGCAGCAGCAAAGGGGCTGATCATGAAATCCAGTGATAAGTGCTCCCATAGCTGCTTTTGAGACTGCAGTAGTGGATTGCTGACAAGCAGAATTAAAAAATAAACCCTTCAGCATGTCATTATTATGAGATGTTATATATGTCATAAGGAATTGCAGGAAAATATGTAACGTCTAATTTTTTTATAACTAATTCTATCTAATTATATGTAATTAAAATCTAATATTTATAAATGTTTTAATCTTTTAATACTTGTAGACTACCAGATATGATAAATGTTGTTTTTGTGGAACTAAAACTTTTAATAAAAGACTGATGGAGTCATGCATGATGATTAGCCAGCTTACCGTGGTGATAAGCCAGTTTACCGTTCAAGAAGCTCAATTAGGAATAAGGTCTCAGAGGTCTGACTGGTTTTTACATCAGCAGCTTCCATGTTTGATGTGTCTGTCTCCTTTTCTAAGTGATAAGCTTCTGACCGATACACATCCTTTCAGACCCATAGTGTTAAGTTGTTTAGTAGAAGGATGGACAGAAACACCTATGGGTGTTTTCAGATCTGGAGCAAGAGTGGAGCTTGATGGTCTCTCTCTCTCTCAAAGATGAAAGCTTCAAGTGCTTTTTATCTTTTTGGTGGGTCTACCAGGTCTGGCCTGGTTGTTAGGGGTCCTGTTTTCTTGTAATGATTTTTTGGAAGCGCCCTTTTCACTTATTTTCCCTAAACTTTTCCTTCCTTAAACTGTCTTGTAAGGTTCATTTTTAGGCACATCTCCTAACAAATTAAGAACTTGACAGCATGATGTGTCCTTCAACTGGGAATTGAAGAAATGAAGGCTAGTTTATGACTTTTTGCACAGTTTAAAAACTGTTCTGCTCACGTCAGCCATGCTCTCAGACCTGTAAAGCTGGGCAAGCTTCATTACTACACTGTCACCATCACCTATTCTTTTTTATAAAAAAGGATAAAAGTACCCACGGGAGCCCAAATACATCCTTTTTTGCCATTGCAACCATTTCATTAACCTTTTCATCACTAGACTTCTGTTTCTCAAATAAGTGCGATGTTGAAATGTCCTTTCCCTGATGGAAAACCTCTGAGGTCTGCTGTAGCGTGGCGACACTGAAGCAGCTATTGCAATGAGCACTGAGAAACAGAGTGACTCCGCCGCTGCAGTTTCCGTTCCCTTGCATTATTCATTATATAAATGTCCCCATTAAGATGCTGAAACTGATGACTTTATCAGTGCGCAGAGCTTTGCGACTGTTTATAAACGTTATCTTTCTGTTGATGGAAACTCACTATAAAGAAGAGACGGATAAGAATAAAAGAGTGAAGGTGAAAGCAGGATTAGAATCAGAGCTGGCTGAGACATAAAGCTATATATGTATGTGAGAAAGCAAGAAAGAGAGAGTGAGTAGTGGCACCCAGTGCTGGATATATCACGTTGACAAAAAACAGGTTTCTAATTTCATCCATGCTTTGTGCTTGCTGGATGTTGGCATTGTGTTGCTGCCAACTGCGGAGGCTTGCCATGCTGTCAGATGCTTGCGCCTGTTGTTTGTGGAATAAATATGTATTAATTTTTGTTTCTCTTTCTCTTTCCCTCCGCCGCACAGCTCTCTCTCTCTCAGCTGGCTGCCACTTCACGCTACCCGACCATGAGCCACACGGTGGGGTCGCCATGGCAACAGCAGCTTCCTGCTCTGCTCGCTCCCTCCCCGATGGCATCGGCCCACCAGCTGTCACATGTCGTAAGATTTCCACCCACACACCCTCGCAATAACGCGCACACACACAAAAAAGAACATACGTAGAAAAAGTACAGAACACAGGTGATTTTTAAAGTGAAACATACCAGTACGAGTGAGTACAGAAGCCTTGCATACTTCATCTCTACACCTGTAAATCACCATCGGAAAATATACGTTGAATATTTACAATGCAATACAATATAATACAATATATGGACCAAAAAACTCAGTAATTTAAATAAACAAATACTACGATTGATATGTTTCAGCTACAACAATTCTTTTATACTTAACTGATGCAGTGAGTAGCTTCGCATGTGAGAAGACGTATCTGGTAATCATGGAAATCATGGAAAGATGAGTCAAATTATTGTCCTGCAAAGAGAACAACAGGAGAAGCTGAAATGACTGGAATGGCTACTGGAAATGTACAGCACCATATTAACACCTGGAAGGATAATGAGGATCTCTCAATTTTGCAGAAAAAATCTGGTCGGAAAGGATCTGGAATGACCGTGATCAGAGAGTGTGGATATAAGAAACGCGTAATGAATAGTGCCCACACTCCAAGCCTCTGGAGGCAGTGTTATGATCCGGGGGAGCTTCACGTGGTCAGGTCAGCGGATTCAGCAAACACCAGAAAATATTGGATGATCAGTTTAGACCCGTCACTGAAGATGACCCACTGCCATTCACTTCATGACACCATCTGGCACGACACCATTTCAGTCTTTGGCAACATTGACATGGTGTTAAAGGTAGTAATTGTGACAGTCTGCGTGCATGTAGTCCTGCGTCATGAAGCCGTCTGCCATTAGTGCTGACACTAACAGGATGACTCGTCAAGGAAGATCGTGGCAATCATTTTTCATTTAGGTCTCCCAGATCCTTCATGTTGCTAGTGCGTGCCTTCAGCCAACATTGTGCTATGGTCGTATCCGCATGACCTGTATGGCGCGCACAGGACGACCTTGTATAGTCAGTCAGGTACAGCAATAAGGCCCGTCTTTGCTTATGTCACATGTGCGACCAAGTCTGTTGGTTGATTCCTTCTGGGTGCAACTTTTCGACAGGGTGCAAGTCTTTATAAACTTTCTAAAAAGTTTTGTATGCTTATTTAGGTATTTGAAAAAGCCACTTCCTATTTAGGCCTTACGAATTACCTGAACTATCCAGAATGCTTTGCGAAAGGTAACACTTTTTTCTTGATGCTGAAGTAAATAAATACTTGACCTATGTGATAGTGGTCGAGCCCAGGTAATACCTCAAATCTGGATTTAGGCACAACAAAGAATCCCAATTGTCCTGTTTCTTAGTGAATTAAGTCAGTTCCTTACACTGGTTTGGGAATTAAGAGGATAAGGCCGAAGTGTAATTCTAGAGTCTTCTGCACTCTACTGCAAGCATAGCAGGCTCAGGGACACGGCATGCACTTATTTAGCAGACGTAATCACCCGTTGGCACTCTTCAATGAGATCCACTCAAGTCCTGCTTGTGTAAGTGGCTCCAAAGGTGGACTCCACAAACAGACTAACTCAAAGGGCAGATCCCTTGACAGACTTCTTGCTGACTCACAGTCGATCAACCGCAGCACTGGCCCAACAGCCGCAGTCGTTAATCAAGGAAATCAGAGTACTGAGGCGACACTTAACCTCTCGGCCAAGAAAGGAGGTTCTTTCTGTGTAGGAAATTATGGTGAGCACCTCAACAAGAACAGCAATAGTGGGAACCCTGGTCTAAAAAGCCATCTTTGAGCAACTTATAAAACATGGTGGTTACAACCTTGAATCAGCTCTGGACAGATGTGCATCAGTGCATCCAAGTTTAACTCAACAAAGAAAACCATAGCGGTGTTGTCTCTGTGCCAGGTGAGCAGAAAAAAGAGCCAAGCAGTCTTCATGAGAACTGCACTGAAAAGCATTGCATGCTTTAGTGCCAGAAACTGACAGTTTCATTCTCCTGAGGTTTTATCAACCCTTTACGGCAGTGGTTCTGAAACTGGTCCTCAGGGGCCCCCAGACAGTCTAGATTTTTATTTCAACCTGACACACAACACGTAGGGATACAGCAAAAATGTGGACTATCTTTGGTCAGAGGTCACAGTTTTGGAACCACTATATTAGGGGACCCTAGAGTCAGAGCCCTTTAACAGTACCATGAATAGATAGAACTAGGATAGATTATCTGAACCAGGGTGCCAGGATAGTACCTTTAAAGCATTTCAAAAAGAGTAATAGCTGAGAAAACTTTGTAGTGCTAAATGATAGCACTTAAATATCATGGTGGCTAAGAAGAACTTTATGAACTCTGTTGTTGTGACAGCTTTTGTCCAGTGGTATTATGGTGTTATGTGACCACTGCAGGTAAGAGTAATGTCAGACATTATAATGTTTGATGTTCATGACTGCTAACTAGAGTACACAGCAAAAACTAGCACATGGCATTAGCTGCCATTTTGCATTACTAAACAAAACCTATTTTGCTAACAACTCACGACAGCATACGACATCTACCTCTAGCATGGTTATGTTAGTGTTATGTAGAAGGGTTAAAATGTTAAAACATGTTTTTGTGGGGTTTTTTTTAAACCAATTTTGTTGGTAAGCTTTGTGCTTTGTAGTTTAAGGTCTGACAGAAAGGTTGGTGTCTGAGTTTGGCTCTGAGCCAGCAAGGCTTTCTTGCCTTGGGCACCCTGGGGACCTTGTCGCATTGCAGTGCATGTAAAGGTTGGTCAGAACCTGTGTTGGATGATCTCAAAGGTTGTGGCCATTGTAGCACTCTAAAAGTGGCATGTACAATTTGCAATGGTCTGAGTAAAACGCGCACAAACTGCCCTGACATATACATTTATGGCTTTTAGTAGCATTCAGTCGGTGCGTGTTGCAGCTACTTTGCTAATCTGGGGAACCCATCCAGTAGTAGCCAAAACCATTTACTCATCGTATGACTAAGTGTGGTGATGTATTCCAGAAGAATCTGAGCAGGGGAGACAGGACAGGGTTATGATCCACTGCCTATAGAGGACAGGGAGGATCCTGAAGCTCTGGCTTTTGTCACCACGCTATACAGGATCAATCCAAGTTGTTGACATGTGTCACCAAGAGAGGAAGATAGAGGATGCCTTTTGTGTGAGCAGGGTATTTGTATTACTGGCTGCAGCACTTGTCATGTCACTGCATGGCTTTATAGGATGTTGACTTGTGCAGAGATGGACAGTATCCACTGTGCTTTTGTGGCAATTATAAATGTTGCTCTCTTGCTAAAATGTGTTTGAGGTCAGAGAACTGCAAGATTCTGTCTCCTATGTACTAATGATATGCTTTTTCTGTCTCGCTGACTTGCTCTCGCTCCTCATTTCCTCATTTCCCTCTTCCATGCTCTCCTTCCACCAATTTCCAATCACTGATTTGACGAGCTGCATTAATCTCCTCTAAAACCCCCCATATTTCCAAGCATCTAATGGTGACAAACGTTTAATAAACGTTCCAAGGACTAAATCCGCCACTAAATTCCGTTTCGGAAAATTATTGAAATAGTGTCTGAAAACCACAAATCTGCTATAAAATGAAAGTCTGCTGTAAAGTGAAAGATCTTTATTGGTATTCTAAGCAGCAGAAGCTTCACAGTTCATTTCAGGGTCCTGGTAGCTTGTTATCACAGTCTGTCTTACTGCAAACTGTTATAGTCTTTTGGTAGAAACATTCCACAAATACAGGAAAACGCTATGAGTGATCATGTTAAGTACCCTGTTATTATGTCAAGAGTTTCTGTCAGCTGGTGGTGTGGATTTGTCAAAAGCAAGACAGACAGACCTGCCCCTGGCAAACTTTGGCAGGAGAGAGTATTTGTGAATGTTGCAGCTGCGTGAACGTGTTGCAGATCTGAAAATAAAACCCTGGGCTTTAAGAGTCAGGAGTTTTCTAATTATTTATTTATTTTATTATAACTTCTTCAGTTATTTTATTATTATTAAAAACCTTTAGTGGGTGAAAAATCCACGGTCAGACATATATCATCTTTGTTATTTGGGCATAGCATATCATAACTGTCTCCAAAACAGTGACTTTACAGGAGAAGGAAAACACTCTGAAATAATAAATACTGTAACTGTAACTTTTTATGTGTTTTTATTGAATAGAATCAGGTGGTATTTCAATTATACAGCTACTTCAATACCACTCTTATTTCATTTTAAACATAACCAGTCCACAAAGAATAATGCAGACTGGAAGGTTATGAACCTGAACCTCCTGTTAGGCACTGTCCTTCATTAGTAAGAGCTGTGGAAATTCAGCATAGAACTACACACAGTTTTTAAAAGCAGTTTTTGAGATTTCCCCATCACAAAGCAGGACATAGAGTCTTCTCAGGAAGTCTACAGAACTTAACAAACTCCTCCTGGCCTGCAGCAGTTATTCGTTGTGTGAGTGCGTGCCAAGCCTGCCCCTAGGCGGGGAATGTGATGAGATAACATCACCATGTTACAGAGAAAAGGCCTGGAATTCCAACAAGGTGTTTCAGGCAGCTGAAATGTGATTTCTATAGGAGAGAGTTTCTCCCTCTGGCATGTGTATTGGGCTTTATAACTTTGCAGAATGTTTACATGCACAATTTTGATGTACGTTTTGATGTACGTTATTTTCGGCCTTCTAGACATCATAGACACGTCACCAACTGAGACTACAAAGTATAGTCTGAAGTTGCTTTCACGCTGTACTCAGTATGGTCTGTACTCTCCGGCCATGTCTGCAGCAAGCTGTTTTTACAACACTCGCATTCAGCTTCGTACACTCTACTACTTTCGTACACTCGGCACTTGCCGGTGCTACGCGACTAGCCTTTTGGGTAGCGACAGGAGCTACGACATCCCTACTGCCCTCCTATTGGCTGTACTAAGACTCGGCCAAAGCTTGTGGCACAACAGACAAAAACCCCACTGTGCTTGCCACTGAGCTATGGGCTGTGAACATCTGCATCTGCGCCACGCATCCCATTGTGTTTAAAGGCGCAAGCAGCTTAACCAGGTATGTCTGAATCTATAACATACTACCGGAAACTCTGTGATGCTAGCAAGGTGGAGCAGTCATCTAAAATCATGCATCGTAGTCAGGAAGTATTAAACACTTAACAAGCACACACCTCCATTCACACATGGATACACCCCAGCAGGTTAGCACATCCTCTTACGTGCATACACTCAGGGGGGTTACAGCAGTGTGTACATACACTAACACACACACATATATGGTACTGCTGTTGTTTGTGGACTTGTAGAGCATAGAGTGTCAGACCTGTACTGTGGAGGTGTCAGACACATCTCCTCTTTACTTCTGCACTTGTGAATCTGCTGCTAATGGCACTATGGAAAACTTGTATTAAAGTCTATAGTGTTAGAGCATTACATAAGGGCTGTGTCTATGTTAAATATGTTTACGGACATTTTCAGCTCTCACTGTTTTTCATATATTCACATTGATCTTGTTTTGTTTTGTTACTGAGGTAAGATTTAGTCTTGAAATCTTTAAATCTTTTATAAGCTAGTTATATGTATATGTGAATACATAAGGGACATATTATTACATACAGGTATTCACATATGTAACGTACATGAGGCCGCGGTATCATTACATAATTACATATATTGTAGGTACTGTGCAAATGTTTTGGACGCTTAGGAAAATTGCATTTAACAAAGGCTGTTTACCTGATCAACAGGTGGAAAAACTATATTACAGTAAATAAAAAGAATATTAAAATATAAAATAAGCGATTTTATGTACGCCAAAGTGTTCGTTTAGCTAATTACACGTAGCTTCACATGGTAGTCCAGTATCATTTGTAGTTTTCAATATATATATATATAGGAAATGTGTATGACTCAAGCTACAGTGATGACAGAAAAGGGATGAACAGACTGGTTCCCCATCAGTAAAGGAGTTAGACAAGACTGCATACTGTTACATGCTGATATAATAATGAGGTGGAAGAGGCACCACTTTCAAAAGCCTTCAGTATGCAGATGACACAACACTTCATACCAAAAGACTCTTGTAAGGAAAGTTAAACGACTTTAGCGACGGTACAGAGGATGGTGAAGATGTAGAGGTGCTGAGAAGCTTTTGAATACTTGAATCAGTTATTTACAACAAAGGAATTCAGCAGTCAAGACATACCACTTGGATTGCCACTGGACAGAATAAGGATGAAAGAGTGAAGGACATTTAAAGATCATTTTAACATGACCCTTTTCTATTACTGTGCATAATCTGTCATGACCACATTTGACGTCTGTTATTGCGTGTTTATGGTATGCTTTTGTCAGTGTTATGTAGCAGTGTACAAAACATATGGAGCTCATTACTGTTGCTTATATGTA
Organism: Semaprochilodus insignis; assembly: GCA_034552555.1. NCBI lineage: Eukaryota > Metazoa > Chordata > Actinopteri > Characiformes > Prochilodontidae > Semaprochilodus > Semaprochilodus insignis. Next base: position 19,916,848 of record CM067484.1, on the reverse strand, counting down.
CCTCCATACAAATAATACAAATGTTCTAATATTGTGAAATAAATGTGTGTGTATTTGTGTATGTGTGTTTGTCAGGAGCATCCTGCTGTGGGCAGCATAGCACACCTGGAGGTCAGTGCGATGGAGAGAGAGGAAATAAGGGGCGAGAAAGAAGAAGAGTGCAATCTGCGTGAGCTGACCTTCACTCCTGTCCATGCCCCTGTCATTACACTGGGTACACATGCACCAGGGTCAGTATCAGACACACGCTTTCCATCCACACACACACACACACACGCACACAGAGGGTTGGATTTCTGCTACCTCACTTCACACCTTACTGGTCGTCTCTTTTTCTTTTCACACACGCAAGCAGAGACCCCGTGCTGCGGCCGGTTTTGTCCATATGAGAAGGCTTTGGCTTTAAAGCAACAGATATAAGGCTGTGTGAGATGTTTATTTTCTCTAGCAGCTGCTTCATCCAGTTGCTCATAGTTCTACTAGAAAGGCTGGAGCAGCCTTTTACTTAAAAAACTCAACTGAAAGTACAGAAGCAAGCAATACTTTTTAAAGTTTTATGATATTTCATATTCCAAAGTACAGGTTCAGTCATTGCTAATTGTAGGCAGAATACCTCTTTGTTTTTTGTTGCATCACACAATCTAATTTCTATTTTTTGGTAACAAAACAAAAACAAGCAAGAAACACCAGTTTGTGAAGTCACATTACAAATTCAGTAACTGTTCACAATGTTTTGATGGCAAAAAATACATTTAAAAAATTTATCTGCATTTAGTTGTCAAAACGAGTTGAAATCCTAATTAAATTATTTACAGCCAAAAATCTTTGAAATAAACTTCACTTGGAAAATTGACTTCACGTTTTAGAGATTTTAAAGTTGCTACCAAAACTGCATAAGTTCTTAAATAATAAACTCAGACACATATGTACAGTATGGAAAGCAGAAATAGCTTCTTATTCATCAGCTTCTTAATTGAATTTAGATTCTTATTAGAATCTGTCCCTCCTTAAATGGTGCTGGAGTTACATTGAGGTGCAATGTAAAACCATTTCAAACAAAAAAGCTTGCAAATACAAAGCCAACAAAGCAACAAATGCATTAATTTACCTCCATCAGTGATTCTTTATCTAGAAATACCTTAAACCTTACCTTGGAGATGTTTGATGATACTACAAATGACACTTGCTAAACTAATGTTTGCGCTTCTATACTTTACATAATATACTACTTGAGCACACTTCTGTACTTCATCTACTACACTAATGAGCACACTTCTGTACTTCATCTACTACACTAATGAGCGCACTTCTATACTTCGTCTGCTACACTAATGAGCACACTCCTATACTTCATCTACTACACTAAGGAACACACTTCTATACTTTACATAATATACTACTTTACATTCTACACTATTGAGCACACTTCTATACTTCATCTACTACACTAATGAGCACACTTGTGTACTTCCTCTACTACACTAATGAGCACACTTCTATACTTCATCTACTACACTAATGACACATTCTAGTGTCAAAATATGGTCAAAATATGAGGAAAACACTCTGTAAAACTGAAATGCAAACTTCTGCTAGTGTCCCTTTGTACTCCAATAGTTTGTTAGCACTACACTAACAGTGGTTATAACAATTTCTGATGAGGCTAAAGCTAGCTTTATACATGCAGATTTTACACTTTAAATTTTACATTCCATCTCTAATGATCCAGGACCTACATTCTGGCATATTTAGGTATGTCACCGCTGAAGCATTTAAGGTAAAACAGAAAATTATTCATCTTTCACACTAACTTATATGCTGCTTCCGCAATGACTGTGCTCATCAGAGCTGTGCATGAAAATGAGCAAACTAATGAACGGGGATTATAAATGTTTAATTTGGCAGAAAATTACCATGATCCATAGGTTGCATTATTTTTCTCTTTGGGTAGAGCAAATTAAAAGCTACTGATGGAAGAGCTGGCATAATAACTCCACCACTATCACTGTATATGAATCAGTGAGTCCAGTAAAATGATGCTATAGATCAAGCATGCTTGTTACACCACTTACACATGCACGCTCACATGCTTAATAAAATCCAGTGGTTGTTAGGGTGAAGATTCTAGGTTGTAACTGAAAGCGTTAACAGCGAAAGGAGAGAAGTGTGAGTCCACAACTGATGACCAATGAGCTGGGTGTCGTTTAGAGTGCTCTGTTAATGTATTCCTTCCATGTATGTGGTGAGGCTGGAGCAGAGACTGCCTTTAATAAAGGCTGCAGTTTGTACAAAAGCTGTGTTTCCTCATTTATAGCACTAAACACTTATCGGAAAACCAGCTGGAGTGCACATAAATGCTAATGAGTCGGTCCGTTCTTCTCCCAGTGTTCCTTTTGAACCTCTTTCGTAGCTACTAGTGAAGTGAGATTGGATTGCATATGTGAACAGCAGTATGTGTGCCATTCTTCAAGGTTAAAGGTTACTGGATTAGTAGCTACACACTAATTCCAGTGTTACACATTTATTCCAAAGACCATTTATAGTTAAAACTGTGTTAGAACTGTGTGTTAGAACGCTCAACAAAGCTTCATCTTACTGCAAACGAGGATTATTTTATTTTTACCTGAAAACCTGATTCTGCTGTGGAGTAATAAAAGAACCGCAACTCCGGAGCTGTATGTTGTTGATCCTTGGGCTAAGGCAAACAATATGTAATGTACTGAGACAGTCTTTACTGTAGTTAGAATTATTTTAAACTGAGCCAAAATGTTGGTTGTCATCTTGTTCTTCTTTTTAAGAGGCTGAAGTTGGCCTTATATTCGATAGTTGCTCATTCAGCATTACCCAGTCCATCTTAACTGATACATCAGTTTTCTTAATGGTGCATTGATGCAAGAATGTAACTGCAGTACCATTTAGGGTGGAAATTTAAATAAGGAGTAAATCTCAGCTTCATCCTCTTTTTCACCACATTTTGTGAAAAACATTGACTTTTGGCTTTCATTCCGTGTTTCAGTTCTAATAATGGTTCACTGCATCCCAAATCATGAAGATAAATAATTAATAAAAAATAAATAATTGTGGTGCCGTACATATAGAAACATTTTTATGTTGCTAATTAAACTCTTGCGACTTAAACTTGGACCCTTTCGGACTTTTGTTATAAAGAGTGAATTGTTACTAATTTCTCCAACTGAAGACAGAAGAGGAAATAATTAATAAGTTCTTGGTTAATGTGTAGAAGACTTACCAAACGAGAAAAGGGCATTTCCAGAAGAACAGCTGTTAAAACCAAACATTTTATTGCAATTGACGCATTAGTCCTGTTATGGTGAGTTAGCAGCCAGCCAGTGCTGGAGTAGATCCAACATGGGACCCCCCAAATATTTCAGGCACTGCATGCATTGTTTGTTGTTGCCCATTTAAGTTTATTTTTATGATTTGTTTGGCTTCTGATTACACAACCTGTTATTACCATAATTACACATGGATTACTTCAGTGCTAGTGTATATGTGATAAGAGCCTTAGTTATTTTTGGATCGTGGGAAGTGAGGGATGATTGGTAATAGGGTTTTCACTCAGTATGTGACAGTGGTATGATATAAAGCAGTGGCACTTTGTGCATGGCTGCAGCAGCATTCAGATAACTGCTGGAGGCTGTGCATGCTATTCACTCCACTGGCGTATAGAACCCCTGCGCTTTCATCTGTATTCACGCTGCACTGGCAAACCTGACTTCTACTATAAAAAATTCACCATCATAAATCTCATATAGAGCTTATCACGCAGCATCGCTGCAGCCGAAGGCAGTGTTTTACCCTTCCTCCTGCTCTCTGCATCATCCGTTTTTCTTTTTTTTTCTTTTTTATGTTGTTACAATTTCCCCTCTGTATCAAAGAGGACACATTTAAAGTACAGTTATATGATGCTTGTGGGAGGATGATTTTTACTAAGAGAACAGGAAGTCCTTTCTGAAACAAATAGGCTGACGTCCTAGAACCATAACCCCTTAAAATTTAGGCTATTGTAGCTGCATTGCACATTTTCTGGACTAATGTCCTCTCGGAGGTCTCTAAATCCCTCAAATGGACAGTGAAATCTGTGAAAGTGGCAGCTATATATTTTAAGACCTGTGTGTGTGTTTATTGCCTGGACGGGTTGCGGGGCGTACCAGAATGATTCACTAATGCAGTTGGTCAGATGCTGTGGCTGTTTGTGGGGGTAGATAGTGTGGAGGTGGCATTTCAAACTCCTAAACAGACCTCAGTGAGTGCAAAATAATGCTACTGTTCTTTGATGATGGATATTTTAAGTGGCACATTGTGAAACGTTGCAGTGCTACCGCTCTAAAAAGCTTTGTCAGTTACCCTTCTCATTAGCAGGCTGCGGTGTTCTTGCCTGAAACTGGAACTTAATTATGCTGTTACGAGTTTTGTGTGCAGTCATCTCGAGTTCTGGGTGTTGTACAGTTGATCTTTGAAATTGAGTGTAATGACAAACTGCTGTATTGCTCCTATTCACTCTGAAACCTGGGGAAAAGTGGGCACTGATACAGCAATAATCCCTCCATCTCTGCTTATGCTGCCCCTGGGTTTATTGGAATTGCTGGAAGTAACTGAACTGCTTTACACTCTTGCACAGTTGGATGCTTGGTGATGCGCAGGGGTTAAATTGTGACGAAGCACATCAGAGCACAACTCTGACACCTAAGGTTTATGTAAACGGCAAAAAGGCAACTGAGCTCTGGCACTATTCACTTACAAGGATTCACACTGCATTCTCTGAAAACTGAAATGAAGCGAGATGTTCACGGTCCTGCATTTTTTCCGAAAGCTGTTTTGGATTGCTTTTGGCAGCCCTGAGCAACGTGCAATAGCAAACTGACTAGCTAAAAATAACTGAACGTCTTGCTTGTTAATTATAGATAACATTCGGAAAAAAATGGAAAACTCTCAATCATTGCCAGCTACTCTAGCAAGCTATTGTTTTGAAATGTATGGCAAAAGTACTGCTATTATCTAAAAACCTGTCATGTTTTACATCTGTGAAGGACTACAATTACTCATATTCCCTCTGTTACAATTGTTATGGCCTGGCTAATCTTTGGTCTGTTTGTGGATCACAGACAAAGGCTTAAGATGTAGGACACTCGCCCGCTTCCACCAGAGAACTCCATACAAGCTACTGAGGCTCTCAGTTTGCAAAAACTTTGCTAAAAACATCTTGGCCATTGAAGAGAAAAGAAAAAAACAGCTCAGCTGTTACAAAAGTGTGGTCAGTGTCAACCCTAACTTCAGTGTCCAGTTTATGAGGTACATCCATGTTGTAGCTACACTCGTTGGTCATTTTATCAGAAACACCAAGCATGTGGATCCACCATGTACATTTACATTTTACATTCAGACTGTATCTCATCTGTAGCTGCCTCTTAGTTACCAAGTCCATCAATGAAGAGGAGATTTGTTGCTTATAAAGTAAAAACAGTCTCAAAAGTCTAGCGTCAGGGCAGGGATGAGGCGATATGTTTACAACAAAAGATTCCGCCCGTAATTCATATTCATATTAAATGTTTCAGCACTAAAAGGAGACCTGTGACTGCAGAAACAAGACCCATGGCTACAACTCAATATCCAGACCCTAAACACATCCCTGGGCTTCAGGCAGACTGCTATCAGCTAAATATGCTAAATATGCTAAATATCATAAATAGATACTTGAAAAAGAGTCACTGTTTAAAAAATCCTGCACTATTTGTACAAAGCATGGAGCTACATTCAAGGAGACTGTGTGTCTGTACAAATCAGATCATTATCATTACCTGGTAGTACGATTCATGCCCCCTAACCCGCCTTTTAACTTTTAACCCCTGGGTTACCTTGTGTAATAAAAAGACGTTTGTGTGTAAAAACTGTAAATCCTTATCCTTCACTTTGTGCTTGTCTTGTTGACCTGAGTAGAATGGGTTCCCATTTTGAGTCTTGGTTCTTCCTCTTGTTCTGTGGGAGTTTTTCCTTGCCACTGTCACCCTTGGCTTCCTCATTGGAGGCTTGGACCCGGATGTTCTGTAAAGCTGCTTTGCGATAACGTCTGTTGTAAAGGTGCTATATAAATGAATTTGACTTCACTTGACTAATCTGATAAAATTGTCACTACAGAGTTAGCCCAACATGTTCTCATACAGTAGAGCTATTTACATGAATGGATTTCTTTTTAAATCTAAAAGCCATATTTACTGTTTCGCAAGCTCACTGATAACCTAAATCTATATTAGATATTATAGTGCATTTTTTGAGAGAAACATGGCATTGTTTGTCTCTAAAATAGAACTTTGGCTCAGTGATGGATGGGGGTATTGGTAAGGGGAGATAAAACAAATCAATAAAACTATGAAACATGATTTTATTGGTTAGGTCTTTAAACTTTAATCAAAGATAATGGGTAAATGAGAATTCTGTATTTTAAATAATATAGTGTGATAAATCATGCATAATATGACCAGGGACATACTAACAAGGTAAAAAATGTCAGTTTTGATTTCAGGGTTAACTTTAAAAGGCACACTAGCTGAATAGATATTAGATGTAAATAAATATATTCAAACTAGTTTGAATCAGATTTCCCTGGTATTAATGCTGGGAACACCATATAATAACATAAATTGAATAATATTAAATTAAATTAGCCTTCTGCCCAATGAGCGCTGGGATGTGCTCCAGCACCCCCCCCGAAACCCATAAGGATAGGCAGCTTAGAAGATGAATAAATGAATGAATACATTTACATCATATTGTTCACACATTTTTACTGGCCATTAAAAGAAGCATAGCTTCACCACCTTATGAATTCTAGTTGTATCCCTGCTGATGCAACACGTTCAAGCCATACTGCCTGGACACCAAGTCTGTAGAGAGCTAGTGTAATGGTTGAACGGAACGCTATGTATGAATGGAAAGAGAACAATCCTCGGGCCCTCAGGCTGTTTTCCTGGTCTGCTCTCTCGGGCTTCTTCATTCTCACATGTTAGGAGCGCAGGAGTTTAAGGGAATACATGTTCTTTTACTTCACATACGTTTGCACTTGGTAATGCAATGCATCCAGAGTCGTGGTTGTAGAGAAATGTTGCAATAAGTGTTTTAGGAAAACATGGAAATAATGAGAAATGTGACAGTAATAAAAAAGTGGAGATGCTGTTTTTATGTATAAGATGCTCGTATTACATGTATACGTACAACAAATGATTACAGTACAATAAACAATTGTTGAAAAAGAAAAATTAGTGATTTAGTAATCGTGTAATTTATTTAGTCTTTAAAAGCCTAAGTAAACAGAGATAGCATGGCTGCACCCTCCCGACTCATGCCCGTGTCTCAGTATCATCTACCACAAGCTTTAGAACTAACCTTCACGATGGAGTGCTGCTTTTTTACTGCCACTGCCATTATGTGGAAGCTGTTCCAGTTTTCCCATTCCACCTTAAATGGTGCAGCACTTCACGTGCTGACGCCTCAGGCACTACAATTGATGCACCATTTAAGGTGATCTGAATCAACCAAATGTGCTAGTAACCAATCATGTTTCATATATCGTGAGCACTTGGTTGCTGAATGAATAAGTTTTACTTTAGTTATGATTTTGCTATTAATAAAGATCTTATAGATGTTATTAACTCTTTGTGACTAAACTAACTAATCTAATTTAAAAAGCATTTAAATATAGTTATGTAAAGATAATTAAGAATCTAAAATTCCACTTTGGTTATGATCTCAGAGATCATTTAAAGATCTATGACTAACATTGTTAAAAGCTGATTAACGCCTTCTTCTGCAGGGAGTTTTCTGTCTTCTGTCTGTCTTTCTGTCTTTCTGACTTGACTTGCATGACTTGGCCTGTACATGCAGTACTGGCATTAATAGTTTATCATTTCAAACACAGCGATCTACAGTTCACTGTACAGTTAGCTGTCAATTGTTTGTGTTGATAACACATAACATGTGAGTGTATTTGCATCTGAATTATGACTGTTTGCCCCCAGTTACTACCATGTTTCATCACAGTAATCACTCCTTCATTAACATTTTAACATGTGCTTTTAACTACAAAACTACAATTAATTAACATTTAACAGCAGTCAGCCTACAATTACTAACTAATTTACAGACCTCAATTCCTGTCCCACAATTTATGAGCTTGCTTACAAATGATTTCTTTTTATTAGGGCATTATTAATTGCTTATAAGGTCATTGTAAATTTTATTAAACATTAAGAAACAGACCTTAAAGTAAAGTGTTACTAATTTTCTCGTACCGTCTCTAACTGTGGTCTATCCTAGATAAAGCATTTGCAGTCTTTTAAAATATGAGCTGTTTGGTTATTTAAAAAATTATGTTATTGTGAATAAACTGGTAAAAAATATTGATTATACATTGTTGTCAGACAGTTGTGTCAAAGCGTCTCCTTTTCTCGACAGCTCCAGCAGAACGAGCTCTCGTGGCTCTTTGGCTCATCTCTTCTCCTCCCGCTTCCCCGAGATTCGTGATGGGCTCGGCCAGGTGGCTGAGGTGCTGGATCCGGCCGAGCCAGTGAACTTTGATCCTCAGAGAGAAGAGTCAGACCCACTGCAGACCAACACACTCATCCTTCAGTTTCTGGCTTTTACCAGGTCTGTTTGCTTCTGTTTCTTTGTCCCCTTCTGCTGCAGTTGCCTGATTCTACTTACTCATGACTCAGAATTAGAGGAAATGTTTTGAATCAAACAAAATCAAATATTTATCTATTTATATTTTAAATGTTTTGTCCATTTCCCCCCATATGTTAACTTCACCAAATAAATAGTCATTGTGCATACAAATGCACAAAAGTGTGTTCTCTATAGACAGTGTGTTGTTCTTATTGCTTTACAGACAGATACACTGTAAAGGCAAAAAATAGTAGGAGAAAGAAGTTTTACAGGTTATAAATATATAAAATATTGGTGTAGCATTTACAAATAATAAATGAAACAAAATAAATGAGAATCAGGCACATCATAGTGTCCCTGAGGTGCCAAGGTCCGATCACTTGGTAGCTAATCAGAGAAAAACTACTCTGTGCTTTGGGCAAAATCACTCCCTGCTTCACTTCCAGTCTGCACCACTCATTCTCTGTCAGGGACCCCAGATGGTCCAGAGCTTTTTGTTCCAACCTAATGTGCAACACATGGGCATGCAGAAAAATATGAACCTGATTAAAGACACACAATCTGAGGAAACACCTTGGCAAACACATCTAACCTGCAGAAACACCTAGCCAAATGCATTTAATCTGAGGAAATACCTGGTCAAACACATCTAACCTGCAGAAACATCTGGCCAAATGCATTTAATCTGAGGAAATACCTGGTCAAACACATCTAATCTTCAAAAACACCTGTCCAAATGCATCTAACCTGAAGAAACACCTGGCCAAATGCATGTAATCTGAGGAAACACTTGGTCAAACATCTAACATGAAGAAACACCATGTCAAATACATTTAATCTGAGGAAACACTAGGTCAAAATACCTGACCACCTAGTCATCAGATCTCATCTGGTCAAACTGTGGACACAGTGAAAAATGTGAATGGAATCTTGATAAAGTTTATCCAGATATGATCGGACACAAAAACTATGTTAATGCAACGTGTATTGGGGTGCATAATAATTAATTGCCCCCTCTTTGTGGCAGCACTCTCGTTGACCCCCCGGACCATGTCCTGAGCCCCAGGTTAAGTGCCCCTGCTGTAGACTGTGCAAAAGTCTTAGACATCTAAGAAAATTTAAACTACACTAAAATATAAGTACAAATAAGCAATATATTGTGATTTTAAGAAGTCCAGCATGTACAGTTACCATCCATTCCCTGCCTTTGCCCGTCAGCCCTTCACAACAAAACAGTTCAGGAATTCTACTGATGAAATGAGCGTGGCTGGAGTGCAGCTACTGGGAAAAGTGCAGATGCGTGGGGTTTGGTAATATGCTGTTTATTACTCCGAGCATATTAGCCTGAACACTGTGGCTGATTGGAACACTGCTGCTGTCGTGGCTCTGCCAAGCTGTGAGCTACTCAGCCTTCAGTGTGCAGCCCTGCTAGTCCTGAGGAGCTTTTGGAAAGGAATGAGAGATTTACAGACCACTGTTGCAGGAGAGTGTGATCCAGCCTGCAGCTTCAAACACGGGCCGCAACCGTGTTTTCTATTCACCAATGCTGTGACCTCTACTGGAGCTTCTGGCTGTGTTTAGCCTCTGACCCTGATTCCTCTACTAATGTAAACACATCTTCCAACTGGCTCCTAAACTAAGCAGAACACGGGCACACCTCGCATGTTGACGCTGTCTGTGGACCCAGCAGCTCTCGGCTACGGGACTGTGCCAGAACTGGTAAAAACACTGAGAACACTGGGGTCTTTTTCCCCTGACATCAGAAAACAAGGAGGTGATGGATGACAAGGAAATCATCTCCCTTTCTCCTCTTTTATCATGTCTTCTGCACTATCCAGCAAGAGAAGGAAAGAAAGAATGCAGTTTTTTCTGCAAAATCTGCAAAACGAGCAAAGCAAGGGATAAGAGCAGCGGCCTGTTGCACAGTTTGACACTTTCTCTCTTCTTTTATTATTCTCTCTCTTTCTCTCGCTCTCATTTCTCTCTCTCTCACACTTTTCCTCTTTCCTTTTTTCCATTCTCTCTCCTCCTTTCCCTCTCCCTTTCTCTTTCTCGATCTGTCTACCTTTATCTTTACTCTTTCTTTTTTCTTTTCCTTCCTTCTCTGTTCATCTGTCCTTTTTGCACCCATCTTTCTCTTTCATTTCTTTCTCTCATCTCCTTTTTCTTCTCTTTCTGATTACCTTTCTTTTCCTCTTTCTCTCCCTCTTTTATCCCCATTTCTGATTTCTCTTTCCTATTTTGCCTTTGTTCTTTGCTTACTCCATTTCTCCATGTCCTTTCACCCGTTTTTGTGTATTTTTCTTCCTTTCTTTCTCCTTTTTCCCCTATCATTTCTTGTATTTTCTTGTATCATTCATATTATTCCTCTCTTTCTCTCTGTATACTCTCCCTCTTTAATCTCTCTTTATCTCCCTTGCAAATCCTTTTTCTGTCTTTTCTTTTTTTTCTCGTTATTTATTTTTTGCTTTCCAGCTCTATTTTCTCTCTACTTTTCTTTCCCATTCTCTTTCTCTTTCTGTTCTCTGTCTCTCCTTTTCTGTTTTCCTTTTGCTGTCCTACCGCTTTATCCTTCTCTCCCATTTTTTCTCTTTTTCTCTCCACTATTCCATAGCTTCTTTCTTCAAATTCTCTCTCTCCTTTTTTCTTTCCTTCTGTGTTCTTTCCTCTTCATTTCTCATTTCCTCCTTCTGCCTTTCTCTTTCTGTCTGTCTCTCTGTCTGTCTCTTTTTTCCTCTCATTCCTCCCACTGTCTCTCTCGCCTCTCATCTCTCCTTTATCCCTCCCTCTCTCTCTCTCTCTCTCTCACACTCACTTGTCTCGTGTGATAAAGAATGCAGACTCTGCTTTTTGATCTCGTAGTCTTGCATGCTGTGTTATGACGCATGTAAACCAGATGAACTTTAGATTTTTACTCTGCACTAAACCCACATAAGCTACATTCATGCAGGCTCTTTTTTGTTGCAGTCGACTCATTGTGAGAGGAAAATGGCACATTCACCCACGCGCACACACATTAACAAAATCCTAATTACCTAATTATATTTGAAAGGGATTTAAATGTTTTTGTTTATTTCAACAAGCTTCCCTCTTAGCCTTCGTACAAAGCCCAGTGATTAAGAAGAAAGTAGACACTTAGCTTCAGCACTTCTTGTCTCAGACTTGTTTAGTTCATGCATTTTAAACTCGCTGCCGTGTGTTCAAGAGAGCAGCATAATCAGTAATTATAATTTTAAATAAATACAAATTTTGATCTCTCTTTTTCATGAATAAGGAGCGTTAATGACATTGACTCTAAGGCAGCCAGGCAGTGATTTTTACCTCATTTTGGTCACATATCAATGAAGATTAAAGTGGATTTGGGGACAATATTACGTACAAAGTTAATTGACTCACCAGCCGGTAGATGATTAAGGTTAAAAGAGAGCTATTTCAATTCATTTTTGATACTAATATGCATATCCTGTACTGTCCTGACTGACTGTTTGTGTAGCTGCCTCACCTGATACAAAAACCAAATTGATGATCGTGCACATGCAAATTTCCCTAAACTAAATGTAAATTTACACATGTAAGTTCCATTTTACAAACCTGTTTTTCTTAATTTGAGTAATGAATGATCACGTTAACTGTAGTTTGCTGGCAGAGGTGCTGCTGGTGGGCCATACAAGTCGAGTTAAAACCCATGAAATCAGCATGTAATGCAAGACAACAGAATTGAGTTTGACTGATGTGGACAAATTACACAGAATGTAGTAGACATGGAAAGCGGTACATGGTTGATGTTTATCTTTAAACGAGGCTGAAGTTGCTACCTATTCACCAGCTTCTTACTAAAATATTCAGTTCTACCTTAAATGCTACAGTGTAACTGTGGTACTATTTAAGGTGGATTTGGAAATTAGCAAAACAAGCTGGTGAATAGGAACTTCAGCTCCTACATCTTTTATCTGATCCCAGCTAACTTTAATTCAAACTCTTCACATTTAACTAGTGACTGGCATAGCTAACTAAATAGCATGTGGATGGAGCTTATTAACATAGGGGCTCATTTTATTTGGTCTATTTCAAAATGCTTCTTCTGAAATGTGATCATCACAGTGTCTTACTGTAAACCAGCCAATCAGAGCAGAGCTCACCCAAAAATAACAACTAATTTCATTCTGGGACCAAATCATAGGGTGCAAATGGGCATTTAAAACCACATCTGAACACTTTTCACCTCAAACAAAGTCACATACCTTCTTTGTAGAACAAGAATTAAAATAAACAATTTAAAATACTGAATGAATGCGCTCTGTGGTAACTTTTAGAGCCTTTAAACGTCTGGTTGCTCTGTACTCCACTGTCAACAATTCTCAGCAAGTTTCTTTGCACTGGAGTGATTTGCACCAAACCACTCTGAATGACTTGGTGTACATATTAACTGTTTAATTATGCAAAAATTTTGGAAGCACAGGTAAGCCTGGAAGCACAAATTGCCTGTGTGTGTGTGTGTGTGTGTGTGTGTGTGTGTGTGTGTGTGTGTGTGTGTGTGTGTTTGGGGGTTTAGAGCGATTGAATACATGCATGTGTTATTTCTGTGTTTCACCGCCTGACTCATGTATTTTTTTCATCTGTTTACAAGATGAATGTTAATGAGTGAAGCTTTGGCTTGCTCTGAAGAAGATGGCTCTAATAGATGAATGCTGCCTGGTTGATTGGCTCAGAGGTCAACTCGCTTTCTCAGTGAATAATGTTTAAATTCTGACTTGTGAGGTGTGTGTGTGTGTGTGTGTGTGTGGTGATTGTCCATATGCAATTCCAGCCTTATCTAATGCTAAGTGATAGATTGCTAATCTTCCCACAGAAGGCAAAGAAAAGCAATCATCCCTCCTTAATCTATCCCTCCCTTTTAATTTATTCTGCGGAGGGGATTGAGGCGCGCTCTTTAGATCGTCTTTTCAGCTCAGAAATGTCACCAAGGACGTTGATTAATTTATTTTATTCACTTATTTATATATTTATTTACTTGTATTATTTATTTATGTGTTTTGTTTTGATTATTTTTAGTATAAATTCTTCAACTTCTCTGAAAATGCACAGTATGTTCGCACATTGTATGGACCCATCTACTCATAGAAAAACATTTCATGCACTCTCTCAAGGAGCTTCGTGAGGAGAAATCTGAGAAGCCTTTCCAAGAAAAAAAAACACCGCTGAAAAGCACTTGTTGGGGCATTTCATTTCCTTATTGAATTTACTAATTACTTATTATGAATTATTAATTAAAATTGTTTGTTTTTATAGATCGGCTTGACTATATTTACACCCACCGGCCACTTCATTTTATTTGTGTGGACTATGAGCATTTACATAGTTACAAAGGCTTATGTCAAGTATATTGACGTTATGAATGTTACCACTTACCATATAGGAGCATTTGGTAGTTCTACATTTACAGACAGTCCATCTGTTTTTTTGTATACTTTGTTACCCTGTTCTTCAATAGTCAGGATCTCCCACAGGACCACCACAGAGCAGGTATTATGTGGGTGGTGGATCATTCTCAGTGCTGCAGTGACACTGATGTGGTGGTGGTCGTGGGTTAGTGTGTGTTGTGCTGGTATGAGTGGATCAGACACAGCAATGCAGAGTTTTTAAATACCTCAGTGTTGCTGCTGGACTGAGAATAGTCCAACCAAACCAAATTAGCCAACAGCCTCTAGGGGCAGTGTCCTGTGACCACTGATGAAGGACTAGAGGATAACCAACACAAACTCTGCAGCAGAGCTATCGTCTCTGATCTACAAGGTGGACCAGCAAGGTAGTGGTGTCTAATAGAGTGGACATTGAGTGGACACAGTGTTTAAAACCTCCAGCAGCACTGTTGTGTCTGATCCACTCATACCAGCACAACACACACTAACCCACCAATGCCACATCAATGTCACTGCAGTGCTGAGAATGAGTGACCACCCAAAAATACCTGCTCTCTGGTGGTCCTGTGGGGGTCCTGACCATTAAGAACAGGTTAACAAAGTATTTAGAGAATCAGATAGACTACTATAAGGTGCACCTATGTGGTAAGCGGAGCTGATAAAATGGATAAAGAGTGTAGCTACATCAAGGTGGTCATAATATTATGCCTGATTATGTGGTAGTGTGTATGTGTATTAATTTATATTGTGCAGTGGAATTAAAGTGGGCATAATTCCTTTTCATTTTGTTTGCATCTTATTAAAGTACTCATTCCAGCCAAGAAAGAAGACTTCACCCACCAAATCACAAATAACTATATTAATATTGATTTTTCTTTCCTTTGACAGTGAAAGGACAGAGAGCAATGAATTTGCAAGAAAGTTATCGACCTTGCATCCAGAAACTGCTGAGGCACCACATGATTTAAATAGACTGATTTACTGTATGAATTGCTCACAGATTCTGAATTATGAGATCATAAATATAATGTCACTTTGTAACATGGAAATTTTCACAACCACAGAATGGATGGATTTTTTTTGCTTGCAGATGGCAGTGCAGGACTTTCTATATACATTATGACAGCTCCTGTTAAAGCCATTAGTCATTACTGTGGCCAAACTGTCACTCTTCCTTTCATTTACCATAACATGAATAATAATCTTTTTCCTTTTCACCGTATTTGTGTTTTTTAACACAAATACGTACATAGATATTGAACAATAGTCCAATAGTCCACTGATACTTAATTGTGAAGATCATATTGGCATAGATATAGAAATTAAATCTAAAACAGAGTAGTAAAGTTTCTTTGTAATAGTATGTCTGTCTGGGTCATTTTAATGTTCCTGGATCAGTCAGGATCCCCAGCTGGGGTTCAGGCTTTTTCGGAACTTCATTTTTTTGGGAGAAAAATAAAAACACATTTTAGGGACGTAATAAGAGACTTTGAGTCAAAATTCCTTATACAGACATTGACTTTGTTATTGGTAAGCAAGAATAAAATGTCTCATAATTAGTGCAACATATTATGAAATGGCTCATAACTCTCAGGTGGATTTTCTCCTCAAGTCCTGTTTTACGTTTGATCCATAAATGCCAAAAGGTCAAAAAAGGAGAATAGTAAACACACCTCCATAATAATGCAAATTTCTGCTAGCACCCTTATGGGATTCTAATAGTGTGAGCACTAAGCTAACAGGGATTCATTTGAACATTTTTTGACCATTCTAGATTGAATGTGCTTGTCAAATTGAAGATGCTAAAAGAAATATTCACTTATATTTTACTATGTAAAAACACATATTGTACATAAACATAGATTGTTCCTTGCTGCCACTATGGTGCCCCACATACTCACAGTCATCGACTTATCTAGGACTTCCATAAAGTCAAACGTGGCGTCTCTCAGTCAAACCAGGATTGAAACGTGTGATTCCACTGTCATGTCCTAATCATACTGGTGATTAATCTGACATATTAGGCCTTCAGTTCAGTTCCTGTAGGTCTAATCAATGGGAGAGCTCACTTGGCTGGCTGTGTGAACCTAGGTACTATGGAGAAGAAGAATCCTTATTGGTCAATTTGCGGTTGGGAATTTCATGAATTTAAGCCTTTGGTATCCAACCAAGAGCCCAAAGGCCTAGGAGGCTTTGAGGGTTCATCACTTCTTAAAAAAAAAAGATCTTTCCATAAACATGTCTGGAAAATTTTAAAAGTACTCATTTTTACATGGCTTAGATCATTGGAGTTTTTCAGTCTTCAGTCTCTGTGTTTACCCATAATTCTGTGCTGTCCACAGGGTCCCCCAGGCAGGCATGAAGGCGAATTGGCCAAGCTCCATCCATTTCACCTTTCAGCTTTACCGCTTCCCTCCTGTCACCACCCAGCGCCTCCAGCTCCTGGACCCTGAGCCCAAGCCCCTGCCTGATTACCCCTGTGTCCTCTCACTTATCAACAAGGACGGCACGCCGAGCTCAGGTAAGATTAGCCTCGGTGCGCCCCCACTGGGGTAGCCCCTCTCTGTCTGTTTTAACACCACTGTCTGTGTAGCTCTCTGGCAAAGATCTTGTCATGAATTATCTCATCGTGTTCCTGTGAGATGGGATTGGACATGTTGTATTTTGAGCATCTGCTGCTGGCAAGTACCTTTTTCCATTCACTATAAAATAAATGTGCATGGAGTCGGGTGTTTTTTTAGGTAGTTTTTTTTATACCTACAGATACGCTAAAGCCCTAGTTTTTGACACTGTTCTGTACATGGCTATGTAAGGCACTTGGCCACCTTATTGGTACATACTGAAAAACAAATGTTGTCTATGGATGTAATTTGCATTCAGTTATTTACCATACAAATTATATTTAGTTTGTTTTCTGAAAATAAGTGAAAACAAGTATACACCCAGAACACACTTTTGTGCTTTTGCATAAACACTTACTGTTTCTTGACTGAAGTTTTGGAGGAAAAGTAAATGTGTAAATAAAAATGTGTATATTTCATATAGAGGATGTGTTAGCTTACTTTCACTTAGGAAATCAACAAACCAGATAATTTGACAAGCATTTACATATGACTGTGGAACTTTAATTGCCTTAAAAGTCTATAGTAGTTGATGACTTAATATAGCCTTATTTAAGGCATCTGATACATTTTTACTGTGTAACTGACTTCATAAACAGCAGCCATGCTGCCTGATAATCTGTTAATAATTCGACTTAACTGCTCAATTGGGATTGGACTAGTCTGATTGAGGCCATATTAAATGCAATTTCTGTTTGATTGAAGTTTAAGTACATTCTGTGCATGCACATTTGCATTATAACAGAAGTTTATAACTTTCAACATTATTTAAGTGACATTTAGATTCAGCAGGTCTAGCACTAATCATGTTTGGTGTGGCTGTAAAGTTAAACCCAATAGTCAATTAAATTTGGTTAACAAATAATTTAATAGGTAACAGGGAAATGACTTTTTTTACACAGGACAGGAAGGTCTGAACATTTTTAACGTAGCTAACGTAAAAAGGTTTTATTATATTTTATTTTTATTTGAACATTTATAGTAGTGCATTCGTCAAGAATTGTTTTCACATAGTGTGCTTTGGAGTGGCTGCTGAGGTCAAATAATGTAGAAAAATAAGAATACATGTGGCGATATCATGTAGTTCTCACTAATTACAGTTCGGACTAGCACATCCTTTTAAGTAGTGTTGTTGACCCTTGATAGCTCTCACACACAATCAAGTCATACGCATATAAATGTATGGTAGGAGAAAGTTATGGCTTTTCATTTAATATTCATTAGAAAATACATGATGGGAATTAATGAGGTAAAAGCAGGACGCATGTACAAGAGAGCTTTGCTGTGGAAAGCCACTGTAACAGTCCAAGGTCAGGAAACCAAGAGAGGTAATAGACCTAAACACATCAATACAAGGGATAATACTAAACACAAAGACCAAAAGACCACCAGAAATAAAGCAAGAAAGACACACAGCACACACAAGACGTCACAACACAAAACTGCAATAAATCCTGCAGTGAAGGGGGCTGGAGTGAGGCACAGGTGGACATAATCACTAGATACAGGTGATGGGCGGAGTTGGGAGAAGCATGGGGGCCCAAAACACAAACAAAAGCACATGACTAGAAGGAGCGACAGCAGGAGGAAAGGTTTGGGGCTGTTTTATATTAAGAAAAATAAACAAAATGACCTGATCAAAAGCTTCCCCAGGCTGTTCAGGATCAAGAGTAGAGTAGATCACTTTGAGCATTAAAGCTGTTCTTGTTACCGCATGTGAAAAGCCCTGTTTTATGAGAGACAGTAAATGAGCAGTTAATGTATTAGCTTTTGGCCCAGGTCCAAGGATTGCTCCTCAAACACAGTGGACCTGCCTAAGAGCAGGGAGCTGAAGCTGAGTGACTTGCTGCTGCTCTTTCTGTTGGTGAGACATCCGTTCTGGCACAACGGATCCATTCTCCTGCCAAAAACACTCATTACCCCCCCCTTATGTGCCTGCCATTTATTTGTATTAAGTGTGACCCACAAATCATCAGGTCCTGCAATGAAATTCTACTTTTGTTTTTCCTTGGTTATTAGGAGCAATGATATTTGTGGGCCTGCCTGCCACGTGCATTTGGCAGCTCAACCTTTTGGAATAATGAATGGGCAGAGAGCGCTTCCACAAGCTGTCCCAAGCTCAGCATCATTATTCAGTCCAAACTGTGTTTGTGTGTGCTAAGCTTTATAACACTGAACAATAATGCTTATAATATATAGATCATTTATGGAGCTGAACAAACCTAGAAGCTCACAGATACCTACCCTGCACGCTGTATCTCTCTCTTGGTCTTTTGTTCTGTGTCATCTTTCTTTTACTTTCTAGTCTTTCCATCTCTCTTTTACTCTTTTTTCTTTTTTGCGCTCTCTCTCCATCTCTTGCTCCCTCTATGTCCCGTTTCTTTCTCCTACCTCTCTCTCTATACTCTCCATCTCTTTCTGTCCCTACCCTTGTGTTTCTTTTTTCATTCTTTCTTTCTTTCTTTCTTTCTTTCTCCCTCTCTTTTTCTCTGTCTCTGCCTTCTCTCTGTTTTATTCTTTGTCATCTATTTCTCTTACTGTCTTGTCTCTTTCCATTTCCTGCTGTCCCTTTTTGTCTCCCTTTCCCCCTCTTTCTCTTTTTCCATCACTCTTTTGCTCCCTTGCGCTCTCTCTCTCTCTCTCTCTCTCTCTCTTTCTCTCTCACTCTGTGCACTGTTATCCCAGCAGTTCTCTGCCTGCCTGCTGAGAGAGTTAATGGTGCGAGCAGTGAGATGCGATGGAGAAACGGAGGCAGGCAGCAGGACAAAGAAAGAACATGTGGGACAGAAAAAGGGAGGGAAAGAGAAAGATGCGCAGCAATTGGGGTGTTGGGGGTGTGGGGGGTTACTCAGCTGTTAAACATGCTCTTACTTGCAGCCCCCTGTCTGAGAAGCTCTATCAGTGAACATGATATGATCCATAAAAGATACGTATTTCTGACAGCAGCAACGCAAAGAGCAGCCCCCCGGTGCCCCACTGCCCACTCAGTACAACTGTAGTGCACATTTTACACCACAGTTCAAGGGCTTACGGCCGTCTATCATGTAATAAATTGTTTTGTTATTAAATATACAGTAAGAAATGATATAGGGTAGATGTAAGTTTCTAGTTGGGGGGTCCTCTGATACAGAGAGGGCCCTCAGAGTGTCAGATATTTTAAGTTGTCTATTATAAAGCAGATATGTCCGTTTTTAAAATCTTTTGAAAAGTATGTAATCTATACACATCTATGACAACTTCATAATTCAGTTGTTTATTAATGTGACAGAAGTAAGAAGCCAGTTTGCTTTAACCTTTTCTAGATCACTGCACCAGGAGCACAGCAGACCCCACCATAGGTCACTGGAAGTGAATCTCAGACCACCAATTTCAGGAGCACCAGAGATCAGTTCTCTCCACCGTTTTCAGGCTCGAAAATAGCTTGACCAAACATACAGGACTTGCGGTCCAGGGTCCATATGAAAAGGCCTTAAGAGCTGTGAAAATCTAGCACTGAACTGCACACAATGCAGACAGATTTCCTTGTAGAAAACAGTATCTTCTTATCTTACGCATGGCTACAAAACTGAACCTCCGACCTCCAGTAGTCGCTGTGCGTTGTGTGAGGGAGCGCCAAGCTTACTAGTAGGTGGGAAACAAGGATTGGGTTACTAGGGGTAAAAGCAAATATTGAAAATCTCAAATATCACGATATTATGTTCTATGACACTGTATAGATTCTTAAAAACACAGTATCGATTTTGAATGAATAATTTACTGTAAGACATTGGTTCATTTTGTGTTGTGTTTATCCTCCGACCACTAGTTGTCATCCATTGTTGGCTGTTAGACTCTTCCACTCCAATGTAAACGTGGGTGGATCAGTAGCTAGGGATGGGCGATACCACAGATTTTCCTTTCGATCCAGTATCATGTAATACCAAGGCCAATATCCAAATACCGTGCGATATGTGATTTTCAACAATGACATAATGGTAAATAAAAAAAATATGTGACAAAAGTCTGACAGTTATTATTAATTATTACTGTGGGGATCAACTACACATTCAGAGAGGAGAATTATCTCTTTGTTTCTTTTTTAATAACAACACTTAACAAAATTCAGTTCAGTGTTTAATGGTGTTTAAATTATGTGTTCACTTACACTAGTGTTTTATATCAGCTGAAAATTCAGTAACTGAATGTGTTTTTGTTAGATTAACATTTGAATAGTTACACTTTGGATAATTACACAGGAAGAAAGCAGAAGAAAAATTAGTTCCTGCATCATCATTTATGGGAGCTTTTTATTTGAGAGATAGAATATACATTGGTCCTACTAAGTAAATAAACAAATGAACAAGAATTGATAGTATCGATATTTAGGTAGCGATCTGCCCATCCCGTTCACTAGCATTAACAAACTTATGCTTGTGGTGGTGTGTCTTTCATACAATGCCTGTATCCGAAACTGAAGGCCATCTCCCTAGTCAATGCCTTGGAGGGCAGCATTCTAAACTGTGTCAGTTCTGGCGTTTTAAGCTGTATTGTTTCTAATCTCATAGGTGCTGGCACAGAGTATCATCAGCCCTTTATATGCACGTTAGATTTGGTCGTATCTGGGTGCCTTCCTGCCTCAGAATACATTTATTATGTTTCAGACAGTTTTCCTGCATTATATGAAATATATTATCTTGCTTGAAGTATCACAATATAATGCAGTATGTTCAACCATAATCCCCGTATCATGATACATAACGTATCACCAGGTCCTTGTCAATATACAGCTCTATGTGTTATGAGATTGCATCACCTTGTAAAGGAGGAAAATGCTGGAATTCCAATAAGCCAGGTGCTGTGGGAGGTTTCTGTGGGGGAGAGCATGTAATTTGGGCTTTATAACTTTGCAGGACATTCACATGCACAAAACGCTACATCACAATGAAGGAATATGGACAACCAAAGTAGGTCCCCTTTGAAATATGTGTATTTGATCATTATGTATGTTGTCACTATTAAATAAATGGAGGCTGTGCATTAAAGTGATTTTACCAAGAGTACGAGCGCTTCACTAACCTGGACCTTGGAAACATTAATAACCTGAAAATATGAATTAACATTAATTAACATTAAACTACACATTTTTAGATCTTTCACTCAACTCAACTACCTGCCTTCCTTCCCTTTGTTTGAAACCTGTATAGTTGCATAGGATTACCGTCTTATGACTATTTCAATACATATATGCAACCAAAATATAACATAAAACTTAGATTCCAAACTTTTGTATAATGATTCTGGTTTTAAATGACAGTGTAGCTCCTCCTCTAGTTCACTTGGCTGCAGCTATCGCCCAGACAGAGGCAGTATTGAGAGGACATATCAGCAAGATGTCAGAGTGGAGGCTCTTGTTGACTGTAGATTGGTATTTTTTAGCGGGTGGTTTATGACTGAGCCTTGGAGGATTTGATCCTGCTAGTCACTTGCACGCAGCAGAAATCACTCATGTGAGCGCTGACTCGCCTAAACGTGAGCTTACATGCTGTCATGGGGCAAATATCGCTGGAACGGCACGTCTGCAGTGTGACTGACAGGAGTTCATAAGAGACACACGGAGTGTGTGGAAAAAGAGCAAGGCCACATAAAGGGGGGTGTAAAGTTCCGGCTCGATCTGCACAGGTTTATGTCTGAAGCGGCCGTGTTTCGTATGGTTTAAGTGTCCCTGACTGGTTCAGCTGTAAAAGCGCTTTTCACTGTGTAGGAAATTCTTCGGGATGCATCTGTGAAGCTGTAGAGCCTGAGGGGAATTTATAGGAGGGAGTAATGTATGCACAGCAGTTACATACATTCACTGCAGGAATCTTCTGCTGCTCTGCCTGCGAAGCCGTTTCAGCAGATTGTTCTGTAACGTTTTGCATCGTGTCGTTCGTCCAGTGTGCTTGTAGTTACGAGAGCTCAAGGGCGCCATGCTGATTTACTAACTCCCCTTCATAACTCTGTTCTCATCTCTCCCTGTCTTCCCTCTCTCTTTTTCTCTCCCTCGTTTCCCTTTCTTTTCAACTCTTCCTCTGTTTCTGTCTCTCTCTCTCTCTCTCTCTCTCTCTCTGTCCTCATCTCTTTCTGTAATTCTCTTTCCATCTCCCCCTCTCTTCACTCTCTCTTTTCATTTCTTCCTTTTTCTGTCTCTCTCTCTGTCCTTGTCTCTCTTTCTGTTATTCTCTTTCCATCTCTCTCTCTCTTTCTGTCTGTCTCTCTCGCTGCCTGGTATTGTTTCATTTACTTCAATCCTTTCTTTTGTCCTTTTATTTCCTTCTTTTTCTTCCATTTCGTCTTTACTCTCTCACTTCCTTCCTTCCTTCCTTCCTTCCTTCCTTCCTTTCTTTCTTTCTTTCTTTCTTTCTTTCCTTCTTTCTCTGTTTTTTTTATTATTATTTATAAATATTGAATCCAAACTTTTAAATAGTTGTTATTGTGTACCAACTCCTGCTTATAACTGTTTCTGCTTATGTCAGGCTGTCCTGGTCTGCAGCTGCAGTACCGTGTGGATCCAGCATTTCTGAAGCCAGGAGAGAGAATGTGGTTCCTGCGCTACCTGGCACTTCACTCACTGCAGATAGACGTGTGGGACAGCGACTCGCTGCTGCTTATTGGCTCTGCTGCTGTAGAACTGAAGGTATGATTCTGAATGCTAACATAAGAATAATGAGTAGCTACTCTTTTCCTCTTTTTAAGTTAATTTTTTGGAAATAGTTGAGCTGAATTTGAAAAAGAGCTTGAGTGAGCAGTTACTTTTAGAAATCATTCTTAAGTTCCTCAACTGAAGACTAAATACATCTTTAAATTATCTTTTTAAATTTTATAAACTTTATTGTATAGTTATAGTTTCTAACTTGTGACTGAGCAACATCACATCAGAACAGAATATTTAACTAGAATTGTGCTTGATAATCATAATGCAAGAATTGTATCATTTTCAAAAGTTTTATTCAATTTTCAGTTTCATTTTCATAGATGTTTATGGCTTATACAGAGCTGCACACTGTGACAACCACAATACTACAGAACTAAAAGTTTCTATCCTGTCAGAGTGCATGAAAACATCTGCACCAAATTGTACAGCACCCTGGCACCCTCAAATTGTGTCTCTTATGTCGTTCTTTTGTTGAGCAGAGATCAGAATTGGCCTTTAGACATGTTTTGTTAGCACAAACTTTGAAGTGACTGCATTTTTTCCTCTATTGTCTGTAAAACAAAACATATAGAGCTTTTGTAAAACACTGTCGAGACCAGCTCTAATCACCAACTTAAGGCAAAATAAACGGCTTCTCTCCTTCATCACTCAGTAATTCCTAGTGACTACCACCCTGAGACAAGGAACACTTACAGTTTTAGGCTCTGAAGGTAGTTCTCCAAGACCACCAGCGCTCTAAACAGCACTGAAAAGCTGAGGCAGGATAATCGAATGTGTGAGACAAGGACTACTCCATTCTCATTTTGACAGCCTCGTAGCAGGTGTTAAACTGTACGGACTTCTTTGTACTTACGAGTCCCTCATCGCTATGAATGTTTTATGTCTGATCTTCGTCCAGGTGAGCTGGGACAGCGATCTGCTGCAAAATTTATGAGCTATGGATTTGAGAGCTTTTGGGTAATGGTTAGCTCTTCCAGACTTTCAGTCTGTGACTACAGTGCTTGGCCATCTGCCCAGCACCATCATTCTTTTCGGTAGTCGTCTGTTAAACACCAGATGTTGAATAAAGGTTAGAAAGCAGCAGATACAAAAACAAAATGAAAGCGGAGGCCTCTGCATCCTCATCATCGGACTGATGGCGAAGAATAGCCGCACTGACCTTTTCCCAAATCGCAGAGGAGCAGATCAGGCTTGTGATAAATCCTCAGCTGCTTGTCATCAGATTGTGGCATTTGTCAACTGATTGTGACGCAGACTGTTTGTTGCGTTTGTGTTTGCTTTTGTTTGTTTGTTTGTTGTTCTAGTGCCTAGTCAACAACCAGAAGGAGAGCGCGTAGCCTTGCCCTATCTCGGCAAGTTCTGATCATGCTGAGTGACACATCAAAACCAAGGCAAAAATGCCTTTGAGCTTTGATTTTGAGCTGTCGTTGCTTCTGATGCTCTCAAGGCATTTAGATTTTCACTATTTACTGAATTTTCTGAAACGTCCCCAATGAAGAGAGCTGTCCTTGGTTCAACTGCACTTTTCAGCCTAAAGGCTGTATCTGAAAGGAATAGTTTGACGGTAGCAAATTGACCAGTCATGCATGAAGAACCTAGGTGCAGCGTGTCATCGCTGTCAGGAAGCAACCTTGTATCTCCCGAATGGAGACAGATTTTTTTTTTTTATTCTGAATAGAAGTTAATGCAACAAGATCTGTAAGTCATTTTGGACCTTTTCTGTTTGTCCATTCGTCTTGATATTTTGACACAAAAAAGTTAGTTCCAACAGCAGAGATATACTGAGTTGCCAGTTAATTAAAAACACATACTTTGTACCTATACTCATCAGCCACTTTATCGGAAACTCCTTCCATATAGGCAAAGCCAGATATTTAGAGATGTATATAAGTGTATAGGGGGAAAATAACCAGAAAAAAAATTCTCGCGCAATTCCTGAAGGAGACACCACGGAGGGTTCAGGCATAGATAAAAATGTGTAGAGGCTGCATTGTCTGTAGTTCTCTTTTCGACGTGACACGACTGCACATCCGCCGTTTTAGAACGGTCTGCTTGTAAATCTGCTTGTAAAGAAATACATGTGTACTGAGAAATGATGGGTCCTTATGATTAAATCAGCCGTAATTTCTTTATTACCCAAACATTTATACAGAAAGTGTTTTGTCATAATCTTCAGACATGGATTAATCTAGGTTGCATGGGATGTGCTTGCTAGATTGTATTGTTCGCTGTCCCGAGCTGCAGGAAAAGTATTTGCTTACCTGGCATTAAAACCTGGAAGAATCAAAATAACACACGTCAACAAGTCCATAATGCAGACATGTGTACACATTTGCAGTCATGTATACACATAAATGTCACACACAAATGTCAATACAATGTCATAAATGTATAAACACAAACATTGATCACTCTGTTACTCCTATCACACTTTCTGAGTGCAATATTCTGGAAATAGTATTTTGGACAGGACCTTTGTTTTATCCTTAAATGGTACCTATAGGTTTTAGAAGCACCTATATGGTGTTAAAATGCTGATATATGCTGACAAAGTGGCCAAGTGAGTGTCGCTTTAAGGTAAGTGTTTCTGATAATCTGGCAACTTCAGTTATGAATAAGATTCTTAAAGATTAGCATTAATTTGTAGGCCAGTGATGTAGCCTTGGCCTTTACCATTGTCCATGTTATGAGCCCATATTGGTTAGGCAGCTGTGAATTATGTCTGATATAGGAAAAAGCAGGCACATGCCAGTCATTGTGTGTTGGGAGCATCTGTAATGAATCACTTTAAATCTCATAGCTGTGAGCTCTTTCAGTTATCGGTACAAATGTGCAGTTAATAGTGCAATACTCTCTTCAATTAGCATGTAGCTTTAAGGTATCCACTGTGATTGTTGCAGATGAGTTTCAGTTGCATTGAAGGATATTTAATAACTGTCCATTTGTGTTGGAGATAAAATAGCCCTGCCGGGCTTATCTCAGTGTCTCAGAGAATGAGTTACAAACCACAGCAGTTTCATCAGTGAGTGAAGGATTTAAAACTATTCCTGATGTTTCACTGCCTGAACATGACTGCATTTTAGGTTGAATCAGTGTTCATTTTCAGAGAGAACTCTAATAAGAACAGTGTTTTTTGGGGAAGTGCCTGAATATTACTGAAAAAAATTGCAATGAAAGGAACCTACATTACAGTAACATTAAAGGGGCCATAGAATGGAGAACTGTATTTACATCATCATACTTGAATATTGAGTGTTCAGTACATAGTGTCATGCTGTGAACGTCAAGCACTGTTGTTCCTTCTTCAAATGCAAATCCCGCATTTGTGGAAGAGGATGGTAAAACAAGACATTTCCAAAATCCTAAACTTTTACATAACAGTCCTGATTCCACCCGAATTGACGCCCCCAAAACATATACCAGTTGAAGCTTCAGCCGTTCACTGGAACTAAGGGGCCAAGTACCGTTCTCCTGGCAACCACAAAACCCAGACTCGTCCATCGGATTGCCAAACGGAGAGGCGTGATTAGTCACTCCAGAGAACACATTTCCACTGTTCTAGAGTCCAGTGGCCGCATGCTTTACACCACTGCATTTGACACTTTGCATTGAATTTTGTGAGGTAAGGCTTGGATGCAGCTGCTCGGCCATGGAAACCCATTCCATGAAGCTCTCTATGCACTGTTCTTGAGCTAATCTGAAGGCCACTATGGCTTCTTTAAAGCAGTATGGTACATAAAAAAATGTATGTACATGGTAAATAAAAGAGATGGTTCAGAAGATCATTAATAAAGACAACGGTTCTATATACAACCATGAACACACTTTGCCTGGAGAAATTGCTCTTAAGATTGATGCAAAAAAGTGTTGTATATGGTTCTATATAAAACATTTTCAAAATGTTTGCATATAACACCTAAAAGGGTTCTTTTCTTGTTACAAACAACTTTTGGTGCTATACAAATAGAACAAATAGATAAAAACAAATAGATAAATCAATATGAAAATCCAGATGTATCCAGAATGATGAACAGTGCTATAAAATATAATATATATAATACAATAATAATATTAGTATCCATGAAGTGTCACATATTAAAAAATGACAGTAACAAGCCGCTAACAAAATAACTTGACTAAAGTCCTATTAATTGATAATTACAGTATATTATTATCTTTGAATGACTTATTATTGTTGCCAAATTACTTCAGATATTGAAAATGTAAATATAAATGTCTATATACAGTATGTCAAATGTAAACGTAACTTTTCGTCTAGTTTAGAATGAAATCTGTGTAAGTCTTTATTGTATATAAATAAATTAATAAATTGATATAAAAAGTGATTCCAAACCTTTGAATGGTAGTGTATGTTTCATGAATTTTGTTTGATGACCGAGGTCACTGTTCCTTGTTGGGTTGCTCCACTGGATAGTCAATATGGATGCACTTTGTATAAAAGACTGAAAACTGACTTTTTTTACTCATTGTAGTTACACAAAATAGATAGTACAGTCAGAATTGCTGCGCCCAGAAGGAAGTGTCAGATTGCAATGCTATTGGGAAGGAAGATAAAGGTTGCCAGAAACAATAAATGATGATAAGTATAGACCGATATGGGCAATATTTACTGAGCTACACATACAGTAGTAGTGTCTCTCAGTATGATGTCGGGCCGCCATATTTGCCAATGTAACATGCCAGACATCTCGGCATGGAGTTGTAGAAGTTCCTAATGGTGTCCTGTGATAATCCATTTCATGGAGCTTGAATATTCCCTCACAGTTCCTGCAGATTTTGTGGTAGGGGTGGCAGTGTAGTGACACCAGACCTTCAGGATATGTGATGCATGACAGCAAAGTGTTCGTCTTCATGCTGACCACAGTGCCTCCACACACAGACTCCTTGGTTGTCTCCACCAAAGCAAAAGCGGGACACTGAAGATGACCCATTGCCATTCTGAATCATTCCATGACAGTCTGGCACGACACCATTGCGGTCATTGGCAACATTGACGTGGTGTTAAGGGCAGTCGTTGTAACAGTCTGTGTGCATGTAGTCCAAAGGTGATGTCTCTAACAGGATGAGTCATGGAGGTAATCACTGCTTGCTGAATGTCCGCATTCGTGGCTGTTGGGTCAGTCAGGTATAGCGATAAGGCTGATCCTTCCTTATGTCACATGGGTGGCCGAGCATGAAACTTGAATCGTTCACATTTCTTACAATGTCAAACCTACCCACCAAATTTAATTCCTGTCAGTTGATTCTTTCTGGATGCAACTATTTATGAAACTATTCTTTTGATGATGTGTGTAATAGTCCGTATAAAAGTACAGTGTTTCATACACAAGTGCTAGGCATGATAAATAACACAAACAAACAAAGAACATATACATTAGGAAAAAATGAGTGAGTGAGTGAGTACAAAATAGAAGAAAGAGGAAATGAGCTGTAAAAAGCAGTGTCATGGGGAGAAGCTGAAGAGTTGTAAACTGCTGGTATGTCTGTGTGCAGCATATGTTGCGGCAGGGTCGATCTGCTGTCCAGGTGTGTCACGAGCTGGAGGTCATTACTACAGAGTACCTGCAGGACGCCAGTCTGATCAGTGAGCATGCAGGCAGACATGCCACCATTCCAGCCATCAGCGTGTACACTAGCGTCAAAGGCAGGTTGCACATACGACTTGGGAATGTGGGTAAGTAACTTATTTTTACACTGTTTTTCCTTTATTTTCTGTCTTGACTTGCTGAAAGAACTGGAATAACACTGAAGTTTATCATTATAAGCTACGTTTTGTGTAAATATCACGTTTGACCTCTTAAACCTTAAGATTTGGCCTAGTTTCATAAGTGAGGTTTCTTTTCAGATGTTTAGCATATTTTAAGTACATTTCTGTCAGGTTGCTAAAAGAAAATGCAGAGTCGCAAGTGATTATGCTAGAGAAAGACAGGCAACTGAATGCTTCCCTGAATAAACAATTAATGGAGTCCAGCGTTACAGAAGTTCTTGAAAACTGAACTGAAACAGACTGAACATGCAGGCGGAAATAGTGACAGCCCAAGCACTATAAGACAAGATGCAAACCAAGCTTTCCATGTGGAAAATATTCTGAGGATTATGAATTTGAATGGTTCTTATATTTAGATGTATGTTTATAGTAAATATCTGTTCATATTAACCCCTTAAAAGTTAAGGTTTAACTTAGTTTCATAAGTGAGGCTTGCTGTATTTAAAGTGAATTTCTGACAGGTTGCTAAAAGAACATGCAAATGAATTGGCAACATTTGCATTCAAATTCAAGAAGATGATGGCACATTCTTGAGAGTCGTGCTTACTGTGTGCGGCACGCACAGTGGAGGGATTTAAACCTTTATTGGAAAATACGGTTTAGTCATTGTTTCCACTACTTTTATGTGCAAATTCCTGAAGATGTGCATGCTATATGTAGTGAAGGGTTGGGAACCCTCTCTGTGGAGAGGTTTTAACAGCCCTTTGTCCACTGCACATGGTTAAAGAACTACCAGTTCAAGGACACTGAACAGAGTGGGCAGTGGCCCGTTTAATGACGGCTGGAGTCACTGTTCCGCTTCGCCCCTCGCCCACCAAACCTCTGAGAACACCACTGAAGCAAACAATTCTAGGAGGACATACTTAACCAAACCGTTTTACAGAGCTTTAGGTGAAGCACTGCAGAATGTCAAGAACAATGTTTGAGTAGCTGTCTGCCATGATCTGACCTTTTGTAGGGCCATTCAATTCTAGTCGCCATCTAGACTAAATGGATAAGAGTATCGCTACTGCGTTCCAAAAGCTGGCCAGTTGTTTTGAGCATGTGGTAGTGGGTGAAACATTTGACATGAAATTGTTGTTTTCCATCCAGACTGTCATTTCTGTCTCAGTCCAGACATATTGCCAATGATTTTAACTAGCTATGATGGCTTATTACAAAAAAAAAGTTTTCCCTGCATATCTCCTTTATAGATAAACCAATTTTGTGGCACCACTCCAAAATGCAGAAACTTTATATTCATATTTATATGATATTGTTTTTTTTTTTTTTCTATTTTTTTTTTTTTCAAAAACTTATTTAAAACCTTGCATGAAAGCGGTGGATTGAAAACCTTTAATTGTAGTTACTAAATAGCTTACATTAGTTACTGTCTCAAGAATAATAACAAGGGCTTAAAGAGTTCACATTAGAGCTGGAAAGAGTGTTTGTCTATTTATCTGTATTGGCCCGATCTTCTAGCCAAATATGCATTTGGTGCTCGGCCCGTATTTCTCTGAGAGCTGATCAATGACACAAAACAAGCCATATTTTGTGAGTTAAACGAGAACCCTGCAGTTCCTTCTTCAAATATTAGATGGAGATACAGACCTTTTGACCTTCGACTACGGCGGGACAAACTTTTTGCCATATCTTACTCCAAGCTACTTGTAAAATGAGTAAAACTTATGAGTAAATACGACACTTGAGAGAGCGTCCCTCAAACCAGTGCAGTAAGAACACAGCAGATCTAGCACAGAGCACGGATGCTACATTGGCATATTTGTGATAAACAGACTATGGATAGATGGAATAGTCCATTGTTCTATGAAGCTGCAGCAGAAAATTCTGTGGCAACAGTCAGCAGACTGCAGCTCTAAGCAGAACACTCTGTCAAGAGTTCAACTTTTGCTATTGACCCCAGAACTGGAATACAAAGTAGAGTACAGACTCTGCGTTCCCGTATGACGCCGATCACAGTATATTGCATTATGCGACTAAATCTCGCTGTCATACTGCAAATTATTATATAATCTATAGAAAATGATAATTACACAATAATTAGCTTGCATAATTAACATAAATGGAAAACAATCAATAAGAAAGTAATAAACTTATTCTAAATAATTGTCAAGTTGCCAGTCATGAGGCATGTCAGCAACACACAAACTGCAAAGCCTTTAAAACTTTTCTTTCTGTGAAATAATATAATAGCACTCTCATATACCTGCCTGTAGAGGAGAACCTGCAGCTCAGCAAGTCCTACTTCAAATTCATTCATACACGTACTTACAATGCATCAACTGTCAACCTAGCTTCAGAGGGTCAGTCGGCCTTAGTGGGGGAAAGTGCATTAAAGAAAGGCCACAGTTAAGCCTGTTAAAGGCCAGTCTGATGCACAACAGCATATTTTAGTCCTGATTATTTCAGCAGAAATATATTATTTGTGATATGTCAAATATTGGATGTCATTTACCCTCGTATGGGACTGCGCTGCTGCTTCTGACTGGAGCGGAATTACAAAATCAGTTCCACGCAGACCTCTAGTACAGTGTGTCCTCCTGCCTTTTCCACTTCAAACAAACAATCTACACTGCTAAAGCTTTCCTCTGATCAGCGTCTGCTTTCACCAGTAACTCTGCCACCATGCCAACGTTTGCATGGCTTCTCACCGCTGTCTGTGACGTACTGCTATGAGGTGGGGAATATGATATTTTTTAATGCAAACATGTGTACACACCATAGCAGTCTCACCCCGCCCTAGATCGTCCATCCCTAGTTAACAATGCTGTCACTGGACGACCATGACCGATGTTGAGTAATGAGAAGAAAATCAGCAGGTCAGCTGCTGCATTTAACCCCAGCCTACAGGCAATAAATAATTGAAATGGCAAAATAATATGATGTGAAATTTGATAGACATGCTAAATTAAGACTTCATTGTGAGAATATTGAAATGAAGCTCTTTGTAAGAAGAAGTGATAAGTGTGGTGTTTGGTGTGAGTGAGGCCACTGTGCCGAGATCTCGCTGTGATGTTGACAAGCCCGGTGCAAGGACATAAACATGCAATAAATCACTGTAGTTGATGTTAAAGGTGTAAGTGTGGGGTTTCTAACTTTGAAAGACATTAAGAAGTCATAACAAACTGGTGGTGAACAGAGAGTGACTGCAGCTGTTTCTAAAGCAAAAAAACAGCTGTTTTCACAGCTGAACAAAATGCTGTTTCACAAGGAGTCTGGATTGTCCTCCACTTTCCATTGGTAGGGCAGATTTGGCACCGTATACAGGTTGACTTTATGTTTAGCTTCTAAAGGGCAATTATAAAGCGTCTGGGGTGTAAAACCCCAGCCGAACGGTCAGATACCAATCAGCCCGTCTCTGTCTCTAGCTCTTCGCACCCGCAATCAATTACCTCTTCCAAAATTCGTAAATCAGGAGAGCTCAGGCCTCCTTTGTGCTGGCTCTTTATCCGGGATTAATGCTTTTGTCCATCCTATTTGTTTCCTAATGAGGAATGGTCATTAGGCTGTTTGAGCACGAGATCGGGAATTTATCAGCTCAAAGGATGATGGAGATTTTTATCACTGTGACGACGCACATCCCAGACTCCTGGAGGTCAAGCCTAAAGCAATTACCACACAAAGGGGAGAGAGAGCAACGACAGAAGATGTGGAAAAAAAAGTGAAAGAAAGAAGTCAGCGGGTATATGTCAACGTAATCTCATCACCCCATGCTAAGGGCCTATGCTTCTTTGTAAAGTCTGAACATGCTAATCAGCGTCCTAATTATATTCGATCAAGTTTCGTTTGGGCAGAATGGTCACAGAGTGTCCCGCTGGGCGACAACGCTCCTTTTGCAGACATTTAACTGTTCAGGGTTTTCGACTGGGATCAGATGGACGGCTGATGGATCGATCTCTTTGGGAATTAATGAGGTTCTCCTTTAATTGGCCCCATGCCGGTCTGCATATTGCCGTTTGTGAAAACGAAACGAGGAAAAACCTAATCAAATCCTCTTTAATTAATTTCAGCTTGAAGCCAACAGGCAAGCAAATAATTAAGCCACGGCGAAATCCTTCGGTAAAAGAAATGGATGACTTAATTAAAGAAGAATGGAATAAACAAATGCGTCGAGGCCGGATTTTGAGAGTCGTACAGTTTAATGAGCTATCGCTGCAACAGGCTGGTTCACCTGCGTTAGGCGCGGGGTGCTCTTTTCCTGCACCGAAGAGTTGAATGCAGGCAGATGGAGGGAATGAAGATTAGGTTTTCTTGCTTCTGCCTGCCTTTGGCTGCTCCAGCACTCGGCTGCAAATGGTTGATAAGCAGGGCAAACTCTAAGCCGGCAGAATTGAGAGAAAACTAGCAATAGAGAGAGAGAGAGAGATATTGAGATTGAAGGGAAAGCTTGTATGTAAAATCACATTTGCGCAATAATTATTCACACGCCATGCTCTATCTCCCTCTTCTTTGACGGGACAAATCACAGAACAATGGCATACATTTGGAGTGAAAGCGATGTGGATTCCTCCGTCTTTGGGAAAACAATGCTACATTTGTAAGATAAGGAACGAGTGTGCCTTCTAAAAGAACCCGCCTTTGCTCTGTTTTAGATCAAATAATGACACATATGAACCAATTTATGTATTTTGGCATTGGAGTCTGCGGAGAGATACGTTTGCAAGTTCCCATTAAATTGCACTAAATTCTGTATGAGTAGGACTGTAATAAATAATAAATTGTTATGGTTTTAAATTTATATCAGTAATATGTCATAAATAAGCAAAGATATGAGCTAATGTCGCATTCCACAGTGTCAGTCTGGCAAACTGCCACTTCAAGAACTGACATACCAACAACGCATGAGCGTATCCAAAATAGTTACTCGGTTATTCATTTCAGTTTTACAGATATCCATCATCATGCCAGCTTCCACCTAATCAATATTTTCAGATTTCAGTCACAATCAAAAGATGGGAAGCTGTCTGACCTTGAGAAATGTTTCCATCTGCATCTAAATGAGCAGTACTAGCCAAACCACATTACCTGATGCTATGCTGATCAGAAATCCATTATGAAGTGTCATACCTGCAAACAAAACACTTCCTCATTCATGTTCTGTATGAGCACAAATCACATCCTTATTTGGCAAAACACCTGTTGAACATGAGATCACAAAGTTCGCATGGCCTACATTAGATGCATTTGTCAAATATCTGTATTAAATTGTCTCTTGCCATTTTGCATAGAGGTTGCATCGAATAGTAGAATATTGAGTGTCATCACTGATGGAATTGCCTTTTCCTTTCCATGACTTATTGATGTGAAGCATGAAAAATGCATTGTATTTGAATGGAAAAGGTAAAGGACAACCTTTGAATGTCCAGTACTCTCTTTCTTCTTTTTTCTCCACTGATATTGAATCTGCGCTTAGTAAGTACTATTCAGAATCTCATAAAAGAGTCATGCACGGCAGATGTAATTATTACATGACACAAGAGTTACATTGGACAGAGTTTTTCTTTCAAAGCATTTCATTATTAGATTTTTCTCACCTCTGGGAGGAAATAACAGCAGCAGCAAGCGTGTATACTCAGCTGCTGATATTGAAGATGGATGGAAAGTTGCATGTTTCATTTAAAAGGACAGTTTTGTGTGCTTTCTCAGCAAGACCTTCAAATGAAACTCCTCATAAAATAAACGAAGGCTTGCTGCAGCCTCAGGGTCAAAGCAATTTTGAGCAATGTTTCAGTCGTTTATAAAACATGCAGTGCTTTGTTCTCAACTCTCCATCATCCCTTAAATAAGAAACACACTGATGGGGCTCTTGGGTGGTACAGATACAGTAAAGCATTATTGGGTAATTGGACACTATGACATTCTGTAGATGATATGTGTATGGCGGACAAACCTTACAAAACACTATATAACAGTTTATTACTCCACATGGCAAAGCGTATTATGAAGTATACACTACATGGCCAAAATGTGGAGACTTTACCATAACACCTATATCTATATGAGCCCCCCAGTGCGGCCGTAACAGCCTCCACTCTTCTGGGGAAGCTTTCCACAAAATTTCTTTTCAATTTTTTAAAGGCCTGGCTCACAATCAAGCTCATCCCATAGGTGTTCAGTGGAATTGAGGTCAGGGTTCTGGCCATGGAAACATGAAGCTCTCAATGCACAGGTCTTGTGCTGATGTTCTTCTAGAGGCAGTTTGGAACTAGGATGAGGGATGCAACAGAAGATGTTATATGCTTCAGCGCTCAGCAGCCTGATAGCACTTACAGTTTGATGTGGACAAATCTCGCAGCACTGAAGTTTTTGTTCTCTGGTTGATTTAATACACCTCTTAGCAACAGTTATGACTGAAACTAATTAGAAAGTGTGTCCACATACTTTAGGCCATATAGTGTACAATAAAGTACAAAAAAGACTGTGGACATGGGAATAGAAAATTGGGTCCACAGCAGCAAAGACTGGTGTCCAAGTACTAATATGAGTACACACTGATAGCAGCATAACCACAGACACTTTTTACAGATTAAAGTGAATAAAAATATTTATTTTTCATGTTAATGCAGACTGAATTTGTGCCATAGCTGGTTAGTTCTGTATGATGCTAACAGCGGTTGGCAACTGAAAAGAAGAAAGGATAAATTAATTTTAAATTATTAAAAACAAAGCGTGAAGCAGCGCTGGACTGCTTTGACAGGCCACAGCCTGAAGAGGCTGTTTTAAATGTGCGCACAAAGACCTACGTGCTTCACTACTGCTGTTTTCTATAGAGGCTTATCAATCAAAAGCAGCATGCCAACACTGGCTCCCCTCAGCCTGACCCCACTCTACTTATGTGCTCTAATTACAGCCCACACCTACCCATAATCATACACAAAGCCAGTAAAATGCTTGCAGCTGTTTATGTTGGTGTTAAACCCACCGGTGTTGGGTATTAATGTAGCCAGTGTTGTCATTTACAGCCCACTGCCTCTAGACAGACACCTACAGGGAGGAAGTGTTAAAGTAGGGGTGGACTTGTGATCAGTTTAAAGGTCACTGGCTGAGTGGTCAGGTCATACAGGAGGGACTACTGATTGTGTGGCCTTTTATTCAGCTGAAGTAGTGTTTGTGTGTTCAAATTGTGGCTGTTCTTTTACTTCTTTTTCACCATTATGATCGATACACATTTTGTCTCATTCTTGCTGTTCTTGTCAGCATGTAGCCGGGAAGTTCAATCAGGATAACAATGAGCAACATTGCTTTCTGCCAAAGTATTACGTAAAAGCATCAAAGACACTAAATGAGAATGAACTAGCGCCTAGTTTTGAAGGCTCTGTATGTCTCAAAGGCTCGCCTTTGGCCTTGGGGCCCTTGTTTCAGCACTGAGCGATGACATAATTTACAGTTTATCATTTAATTAAAGGAGCCGTAGAGACAGATGAATAGGTCTAGTCTATTGGAAAAATCTGAAATCAAGTTTTTCAGCATGCCACTTGTAGACATAGGGTCCAGTGTTCGGGTCAACATAAAAATTTGTATGAAGTATCTAAAGGTCTACTATTCAAACCAATTCATAAGGATATCTAAAACTGAACTGACAGATTCAAATTGAATGGAATAGAACCAAAGCAAATTACATGAACTTTGTCTGGATCTTGTGTTGAACAGGTGGCACAGTGCAGAAAAGCCTGAACACCTCTCCTGTCCTACCTCCATCATGGTCCCACATTGTCCAGCCCAGCCAGGCTCCTGCAGGCTTCAGAGGAGGCAGCCTGTCTTCCAACACAGTCCTCACTCTCAATGGTACTGCATTTCACCCACTACCCTTTAAATCTACCATGCATTGGTGGTCCCTGATAGTGTTTATGTCATGTACTGTGTATATATTACTCTCATATGTATGAATATATACTAACTGGCCTCTTTATTCAGTCCACCTCCTTGTATTTACATTCATTGTGCATTTTTTCTACTGAGAGTAATGAGAGTAATGTCCATGTAGGACAAGGAAAATGTTCCTTATAAAAGTTTAAAGTTTGCTTTTATCTTTTATCATTTATTTGTAATGAAGACATGAATGTTAGCATAGTGTAGCTCCAGCTGGGTTAAAAACTGATAATAGTGGAGCAGAGACATGCTCAGGTTTGGAGTATTCATACTCGTGAGACGGAGGTTTGTACAGTGTGAGTGTATGTGTACATTGCAGCACAGAATGTAAGACGGGCTCGGCGGTTGCCGGAGATTGACGGCGAGTTGGCCAGTTTATTGTATAGTCGAATGAGAGAAGGGGGCGAGGCATTGCTGCAGGGGCAGAGTGAGACGGAGGAAGTGCGCCGGCGGAAGATTGACAGGATGGCAGCTGTGCGTCAGCATGAGGAGAACACCACGACCACCATGCAAGAGAAAAGCAGCTCCACGGTGAGAGAGATCAGACGGTGAAATAGGCTTTGTGCAGTCATATGCCAATGTTAGGCAAATTTCATGCTTTGGTGAGTTCCTAAGTAAAAATAAGTTACATGTCCATTACAAAGACACATTTCTGCAAAATATGTACTGTTACTGATTGCTTAATTTAGCAGATTGGGGGTGGGGGGGAGAAGAAAGTAATTCTAAAATAATTCTTACAATTCTAAGTGAAATTTTTGAAGTCAATATTTTTTTGCATATAAGTTATTTTTGTACATACTAAGTAATGTTATGAGAAAAGAAGTTGTTAGAGATAGTATCTCAATATTTTGGTAAAAATAAGTCATTAGTTTGAGATACAAGTCAGTATTTTGACTTACTACTGCATTAACATTGAACGTTGTTCATTCTTTGTATATGGTTCATATTTGTTTCATGTTTGTTTTGGCTGCATTTTTGAACTAAATTCTCTCAGAGGAGAAAGGAGGACCGTGTACAGCACTCTCAGGACATGCGCTTGATTGAGGCATATCGAGAGCGCTGTAAAGCAGAGGGAATCACTAACATGCTGAGCAAGGCCATCACCACCACACACACAGTCTACGCTACGCTAGGGACTGCTGAGTTCTTCGAGTTTGTGCTCAAGAACCCTTTCAACGTTCCACAGACAGTCACCATTGAGAGCGACGACCCAGAGCTCAGGTAGGATTTAACACGCACACACACAAACGGTCATACACAGTAATTCCAAACTGTGCCATCTATGAGTCACACATGAGCAGTTAAAGTACTTTTCATTGAACATTTTATCTGCAGTCAGTGCAGTACATGCAGACAGTTTCTAGTGTTGCTCTAAAGCTGGGTTTACATGATGAAATGTTCATGTAAATAGTCACAGGTTGCAAGTTGACAGTAAGCAGTCCAAAAATGATTGCATTTAACACATTCCAAGATTGCTGTTGGTATCCTTAGGACAATTCCCATTGCTTTCTTTGTTTAATCTTGTTTCATAATGGCTGCTGTAATTGCTGTAAAGAGTTTGAAGTGAGTCGCAGGAAGCTTTGCATGGTGCAACTTAAGTGAGGTTCAGTTTTACATGAGTTGCCATGCAGAGCCACCCTAAGCCTCTATACCTGTACCACCAGCCTGGGAGGATGAAGATCAGCCAGTTTCTCCAGATCATGCTCTAATGAGTGATGTGGGTTTGCTACTGCTGCTAATGTGCTGTTATCAGCCTTCCAGCTCTAATGTTAGTGGCTAGCTCAGCGCCAGCGGCTGCAAGAGGTGCTCAGTGGGCCGAGAACAGCTATCAGGATTAATGACTCCTGAGTTAAGAGGCAGTTGAGTGAGCAGTAATCAGATCACAGTGTAACACAGAGGGGTACATGCAACGTTGAAAATCTTTGGCCCTTTTGTGTAAGCGTTGCATTGATACGAGACACTGATCACATTCCCCATGTGTTTGAACCTGCTCATTAATGTAAGAACTGTGGCTGCGTAGTCCCTTTGTTTTACAGAACGCACTTGTTATGAATTCTGCTTAGGCCTCAGTGTAGATCTTCATGAATTATCATAATAAACTAAAGGAAGCAGAGGGACAAGAAACAGAGAGAAAAGGGGGTCTCGACTCCTAGCCTTTAATTAGAAATGCACTAGCTCACATTTTCAGTGCGTTTTAGTGTGGCACTTGTGGCTTAGACACTGAACTGAGGCCAAACAATGATGTTTAAACAATTCCCAAAACACAGATATTAATCATTCTTTATACCCCAGGCCATGGATCATAAATGGCACTGAGTGGTGGAATGACTGCATGTAGAGCGCAAAATAATAAGTGGTTAGGTGTGAAATCCAGGTCAAAGCTATTGCTGATAAACATGACTGTATTGCCAGAGTGGAAGTGAGCTCAGCTTGCCAGCACTTAAAGGGCAGTAAGTCTACAGTACATATTCAGCTTAGATAAAAGGTTTGGGGATATTTAGTTGCCTGGCTAGATAAAATTTTAAACAAATATTGACCGTTTGTGTCAAAGACTGGACACATAAGGGTTTAGTGACTGATCCAAATAAGCCTAGAGTTTACAGACTTCAAATGATTGACAGAGGATGAACAGAAGGAACCTGGGAAAAGGAGTTTTCACAATTTTACTTAACCATTTCCCAAGCTCTCTTTATCTCTTAGAAGTTAACAGGCTGTTTTTGTTAAGACTGATATGTAAATGACCTCTGTTCTGATCGATGTTCTGGCTCATTGTAATCCAGCATTAAATCCTCAGCTACGTGACTTTGGAAGGCTTTTGCAAGAGTAAAGTTGCTTCCTGGCAGCATTTTTCCCCACTTCTTCTTTTCCAGTAGCTTTGCTACTAGTTGTTGACAGTAACAGCACTCATCACTGTGAATATGCAATTTTACGGTACTGTCCAATATCCTTGATATATATTTTTTTTGTGAGAGATTTTTTTTTTCACTCTGAGAATGAAAGCTGTAATAAAAGCAAGTGCTGGCTCACTAAATACTGAAAAAGTGATAATATAGTGATAATATATCATAATATATGACACTGAAAATGATTAAAATGGTCTTCAGACTAAATTACAATAATAGTTTCTGACTTCTGCACAAACATAATGGATTGAAGGCTAAATATTTTTACAGAATCAGTTCCATATGAACTAGGCAATAAACTCATTTTATTTCATTCTATTTCATTTTATGTCATTTTAGTTCATACAGTACATCAAACTTTTGCAGAAAACTGGCAAATGCATGGTCCAAAAGCACAAGACCTTAGACACTGTAGAAGGGTAGGAGGAAAAAGAAACAGAAGTGATTGGGCAAGACAGGGCCAGCCCACAGTAGTTCCAGTACTGGCAGACCCTAAAAGGGGTCAGAAAGCGTGTGAAACAGGAATCAGTGTGGCAGAGCAGTGATGGTAGGAATGGACGTAGGGCAGCTGCACCTGAAATAGGCGTGGGAGGAAGAGCTCTCATGATACGCTTGAAATACTGGTTCAGTAATTTTGAGTCCAGTGTAGATGGCTAGAAAGTCGTACTGTAATAATAGAATTCACTGTTGCAGGAAATGGAACTTGCTTTTGTCCAATAACCTGCGAGACACAAAGCCCATATGCCTCAGACGCACGCACGCACGCATGCA
>CM067484.1:19748106-19875849 GCA_034552555.1 Semaprochilodus insignis | reverse complement strand
ATACACAACAGTGTGTGTGTATATATATATATATATATATATATATATATATATATATATATATATATATATATATATATATATATATATATAAAAAACTTTTCAAAAAGCACATAAAAAGTATGTTGTTATATGAAATATAATTTAAAATAAACTTTGCTTTTGAGCAAAGTTGTTATAGTTGTAATTTAATACATTTGCAAGGTGGTGTATGTTGGTGGAGGGTAGTTCACTGAGTTCCCTGCAGAGTTGCAGGAGAATCATGTAAAGGCGAGAATGTGAATCAAAGATAAAACAGTCCAAATGACTACAAAAATTCGATTACCCTATAATGCATGAGTGACCCTAAAAAAATCGCTTTATTGCTGGCCTTAAGTTTTATAATACACTTGTCATACACTGACAGTTTAGATACTGATACTGACATACTAAATGAATGATACAGTGATACAACTATAGCGCAGTGGTGCAGTAAGGATGGGGTTTTTAGTGTTAACCTGCTTTCTGTCTTCTGTCCGGTAGTGTCTAAAAACAATAAAAAAAGGAACTTTTTTTTAAAACAAGAAACTTGATACTGCTTAGTAGCGCAGTGATTGGCAGTTTGTTACTTTGTCAGGAAGACATTACTGACAATGTTTATTAAAAAATTTCAAATTTCAAATAAGTCCCAGTTTTTATGCAAAGCCAATTCCAAAAATGTTAGGACAATAGGAAAAAAATAAAAACAGACAGAAATGGTTTGCAAAATGTTTTGAAAAATAAACCAACCAGCTAACCAGCTTTGTTGGCTAAGTAAACAAACTATATAACACAATGGATAACTATTCTGAAGGTAATGGTTAACTTGGAGGAGGGCCATCCTACCCTATCCTCCAGTCTCCTGACAAGAGGGGCAAAGTTTAGACATTTGTGCCACTCATGATGCTGGAGAAAGTTTTGTTACGACAGATATATCCTTAAATTGATGCGAGGTTCAGATATACAGATGTCCAAACATCTAAAGCTTGGTGTCCTTGCTTTCTCACATCACTGTGGGTACTTTGAAACAGAAGGTAGTATTACACATTCCTGTTGACATCAGGACTATGAAGCCTGAGGAAGACACCCCAGGGTCCTTCTGCACTGCATGTAATATGAGTGAAAACCTTTTCAGAAGATCCAATGTTCCTGTGGGAAACAGCACCTGAGTGATCTGTCATGTCACTCAGTGTTGAGCAGTGCAGCCTCTGATGCTGTTTGTCTGTATATGTGTGCGTATGTGGGCTTTGCAACATAATACGTTACTGTGCAAGAGTACATACAGCTCTTTGACATGAGGTGCAAAGGAATTCTCTCTCTCTCTATATCGCTTTCCTGTCTGCTTCCCTTTTCCTGTGTCTTTTTGTGTCTCTGTATATGGAGAGATCATATTCCCCACCTGTTGAAATGCTTTATTTTGGACGGCTGAGGTGAAGGTAAAATGCTGCCTATCTCTACCCACCCCAGCAGTTCCTTTACTATTTCTGAACCATGAAATATCCTATTGTCACTTTCAAATCTTCTCCTCCTCGGGAGTTTGTGCGAGTCTTGGAATGACACGCCGCCTTTAGTGCTGGGTATTACAGCGCAGAATACGATAAAACACGATGAGGCTCAATTTCAAGTCCGCACCCTGCGCTCGCAAACCACAGTTTCCAAACCCCCGGAATTCTTTTTGATCATCTATTGAGAATATTCCCTTTACAATAGCCTGAGGTGCAGGCTTTGATGTCTAAAGCACCCTTTTCCTTCATATATTTGTGCATGAAATTTTTTGACTGTGAAAGAGAAAGTGATATTTTATATTCCGTATATTCAGTACATGTTATCTTTTTACAACACGTTCCCTGAATTTCCGTTCCTTTAGAATTCGAGAGCTCACTCTTCCCCAGCTCGTAGAAAGAGAAAAAGAAAAACAACATAGCGCACACTGCTTTCTTTACTGGCAGCAAGAAAAAACACTGTTGGAAAGCTCCAGAAAGACCTCAAGCTGTTCTTCTCATCTCTCTCCTTTTCGCTCACTCTCTGTCTGCAGTGTGATAGTGAAGGCTGAAGAATGGAGGTATTTTAAGGACTTGACGAAGACCTCCACTCCATTGGAGACAGAGATGTTTCACCTGAAGGACAATGGCCCGACTCCTCAGGTGTACCTGCGGCCTAAAGAGAGCGTCCACATCCCACTCAAGTACCAGACCTTCCTCGCCGGCCATGCCTTGCCCTCCCAGGTGAGCCTTATGTCAGGTGCACTATCCTTCCTAGGTATGTTCCTCTCTCTTTTTGGATAATCTCTCCCTCTCTCAAGTAGAAGCTCAGAGTCTCTTCAGGGTGAAGTTGATCTCAGCTGAGATCTCTCCCAGGTAAGCTGTGTCTCTGAAGAAAACTCAGCTACGATCTCTCAGTAGTGCTATGTTTATTCCCATTCCCTTTCCCCACAAGGCTGAGGGTTCTCTAAGGTAAACACTTTCTGAAGTTAGACATGACTCAAATTAAGTATGGAGTGGTTTTTAAAAAAAGCACCGTGGAAAACTAAATGGTTGCTTTGATATTGTATTAATGAGGAATGAAAGGCTGGACCCGGTGATGGATCCGTGAAGGTTTAGCAGTCAAGACAGATATACGCTCTACCACTTAGGGCTTTCAGAGACGGCCTAATGATTTCTGGCAACTAAAAACTACTTGTCTGTAATTTTGAAAATGTATTTAATATAAGCATGCCTGTATTTTAAGCAGATACAACAGACCTAATCTCAATTATTAATTATCATTGTTAAGTTTTAGTAGCAAAGACTTATTGGGAACCCTATTGGGAAGGAAGATAAAGGTTACCAGGAACAATAAATTATGAATAATTTAGACTGATATGGGGAATATTTATTGAGCACATACAGAAGTAGTGTCTCTCAGTATGGTGTCGGGCCATAACAGTCTGCGTGCATGTAGTCCTGCGTCATGCAGTCGTTTGCCAACGGTGCTGGCACTAACAAGATGACTTATGGAGGGCATCACTGCTCACTGAATGTCCATAATAAAAAAAATTATACATTGATGAGTTCCCGCTTTTGTCTTGGTGGAGACAAAGGACGAATCTATGTGTGGAAGCATTGTGGTCAGTGCCAAGATGAACGGTTTGTTGTCACGTGTCACATGTCCAGAGGGCCTGGTGTCACTCCACCTCCACCCCCACCTTGTAAGAATATTGAAGCTGCATGACACGGATTATCACAGGACACCATTTGGAAACGCTCCAACTCCATGCCAAGATGTCTGGTATGTTGCGTTAG
This sequence comes from Semaprochilodus insignis, assembly GCA_034552555.1. NCBI lineage: Eukaryota > Metazoa > Chordata > Actinopteri > Characiformes > Prochilodontidae > Semaprochilodus > Semaprochilodus insignis. The sequence goes on along the minus strand of CM067484.1, from coordinate 19,872,550 downwards.
CAAATGTGGCGACCTGACACCATATTGAGACACTATTTCTGTATGTGTAGCTCTATAAATATTACCCATATCAGTCTAAATGTATCATTATTTATTGTTTCTGGTCACCTTTATCTTCCTTCCCAATAGCATTGCACTTCCTTCTGGGTGCAACTATTTTTTGTGCTTTTTTTTGTGTGTATTTTACAAGCTATGTTTAATCGGGAATGGGCAAAAAATTTTCATGTGCATTGCTGTTAGCTTAGCACTAACACACTACTAGAATCTCCTAGGTGTGATAACAGAAAATTGTGTTATAGTGAGATTGTTCCTCTTAAAAAAAAAATAATAATAAAAATAATAATAATAAAAAAGACATTTCTGAATAAAAAAAAATGGATGTTAATATTCGAAGTTTACCTCTGCACTGAACACTTATTATGAGAGAAATTCAATAATGAAAGAACTGTTTGGTCATAGGTTTAAATCAGTATGTTATGTTACAAAGCTTGTTTTGTTGTTGTTGATAGCAGAAGTGCTTTTTCTTCATTCTGTCATATAAAGAATAAAGACAGACTCAATGCTACACTATCACCTATTGAGGTACAAAGTGGTATTACAGGCCGGGACTAGCAGGTTAGCTTGCTAGTGTCAGTAGACATCTCTCCAACATGATACATATCATCAAACCTGTTGTTTCTTCACATTCTACTGATAATGTTAGTTAATTTTGATATGTTTTAAACTAAAACTCACCACAAATTGATAACTTTCTCATGTGTATTTTCTTTCCATCAAAGCTGTTTCGAGAGATACATATAGAGTTTCCATATAGAGCTATTTGAGTTTATTCCAGAGTGTAGTCTTTTCAGAACATCTCTTTCTGTTAAAAGAGTCTTGTGAGAGGAAGTGGCCACATGACACTAAATGCGTGTGTGTTTTTTTTCCCTCCAGAAAATGTTTGCACTATCTGTTTTTTAAAAAAAAAAAAAAAACATTTCAGTGATCAACAAACACTTTATCCACCAGACTGGAACACAAAATGTTTTTGTCAGCATTTATAAAATCTTAATGACAATTTCTACTTCTATAACCTATGTAGACAAACCTTTTAAAGCATTTTTGTAAAGAAAATATCCTTGGGTTGAAAAAAACAGCCTGCAAAACGCTTACCATCTGAAAGTGCCCTTATTAATCTGATCTTTCTGCTTTATTTGTACACATTTCTGTCTGTACAAATATGACAAATGATGACAAATCTCTGTCATTAGAGTGAACATACCAGTTCCCTGGAACTGTATGAGCACATTTGATAGTTGCTGTTTTTGTTCAACAGTGATGATAAATATGTGAAGGAAAAGTGGGATGTAAAAATCGTAGGAATTCCATTCTGACACACAAGACATCCAATGCGTATCCAATCCGGGAGGACACATGATGCACAGTCTGGCAGTGCCTATGAAATTAAAAAAAATCAGATCAGTGTCACATTTAGGTAAACAAATCAGATTTGTGCCATTTTAACGCTGTGATATGAATTCAGTCTTACAATGCTTAGAAAGCCTGTGAGAAACCACTGACGGCCACCAAAAACTGTGGGCTGAAATACTGTAGTGCAATGCACATCTAAAATCCGCCAATAAGAGTATGGCGATAAGAGCACTACAAGCTGCTAGCGCTGATGAATGACCCGATCAAAATGTGCTCATATCTGTGCAGCGTGGGCCTCTTATCAGAGAATCTTTAGCACATAATCTGCTATGCAGCACAGTGTGTTACAGCATTTGGCCTAGAGTTTTGTTGGCTGGCATCATCTCATAAAACCATATTATAAGACCTGTGTTATCTCACAGTTTGCAGCAGGTTTTAAACATTCACCCTAATGTTCTGCTCATCCTGTTTACACAGGAGGTTGTTCATTCTGCAGTTACTGTGTAGGTTTGCACATATAAGGAGTCAACATATATGATGTTCTTTCTTGGCTTTGCTTTGATGTTGCAGGACACAAGCAGTTTAAAGAATGCTAAAGGTCCACAGTTTACTCACAAGCAGCAGTCCAACACAGTACTGGCTAAATCCATTAAGGTAAGAATAATGCTCTTAACCACCTCTACTGAGTTTCTGACAGAAAATTCAAGCACTCATTTTAAGTTATTGGTGCAAGTCATTTTTATAAGCGCAGATTTTTAAACATAAGTTTAATTTCTAAGCATAGCCAGTTACATGCTTATATGCTCCATGAATAAATTAACATTCAAATGGATAATATTGGGTAAAGTGTCTATCTATCTATCTATCTATCTATCTATCTGTCTATCTATCTATCTATCTATCTATCTATCTATCTATCTATCTCTCTATCTATCTATCTATCTATCTATCTATCTATCTATCTATCTATCTATCTATCTCTCTTACTGTGCAAAAGTCAAGTTCCATCCTTTCATTTATGTCAGTGAGGCCATAAATAATTTTTTCAGTATTTTAGTCTCTCTGTCATTTTCCTTTACTACAGCATCCATAGGAGACTCAGTTTCTGTTTATGGAAAAAACCTGCAAGAATATTTTTCACAGCTTCAAACTCAGAAGTTGGTTGCAATTTCTGCATCTCCCAGTCCAAGCAATCCCAAACACATACAGTGCTGCTTGAAAGTTTGTGAACTCTTCTTCAGTAGTCCTAAAAGTAGATAAGGAGAACCAAATGAAACAAATATTACACTTGGTTATTTATTTATTGAGGAAAATGATCACAATATCTATGAGTGGCAGAAGTATGTGAACCAGCATCTGGTGTGACTCCCTTGTGCAGCAATAATTGCAAATAAACATTTCTACTAACTGTTGATTAGTCCTGCATATTGGCTTGGAGAAATTTTAGCCTGTTCCTTTAATACAAAACAGCTTAAACTCTGTTATGTTGCTGGTTTCCTTCCATGAACTGCTTGCTTCGGGTCCTTCCATAAAATTTCTATTGGACTAAGGTGAGGACTTTGACTCCATTACAGAACGTTAACTTCTTCTTTAACCGTCTTTGGTAGAATGACTTGTGTGCTTAGGGTGGTTGTTGTGCTGTATGACCCACATTCTCTAGAGATTCAGCTCATGGACAGATCCCCTGACATTTGCCTATAGAATTTGCTGGTATAATTTAGAATTCATTGTTCCATCACTGATGGCAAGCCCACATGGCAGAGATGCAGCAAAACAGGCCGAAACTATGAAACTACACCATGTTTCGCAGATGAGATAAGGTTTTTGATGCTATAATGCAGTGGGTTTTTTTCCTTCAAACATAACACTTCTTGTAATATCTAATCTACTTAGAAACATGAATAACTTGCATTTTTCTGAATGGAAATTAAACAATTGAAGTTGGTCTCTGACTTCTGTACAATATTCTATGTATGTTTCACAAAGTGTCTTCCATCACAACAGGGTTAATGACATGAAGAATCCAAGAGTGAAAGAATAGAGAAGATGACAGATTCTTGCTGACATGGAATTTGTATTCTGACTCCTTCCCTGCTTTATTCCATCTGGATCCGGTCCAAAGCGGCATTAGTAGGCCCATCTTGCTTCTGTTTGCATATCGTTAATCCACTGTGACCCGAAACGTCAAGTCCGCTTCTGACGTGTGATTAGTGCGTCCTCCGTCTTGTTTGTGTGTGGCTGTAATAGCCCACAATGCTCTGGCTTTGATTAACGCTCCTGAGCTGAAGAGATGGGCGTATCAGATGAGCTCAAGCAGAAATCAGAGCAGGACCTGCTGGCAGACCGCTGCCTGCCCGCTGACCTTGTGAGGCTTTTTTGTTGCTGCCTTTCACACTGTAATGTTCTAACAGGGATTCAGGAGGGTTTTTTTTGTTGTTGTTGTTTGTGAGTGCAAAAAAAGTACTTTGTTTCAAACAATAACTGTTTATGGAGAACTCAAAAAGCGGTGGTGGTGCAAACGTACATCTAAACTGTCACACAGGACAACTAGAACAAACAGAGGTGCTACTTGTAACATTGGTCTGGGAAAATATTGCAAACAATACATTTATATGGTTTCTCTGGACCAGACAAGCTTTTTAACCTGAGTACATAAAAATAGCTTTTCTATGGAATATTTTTATAGAATGTTTTATGAACTTCACTCGTTTATTTGATGAGAGCTTTAGATGTAAAACAGCATTACAGTTGAACTGACTGTGTGGAGACTGTTCTTAGCCTGTCTAGCTCTCACTGGGTATATAACAGTTACTAAGATATCAAATAATATAATGTAGGTGCGAATGCTATGACTTGCACAAGCAGCTCAACAAACCTTTTAGAAAGACTCTTTAGAAAATAGCTTATCAGGCTAAACCAGAATGTGACTAAAACACATACTAGGTTAACCTGTTTAACTGCTTAAAATATCTAGGTAACATTTTACTCCGCATCAACAGAGTCATCCCACTAGCTACAGTTCAGCCTCACTTCCGTACCTTTTTAAGTGGTACGTTGTACTGGAAGTTCATATTATAATTTCTTGGAATTTCCCCTTTACAGCTTTGAAAGTGCACTTGCTTTTTAGCACGTGGAACCTTCAGAACTTTCAGAGAGGACTTAATGATTTTTTTAGCAACAAAAAAGTCAGTAATGTTTAGTTCATTTTTATTCAATAGATTTGTGCTTACATTTCAACAATATGGAATTATTCCCCCCTTTGCAGCTTCCACTCTTCAGGGAAGACTTTCTGACACATTTTGGAGTGTGTCTGTGGGAATTTTTGCCCATTCATCCAGAAGAGCATTTGTGAGGTCAGACACTGATGCTAGACGAGAGGGCCAGGCTCACAATCTCCATTCTAGTCCCAAAGGTTTTCAAAGGGGGTGAGGTCAGGGCTCTGTGTGGGCCAGTCAAGTTCTTTCATTCCAAACTCACCCACCCATGCCTTTATGGAGCTTGCCTTGAGCACTGGAGCACAGTCATACTGAAACAGAAAAGGGCCTTCTCCAAATTGTTCCCACAAAGTTTGGAGCATACAGTTGTTCAGTGCTGAAGATTTTAAGATTTTCCTTCACTGGAAAACTGGAACAAAGGGCTTAGACAAACCCCTTGAAAAACAACCCATAGCATTATCCCTCCTCCACCAGACTTTGCAGTCTTGTATGAAATAGACTTGTAACGATGGCATCCTATTATGGCAGCACGCTGGAATTCAGTTAGCTCTTCAGAACAAGCCATTCTTTCACAATGGTTTGTAAAGGCAGACTGCATAGCTAGGTTTTTGATTGTATGGCAATAGGACTGAATGAAACACCTGAATTCAATGATTAAGAGGTGTCCCAATACTTCCATACAGTGTATTTCGCTCCATGCTTATTTAACTGTTCATTTCTGGATGGAAACAAAAGTTAAACCCTTAAAAGCTTGGAACTGCTTTGCAGAAATTGTTTTGTTAGACTTCAGGAACTGAGGAGATTGCCAAATACTTTGTTGCCATCAGCATAATTAGAAGTGAATGTGAAATCAACTCATTTATCATCACTGTTCCAGTGGGCAGGATGTAGGAAGAAAAAAATAAAAAAATAAAAAAATAAAAAAACCCAGAAATCAGCAGCAGCTCTGTACTAGGCTTCTCTGCTGGAAGAGTCATTGTGGAACTGCTACAAGATAATGTATATGCTAATATGTCTGTCACAAGCTACAGGTAAGACATATGTCTTTTAGAAGCTTGAAATGTCTGTGTAGAACTAGAACACCCAAAAACAACAAAGTACTAGAATCCCCTGGCCTGTCTCTAGTAGTCAACATTCACCTCCGTTCTTTACTTTGTGCCATAATACAGAATCATGCATCACGTTGTACAAAGACTCACTAGCTCAACGCGCAGAAATACTATATTAATTATAGCTACTAACTACAATTCTGTTATAGCAATGCATAAATGCAGTTAGTCAACTGACAGAATCTTACTCAACAAAGAATAGCCTGTCTGGTTAGTTTAATCAGTTCTACTTTAGAGAAAACAGAGCTGCTCCACTTACAATCCCTCTCTCACTCCTCCTCGTTCCTCTGTAAAAGATACATCTTTAGCTTAACTAGCTGCCAGACATCCTGCTGGTTATGGAGTCTAACCAGGCTCTCAGAAAGCAGTTCACGCTTGAGTGAGCGCTGTCTCTCCTGTGGTCTCGGAGTCCATTTCAAACAGACTCATCACCATTCGAGGACACAGACAACAAACTACAGGAATAGAAGCTTAGCTTATAGGCTATAGTTTGAGGATTTTTCATTTTAGGCCTCTGGCACTTTTTTGCCATTCCATTCTGAAATGTAGTCAGCCGTGACCTCATTTTTTATGCCATGTACATATATTCGCATTCATGGCTGTGATATAGCATAATGCATGGAAATGCATGAAACTCTGCGCTGGCTGTGTGGGCTGTACTCGTGTGCCTGAGGGATGTGAAAGGAGAAGACAGTCCCATGGTAAATGTAGTTCAGTGCTGTAGGCCATGCATCTCACATGTAGTTTTTCTTAGTCCATTTGACCCATTCATGCTCCTCCGAACAAAGGTCTTTTGCAGCACATAGACAAACTATCATAATGAGAAACTGCATGGTGGGAAATGTGTTGTCGTTTTCCAACCCACCTAGTTTTGATCAGCTACAAGACACCTTAGCAAATTTGAAACTCAATGTTATGTAGTGGCTATGAGAAAAGTCTCCTACACTTTCTCATGTGACTGAATGGGATTTTTGCCAGTGTTTGGTAAACCTTCTCCTATATGGCCACGGTTGCAACGAAAAAATTAAGGATGCTATGCTATCAGGGTGGGGAAAAAAACATGAATTTAAAAGGATTTTTTTCTATCTATCTTTTAAATTCAGAAAATGGTCTTTAATTGTATGCATGAGCTTGTAAGCATGTGCCCTAAAACTAGTGTTGATCAGGACCACTTTTCAAATGATGGCACAGCTACAGTGATTTTTTTCAAAAGCAAACATCCGCAAGCGATAAGACAGACAGCTGTTTCACCCATGTTCTAGAAAGTGTAATGTGTGGTGGTGGCAAAATTATAGAGTAGAACGTAATGGATGATTTTTTTTTGAGTTTACACTTTAGACACAATCCAAGCTTACACATCTCTGCAGATAATAAACTTAAATATAACCTGCAAATTACATTGCACAAATTCTGTTTATAATCTGAATTTAACATATTGTAAAAAAGAAATTTAAAAAAGTGCATGTAAAATGTGACATAACATGTTTTTCCCCAACATGTAAAATTCAGCAAATAAACAGTGCAGTAAAATAAGCAGAAGTGAGAAGCTTCATGAAGGAAGTCTATCTTGATGTATGAAGGGTGTGTATGTCTTCACGTTGTAAGTAGTTCAGAGGGGAGCATTGTTTATATCGAGCTGTTTAGATTCATTCATAAAATGACTTTTATGTTGATAAGCCTGTATATGGGTTTGAGTGGTGTAGTTTTCAGCAAATAAAAAATAAAGCTGTGTTATAAGTTTCTCTCAAGAGCTCAGAAAGCTGTAGCATTTTGCCTTTGCATGTACATCATCGGCAAGCATTTTACAGTGACTCTGATTGTGGTTCAGCATTTAGAACCATTAGATCCTATATATGTATATATATTTGGGTGTGTCCATAATTTTAGACTAAACAGTTAATGATCAACAACCAAATAATGACAGTCACTTTAATTAAATTTGCATCCCTAGAAAGAATGCGTTCGTGAGTGAAGCTTGGTTTTGTCTGTTGGAAATGATAGAATGAAATATTTATACCGACTGTCTTTACATGATTTATATATTGTCAGTGCACTATGTTTGTAAGTACTGTGCATAGCTCTGTTGTTGCATGTGTGTGTGTGGCACAGTGTGGGAGTCCTCGAATGGTCATGGCATGCATATGTGAGTGTACATGTTTGTGTGCTTAGAGTTATGCCTGCAGGCTTGAGCTCCCATATACAGCCTAGCGAGAGTTTTGCCCTACAATACTGCTGACACACACGCTTACACACTTCACTCCATACTCCCATGTCACTCTTGGGTCACTCAGGGTCAAGTGTTGCTGCACACAGGCTGACACCACCTCCAGGAATGTGCAAACGTGTTGGATGCCACTGTGAAGCTGACAGCACACTTAATTCCCCTGAGAGCGATCCTGCACTAGATCCGGCCGAGCATTTTCATTCTGTTACTTGGACCTTCTAAACATTATTTTAATGTTCTGCTGTTCTGATTTCAGTAATGCTAAACCCTTAACTTTGTAACATTACCCTTAAGTGTAACTAAGCAAAACAGCCCCAGACCAGTACACCCCACACACACAACTTTACTGTTGCCACTCTGGTAGGTAACATTCTCCTTCTGTCATCCACCAAACCCAGATTCATCCATCAGACTGCCAGTTTGCTCCAGAGTCCAATGATGGAGTTTACACCACTTCAGCTGATGCTTGCACATAGTGAATTTTAGGCTGTGTGCAGCCGCTTGACCATAGAGACACAGTTCGTTTGCTTATACAGTTATTTTTTACTCTGAGTCGGTGTGGTCTACCGCTTCGTTCCTGAGCTGATGTTGCTCCTAGATGGTTTCATTGTTCAGTAATAGCACTTTCATTTGTCCGAGGCAGCTCTAGCGGGACAGACATTTCTTGAACTGACTTGTGGAAATGATGGGATCCTATGACAGTGCCACACTTAAAGTCACTGAGCTTTTCTTTACAGCCGTATAGACTGACAGTGTTTGTCTAAAGCAGTCACATGACTCTATACTTGATTTTGTACACCTGGTGTAAGTATGCCTGAGATGCTTGAACATATGTTTTTTTAAAGGTTCAGATGTCTGTGTTTATATCAGAAAGACCAAGACATGTTTGCTTTAGTTGAAATGAACATAATCATAGATGTGAGTTATTTATAAGTTTATGGCATGAAATGAACCCCTAGCCTGGTAACAATCGACTACTAGTAACTAGTGACCTGATGTATTAAAAGTAATCTATGTACATTTCCAATAAATGTTTGCCAACTGTTCATGATACAGTTTTTTTTTTTTTTGCTTCTAGAGCTTCTTATTATTAAGAAATTCATCCTAATGATTTTTTCTAAACTTTCCTTGCATTTTTTTCTTGACATGCATCTATGATTAATTTAAACTAACTTTTAAATTTAAAAACAAAAAAATTTTAAAAGTCTGGTTTTCATGATACGCAATCCGTAAGCCTGATTTTGCAGTAACTTCTATGAATTATTCAGCAGCTATTAAGGAGAAGCGAAGTCTAGTCCTGTGAGAGAGTCATTTCAGTTTAAAAGGTTAAACAACACTGCTGTATATTTAGGGGGAAATTGTGGAGTGATGGATGAAAACCTGTTGTTTTTACATGATCTCCTGCCGAGCAAGGTTCATGACCTGTAATGCCTCTACGTGCCCCGCAGGTGTTTTTCCGAGCAGAAGACGGTCAGCCTCTGGCTATCTGCCAGGTGAATGTGGAACCCACTCCACATGTGGTGGACCAGACCTTCCGCTTCTACCACCCCGAACTCACTTTCCTTAAGAAAGCCATCCGGCTGCCACCCGCCACAGACAGCCCACCAGGTGCTGCTCATGACCAGCCATACACACATATGCTCTGTCTCCTTTTCTCTCTCTCTCTCTCTCTCTCTCTCTCTCTTTCTCTTTCTGTCCCCCTCTCTCTCTCTAGTACACACACACAGACACACACACACATTTACAGAGTCCTGTCCTGTCCGCTATTGCTGATCTAAAGACCCCATTTGTCCTCCGTCTCCTCACACACGCTCACAGATGGTAATGCCAGCCTCCAGGTGCGCTGCAGCGACCCCGGAGTCATCTGCCATGCTGCTGCCATGGTGAGCCAATCACGCTGCACTTCTCCCACCTATCAGCCTGTCTGAGTTGAGACTGGAGGAAGTGCTTTATTACGCAAGTGTCTGCAACAACACCAAGATTACATAGTAATTATTTCAGTGAAACCATAAAGCCAAGTTTGTTGAAAATGTAGTACAGGGCAAAAGTCAGAGAAAACCCCTCAAAAAAACATTTATTTCATTTCCTGTCAAAATGACCATTAAATACAACTTTTACAACATAAGGAAAAAGGTGAAAAACAGAAATCTCAACAACTACATACTCTCATCCTCAAAAATATAGTTGCACCCAGAAGGAAGTGTCGGATTGCAATGATATTCGTTCGGAAGATAGAGGTTACCAAGAACAATAAGTGATGAGCAGTTTTGACTGAGCTCCACATACAGAAGTAGTGTCTCTAAGTGTGGCATTGGGCCTCCATGTTTGCTAATGCAACATGACAGACGTCTCAGCATGGACCTGTAGAGGTTCCTAATGGTGTCCTGTGATAATCCATCCCATGCGGCTTGAATATTCTCACACAGTTCCTGCAGATTTTGCGATGGGGGTAGGTGTTGAGCGACACCAGGCCTTCTGGATGTGTGATGCGTGACACACTGATTTGTTGGTCGTCTTCACCAGCTTGTCATTGAAGATGACGTGTGTGTATGACACAGTGTGGAAGTCGTCAAATGGTCACGGCATGCATATGTGAGTGTAGATGTTTGTGTGCTTTGAGTTGAGCGTGAAACTTGAATAATTTGCATGTCACAATGTCAAACCTACCCACCAAGTTTGATTCCTGTCGGTTGATTCCTTCCGGGTACAACAATTTTTTGATGATGAGTGTATAAGGTCGGCTTTTTGGTGTGTCCACAGAGGTTCCATCATTTCGGAAGATGTGATTTCACATGCACACAATCTGAGATGCTGAGGTCTAGGTGGTCTGTTCATTGTTCTGAGAGGACTAGCAACTTTTTTGTGTGATCTGCAAATGTTTTTCCTCTTCTCAGTGAGGAACTTCTCACCGTGGAAGGATGGACATATGTTTTCAGATCTAAAGCAGTAGTGGAGCGTGATGTTCTCCTTTCTCTTAAAATTGAAAGCTTCAAGTGATGTTTATCTGATGGGGACAGTTTTGCTGTGTCTACCAGGTTTTGCACGATTGTTTGGAGTCCCCTTTTTTCTGTATTGTTTAACATGCAGTTACCATACAACATAGTTTTTTCATATATTTTCTCATATTTTCCTTTAATTTTTCCATTTTAATGCGAATGGAGTACCATAAATCTAATCTGCTCAGAAAGATCTCCTGAAATATAAATAATTTGTACTTAATGGTCATCTTTACTGGAAATTAGATAAAGGAAAAGTGGTCTCTGGCTCTTGCACAGTACTACTAGTAAATGTTTAAAAGGTGTAACGTGATGACAGCTCTGTTATGATACTGAATTTATTTTGAAATTATTATTAGGAAACTGTAAAATATTTAGACATTTTAGATCTCAGAATGATGAACAGAGCATTACATTTTTTAATGAATAAATGAGAGTTGCCGTTGACAATATGACAAAAAATTCTATCATGATATTTCAGGACATTTTTACGGTATACATCATGATATTTAGTTTTTCTGAGATTGAATGAGTTAACACACAAAATAGAACATGTAGTGCCACAAGCAAAAGTACTGTAATAATAATAAGCCTCCAACTATGATTTTTATTTGTTTCCCATTTAAGTAAAACATCTAAAATACCTTCTGTTTTTTAGCATATGGTATTTAATATTACTTATAGTAGGTAATATTAAATAACACAATAGCAGTTATTAATATGACAAGTGATTCCAAACTGTGCTTCTGTGCAGTAAATGAAAATTTTAAGTGAAATAAAAGTGCTTTATTGAACCGCAGGCTCCAGGAGAACCTCAGGACATTTATCTGAAAGTGCCGGGGGCTGCCAGCCCGCAGATCAAGAAGTTCTTCATCACTGTGTTCACGTATGTACTGTTTCCGTCATCGTGAGGGCCCGAGTGTGTGTGCATGGATGTAACTGCTCCTTCCTTGATTAATCTCTTCTTGCGTGATTAATGTAATTTGCTTAATCAAGATGTCTCATTTGCTGTCTGATTGCATCACTTTGCAATATTCATTTATTCATCAAAATCAGCGCCAGCCATTTCAGCGTCAATAATCAGTGGAAACGGAATAAACAGCATGATTTTTAATGCACCCTTTGAGCTCGACTGGATCTGGAGCCAGGGCAGAATTCAGTGCTATTGTGCAACAGTGTAAATCCAAATCAATTACATTTAATACTACACCTGAGATGCCTTAAAACCGCATTGAAAAATTAGCTCAGTGCTTTTTAACAAATTCTTAGTGTCTCAAACTGGATTTGATATGGAAATCATTGCAATGACACTTAATCTGTAAATAGGTTCTTCAGTGTGTCGGTCTGCTACTGTTTTTTGAAATCTTTTAATAAGTGGATATTTTTAGATTTAAAAGCCAGCTGTGTCCCTTTTAAGTGCTTATTGGAAAGTAGAGAATATTTAGAGAACAATAATTATTATAAATTTGCTCTTGTTAACTGATAAGAATGCTTCCTTCTGTTTGGAATCAAGGGTTCACAAAAAATTGCAATAGATAAAAAATCTTTTTGTACTTGAAAACAAAGTAAGCATTGAGGAGGCACAGGTTCAGCTTTTAATCTTGTTTTTCCTAACACATTGTCTGCAAACCATTCTCATAGGCGTCAGCCTCTAGAGACAGTAAGCCTAATATTGAAAGCCTCTAAAATGGGTAAATTGACTGAAAATCGTTAGCAGCAACAGCAGTTTATCAAGTTTGACCCTCTTTACTGTGAAATATTGCTGTGATAATCATGCTTATTGTGTTTTTGTTAACATTGTAAGAAGTAGCAAAGTCAGGAGGGGAAAAACATGCTAACATATGGTGCATGTGTACTGCGGGTCACTTTAAATCCTGAAATAATCATTTAAAAGGGAAATCAGGTTCAGATCAGCACTTCCTTTATCTCCATTTATGACGTTTGAGTAATTTTGTTTACAGCAAACAGTTGTACTCCATATTCACCTGACCATTGTCCAACCCCCTGTTACCCCTTATCCCTTAAAATATAAACAGGCTGTTTTTTTTTTCACTGTGTCTAAAAGATCTATGTAAATGTCTTGCGATCTGAATGACTGTCCCGTTGACTGTGCTTCGTTCAAAAAGCAGTCTGGGCTGAAACCTACATTTTAACTTCAGCGTGAATGGGTGGTGCTGGACTACTGTAGAGTAAACGCAGGGATATATGTAAATGTGCTGGTTTTTGTGGCATAACAAAAACTAATGAATTCAAAATGGCCTGTTTTACAGTTTCCAGTTAGGTACGCCTTGATGTACCCACACTCATTGTCGGGTTTATTAGCTCCACATAGAGGAGCACTTTGTATTTCTACAATTAGCCCCCTGATAGGTGATCTGCTTGCATGATTACAGTGCAGGTATTATGTGGGTGGTGGATCATTCTCAGCACTGCGGTGACACTGACGTGGTTGTGGTGTGTTAGTCAACTGCTGTGTCTGACCCGCTCACACCAGCTCACCACACATTAACACACCACCTCCACGTCAGTGTCACTACAGTGCTGAGAATGATCCACCACCCACAAACAAAGTATGCAGAGAATCACATGGACTACAGTGTGTAATTGTAGAACTACAAAGTACTCCTATATGGTAAGTGGAGCTGATAGAATTGACAATGAGAGTAAATGGAGGTGTACACAATTAAAGAGTCAGAGAAAGAGAGAGAAATAGAGTAAAATCTGTGTTGACAACGTAGTGTCGTCTGCGAGGTGAAAAGAATGAAGGGCAAATGCATTTTTAAGCTGGTTAACACCACAGATGTGTAACTTCTATGAGGGCCCCAGAAACTAAGCTCGAATGACAGTCTGATTATTTTCAACTCTGGGGAGTGATCCTGTGATGTCACATGAAACAATATCTGTTTTGTCCATCAGAGTGCACACTGCACCAAAACAATTTCTCATAAATGAGCATGCCTATGTGCCCACCTCAACACCCACAGTCTGATCAGATTACATTTTAGGCTTGGAAAAGTCTCATAAAGTGAAAAGCAAACCTCAGTGCGACAGAAATATTGAGGCTGATTGGTCAGGCTGTATTAGACTAGATTTCCAATTTCCTGTAACTGCAACAAAAGTGATGCTATAAAGGTTACATTTGCCAGTTTTGTTCAATATCAGCTAAAGTAGCCTTTATGACAAATGATGTGGTAGCACTTTCTAAGAATCCTGTATTCACATGCTCTATGGAGGCATTTATAAGACATTATACAGCATGTACAATACCTTACAAGGCCTGGCATAAACCTGCATAATTGGACATATGGAGTTATAATTTCATACGTATGTCTTTATAAAGCAAGACAATATGGTTATTGTGTTATAATATGAAGTAAACATGAGTCTAATGCACCAATTAAAGTGGAACGAAAAAAAATCCAGAACAAGCTGGCAAACAGGAAGCCAACTCCAGCACCCACATTTTTTTTATTCAAATATGTTATTTTGCTCTGTGCATTTTACGTTGAGCAATTTTCTCAAACCTTAGACAATATTGCAGAGCAGAGGAGGAAGAGAGGGGAAGAGAGACACTTTAACTACCGTCACAACCCCAGCATCCATTTTATCTACTTTTTTGATAATTGAGGTCAAAAACTTTTTAGTGAGTAATAGGTTTACTTTGTGTTGATGTCGAGGTTCATTTTATTTTCCTGCCTGTGTCTGTTTACACATGATGCTTCCAAACCAGTCAGAGCAAAGCTCATCAAAATATGTACTCACTTTAAAAGGCAAAACAGCTTGTATCATCTTCAATCAAATCATATAGTGTAAATGGGAGTATACAACTGCAACTGGGTATTTTTCATCCGAACCAAAATCATCTTTTGTGTGGAGGTCAGAGAACATTTTAGTATGCAGTATTAAAAATGGCATTTTATGACAATAAACTGTCATGCATGTAATCATAATTACACAATTATAAAAGCTTATGTTCAGTTTTATAAGGTGTTATGTGCACCATATAATGACTTATGAGTGCATTTATAAATCACTAAGAATACAGGATTTGTAGAAAGTGTTATTAGTGACATTTATTCAACAAACATTAATAGTAATGTAGAGTTATGTCACCTTATGTGACCAGATGTTTAGGTGTCATATGACTTATCATCAGTATGGTAAAGTGTTACTAGTGTTGTTTATACATGTAAATCATGTGGATTGGCATAGATGCGTTCAGAGTCTTTTATCTGAGCAGAAGTAATCTGAATGCTTTTTCTCATAAGGCCTCACAAAATTGTCAGTATGTGGAATAGAGGTTTTCTGTTTGTTTTCTATCACTGTATAAAAGAAGCGTAATGCTGCCTTTATTGTTGTACTACAAAAATTCAAAGTAACAATAAAAGGCGTCTGAAGTGTGAAGTATATTGCTTTTCATGTCTGCTTGTTCAGAATGACAGTTTGTGACACAAACAGATGTGTCCTTTGTTAGATCATATTCTTTATATGTCAAAATAAATTACAGCTTTGAGACATCATGTTATTAAAGGAAAAGAGCAGATTAAAAAGCAGGCTTCTTTTATCCACAGCATGAAAGTAGAATGCTTCATTTAACCATGCAGACTCACAGCATATGAAAGTCCAATTTATGTGTATTGGTACCCTTACAGCTGATTGAAACAATGCTTCATTCCTTCTTTTGGTATGTCCTAGAGTAAAGCAAAGCAAATGTGAAAAGGGATAAATTCCACAAAGTTAGTCTACAATGGCCTGGACAGATTTGTTAGTACCCCTAAAAAAGATTACAAAAAAATTGATTATAGTAATATTTCAAACTGACTGTTTTCTTTAATTAGTATCATGCATGTCTTCAAGAAATGTAGTCACTCTGCTGTTTGACATCATCATGTGCAACACAACATAGACAGAGAAAGCGAAGGAGATCATGTTAAAGGTAAAGGCTGTGAGACGACCTCCAAGCAGCTGTTTCTGTGACGGCAGCTGCAATTATTATTAAGAAGATTATTAGGATTATTAAGGTGCATCAGTCTGTAGCCAATACAACACAGACAGAAGGATAGAAATACCAAAGAGATACAAGCTGAACCTCAAGGTCGAAGTACCTCAATCACAATGCTTCTGGCAGAATGTTCTTTGGACAGATGAGACGAAACTTTTTAGCACATCAGGTCTGTGTCCACAGACAAAAAAATTAAGCTTTCGAAGAAAAGAACACAATG
Organism: Semaprochilodus insignis; assembly: GCA_034552555.1. Taxonomy (NCBI): domain Eukaryota; kingdom Metazoa; phylum Chordata; class Actinopteri; order Characiformes; family Prochilodontidae; genus Semaprochilodus; species Semaprochilodus insignis. Next base: position 19,856,374 of record CM067484.1, on the reverse strand, counting down.
CCTGCCGCAACACATGGAGGAGGCTTGGCTACATGTGTGGCCGCTTAGCTACATCTGGCACAGGGTCCCTTGCATGTGTGCAGGGCACAGTGAAGTCTTAAGTCTATCAAAGCATTCTGGAGTAATACGTAATACTGCCAGGTACCAGAAATCTGTCTCATTCGCAGGTCATGGATCCTCCAACAGGATAATGACCCAAAACACACAGCTAAAAGGACTCCTGAATGGCTAAGAACAAAACACTTGACTATCCTGAAATAACTTTCTATATAACCTGATCTGAATCCTGTTAAACATGGAAAGAGCTAAACCATGCAGTCTGCTGAAGACACCCTTCAAACCTGAGACAGTTAGAGCTCTTTGCTCAGGAAGAGTGGACCAAACTACATGTTGACTCATTCAGAAGTCTCATTCAGAAAACAATTATTACTTTAGTAATTGTGATGCACAAGGTTGTGCTACAAAGTATTAGGTTAAAGGTCATTTATTTTATTATTTAAAATATTCTGTTGAATCAAATATGAGCATAGTCTGATTTTTATTAACTGTTGACTAAACAATGATGGATGCCAATTACTTTAGTCAGTGTCAAATTATTTCTGAGAAGATTGTGGGTTTTTTGTCTGTGTCTGTGTTTCTTTCTGTTCTGTAAGTTTTTGATCTATTATGTCTGAGCTATGTTCAGATATACTGAAAAATAATAATGTCTAGCTCCTAGTCTGCTCCCTTCCATCTCCCTCCCTCCAGTTTTCACTAGGTTGGGAGTGATTGATGATAAACTAACTGTATGGTGGATGTTTCTGTGGCAGTGACCCCTGGTTGGCCTCCCCCGCTCAGACCTGGCAGGTGTACGTGCATTATTTGCAGAGGATGGACGTGGTGTGTGTGTGCGGCACGCTCAGCTGGCACTCACTGCTCCTTCGTGGCACACGGGTCATTCGGAAGGTCAAGTGCTACACCTCGCACCCCCTGGAGCTCGAGGTACACACCGCAGAGTCAAAGGGCTTTTGCCCCTATTCATTTCGTCTACAGAAAAGAGAATCATGAATCAAATAATTAATTCTCACAGTAATCGGTGGAGTCCAGTCATCACTTCATTAAGCACACATTTAGTTTTTTTTGCAAAAGAATTATAAAAATTCAACATTTTTCAGAAGCGACCTGCAGGTATCCAATGAGTATCTAAACTTTGTTTCCAACATTTGCTGTTCAGGAATTCAGCTGAAAGCAAAATGCAAATGATACACCTTACCCCATAGGTGTGGGTGATTGTAACAGATGGAGGGGCTATTTGTAGCAGTCGCTAAAAAGTCTGGTAAATGGATACAAACACAATTAACAGACCTCTGAAGCTGTGCGTCATTCTCAGTGTTATGCCCATATTAGGATGTAAGTGAGGAGGAAGTGATTGGCTTTTTCAAGAATCGCTGCTGTCGCTTCTCAATAAACAAAAATATTCTAAACCTGATACAGTTTGTTCTATATACAGACATATGTAAGACTTTGAACACCTTGTCTACGTCCTCTACAGGGGACAAACTTGAATATAGCTTTCTTTTCACAGTTTTAGCACCCAATTAGATTTTCTTTTAAACATTTGTGAAAAAAAGTGCACACACTGAATTTGAGTTTGGTACTATATTAGAGAGCCACTGTTTCAATAAGTCAGTTTGTGAAATTTCTTCCCTCCTAGATATCTCACAATTTAACTGTGAGTGGTATTATTAAAAAGTGAAATCAGCCACAAAGTGTCAGGCCACAAGACAAGTTACAGAGCGGAGATGCGGCCGAGGGCATAGTGTGTAAAAGTCACCAAACTTCCTCATGCAGTAACACCAGCACACAAAACAGGGAGCTTTGTGGAATGGGTTTGGCCTAGGTCTTTTAGTTCCGTAAAAGTAAATCCAAATGTTTCACTATAGGACAACATTTTTTATGCTTTATTGGCACAGTTTGGGGAAAGCCCTTTTCAGTTCCAGCATGACTGTGCCTCAGTGCACAAAGCAATAAATAAGGGAATGTTTGGGTGGGTTTGGCGTGAAAAAAAATCTCTGACGTTGTATACACCCGTCGGCCACTTCATTGTTAATTTTATTAGCTCCACTTACCATGTAGGAGCACTTTATAGTTCTACATTACAGACTGTAGTCCATCTGATTCTCTGCATACTTTATTAACCCCTTTCACCCTGTTCTTCAATGGTCAGGACCCCCACAGGGTAGGTATTATTTGGGTGGTGGATCTCAGCTATACAGTGACACTGACATGGTAGTGGCGTATTAGTCTGTGTTGCACTAGTATGTGTGGATCAGCCAAAGCAGTGCTGCTGGAGCTTTTGGGTGACATGGCACAGAGGCTTGTGACACTGCTGAGATGTTTTCGAAGCCCAGTTTCTTATCTTCCTTTTGACAATACCTCATGGATTCTCTATGCCAAATCCATGCCAAGTTGACTGCCCAGATCAAGTAATATCATGGTCAGCAAAACATTTGGTAGTTGTTTTGGCACTGTGCTAAGTTTCTGAAAAAGGAAATCGGCACCTCCATAAAGCTTGTAAGCAGATTGAAGCATGAAGTGCACTCAATTCTCCTGGTACCCGGCTGGATTGACTCTGGACTTGTTAAAACACAGTGGACCAACACCAGCCGATAACAAGGCACCCCAAACCATCACAGACTGCAGAGACATAATCACTGTTGCTCATGCACGTTTTCTATCCACAATTCCATAAACAGGTTTAAAAACAGCACTGTGTGAATAGCATCCCCTCTTACCCTCCTTACCATCCTTGTGTAAGATGTCAATGATCTTCTGAACAACTGTCAAGTCAACAGTCTTCCCCATGGCTGTGTGTGCTAAACTATATTGAGAGATACATGGTATTTATACCATATAGGGGAATATGTACTTTACACAATACACAAAGACTTTGGAACATTTTTGTTTACCACATGGTACCATAGCAGCAATTTTTAAAGCCAGCATTAATTTTTCTCTACAGAGAAAAACTCCTTAGACCTGGAGCTCCTAATATGGGCATGACACTAACTACAGAATGAGGACTCGAATTTAGAGATTCTGTTCCAACATAATTCTGTTGAATTCTGTTTCAACTGAAACACATTAAAATATATGCGTCCAACTGATTGTGAGAACAATTTAAAAAGCTGTGGCAAATAATACGTATATTATCACATTAAATGTATTGTTTTGTGACAACTGTTATATGTTTTATATTAATCTCTGCATAAAATATAAAAATGAGCTGTTTTGATTTCAAATGGGGGCATATGGATTTCTCCATTATTTCTCTTGGGAGGCTTAGCTGTAACACTAGGGATACAACTAACCCCACCATATGGAGGCTATATTTTACCCTGGCTAGCAGTCGCTCAGAGTTATGTACGTGCTTTGAATTGCTGCCACCAAAGAGTCAGTAAAATATTACAGGGTGCTGTAGTTGCTTTGCTATGCTATGTTATGTTCTACTTAGATCTTGTACTAGGTGCCCAGCTTGTCTCTAAATGCAGTGAAGAATAAAAGTGTATACTTAGGAAAGTATTAGCATCTGGCTCACTCTCCGCAGTAGCTACATAAAGGTTCACTTGTGCATGCTGTAAATTCCGCTGTCAGTTCATTCATCCTTGTTAAAATGTTTGTGTTGGTGAGAAAGACAGACACGATAAGGTAAGATTAAAAGAATGGCTCTAAATAGCAACAAACAAAGGCAACACGTCAGTTGTGCAAGAACCTGTGCTGTAATTGATCTGTGGGTTTTATTTAGGTGTGGAGGTGAAGAAGAGATGCGTGTGTTGAATAACGAGGTAGTAACAAAAGCTTCTATCTGTTCACCACTGCTAAACGTGATTTCTGCTGCAGAAGCAGCAGCTGGTCAATTTACCGGCTGTAGTCTTCTCTGAAAAACAGCCATATGAGGTTTCACATGAGATGAATATAATCAGTGCAACATATGGAGTGATGCCACTATAACATAATCAGTCTCCGGACTCCGTCTGTAAGAGCTGCTATTTGCAATTCTTTGTATTGCAGAAGCAGCCCTTGTTAACAGAGCACAATGGGAATTCATCAGCCCTAGTTTTATCTTTACTTTCTGTATTGTAATATTACACATTTATGGATAACACTTTAAACTTAAACTCTAAACATAAACTTAACCAACAGATCTCCTTACTGTGTTACAGTAACTCCTCTGTAACAGAACACTTGCTCAAACAGCTGTACAGCTGTTAAACTTAGTAATTGTTTATCATTTTGTAATATTCTGTAAATAATAGCTTTTATAAAATATGTCTAAAGAGACCTGCATATTTATAGAACATCAGTTGTGGTGTGCTAGTGTGTGTTGTGCTGGTGTGAGTGGATCAGACACAGCAGTGCTGCTGGAGTTTTAAACACTGTGTCCACTCCCTGTCCACTTCTATTAGACACTCTTACCTATTCTCAGTCCAGCAGTGACAATGAGGTGTTTAAAAACTCCAGCAGCACTGCTGTGTCTGACCACCACGAAAGTGTCACTGCAGTGCTGAGAATAATTCACCACCCACATAATACCTGTCCTGTGGGGGTGTATGCAGATATATATAATTTTTCTCTTGGTTAATATTTGTTAACAGTCTGTGTGCTTGTCTAGNGATATATATAATTTTTCTCTTGGTTAATATTTGTTAACAGTCTGTGTGCTTGTCTAGTCTGTTGAGTATGTTGCATGTGTGTGTCATACATGTGTGACTCACCAAGACAAATTCCTTGTATGTGTAACATACTTGGCAAAATGAAGAAATTCGGACGTATTTGTACTGTATATTACCATGGGCAATAATAGTGACACATTTCTCTGTATTCAAAACACGATGCAAGCCTAGAGAAGGTTACAGTAAGCTATAGTTGCTCTGGTCAAATTAAATGGTTTGTGAATTTCTTCAGTGAAAATAAGTTCACACCTTCTAAACTGTTTGTTAGTTAACAAATTGGGGAAAAAATAAAACATAAAATGAGGTACATACAAAGCTTATGACACTTTCCATGTGTTTTGTATATATATATATATATATATATATATATATATTGCAGCATGTTACATTTAGCAAATAAATACAATTCTGCACCAAAAAGTTGCAGAAAATTGATTATGAGTGTGTTTATATGCACTTAATAATCTCATTAAATTCTGGAATTCTGGAATTGGAAGTGATCATGTAAACAGCACACTCAGATTCCTTAGATCAGATCAAGACTTCCTGTGTAGAGAGCTGGATTTTAGCACAGTAATCATATTTTTCGTACATATGACTCTGATTTCTTTCGGCGTTCTTAGTCTGCACATGTACAGAAACAGACTGCAGTACCTGAAATACGCAGCGTTTAACACAACAACTGCAAGATGGCAATTAAGTGCTTTCCAAGTGAATCTGAAACCAATTACATGCTTGACGAAATGAATGATTTAATTATTCTTCATGTTCTTGATGATGCATACTCATATTTTCAGCTGAAGTGAATCATTCTTTAAAAAAAAAAAAAACAGCATAAAGTTCGGGCCTTATATTTGTTGCATTTTGTTCTGTGAATTAATTGACTGGTAGCAAAGCAGAAATCCGATCACCCCATTGTCTGATTAAATGCATGTAAACACACTCATATTTAAGTTTACAGTAGAGGACGTGTTGACTTTGCCTGAAGATCAAAGCTTAAAAAATATTTTTTCATGAAAGTTTATTCAACATTTAAAAACTGGAGCACAACACTGAGAAAGCAGTTCCAGTTACTCCACCCGTATGGCAACTCCTGTTAACATATTACAAATTCTTAAACCCAGAAATCTAGTCCCATCTTTGAAAGAATTTGACGCTTTATAGACAGATAAATAAATTAAATACATAAATGTTTGCTGACAGAATTTAACTTCCCAATAACTTCTATTAACAGTGAGTTCCAAATTAACAGGTTTGATGTTCTTTTTTGAAAATTATTGTCTATTGTAATTAGTAATTGTCTATTGTCTATTATAATAGAAATAATGCTGAACTTTGTTTCTTGCTCAGGTGGATCCAGGGGGAGTGTTTGCTCTTCCTGCTCACGGACTACAGGATGTTCGGCTCGGGGTGAGGGCTCTGCGCTCTGGGACTAGTTTTCGCTACCTTAATGTGGTGGACATGGACACAAGGCAACTAGTGGAAGCCTGGCTCCTGTGCATCACTTGCAAGCAACCGCTTATATCCCGGGTAAATATAAAGCTCCATGCTTACTTGTGCTTTGGGCCAGTTTACTATGAACATCATACAGTCAACGTTTGATTAATCATGTTAATGGCTTCGAGTCTGCGCTTTTGACATTTTTGATGTGAAATGTTGTTTGTTTTGATGTGAGATGTTGTAATAAAGAAAATGACGTTTTTACATTTTGCAAAGCAGGCCTGTCCACACAACAGTAACTTCTCATCAAATTCAAATCAGAATGAAACATCTGCCACTTACAAACACATTATAAAGACATTATTGATTGAAAGTGTAGAACTTACACCTTGACAGAGTTTCTCCTCTGAGCTATGGATGACAAATTATTAATATCAAATGTCACCTTATCTTTGTTGTTGCTGCTGACTTCTAAGGATAAATCATTGTCTTGGTGTTTGTACTATGTGCCAATGCTGAGTAGCATTTCTAGCTTGTGAAAGTGGATCTACCAATTTGTTCTCCTTGACTTTATAGATCAAACTAATACGTCTGATCCAACGCCATTGTAAGAATAACCACAGTGATGAATGGGTGAGGTGACCATTCAGAGCATCCTGGACTCAGTGGGAGGTGGGGCTTTAAAACGAAGGAGCTCGAACTGAGCGTCTCAGACAGAGCATGATTACATATGTACAGCATGAGAGAAGTGTTGTTTTGGGAAAACTGAAGAATGCAAATCTGTTCTAGTAGACCCCAAAATAAAATTATGGACACTGAAAATGAGCATAATAGGTCCACTTTAAATGTAGCCTCTTGCTAGTAGGGTCATTTGGAAAATTAAAAGTTAGCCGTCTCTTGTGTAGCCTCCTCCCCTGCCTATGTGTGGCAGAAGAGTGCTGAGAATGGCAGAGTGAAAACCTGCTGTCAGACTGAGCTGAGGAAATGGTGCTTGGGGTATTTTTAGATGTTAAATTCTGCTTTTATCATTACCCCTCCCTTTTTCAGGCTCTCTTGCTCTTTATCTCTTGCACTCATTTTCTCGAACTCTTTCACATTCTCTCTCATTTCCCTTTTTGGCCACCCTCTCTTTGCCTTTCTGTCAGTCTCAGCAGAACTCTAACAATCTCTACCTTTTCCACTTCACCCCATCACTTCATTCTTTTTCTCTTTCTGCCATTGTTTAGTTCTGTATACCTTTTTATACCTCGCTGGACAAAGATCTTTACAATCTGGCAGTATTACAAAGTGCTGCGGGCAGTGCTGCTGCAGATTTGCAGTACGAAGCCAACAATTCGAAGCTAAACTGTGTTGTAACAAGAAAAGCATGAACGCTGCCTTTGTGTGTCGTGTTGCATCTCCAGGCATTTGAGATCCAAGTGCCGGTGGGAGGAGGGAGGGGCAGCAATAAGAAGATCAGCTTCACCAATCCTTACCCCTCCAGCAAAGGATTCAAACTGTACTCTGACCACCCAGACCTACTACAGTTCAAAGAGGAACACTTTCAGGTCAGGAAAACACAGTTTGATTCAGAGAACTACTTTTAAGATTTCTTTTTTCCAAATCCTACAGTAATGTCTCTAATCACTTTAGTTCTCCTTTCATACAAATTGAAGTCACTTACAAAGTCAAAGGTTTTGTGGTAGGGACGCCAGACTAAAGTAGATAATGGCCAAAGTCATCACACATATGTTCACCAGGGGCCCATATCACGTAAAAAACAAAAGTTTTAAAATATTCCATTCACTCCACAATCTGTGTGGTTCAAATGAGGCAACTGAGCTGCAAAAACCCTTCGCTAGTCGATATATACTGTATATATATGTATCAGTTTAGCCACACCCGTTCATATTGAATGGATTTTTGAACAATGTACAATATAGGGCAGCCAATCCAGACCAAGATCATTTACATATAATTGTCTTAAAGGCACAGTAATGCAAAATAAAGATATAAAGAAAGGTTAACCATAAAAACATGGTGATACATCTATAAATAAGTTGTGACTGTTTTGATACATACACTCACATAAATGTCATGAGTAAACCTAAAGGGAAAAAACTCATAAACTCATATAAAATAGACAAAAAATATTTAAATAGATGAAAGCAGTAATAGCAGCCTCTCTCACACTCATCAACTGCACCACTTATCCTCCTGGGAGATCTGAAGCCTATCCAGCACAGGCAGGAAATACCTTGGACAGGTTACTAGTCTATCACTGTGCAGACACACACACAGAGGGGCAATTTAGTATTTCCAACTCACTCATGCAGACATAGGGAGAACATGAAAACCACACACAGAAAGGACCCTGGCTGCACGGCAAGGGAGTCGAACACATGGTCTTCTAACTGTGTGGCAACAAAACTCCCACCCTTCCACCATGCCCCCCAATATTTGTCCTGTTTGTATTTCAGCACAGAGTTGAGAAAATTGCACATAAAGCGAAGTATAATAAGTTCATACACAAGTGATTTTTATTATCATTACAAAATATAACTTACATTATAAGTATACATTGGAATGAAATGTCGTTCTTCAGGCTCCATGGTGCAACACAGCCGCACATTATACAGGACCACATACAGTGCAGATACACGACAGTATATGGGCATGTTATCACAGTAAATGTTGAAAGCCAGACTCCCAGAGTGCTCTTATGCATCATATAAAACTGCTGGAACTCATAAAGGAAGAAAATGGATATGGGAAAGGGTATGGGACTCTTTCCCGCAATCTGAACTGGAAGTATGGTTTGATAAAGGAAAGGAGAGAGAGTGAGAGAAAGAGGGGGCCGTAGAGCAGGAATATGACATGTGAAAGTCATTTTGTTGCTGAAGCTCGTCTCAGTTAAACCTCCTATCACTTTCTCTCCTTCGAGTCGGCCTGCTGTTCTGAAAGCTTCAGAGATTATGTGGAAGGTTATTTAAGAACGCTCGTGTGGGCCTCACTCTTTTCTCCAGAGAGAAGCACTATGCTGTTTTCAAAAAGGAGGACAATGAGACGGTGGACATAAACAGGCCAGTTACCCCAGTACCTGCTTCACACAGGGCAGGGTCTGACACCTGAAGGCCTCACTGCTATATGCTACACTTTAATTAGGAGCTGTAAATAAATTGCTGCAACCTCATTAACTGGCAACATGAAGTACAGTTGCCCATTACACGGTGGTCACAGAACACTAGTCAGACTTCACCCCAATATCTTTCATAACCTCAGAAAATGATTATTCTTGAGTATTCATTTTTTCCTGAAAGAAATTGATATTGCGAATGGGGAAAATGTTAATTTCATCACTGACTGCGTTCGCTGATTTGCTCAGGCGCTCTGCAAGGCTCATACAACAGCTTCCGTGCCGTATCTCGGACAGTAAACACAGAGGCAGTGCGAAAATACGGGGTCGGGGCACCCAACACAAAATATTAATGATGCTGGTGCGTCAAATAAAACTGCTGAAACTCGTAAAGGAAAGCTTGTTCCATTTCCGCGCTAGTCAACAGTGCTTCAATTATCTTTTCGTCCCAAGAAATATATGGCATCTATATTTTTAAGAAATGTGTATAGAGTTGTTTTTTTTCCCCCTTCAAGAAAGAACATGTCACCATAAACTAGTTGCAGAGCCAAAAAACAAAAGAAGAATCGATATTTGTGTGCTTTTGAGGAGATTACTGTATAAATCCACAACACAGGGCCATATGTCTCAGCCAGCCATTAGAGATAATACAAAGAGAGCCAGAGAGAGAGAAAGAGTCTTTTCTCCTTTTATCTACTGCTGTAGCACTGCTTGACTTGTAGTTGTCTGTGTACGATGGCATTTAAGGGTTTAGAATCGATGTTTTCGATAGGAAAGCAATTTGCAATGTTGGTAATAAACAGTAATGTGAAATGTCACATGTATATAGAACAATGAACAGTTCTAAAATCCATGTAGCACCAATAATGAGGTTATTTCAGAGTTTTCAGCCTCATGTTTCAGAAGTGGTGATCAAATCTCTGAGACTGCTGTGTAAAGCGTTATGCATGTAATTATAACAACATATAAGCAACTATACATGTTTATGTCCATCTTTTCTATGCATGCTTATTAATGCCTTATGAATGCACTTATACAGCATTTTAAATACAGGATTCATACAGAGTAGTTTTCTAGCTATTTTTGCATGTAAAATAATGTGATGTGACTTTGCCTTGGTGAACTTTAAGGCAGTGTGCATTTGGTGTGCTAAGCTTTACACTCACTGACCACTTTATTAGGTACACCTTGGTTCTTCACTCATTGTCCATTTATCAGTTCCACTTACAATGCAGGTGCATTTTGTAGTTCTATATTTACAGACTGTCGTCCCTCTATTTCTCTGCATACTGGCTTACCCACCCGTAGAGTGTCTAATAGAGTGGACAGTGAGTGGACACAGTGTATTAAAACTCCAGCAGTGCTGCTGTGTCACTGCAGTGCTGAGAATGATCCACCACCCAAATAATACCTGCTCTGTGGTGGTCCTGTGGGGGTCCTGACCATTGAAGAACCAGTAACCGAGAAACAGATGGGCAACTTTCTGTAATTGTAGAGCTACAGAGTGTACCTGTGTGGACAGTGATTGTAGAAACATATTTCGTCTATCGTCTACATCTTGAAACTATATATTATGTATACAGAACTGTGAGAGACCACCTTTTCATAGTCAGATAAAAAAACAGAAATCATACTTTTAACAGAAAATGGACAGAGGCCTCAACAACAACATAAACCAGATTTAAACTATTTAAAGCCTCATTCCACAACTCACAAATCCGGTTCAGTTTTTATCTCCTAATTATCCAAACGGTCATAAATGGAAAACTGTTTATCTGATGGGGACAGTTTTGGTGATCTACCAGGTTCAGAGTCCCATTTTCTTTCCCATTTTGACTGGAAATGAATAAATGAAAGGTTGTTCCCTGACTTTTGCACTGTATCTGTGTTTGTTTCTTTGTGTTTGTGTGTAGGTAGAGGGAGGGGACAGCTACAGCATCGGCCTGCGTTTCGCTCCAAGTCAGAGTCCTGGGTCAGAGGAGATCCTCATCTTCATCAATGATCTGGAGGACAAGAACGAGGAGACGTACTGTGTCAAAGTCATCTACAGATAACCCCGGCAAACTCTGTGGAACCTTACATGCATCAACATCTTGCATAGATTCAACATTCTGTAAAAAATAATCCATTTTGTCATGCGAATGTTCAAACGAATGGAAATGACAGCTCTTCGATCATCACAGTACGGGTGAACTTCTTCCAATATTCAGCATGGAGATGTACATTTGTTTCACCAGTGTTTAGTGCAGATAAATGGCTTTTCATGGCTTATCAATTCAAGCAGAACTGTGATTTTCCAAATACACGTGGACCGAAACCCTGTGCCTTTGAGATCTGTCCAGATGCAGCAAAGATGACAAACTAGCTGGCCAAACATTTTGTTGCGCCCAGATATATCTGCCCTTCTATCTGGGTAGGCATGGAGATATATCTGGCCTTATATCTTACATCCCTCCCTCCTTTCAAACGCCTTTAAATCTATGGCCATGGGACAATTTTCTCTGTGGACTTTGTGTGATGTTCAGACCTTCTTGCTTTTTGTAACACTACAGATTTCTTCATTGACTTTAGGGCATTCTCCATCTTTCTATGGAGTCTGAGCTCTGTTTCTGTTAAGAGCTCCTTCCATAGAAAGACTGTAGTGTTTCTCACTATAGATCGGTAAATTTTTAGATGGATCAGAGAAATTAAGCTTTTTTTTTTTTTCTTTCGTTTTCCCTCAGTGGCTTGGGGCTTCTTCCTATAGTGACCAAGGGCTTTTTCTATGGAGATTAAACAAGATATTAGAATCTTTGTGTGTGGATATAAAGTATTTCTTTTCACTCTATATCAAGGGCTTCCTATAGAGACTGCATGTGATGGAGATGGTGATCAAGGGTGAAAGAGGTTGTAGATTTTTCACTACAGATAAAGGAGTCTCTGTAGAGATCCATGACTTTTCCCTTTAGAACTTGAAGGCTTTCAGTATAGACCAGTGTCAGTCACAGTGCTCTTTCTGCCTGTTTAGTGTGCAGAACCTCCTGCAGTGGGTTGCTATCTCCCGAGTAGTTTTCCTATTGCGATGGAGCAGTTCCTCTATGGAGATTGAGGGTTTTACTAGTAGAGGCGGAGGGACCTCTCTATAGGGAGCAGGGCCTTTCCCAGCTCAACGGAGGCAGACGCAGAACACTTTATGTTGTTTAGCACTGAGCTAAACCTCCTGCAGTGGGTTGTTATCACCAGAGCTCAGCAGGGACGCTCTTCTCCCGGTGCTTCTGCTCTAGCATTCTACTATACACACACAGAGGCCTGCTGCCATGTAGGAAAATCCCATGGTGTGTCCCTCTTCAAGAGCTATGCTCTGCTGATCAGTCATTAGTAAGAGCCACTTTGCCAAAGCCATCAAAATGTACATATCTGCAGAAAGGGACGAAAGTGACCTACGTATGGTACACCGCAAGTTAGACAGGCTTTAGAGAACGTTGGCAAAAGTTCCATTCAACCTGATGAGAAATTGCAGCACACCAGGTTTTCCTATGCATTATTGCATTTCCGGTTTAAAATGTTGTAGCTAATCAAAACCAAGCAATGACATCTAATACGTGTCACATTTTGTAAAAATCATATAAGCTCAGTGAAGCATTATCTGATGCTCTGTATTTAAATGTCTCACTGAATGTCTTTGTGATGTAGAACAAAATACAGCATTAACTGTGCATTCATAATCATGAGGAAGCTTTCAGAGGTATTAAACTCTTCTGATGTCTGGTTACTATCGCCACCACTGTGAACAATTCTGCCTCAGTATAAGTGTCTGATATCAAATCACTCACTCCAAGTTCCTTTATTTACATATTAACTGTTACATTTTTTAGACTTAAAAAACTTAACTCAAAATTGTGCTTCAGGTCCTTTCAGCGTAACTACTTTGGCTATACAGTATGTATAACGAATGAATGTTTCTTCTTCTGGACAAAATAATATTAGTTGTGTGATTATATGTGTGAGGCACATGAAAAAGTAAAGTGTAAAGTAAAGGTTAAATGAGTTTGAATAAAGAATTGAATTTTTTATTTAAAAAATAGTTTTTATTTGATTTTTGTACTTTTGCGTGTTTACCTGTGCCAGTAATCTGTTCTAAACATGTTTGCTGATATTCAGGAGCGCTAGCTTTGAAGGCTCCCGCAGAGTAAAGAGTCTCTTCATTCACAGCAGAAAGTGAGCTGTAAGGAAAGCTTTACTATCTATGTGCATGTGTTTAATTGTGAGCGTTCTAATGAGGTATCATTTAAAACAGAGCAACAGTGGCAGCGCCGCTCTCATTAACATCAGCGGGGCCTTTTAAAAGCTCCTGCTTGCTATCAGGACCCAGGCTGCTGTGTGTCAACAATCCAGGCACTTTCGCAATGCTTCGTTACACAAGGCCTCTCATTAACATGCAGCGCACACAGAGAGAGGGGCACAGAGAGGGACACGGACACACAAAGAGGGAGGGAGATAAAAGAAAGAGTTCACAAAACTCATTGTGTTGGTTAAAGCACTCAGACACGCATAGCAGTGCTGGAGCAGTGTGTTGTGTGTAGGTCTGGTCAGAGTTTCTACTTTAGCCCTCAAAACCTGAATATTACAGGAATTGACTGGATTAAACTGCCTTTTATGACGACTCACTTCTCTTCTCTTCTCTTCTCTTCTCTTCTCTTCTCTTCTCTTCTCTTCTCTTCTCTTCTTTTCTCTTCTCCTATTTTTCCCATCTTTCCTAGCCATGTCTGTTCTTTTCTGAGCATTTCCCTTCATTCTTCTGTTCTGACTATTTCTCTTCTCTTCTCCTTCCTTCTCCTCTCATCACTTCTTTTCTCATCTCTTTTCCTCTTCTCTCACTTTTTCTTATCTTTCTTTGTCATTCCTCATAATTTCTCGTCTCTTCTCTTCTGACATTTCTGTTATGCTGTCCTTAATTTTAATTCTTTTTCGTTTCATTTGTTTTTCTTCCATTCTTTACTTTATTTTTTGATCTCTAATCTCCACTTTTAGGTGTTTAGGTACTGTTCTGTTCTTTTTTTTGCTTATCTTCTCCTATTTTCTCCTTCTTTTCTTTCTGTTAGACCATTCCTGTTTACTTTCTTCTCTTTTCCTCTCTTCTCCCAGATCCAGCAGTAAGGAGTGTAACTTCATCATGAAGTCCCCTACAGGCAAAACACGTTGCTGTGTATAGGTTTAGAGAGGGTGCTTGTAGGCCATGCTGTGATGCTGTAGCCCACTTCTGTCTGGTTTTAGTTTGAGAAGTTTGTGCAGGTTTGTGTCACTGCAGCAGCGGTGGCAAGAGAGAGTGAGCTTCAAAAGGAGCAGAAAAAAGGCTTTGAGGAAACCTATCATCTTCCTCCAAGCTGCAGGTATGTCGCAGCTCTGTAAGCAGCTCCATGAGGCATGCTGAGATTTCACTGTGCGTGTGAGTGTGTGTGTGTGTGTGTGTGTTGTTGGTGTGTGTGAGCGGCTGTTTGTGAGACAGAGGACAGAGAGAGTGTGTATTATGGGATTCTTAGGATAGAGAGAGGGGTGTAAAGACTGAGGTTAAAAAGGATCCACCCTCAGGATTAGAACACACACACTCACTCTCTCTCTCTCTCTCCCTCTCTCTCTCCCTCTCTCTCTTTCTCTCTCTCTCTCTCTCACTCTCTCTCTCTCTCTCTGTGTCAAACACACTCACTCAGCGTGACTGCACAGCAGTAAGCCCAGTGGTGGTTTAACGAGCAGAACTGAGAAACATATGGACCATGTATGCAGGCAGCTCTACCCTCAGCTTCATCATCATCAGCTTCACTGTTGTAGGCCAGCTAAAGTGCGCTCTCTCTCCCTCTCGCTCTCTTTCTCTCTCTTTCTCTTTCTCTCTGTGTCCTCTTCTTCCCTCCTGTGTCCTCACAAGATGAAAATCAGTGCATTCTTTCCTGCTTGAATGAGATCCGATAGAATGGAATGTCTTTTATAAATGTACGTCTGCATTGCTCTGTATTAATCTGTTTTTTAATACTTTGATAAATGCATGATGTTTTTTGAACGAGAACAAATTTTTAGTACCTTTTTATTCTGGAAGCAATAACATGATTTATATTTTGCAGCTGTGTTATTTGTGTAGATTACATTTATATTTGTGAAATTGATCTGGAGGTGGATCTGTGAGTGAGGCCTTAAGAATAAAACTCAAATGGTGATTAACCTGAACTAAGCAAACAAGTTTTCAAATGCCTCTTTAAGTTAGTGTGAAGGAGAAATCATAATGTATTTGCCAATAGAACCAACATGAGGGAGGGTATGTAGGCTAGCTAAGTGGGGGTAGAAGAAGGGGAAGGATGATATTATTGGTTTATGTTATTTCTTCTCGCTTGGTGGGTTATACATTCCTAAATAAACCTGCACAGTCATGAAATTATAGCTGATGATTAGGCACATAAATAATTATACTCAACAATTTCATTGTTTTGCTCTTGTCGTTGTTCATTGATTGTAACTATTAAAGTACATACCTATAATGGCCAAATGGGCTGACTAGCTATCAGTTATCAGCAAGCGCTCAAGTTCAAATACACAAACAACAACAGTTGTTGTTTGTTGTAAGACATTTATCAGTTATGTCTGCATTTTCATCAACCAAATTGACACATACTCACAGAGTTCACATTTGTTGTCACAATGTAAACATATGATTGTAAAACCCAACAACTGCAAGAGAAAATAATTGCAATAAAAATATGTACTAATTGAACAAATCCTAGTCTTAGAAAAAGGGGGCATAAACAGTGAAAAATGGCTTTTGGTTCCCCATGCTTCCCAACACTGGTTCTGGAGGACACCCTGTCCTGTTTGCCCTGTTCCCAACACACATGATACAACTGCTCTGCTAATTAACCCAGCCATTCCTGATCTGAAGTGGGTGTGTCATAGTTGGATAAGGAGTTCAGTCATAGAACTGACATACCGTGAAACCCAAACACTGTTGTTCCTGCTTCAAATACAAATCCCGAGTTTACAAAAGATAAAACATAAAGCTATCTATGATCATCGATGACTTGTTTTCATCCATGCTTGGAATTATTTAAGACAGAAACTAGCCAGATTTCATAACTCCCCATCAAAAGAGTATGTTTAGTTTAAAGAAATTCTATTCATGTTTCAGGAGACCACCAGCTCAAGTCAAGTCAAATTTATTTATATAGCGCCTTTTACAACAGATGTTGTCACAAAGCAGCTTTATAGAAAATCTGACTCCAAGTCCCCAATGAGCAAGCCAAGGGTGACAGTGGCAAGGAACAACTCCCTCAGAGCAAAGGAAGAAACCTTGAAAGGAACCAAGACTCAAAAGGGGAAAGTCTCTATGTTAGACAAACTGGTCAGCAATGCAGGCACCAATGCAGGCACGAATAAAGAAATCCAGAATTGTCTATTGTACATTCTGCAGTGTACTTAATCTAGAGCCATGTTTTATATGGATGTTACTCAAAATTATTTTTACTGTGAGTCTCTACAATACTAAAGCTCACTCTTACAAATTACACCCAGATGTCCAGTGCTGTCATGAAGTCAAATGTAATGAAATTAAATATTTTATTGAGGTGTAACGATGAACAAAGTGAAAATGGTGTTTTCTCTCTGCTGCAGCAATTTCACACCCACTAAAAAAAAAACAAGGTTATTACATTTTTATGAAGGAGCCAATTCCAGAGAAAGTGGGTTTTATAAGGGGAGCAGTCCCATGTAGGCAGATGAATGTGGCCTAGACAAGGCTGTGAGCTAGACTACAGAACTGACCAGAAGATGAGAGAATGTATTGGAAAACTTAAATTGCAAACGAGCAAATGAACATAGCTCCTTACACCTTTCCATTTTTATAAATAATAATCTCGTCAAAGTCAGTCAAAGAAAATCCTCAACTTTGTCTCCCAAACCGGAGTGTAAGGTTTGCTTGTTCTAGTGAAGCACTGCAGACCTGCTCCAAAGGAAAACCTCTGCCTTCTCTACCTGCAGTACACAAGCTGCACAAAGCCTTTTAGATCCATCTTTACTGGCCTCTGGGGAAGGACACTTGTCAGGTTGTCAGTAAGTCACCTGCTTATCATGTGTTCTTCGGGACAGGTGCCATACTGATGTCTTTAAAGCAGGCAGGAGAAATGGACACTGCCCAGCACAGATGTCCTGTTAATATGGGATGGCTGGAAATAGACCATGACAGCATGTCATTAAATTGTAATAATACATGTTAAAAATTCTGGACTGCCATAAGAATGGAAGATTTTATTTGATTTCCTGTCATGCTGTGAGTTATACTCTATTCTTGATCTGCTGGAAAACTTTAAAACATTTTTTTTTAATAAAGGATTCTTGGAGAATTGTCATAGAAAAACCTCTCATGGTTCTCTAAAGAACCTTTTAGTCATGAAAAACTCTCTCTGTGTTTGCATACTAATGTCAGCTGCTTGTTAAAATTTTCCTGTTTATACCTTCTTATTGTAAATGCTCCATTACCCCTTAAATGGTATAGTAGTTATGCTGGTGCTTCAAGCAACTTGTCTGGCTTCTTTTTAATTTTTTTTTTGTTCCATATTAAATGGTGTAGCAGTTATGCTGGTGCCTCAAGCTACTTGTCTCTCTTCTTATTCAAATTTTCCTTTTCCACCTTAAATGGTGTAGCAGTTATGCTGGTGCCTCAGCCTACTTGTCAGGGTTCTTTTTCAAGTTTTCCTGTTCCACCTCAAATGGTGTAGCAGTTATACTGGTGCCTCAAGCTACTACTCTGGCTTCTTATTCAAATTTTCCTGTTCCACCTTAAATGGTGTAGCAGTTATGCTGGTGCCTCAGGCTGTTTGTTGACCTTCTTGTTCCAATTTTCCTATTCCATTTTAATTGGTTGTAGTAGCAACCAGTGGTGGACAAAGTACACAAACCATGTACTTGAGTTAAAGTCAAGATACCCAAGGTAAAATATTACTCCAGTAAAAGTAGAAGTTCCTCCATTTAGACCTTCACTAAAAGTACCTCCAAGGTACTAAAGTATTTTCCTTTAAATGTACTTAAGTATGGAGAGTAAAAGTAGCATGATTTATTATGGCTCCTATTATCATTTCTGGAACAAGACTCTTAATTAACTAATTGTAGGTGAAGAGACTCTAGTGTCACTCTCAGTCCACCAATCTTTAATAGAAGGTCATTAATAAGTTTTATGTCACGGATGTCTATTAAAATGATCATAAGCACAAACACACTGAAGGAGAACAGGTTCCATTAGCTAGAACTATAAAATAACTTTTTGCAAACAAGCGAAGTTTCAGTTTAAGATTTATTTGCAACTGCAAGTTTCAAGTTGCTTTAAACAGGTTCACAAATGAGTTTTCCTTTACTATATTGCATGTGTAGGTCTCTGTTCATAAACATAAAATAGCCCAAACAAATTTTACTATTACAAGCAAATAACGTTTGTATACATTCAGAAAAAGACACTCGCCAGTCTATTTGCCCACAAAGTCAGGAACAATATGTTTTATCTGTTCACTAATGTTTTGAGGTGTGATTGTCAGTCAGTGTTTGCTTTAACCCCATCCTACCTTCCTCCAGGTGGTCCTGGGTGTAGTCCAGGCCTGAAATGGACATTTCCATGGATGCTAAGAATCCATGAATAAGCTTGTTTCATTTTTGACATGTTATGTTTTTACGTGTACATAAGCCGAAAGGAACGACACATTTCTCATAATGTAGTGGAGTAAGATATTTGACTTTTAAATGTAGTGGAGTTAAAGTAAAATACTTTAGTCAAGTACAGATGCACAAAAAACTACTTAAGTACAGTAACTAATTACATTTACTTTGTTACTGTCCACCACTGGTAGCACCTGCTGAACCATTTAAGGTGGAATGTGAACAGTCAAACAAGAAACTGGAGAGTAGGTAGCGACTTCAGACTGTGTCTGACTGCTGCTTCTCCAGTCTCCAGCTGTCTGTGTAAAAGTGCAGACGGGAAAAGTATTTCAAATCATTTTCTCTCAGTGTTTCCTTTTTTGGCATCTACCACTAGCTAATGCTAATAGCTGAGGCAGTATATTAATGGAGATGTAATGTTCTAGATTGCTCTTGGTGCTACTGCAGGATGCACAATAACATTAACACTGTTAGTTGAACATCTGTGAGAGAAACTTCATGGTGTTAGTAGCCATTCCAGCTTTGGAATGCCACATGCTTGGAAGGAGGAGCAGGGTCAACTGTGGCTCATTATCATTTAACGTTACAGGGCTGTTTAGATGGGAGAGCCTTTAAATTAGCTGTGCTGCCCCATCCTTGTGGTGTTTTGACCATAAAATGTCAGGCATTTCCTTAAGACCCCTTGGAACTGTGTTCTGAAAAAAGGGTTTTAATTTGCCAGCTTTAAAGAACTAGTTTTGTAAATGCAAGCGTAAAGAACCTATTAAAGTTTAAAGAATGCCTGCATAACGTGAAACTGCTATGCTGTAGGTTTCTAAATGGTTTGTTGGTTTATTTGCTATGAAACCTTATTTTTAAAAGGATCTTCACACTCACATATCACATTTACATTTGGGTATCTGGAGCATCTACTGACCCACAAACTGCATAATAAGACCACCCAGGCAGCTTTTGTGGGCTGCCTATATCCGAAAACATGGGATTCAACAAGCTTATCAGATTTGGCTTCCCGCCCTGTGTCAACTGGGGGCCCTTTAGATTAATACTGCGCCCCACCTTAGTATTTACACCCATGGCTTCAGAGCCACCTTCATGAAGAAGTTGTTTTTTTCTGGCAAGAGCCAGAGCTGTTAACATTATGTGAAAGAGATAATCACTGATTTGTTGTTGGACCTGAGTGGATAAAGTTTATTTTTGATTGCAGAGTCAAAGCTGTAGTTGACAGACTGTTTACAAACCAAAAAGCATACAGGAAGTATAATAGGGCAGCAGTGGCTCGTTATCATCACGCCTACTTCACAATGAACTTACATAGCCACTAGGTGAGTGTAATTTTACAGCCTTTGAGCCTAGTAAGAATTAAATCTAGCTCTTACACCCGCCAGCTATAAATCGGTTGGGAAACCTATAACACTTATAAAGCAAGTGATTCCCCCTTTGTATGACCAGAATTGCTGTTTCCGAGCTACAGCTCCCTCAGGACAGCAAAAAAAATTAACCTGCCCACCCTGCTAGTTGTACCTGTTCTCAATGGGCTTTTTAACTCAAATGGACTTTATGTGGTCTTTAGATCTGTCCTAGGTCTTGGATCTTATAAAACCAATGATGTATGCTTAGGGATTATTAGCGCGTCTCAAATAGAAAAGACTTAATAGCAGGCTTGGGGAGGATCTCTCATTAGGGCCCTTTCATAATTAGGGCCTACCTCTAATTAGTACAGCATTGGTATTCAATTACTTTAAGCAATGTGCCTAAAGCCTAGTCTACATATCATCTGGAACAAAAGAACAGCTCTTTTAGCACACCCTAATGACTACAAATGTGTGTATGTGTGTGTGCGTGTACACTAATGCCAGAGCTGCCGCCTCTTCCACAGCCAAAACTTCCTTTTCTTGGAATTACGATTGTGTGAAATCTGAATGTCTTGGACCGCCAAAAGCAAATGTAATTTTCTAATGAGTTTTCAAGACTGAGGGTAGGTTTGTAAATACGCACTTTGATCAGTTAAATGTGTGCTTTTGCTATGTAACAATGCTGCTTTGAAATGCAGGAGTCTGTACTGCGTGCGAATAACCTTGAACGAAAAAGTCTTTGATTGCTCAATGAGCCTCGGAGCTCTGATGATGAGGCTGCTGTTACCAGGTGCTCTGGATTGTTACTGTCCTTGACGTGTCGTACTGTGTGGCTATTAAGACAAAGGACTGTAAAAACAGAATAAATTGCATTCTTCGTTAATGGGTTTATGGACGTTTGTGTTCGTTTTTACTGCTTTTTACTGGTTACTGCATTAATAAAAACGATATTTCAGTGTCGTGCAGTGGTAACATGCTGTAATCAGGATGGGACCTGTCGGCTACACCTGCTTCAGTTAGCAGTTCACAGTGCAAGTCCTTGAAGAACTCACCCTACTGTAGTTCAGTTCTGGCTCCTAATACATCTTATGTAGACTGACACAAGGTCTCCTAAAAATTGAGAATCAACATTACCTTAAAATGACCTTAAAACTTTATTGTCTTTCATTACATGCTAGAAATTTGTCTTGTCTGATGCACTGCAGCATGTACAACCTCTCACATGCAAACACAACATTCATGCCTTAAAATACTACTAATTAAGACAATTTATGGCCATCGGAATAAAAGACTTCCTAAAAACTTTTGTTTTAGCCAGAGGAATATCGGTGGCCTGATGGCAACAACTGAAAGCAACAGTAAAGATGATCTAACTGTGTTATGGCATTGTCTTTCCTCTTGACAGCCCAACTGTACAGTTCTCATAGTGAGGTTTGCCTTGCTGGCCTGCTTAATAACTCATTCTAATCTGCACTTGCTCTCGGCAGGGAGGAAGTTATACCAGGATGTAATATTACAGATCAGAACTGCTTCGACAAGGGATTTGTAAACAGTTATCAATGTGCCCTTCTGCACATCGAAACTTCTGATCTTTCTCAAAAGAGCTAATCGCTGCTGGGATTTCCTATATACAGAATCTGCATGTTGGGAGAAAGACAGAAGCTTATCTACCTCCCTACCTCGGTACCCAAATACTTATAAGCTTCAACCTGCTTTAGTTCCTTCCCCTTTATCTCTCAAGGTTTATAAAGGGAAATGAGGGAGTTAGGTGCTTGCTTCTAGAGCACTCTTTTCAATGAACAACGTTAGAGGGAGTTCACACACTTCTGATATAAACTTGCTTTACATCAAATGAAGTAAAAAGTCAGAAATATCCCTTACTAATCAGTACTTTGTTGGTATTTCAGACCACATAGGCAGACATTTGTAAATCAAAATGACCAACTTTGTTTGGCAATCAGTAGTCCATTCATACAGGACTGTAAGCTAAAGCATAAAAAGCATAGCCATTAATAAAAGCTGACAGCCCCTTTTAGACCATTACTTGAACGCATAACAACTTAATTAACCATTCAAAGGAGCAATTAATACAATGACTTAATAACAGGGCGACTTATAACCAGAAAGTTTGTTGTGTCCACAACAGGGTCTAATTAAAGGCTTCTTGTTTCTGGAAACATTTATTTTGCGTTAAGCAAAAGGATCTTTCATGCTTGCATTGCATGGCAAGTACGTTTGTGTGGCTCTGCATTCGGCAAGATGACCAAGGTGGATTCTTGAGCTCAGAAGTACAGAGAGGTGCGGGGATTATGCCATTAGAGAAGTGAACTAGGGATATTTTATGTACTGTGACTCTGTAACTCTGTGGTCAACGTACTAAAGGGTTCCTAGAGAATTGCTAACATATCTATAATCCAATATATATCTACAGTTTGTTGTGTCCACAAGAAACAAAGAAATATACTGTCCCTCCTTCTCAGTGTTAGCATTAAGAGCTGTTTACTTACGAGTTCAGTGTCAGACTTCATCCTTTTATTCTCCAAGAGTGTCTCTAGTGGTAGAAAGCAGCACCAATGTTAACTCTTGTACTCCTTCAATTTATATCACTTGTTTTTTTCCCTGCTGAATGTAGTTTCTTGTCGAGAGTAAGCAGTGGTGGTCATTTGACAAGAGACATCATTGCTGTCATTAGTGTTCTTAAATGATCTAACTGGGAGCAGAACCTTGACCATGATTGATGAGAGGTTAGAATATGCTATCACAGCAACTCTGCTTCTTCATCCTCTCATGTTGTACTGATTCCACTCCAAGCTACAGTGTCTCACTATGACTTCTTCAGGTACAAAGTGGTATTATGAGACAGGATGGGGCTGGTGCTAGTTGTTTAGCATCTAGCTTCAGTAGATATTTGTGCAACGAGATACATAGCATCTTTGATTCACCATAAAAACTGTTATTTCTTCAAACTCTGTTGATAATTTGAATTCATTTTGGAATGTTTTAAACCCAACATGTTAAAATATTGCACATATAAAGCAGATGGATCTTTCTGCCATTTTATCTACACTTGTCCATAAATAATGTGATTTCTGAATGCTGTTGTTATTGCAATCTAGCAACACTCCAGCCTTCCTTTCACTCATTACCACACACTTCACTTTAATCCCACCATCACTGCAATGCCAACAAACAACAGTGTTATTCACACCTCCATTACCAACTCCCAGGCAGTGTGCTCAGAGCCCAGACAGCGATATGGGGCCCTCAGATTTGTCTCTCTGTGGCTTGTTACCGAGACTATAGCTAGCATCCTCGCCCTCACTCATTTACCTCATTCTTTGTAGTCCATTCCCTTCAGACCCCCATCAGTGGGCAGCGTGTTCTAAAAGCACATTTGATCTTTATCTGTTCATTAAACGGTATCATTAGGTGATATTTCCTTCGATGCTACATTGCACATAATGACCCCACGCATCTTTCGGGTGCTTTAGTCTAGACAAATTTCTTTTATTTCATTTCTACTTCATGAACTCATATATGCTTTATTGCAATCAATCCAATAAGCACACAGGAATTCCAACAGGGTCTAGTTAAAGGTTTCTTGTTTCTGGAAACATTTATTTTGCATTAAACAAAAGGATCTTTCATGCTTGCATTTCATGGGAAGTATGTTTGTGTGGCTCTGCATTCAGGAAGATGACCAAGGTGGATTCTTGAGCTCAGAAGTAC
Source organism: Semaprochilodus insignis (assembly GCA_034552555.1). NCBI lineage: Eukaryota > Metazoa > Chordata > Actinopteri > Characiformes > Prochilodontidae > Semaprochilodus > Semaprochilodus insignis. Next base: position 19,832,366 of record CM067484.1, on the reverse strand, counting down.
AGAGAGGTGTGGGAATGCCTATGCCATTAGAGAAGTGAACTAGGGATATTTTATGTACTGTGACTCTGTAACTCTGTGGTCAACGTACTAAAGGTTTCCTAGAGAATTGCTAACATATCTATAATCCATTATATATCTACAGTATTTCTATAATACACCTTCAATTGTACCTCCATTATTTACTGTATGTTAAGGTATTAACCCACTCTTGTGAGATTGTTTAGTAAAGACAATGTCTCCATATAACCATAAAGATATAACCATAAACACTCAACAGTTTCCTTGTTTAAATGTATCTTTGCATGGTGAAATTGTCCTTTAGATTAATAGTTGATGTAGAATGTGTTGTATGTTGTTCTATATAGAACCTTTTTTTAAAAGGTTCTTCTATTGTTATAAGCTTGCTTGATCTTAAAACAATATCAGCGTGCTCTTTGGTGCTATATAGAACCCTTTTAAAATACACATTCTCCCTCAATCTGCAGAACAATTTTACCATGCAAAGAAACATTTTGCCTGCAAATGAGTGTCTAGAACCATTGTTCTAGCCTAGAAATATTACTATGTTATTACTATTGTATAGTTTATATTGCCATTGGATGTTGTTACTATAACAAAGCGTAGCTCTCTGCCTGATGTTCTTATACTAAAGGGAGTATAACACACTTTTTCTCACACCCTGATGACACGCTTGTTGCTCAGCCGTCAACACAAGCATACACACCCTGGGGGTTCAGCAGCAGAGCACTGCAGTATTCAGAGTTGTTAGCTCAGACAAGGTATATCTTTAAAGTTGCTGATAAGTAAAGACTGGTTCTAGCTGCTAGAGTTTTTAATGTTTGGTACCAGATGATAAAAACAGAAGCAGCATGGAAACAGCAGAGCTACATCTCAATCAGTGACCAGCCTAGAAGGCTTGAGAATGGCAGAATTAATCATTTCCACTAAGCCCCCCTTTAGTCTTATTGCTAAGTTAGCAGAGTCAGCCTTAGGTTTTGCAGCCGGATCAGTATTTGCTCCATAAATCTCTCCGGTGTTATAGCAGCTGAGCAGCTGAAAAAAGCGGAGCTGCCTGTGTTTGCTCTGATGTTAAAGGCAAGATGAACAGCCAGCAGCTCAAGCTTTTACACTTAGCTTAGCACCTTCAGTGCAACTGCTCTAAGACTACTCAAATACAGAATGTAAAGATATAAGCCACACACAAACATACACATACATCCCTCACGGCACCTGAAAATCTGCTGAAGAAGAAATCTAAAGAAGCTCCACATAAAGTAAAAGTTCTCGTAGAACCCTTAAATTACTACGGAACCTTTACAATGCACAACGATTCTTTAGATTTTAAGGTTGCTAAAGATTCTTCACGCTCGGACATCTAATTAAAAAAAAACTTTAAAGTAAACACACTTCAGAAAAAGTTCCAGGGTTCTTTAGTGAAAATAATGGATTAATATAGAACCATCAACACTTAAGGAACACTTTGCATCATAAAAGGGTTCTTCGGATTGACATAGAATGTGCTGTGGATGTTTCTATGAAGTGTTCTTCTACTGTTTCGAGCTTGACACTAACAGTGCTATGTAGAACAATTTTCAAAAAGGAACAACTAGAACTACTTTTGAAAGGTTCCCTAAAGTCTTACATTTAATAGGTTTACCATATAATATGTCATGTAATATATAACATTCGAGTTTCCGTAGTTCTATATATAACCACTACCTTTAGTTAAGAACCCTTAGTGGTCAGAAATGTGAACATTAAGATAAGTAAACTAAGTAGAAATTAGGCAGATGTCCAGGAGAACAGTTGGACCCCATCGCTTTACACCTATCAATGCACAACAAGACAAGCAAGGAACCAGGGTCGGTTCTTCCCATGACCTTATATGAGGACGAGAAGGAAATGTATATTCAAACAGAAAATGAAGGAATTGCTTCAAAAACATTTCATCCATTGAGGCTGAAAAGAAGATGTAGTGCAAAAACAGTTTCTGGCGATAATCTATGAACTCCAGCATATTTTGCCTTGAAAATTTAATTGCATTTTGATTGAGATGTTTTTCTCTTTTCCCCTCAGAAGAAAGGAATGATTGTGTCCAAATGGAAATGAAAAGAATTGACTGACAAGTGAAGGACAAATTTAGGTAATTTGGGGTAAATTTAAGCACCCCCCTCCTTTAGAATCATTAGAACACAGTGCCTGTGGATACAGAGCTGGCAAACTGATAACTGCTGCTCATATAGAGTATTTCCCTATACCATGATATGGATGTCTATAGCATGTTATTACTGTTAATGTTATTACAATGTTAAAACTATTGTGTTAGTCTGTTATTACAATTTTATAATCCATATCTCTACTGGATGTTGTTTCAATAGCTCTGTACTTAATGGCTTTATACTAAAAGGAGGTGAGAAGGAGCAGAGTAAGAGCAGCAGGACTGATACTTTCACATTTTAGCATCATAAACAATGGACACCTATTCTTTCTGGTATTGTGGTTGTATTTAGTTGATGTGAAGAGCACATTTCACCTTTTTTTGTAATTAGTTGTTAATTTATTTCTTATAATCATCTTCTATTTATGCAAGTTATGTAGTAATAATCACATTTCATTGATAAGATGGTTTTGGTTGGAAACAAAAGTGTCACATTCTTGAAATGGCCATAGAAAAATGATCTATTTGTGATGTTTTTTCACTATTGGTTAGGACTTTAGGAGCTGAACTGAAAGCCTAACCACCAACATAGTTAGGAACTGACTGATGAATAAAGAAATCATATTTTGGCTTAGGACCAGTGGGACCAATTTTTTGAGGGAAAAAAAGAACATTATGGCTCTAAAGACACTTTTTTACCTCACGGTACCAGGTTGACTCAATTATACTCACCGTTTTTGTTTTTCCTTAAGGCAAACCTGGTAACTGATACTGTTTTTGGTATCACCTCAGTCAAGGTTCCAAGTGAGCTGAGTGAGCCCATACAAAAACTGACATAAAAAAGGTCATCACTATCACCCTAAACACATAAGCTCAAAACATTTGTCACATGTGACTGAAATGTGCCTAATAAGGTAATACTATAACACTACGTAATACTAATAATGTAATACTGGACTAGACAAGTTTCTCTTTAGGTGACATCAATGTTCAGTCACTCTTGCATCAAAGAATTGCGCAGTTCAGACTGATTTCATAGATGCCTTCCCAGGCACAATTCTGTGGAGTATTTCCTGTAGACTGGGGATTGTTGCCACCAGTAGTAGACCCGTATGAGTGTACACTTCCATACACCTGCAAATTCAGCTACTTCCTTCACACTATGGCCTTTGGCATGCCCAAATGCAGTCACTCCTTTTAGCCAATCATTAACATCTACTTTGTAGCCCATTTTCCACACACTGAATGAGACATTCACTGCAGTGTACCACCTCTTCTCAATCTGTGAATCCCGACACACACCCCACACGTATGTCCCGGTCATCCTCATGCAACGCCATCTGCAGGAGCCTGAAGTTACTGCCACCTTAAACACACAAGGTGGCTAATTTGTGGTCTGGTAAGCTAATTTATTTTTGACTCTGGCTACCAGGCTAGCATACCCTCTTTTATCAACTTTGAGCAACCAGAATTGTCTTGTACTTTGAACTCTGATGTAGTATTTCCCAAATTCTCCTGTTTTAGCCACATAATTTATCAGCAGTCTTTTGTCTTGCTGCATCTTCTGAATAAAGTTGATCTCCTTCACATCACGGGGTGTTGCTATGATGACCAACTACATTGAGTTAGAACTATATCTGCAGTCGAAAAGTAAAAGCCACGTATTAATCATACTCACCACTTCAAATGGTAAAAAGAGAATGACTCTATTTAATGAAAGACAGTCTCAGTCGAAGCTATTTGTAGAGCAAGTTTGTTTTTTTCCTCCACCTGCAACTACAGGGAAATAGTGCACTGAGTGCCTTTCACACATAAAAGATGCTTTTTATGGTCTTTCCACATTATGAAGAATATATATATGAAGATATCTCATTTGATCCATATTTTAGGCTAGGTTAAGTGCTGGTGTTGGAGCAGAAGGACTCTGAGTGTTTCCTCATTATTATTTCATATTTATGAAGTAACTCTTTCTGACTAAATCAGGCTATTCAGAAAGTTGCGTGCCACAAACTTGTACAATTTCCTAACTCCAGTGCAGCAGTGGTGGAGGTGGGGTGGGTGGTGTGTGTGTGTGTGTGAGAGAGAGGCTGTGATTGCCTATAGCTCCTGACCATATCTTAATCCAGCTGAATGAGCAAAGTGACATAATGGCTTTCTCCTTTCACCTCAGGTCAGTGCCTGTTTATAGGAAATGGTGATTATACAAATCTCCCATTAGTTTGTCTGCTGACCCTTACCTGTCCCCCCAGTCCCCCAATGCTGTGTTTCTTCTACCTGACCATATATTCCAACAGATGTTGCCTCCTGCACTAGGATTCCCTAAGAGTTCAACCAGGCACTCTGAAGTTTGTGCATACACTTAGTCTGATGTCATATCCTGTCTGGGAAAGGCAAGACAGGTTAGGACAGATGGTCCACATTTTAAAGTAGAAAACTGAAAGATTTGAATTCATTTTCATTCTAATAACATTCTGGGGTCCACAAACATGCTGAAGAGTCAAATTCAGTGTTTCCAGTGTTTCTCTAACGTTGTGACAAGACAACCGTGTGCAAAAGATGTGCCTCTGACCAAGTGTAATTGGTGGATTCGTGTGTAAGGACTTACCCATCATGTTGAAAAATCATTTTTCATTCAATTGACATTGGAGACACATTTGAAATGCTGTGGAAAATATTTACAACGGCTAAAGGGGCTGCAGTGATTTCTATTTATAGAGAGAGCTCAGAATGCTCTGAACATTTTGATATGAAATAATGAGAATAAGTGAAAAAACTTAGAACCCAGAGGGTTAAGGAGCCATATCACACTCCAGGACTGACCCAGTGATTAATGATTAATCAAGTTCAATGATTAATGAACTTGATCTTTTGTTTTGAAGTAAAAAAATGTTAAAGTTAAATGTTAATTTAATTTTAAAATATAACCCAAAAATCAATAAATTGCTTTTTTCAGGTGTGACAGTGTAGTGTGACCACTTACCTGCTGTTGGTGCAACTTGTCAAAGTGTGCACTCACTCTTATGACAATGTAATTAATGTAAAATATATACCTGAGACTTTTGATATACACATGTCAAATTATGATCTTCTGATCCCACAATATCTATAAAAGTGTGACAAGCTCTCTTCTAATAATAATGCAGAGTAATTTTTAAACAACATAGAGACAAACTCATGTCAGACACAGACAGAAAAAAATGTCCTTGGTCACTACAAACCTGCAGCAAGAAATCAGCCATTGCTATTCTGCACTATACTTTAGCTTTAATGGAAATAAAATGGCACCTAAAGTGTAATCAAATACAAATGCCGATGAGTGCGGAGTGCAAATGAACATAGCTGCTGTGAGACAGGAGAGGAAGGTAGATTGGATTGGTTTGTTCTGGATTGTGAAACACCAAAATGCTGTTAACTCTTACACCTTTGTCTCTGAGTGCAGATGATAAAGTAGGTGCTAGTTTGTTTCTAAAAGTAAGCAAATAGTCACACACTGTCAATTAATGTTATTAAGCACAAATTATTTCTTGAAGTGTACAAAGCAAGACAGAAATAAAATAAAAGATGGTTAAATCTGCTTATTTGTTGAATATAATCAATGGGAGATGAACTGGAAATGGGATAATAATGTAAGATTGGCTAATTTGGCTTTATTTTTTTTCTGTAATGACCCCAAAGGTATCATTCTGCAGTAGATGAGGCTTATTTTCCTATGCTTAATCAAACTGATTCCTCTTCCACCTTCACCTTTATCATAAATGAAGTCTGCCAAGCTTTGTGTGGCACGGAGATGTGATTTCTCTAGGGCAGAGAGTGGGAGAAAGAGGGAAAGGCAAGCACATAGCATGCTAACAGGCCCACAGGGCTCAACTCTGTTAGCTCCGTTAGCGCTGTTAGCTCTGAGCTGCTGCTCGCTTTTAATGGACAACAACATCAGCACTGGAGAGGCACAAGGGAACAGAGACAGGAGATGTCACGCTCCGCAAACACCCACACACATCCGCACCCTCCTGCATGCTACATGCCTACCGCTGTCTTTTCTTGCGCATGTTTGCCTTCTGAGAGCCAAATTGAGCAGAGCCTTTGACTCATGCTATTTCCCTCTCTCGGCTTGGTGCCTTGACAATAATTGCATAATCAGTAATAAAAGTCAGGAACGTATTGTTGTAGCGCAGGGGAGAAAAGGGGGCCAATTTGAATGTCCCCTTGGCCTCCCAAATGCACACTGAGCATAATCAAATCTGACAGGGATTCCTCAGCACGCTTCTGACGCGGTTCATCGTGGAAATAATTCCAGAACAATTGGATTTAGCCCACCCTGGCCTTTCCAGCTCATGCTCCCATGATGTTCCCCAACATGATTTTTCAATTTTCTCTGTCTTTTGTACACAGATACAGTATGTTCATGGCAGAGACTGGGTGTGTCTGCTAACGACTGCGTACAAAAGAAAGAAAGGAGAGACAGAGAGAGAGAGAGAGAGAGAGAGAGAGAGAGAGAGAGAGAGAGAGAGAGAAAGAGATGAGTCGCTGTCATGTGTTTAAGGAGCAGTGTTTTTAATCATCACTCACATTACTGTAATTAACCAAGCATATGGATGCACACCTGCTGCCTGATCCCATGACAACTGAATCAGCTCAAGCCTAACTACAGGCCTGACAGCACTGCTGTAAACTTTAGGCAAATATGACTCATACCATGGTCTGACAATACTGCTTTAAACTTTACAGAAATATCCCTTATAACTGAGTCTAGATGTACTGCTATTAACATTACAAAAGCATGCTTCAGAGGGCTCCTTCTGTAAACTACACAGACGTCAATTTAAAAAAAAAAAAATTAATTTCACTTCTGAAAACTTTGTTTAAGCATGTTTCTGTAATGGTTTCTTATACCAGAGATTGACAGTAACCTATTTATGTAACCTACTATTGTAAACTTTACAAGAACATGCCTTTTTCTTATGTCAGATAATACTTTTGTTTACTTCTGTAATACTTGAATTTGACAATACTAATGTGCACAGGGGTGGCATGGTTGCGCAGTTAGTAGCGCTGTCACCTCACAACAAGAAGGGCCTGGGACCCCGGCTGGATGACCAGGGTCCTTCGATGTATAAAGCTTCTCCCCATGTTCTGTGTTCTCCCCATGTCTGTGTGGGTTTCCTTCATGTTCTTCAGTGCTAAATACTAAATTACTAAATTGCTAGTAACAATAGTAGTGTGTGTGTGTGTGTGTGTGTGTGTGTGTGTGTGTGTGTGTGTGTGTAAATAGAGTGTCTACCCTGTAATGGACTGGCAATTGTGACCCAGTAGGTTGATAATTTAACCTGACAAGGCTAACTTTTTTTTTTTTAAAGCTTAAAATAAACATTCCTCCATCCCTAAACTATATAAACGTGTCTTTTACAACTGAATTAGTTGAATACTGTTTTGTATCAGTGAGTCCCCAAAGCTTCTATTCAGATCCCATTCACATTCAGTGGAGAGGCACATAAGTAAGTGTCGATTATCACTTACAAAGCATAAGGGGCCAAAGAGAATGTATCAAGACAGGATCTTATCCTAATATTAATCGTTTTATGTAATTGCATCTATTTGTATTCTTTTCTTACTAGTAATGTAGTGCCTCCTGAGAGCACTCTGCTTGCCCACCCAGCAACGTGGCAGAGGTGGGACACCACAGTATTAAATCTGTGCATGAAAGTATGGTTTTCATGTAAATCTGAGATAATGTGTTTTTGGCTCTCAAACATATAAACACTCGCAAATGGATCATTTAAGTATTTGGCAATGGACTGCAATTAAAGGCTAGAAGTCTTAAAATATGTTTTGTCAGGTTTAAAGTGGCACAGGGTTGCTTGGGGACTGGCCATTGTAGATAACGAGGAGCTATAATAAACCAGATATTGGAAATACATTAAAAGTATTTTTAAACAAGGGGGATGGGTTGGTGAGTGAGAGTTCATTTTGAGCCTCAGGAAGCTCTGGAAAAAGATGACAGTGTCTTCCACTTAAGCGCCTTCTGTGGCAATCTGACTTTGTAACATGCACTTACACATGCACTCTCTCTTTCTCCCTCCTTCACATTATCTTTCCCATATAATGTGCTCAATAAGAACTTTCCACTTGCCCGCCAAGCTCAGTATGGAAGCAGGAGTCAACACACACCTCACACAGGGGCCATCATAAAAAACGTGCTCTTGCTTTCTGACCCAGAGAGTGCGAGCGCACTAAACCAAATAAAGCTATCTAATGTGCTCAGTGAAGGACAGTGTTCAGAGGCAACAGCTGTGGGATAGAGCGAGCGTGCTTTCATTCCTCTTTTCAGTGCATAGATAATCTTATTCTTGAGGCAGTGCAGAGTGTGAGCCATCTTCATCAGTGCCCTCTGAGCGTGTGTGCACAGCACGCATGTCTCATAGTACTGTGGTTCTCAAAACCTTTCCTGAGGGATCATAGCATGACACAGATCTGTGTTTTCACTTATAATAATTTTTAAGTCAATTCTGATTTTGTGTTCCTCATACTATGCTATGATTCATTGAGCCACAGCTCTTCTGTCTATGTTCTCTGACTTCTGTCAGTAATGTTTCTCTCTAGGCTTCCTCTCTCTTCTCAATAGGGTTCCTTTGTAGGATTCCTTTGTAGGATCTTCTGTCAATAAGGTTCTGCTGTATAGTTCCTTTGTATTCTGTCAAGAAGATTCCTCTGTCTTCTGTTGGTACATTCCTTATGTCTTATGTTTTTGTAAGATTCATCTTCACCTTCTATCTGCAAGGTTCCATTGTAGGGTTCCTCTGTTTTTTTGGGAGGTTTACTCTGCAGAGCTACAGGTAGGGTTTTCTGAGGGTAATTGGAGTTTCTCTGTAAAACTCCTCCGTTTTCCTTCAATAAGGTTCCTACAATCCTTTCTCCTCTGTCTTCTGTCTTCTTTTTTAGGTTTCTTGTACCTTCTATCTATAGGGCTTCTCTGTCTTTTGACTATAGGGTTCACTTGCTTTCTGTCACTGGGGATCCTCTGTGGGATTCCTGTCTTTTGTAAGTAGTGTCAATCTGCAGTAGTAGGGTTCCTCTGTCTCCTATCACTGGGGTTCCTTTGTATGGTTCCTCTGTCTTTGGTCAGTGAGGTTCCTCTACAAAGCAACATTTAGAGTTTGTCTACCAAGTGTGTGGTTTCTCCCTAGGCTTTTTCCGTTTTTGTGTGAAGGATTCCTCTTTGCTTATTTCCTATAGGTTTTGTCTTCTGTCTGTGATGTTCAACTGAAGCTGCTACCAGTCTTCAGACCTCACAACTAAATTTGATTGTACATTTGAAAACGTGTTTTTTTAAAATATGAATTGCATTTTATATTTGAACTTGAATCCATTTCTACTCATTTCCACCCATTTCTACTTTAATTCATTATATATAAAGATTGTGTCCACATCACAGGGTCCATTATGTCTGTGTGGGTTTATGTAGCAAAATCAGCTGTGATTAGTTTTTGCAACTATTCATTATTCCTTTATGCTTTTAAGGCTGATATATGTAAAAGACCTCTGCTCCAATAGACAGTCTTATATTTTGCCTCATTGAAAAACCAATCCAAGCTGAAATGTACAGAACAAACAGGTAAATATAACTGAAGTCATCAGAGGCCTCTTTTCCACTGCTGAGCCAAATGTTCTCAGGAGTGTACTGCACCATTCCATGCTGGTGTGGAATCATGGAACAAGTTATGTTTCGTTTTCCTTATTTTCCTAATCAAACATGTACTGGGCTGTTTGGATCTTTTCTAACCTGTTCTGTGGTGAGCAACGCTCGCAGCAGCTAAGCTAATGCTAACCAGCTATTCTCTTCTGGTTAGCAGCTGTCTAACATTTAGAAACTATTGTTAAATTAAAGCTTTGACATTTATTGAGTAGTGGAATAAAAATTGTTAACTACTTTCATTTATCTGGCACCTATTAATCCAGGATCTCTGCAAAAAAAGACTATTTGCAGTAACAACACTTTTTATCACCTCAGGATGAATGGGTGGGCTGAATTGCTATAGGACGAATAGGAGGTCATATATAAATGCTTTCATGATCATGACATCACCTCCATGCTGAGTTGCTTTTCATGAAATGCAGAGACTGGGGAATGAATGGTACATTTTGAAACTTTAACAATGTTTGCACAGTACATCAAACACGTTTTAAAAAGGGAAGGAAAACTCACTTTTCCACATTAACAGCCATTTAATATATTTAAATAAGTTCAACCACTCTTGCCTCGAAGGCTAGAACTGCTAAGCAGAACATTCTGCTACATGCACAGTGAGGTTGGAGTCACATGACCAAGCTACAGAAGTAGCCTGAAGTCAGCACCAGCACAGAAGAAGCAGAGCACTTCTTACTTATTCCAGAGACATGGACAGCACTGAGTGGACCTGAGCTGATGGAAAAATGGTGTATTACTGAAAATTTGAAAATGTCTGTGGAGGGATTCAATCAGCCGTAAAAAAAGGCAGAATAATGGAGTGGAAAGTGAGTGAAACTCATGCAGAGGCTGCTCAAACAGGTGTTGGAGTGCCAGTCCCAGCCTGGAACGGGGTTGTATTTGACACCACAGCGTAACGGAATGCATGTGTTTGACAGTGCATTTCAGAATAGACAGGTTGTCAGACTGATTGGGATCCAGCTGAGGGATTATTATTACACAAGCTCAACTAACAGTGATGGACAAATATTCGAGGTTTAACTGCTTTTAAAGGGCCTATATACCCTTTTTTTCATTTATTTTTTTCCCCTCTCCAAGGCTATTGTGGTTTCATATACCAAAAACATTCATAATTCCTTTTACATTAACATTTTCCAACGCTCCCGTCATCCCTAAGAATTACACAGACTGATTTTTTTTTGTGCCTTGAGCTCAGTTTTGATTGGCTGCTCTGTGTTGTGCCTCATTAAAAAAGCAGTCTGAACTGCTTAAGTCCTTATAATTTCAGCATGAGTGGGTGGGGTTAAACCTCTGAATAGGTGGAAATATGTAAATATGCTGGTTTTCGCATAAACTTTGAATTTGAAACAGGCTGTTTTTCATATATGGACTGTATGCACTCTGAGTAAATGTAACCCAATACAAATAAATACCACAACCCGATCATTCTTGCAGTTCACATATTTTTTGCCAAGAAAGACTTTTAATTACTTTGTTCAATAAATGAACAAAAAGCAATAATTGTTTGTGTAGTTTAAATAAAAACATATTTATTTATTTATTTATTAAAAGAAAACATTAATTAATATTTAATTTCCTTATATTTCTCGTATTTCCTTATATCATAATGAATATTTATTTCTTTTTTTGGCAGATCTTCAGAACCATTCAGATGACTATTATTGGGGGAGTGGGGGTGGGGGTGGATGGGTTATGCTGGTGTGTGTTCACGTCTGTTTTTCATGCCTTCCAGTACAATCCATTCCGTTTGCACACCTCAGCTAACCCATTAGACCCCTGACTATTCTTTACAAAATTCTTTGATGATGTAATGTTACAATGCAAACCCTTTCCCTCTAAATGCACACAATGTTGTTCATATTACATTATTAATATCTAGCTGCATTTAGAACTGGGCTATTGAGGGCTGAGAGAGATAGAGGCTGAGGTGTAAAACAGGAAATGAGATGTAGAAAACTCCCTTCAATGAAAATGCTAAACAGGACCTCCAGGCAAACAATTCACACAGTCATAAATCAATACTGCCTTAGAGTTACCTAACACTGTGTATGTTGTTTTGGCATGGAACAAAGTGCATTTCCTATTATAACTTTCCTCAGGTTTGTGGACTTCTATGGATTTGAAATGGACTTCTCTTGATACACTGTTCAGTATGTTTCATGCCAAGCAGTATCGTAACTACTGGCAGTACAGGCAGGGTGATCACTCTGTGGAGCCTGTAGTGACTGGGCCTTGCGATGTATTTAGTGGACCCATTATCATGTCTCATTCAAAAAGCAATCCAAGCTGAAAAGTACAGACTGTTCTCTAAAAAAGGTTTTAACCATAATCCTTAAGGATGAAAAATTCAGACACTCCATTTAAAGGTCCAAAGGAGCCCAACATTTAATCAGTTTGAAATATATTTATAAAACCACTTATACAGTGCCTATAGAAACTCTTCATACCTCTTTGAAGCTCTCACTTTTTGTCTTACTGCATGAAATCAAAATTGGCAACAAACACCTTTTTCCAGTTTTATTTACACATTTTGCATTACAACATTCAAGGAATGAATGAAAAAATAGGAAACAGTTCTAAAAACGAACGAAACATTTAAAAACTAGAATAACAAGGTAAGTAATCAGTGCCCTGATTTAGTACTTTGTAGAGTCACATTTATGTACAGCTAGGAGTCTGTTTGGATATTGAGATTGTTCTTGTTTTACCCATGACTTAGGACTAGTTAGATAACTAATTATATACTTAAATTAGCCTGCATTAGAACACTTAATTGAAAAGCTGTAATTTCCTTCATGTATTGAATATTATTTTCAGTAACTCTTTACTTGAATGCTGGATAACCAGGCCACGGGCATGCCATGACAAATTTTGTAGAGTAATATAACTGTCATGTCATGGAGCCCTTCTGTCAGATACTATTGTTTGCTGTGTAGTCTAGTAGCATTATGACAGTAAACATTATGGCATCTGCCATGACAATAACCAATAATAGTAGTAACATGACAGTTATATTACTCTACAAAATCTTTCACGATGAGAGGTCTTGACAGGATCTGACATCTGCCATGCCATGTTTATGGCGTGATTATGGTCAATATCATGTAGCAATGTTCAAGTGTTACCTAATTTACTTATGGGAGGGTCATTGGGGTAATAGTTGTACATTGCCATAATAGCTGTATGTAGAATCCTGCTAAAGTTCCTCAATTGCTTTAAAGTATAAGTCTGGTGTTGGGACACAGCCCTGGCTCTGTAAATGGGAAAGTACCTTAGACAGAGAAACACAACACTATTTCAGCCAATCAGCAACAGGGGGTGTTTGTGCTCGCGCACAGGAGAGGGGGGAGTGAGGAATGGGGCTCTAAGCTCCAGACACAGGACCATGAACCAGAGGTGGTTAAAAAACACCATCTGAATGTGAAGAATAAATATTCAGAAAGAAGCTTTTAAGTCAGCTTTCTTAGTAGCCGTCTACTTTTTGAAATGTTCCCCTTCCTCTTTAAATGGTGTTGCAGTTACATTCTGTGCATCATATCTATTTCACTAATAAAAGCATTTCCCAAAGTTTTTTATTACATATTTGGCTCCTGTTCTGCTGTAGACCTGCTTCATGAACGTAGAGCTGTAATTATCTCTGTTGTCAAAGCTTTGAAGTTTAATTTCTGTTAACATGTTAGCGTCCATGTGCTTAACTTACACTGCGCTAGCATCAGAACGTACAACTTTGGCAGAGACTGAAAATTAAAATAAGACTCAGAACTACAAAAGTGATTGTACTCCAGCCCACATTTAAATCACACATCACACATTTAAAAATTGCTGTTACATAGCATATGCTACACCATTTAAGGTGGACAGGTGGGAAACATTAACTTGTTTTTGTTGTTTCACAGAACCAATCCCAGATAGCATGCAGATGTGGGCCACATCTGACAAAATTATGGCACTGCTGGGCCACTGTCTGCACTAGCAATCTGCAGAAAGTCAAAGGTGGCCCACACATTTAGAACATGCATTTGGCCCACATGTCCCAAAACCGATCCGGTCTACCTCTGGCAAAGATATGGCAGTGCTGCCTACTGTCAAACATATATAAAAACATATATAATCCACATATATAAAGGCTCATATGACCCAGATGTTCCAAAACAGATCTGGTCCACTTCTGGCAGAGATATGGCAGAGTTGCTAGTTCTGGCTAAGGCATGGCCCAAAACTGGTGTGTATGTGGCCCACATCTTGCAACGGGGTGCGGTCTGTTGTTCCATGTGGCAGGAGGGCCAGATGAAAATGGGGGATAGATTGTGGGTCAGAACAATTTTGCTATCTGGGGTAGGTCAGTATAATTTTGTCCTGTGACCACGAAGATCTAAAAAAGGCAAATTTAATAGTGTTGCACTGTTGTTCAAATTGAGAATGCAAGTTTGTAAAATTGCACGGCAGAGCTTCTGAAGGAGTGCTGCTATTGCATTCCAATATCACCAGTAGGTCTCCAGAATCATGTATATCACCTTTCAGCACATGTGGCTACAGTTCGGCAGGGAATCCTGGAGATGGAAAGAAGAGAGGAACATCTTTACTTGAAAATGCAGTTAGTGTCTCTGCTTCGGCTTAGGCTGGGAGATAACTATAACATGGATACTGGTAATGCTATCGCTCCAGTGGGTGTTGCTAGAATTTCATTAATTATTTAAAGTGAATAAAACTCATGTGGATGCAAGAACGTATTTCTGACTTTGAACTATTTTGAACTATTTTCTTCTGCATTGGATAACTTTTTTTGACATAAAAAAGTGGGAAGACTTAGGCCCCCCAGGCCCCTCCTAGAGCTAGACTCCTGTGTTGCACAGTATAGCAAAAGGTGCAGCTGATCTCACCACCTAAAAATCATTAAAACCTGTATGTACAAGAGTATGAAGAATTTGCAAGAGTGTGTTCAGCAGCCTGTGTCTTAGTGTTTTAGTTCTGTTAGGTTAACAATGGAACATGGTACGATTGATTTACTTTTAAGGGCTTATACATTTTAAATGTATAAATACTGCTACTGCTGCTTCTGCTGCTGCTACCGCTTCCACTACTACTAGTACTGCTACTACTGCTGCTGCTTCTACTACTACTGCTTCTGACACTACTACAAGTACTGCTACTACTACTGCTGCTACTGATACCACTACTACTGGCACTACAGTAGTATTGCTACTTCTGCTGCTCCTCCTACTACTACTACTGACACTACTACTAGTACTGTTACTACTGCTGCTCCTACTACAACTGATCATGACACTACTAGTAGTACCGCTACTACTGCTGCTCCTACTACAACTGCTACTGGCACTACAGTAGTACTGCTACTTCTGCCGCTCCTCCTACTACTACTGATCCTGACACTACTAGTAGTACTTCTACTTTTGCTGCTCCTCCTCCTACTACTGATCCTGACACTACTACTAGTACTTCTACTACTGCTGCTCCTCCTACTACTGCTACTGACACTACTACTAGTACTGCTGCTATGGATACTACTATTAAAAATAACAATCATAATAATATTAATAATAATACTGCTTTTTGTGGTGTTTTATTGTTTATGTGCACACAGTAGAAAACATCATTATGTCAATTTTCTGTCTCTCTCTTTTGTTTGCTCTTCTTTTCTTACCCATGCAAATCAAAACACATCCAGTGCCCCAGTGCCAACATTTCCAATAATTTACTTGTCTTCCACCCTTTTCTAGTGCACATATTATTCACTTCAGGAAGGAGACATATTAATGACAGTAAACAAAACCACCTATAACCAATTATGTTAATATTGAAATTTAAAATGATTAAATAATGTTTGTGTTCATCTGGCATGTCTTTTCTTGCAAGCACTGAAGTGTTTGTATTCTACTATGCTAAATAAAACCTGTCTTGGCAATGAGCCCATGCAGCTAATTTCATCACTCATCAGTATGTAGCCTAGCTGTTGGAACATAATTAGTCCTAACAATAAACTACCATATAATATTGTACTTTGGTGTTAGGAGTATGTATAGTAGAATACAGACAGATTGAAGTTTTGTACTATGCTAGAACAGCAGTTCTTTCCTGAGGCAGCCTGATTTGACCCTTGATGTGGTTCTATTGTGTTACAATCTATCAATTTTCTAGCAAGCCAGAAACAAATGTAGGAAGGTCAAGGGTATTGAAACATTTCTGGCTGTATTGTTTCTAGATTTATAAATGCATCAAAATGGTATAAACAAGTTTCAACATTTATGAAACAGAGTTGTTCTTGTTGCTGATACAATAGCTGTTGTTAGTATGCTGGCCTTGGTGCTGAATTCAAAGTAATTGGACTGTGACTTTGCCCCTTTGCAGTCTGTTCTAGTCATTCAAACTAATGATTAAGACTTTCGCCAAACTATTGCTAAGTGCCAACAACAGCAATGCAAGCACGCAGACACTGATTTTAACCTAATTATGGTTGTCTACAGTAACTCTGTCACTTATATTCTACAGTACACCCTCAAAAATAAAGGCACCAAGAAAGTTTGTTGACTTGGACTTTCAACATGATATGGAATGTTCTTAAAACATTTGAACTGAATAAGGGTGATTATTATCTACACTCATTGTCCATTTTATCAGCTCTACCTACCTTATAGTTCTACAATTACAGACTGTAGTCCATCTGTTTCTCTGCATACTTTGTCACCCTGTTCTTCAATGATTAGAACCCCCATATGCCCTCCATAGAGCAGGTGTTATTTGGGTGGTGGATCATTCTTAGCACTGCAGTAACACTGGTGTGGTGGTGGTGTAAGTGGATCAGACAGAGAAGACCTGCTGGAGTTTTTGAACACTGTGTCCAGTCATTGTCCCCTCTATTAGACACTTATACCTAGTTCACCTTGTACATGCAAAGTCAGAGACGACAGCTCATCTTGTTTGTGTTAGTTTGTCTTGGTTGTCTTCTAGTCCTTTATCAGTGGTCACAAGACACTGCCCAAAGGATACTCTTGGCTGGATAGTTTTGGTTGGTGGGCTATTCTCAGTCCAGTAAAAGGACTCATAAACACTCATAAAAGGGATAATGACTGTAGAAGACTGACTATATAAGGTTGTCACGTTGCACATGCTTTCCATTCTGTCTCATGCTGTTGTGTTGGTAGCATGCTTTGCAAGTGAAGTATGCCTCGGAGAAGAGTTCATGGAGATGGATTATCACAGGACACCATCTTAATGAATAAATAAGTAAATAAATTAAGAGTATTAATTAAGAGTAGTAATTAAGAGTATAATATTTGAATTTAAATACAACAACAAGCATGATGATCCTGCAAATACAATACAACTAAGAATTACAGGCATGTAATCCTTTCTTTCTGTCTGCTTTTTCTTCAGCTGTTGTTGTTGCTCCTGTTATCTCTCTCTCTGTACCTTTCTATTTGCCTACCTCTCCCTCTCCTTGTCTTTTTCTCTGATGACCTAGCTTTGGTTTCAGATCTAAGAGAAGGCGCTGTGCTGTGGAAATTGAAAAGCTTAATGCCTGCAAGCACACCGCTATCCAGCTCCCTTGACAGGATATCCGGCGGGGTGGCGACGGTAAGTGGAGCTTACTTTAATATGACAGCTTCGTATTTCACATGGCTCCAGCAGGCTGTGTGTTGGCAGAGGGGGTAGTGAAGGAATCTAAAGCTGGGGCCGCAGACTGAGTGTGGCCCCTGGGCTGCCCCATGGTGCCACCGCAGCTGTGTCTGCTTCTGACAGGCAGCTTCTTAATGCTCCCTGTGATAAACAGCATCAGAGCAGTGACAAGTCCCTTATACTACTGCGTAGCTAACATAATGCACACCTCAGCGAGTTACTTACCAGAACTCAATCTTAATACATGTGCTGCACTGTGGAAATGGCTTCCAGTTCAATTTAATCTAGTCTAGCAGGGCCAGACTGGATCTCGTAATAAGATTACATGTCTGGAGACAACTACGAGGGGATTTAGGCTGGAAACATAGACTTTTTAGGGTAGGTTTTAAACTTCCATGCAGTGCTTCATTATGTAAGAGTGATTGTGTGCTTGTCTACATTGTCTTTTCAACAAACCTGCAGCTACAGGGTCGTGTAAGATAGCATGGCTGAAAGTCGGCAGATGAAACATAATGTAGATGAATGATATGCAGTATATGTCCAAAGGTTGTTCTGAAATCATGAGCTTTAAAAGAGAATTTGTCAGCCACAAACTGCCACACTCTGAAGACTAGATAGATATTGGTTTATTAGTTTTTATTAGGTACTGGAGGGAGCACCATCACTACAGAGAACACAGGTTCACTGCTCCTCAGTCCAGTACTGCACAGCTTTGTACCTCTCTAGCCAAGGGTTTCCCACTTCCAGTCCTGGTAACACTATTGCCATCCCCTTGGCATTTTTGTGATTTACATATTCTACACACCTGACCCAGCCAATGAGGTGCTTCTTAAATAGTTAGTGAGTTGAATTAGGTGTGCTCGATGAGACAAAATATACCCAGTCTTGGGTTGCCAGGACTAGGATTAGCGAATTGTATCCTATTCTCTCGGTGTTATATACTAAGTCCTGCTACTGGCTCGTTTGCCAGTGTCCACACCCAGAGCCTGGTGGGAGCATTGAACTCACAGTAAAAGAGACTTTAAAATGTCAGTAAATTGCTGTCATTCAGCTAAACATGTGCATATGTGTTAACTGTAATATTTTGTGCTAGGTTGAGGTAGTTGGGAGGTTTGGCAATGAGCTAGAGCGGTATACTATTGGAGACCTGCCCGCTTCGTGCCCATTTCAGCCAACACAGTTTGCTTAAAGTGTTATGTGGCCCACGTCTTCTTTTATGCCAATCTTAGAATATAGTATTTTGCTTCAACTTCATATACCCTGCATCTCTTCTCCAAGGTTTTAAATTTGTTGTATTGGCTTAAAATACATAGTCGAGTCACATTATCACGACCACTTATGACCTACCTTCGATGGCAGCAGCACATAGCTCATGAACGAAGTCACATTTTCATTGCATTTTCTGGGCCCACTCATCCATGTGGAAGGCACTCTCAACCGATTTAGGTATGAATCCATCCTTGCAGATCACATACACTCATACATGTTGATTGTCTTCCCTGGGGTGTATGTGATCTTCCAGCAAGACAATGCAACATGTCACATGGCTAGAAATGTCTAACATCGGTTGGAAGAGAATGACCAAGACTTCCAAATACTACCCTGGCCCCCTAATTCCCCAGACTTGAACCCAATTGAGCATCTGGGGGACCACCTCGATAACTGTGTTCGCTCTGTGCATCCTCTCCCGTTAACCCTCCAGCAGCTGTGGGATGCACTGCAGTCAGCATGGCTCCAGATTCCTGTGACACCTTATTGAATCACTCCCAGCCCATCTAGATGTTGTCCTTGCTGCGGTTACTCAGGATATTAGTCATAATAATGTGACTTGACTGTGTATTAGGTTATAAAAAGGTACATACACTCATCATCAAAAGAATAGCTGCACAAATAGTTTCGCCCATAAGGAATCAACCGACAGGAATGAAACTTAGTGGGTAGGTTTGAGATCGGGAGACATGCAGGTGATTCAAGTTTCATGCTCGGCCATGCAAGGGTGGTATCGATTGCAGACATTCAGTGAGCAGTGATCCCCTCTATGAGTCATCCTGTTAGTGCCAGCACCATTGGCAGACGGCTGCATGATGCAGGACTACATGCATGCAGACCATTGGACTACTGCCCTTAACACCATGTCAACATTGGCAAAGACAACAGTATTGTGCCAGACTGTCATGGAGTGACTCAGAATAGTGAGTGAGAATCAGTGATGAGTCCCACTTTTGTCTTGGTGTAGACGACCAACAAATCCATGTGTGGTGGCATCTCGATCAGCTCCAAGATGAACAGTTTGTTGTCATGCGTAACACGTCCAGAAGGCCTGGTGTCACTCCTATTCCACCCATACCTCAAAATCTGCAGGAACTACATCAGAATATTTAAGCTGCATGGGATAGACCACTGAAGGACACCATTAGGAAACTCTACAACCATGCCGAAACACTACCACCCATATCAGTATACATTTTTTATCTTTTATTATTTCTTGTAAATTTTATCTTTCTTCCAAATAGCATTGCAATCCAACACTTCCTTTTGGGTGCAACTTTTATTTTAATGATGAGTGTATTTACTGGAAAAACTGGGTTCTGGGCTCACATTTTAATACCACTGTTATAGCTTTGAGGGTACATTTAATCATATGTACCTTGATAAAAAAATGGCAGATGCTTTAGAGGCATTTGTAAGCATAACCTTGTTTCCAGTTGATCTCACTGTAACCTAGAAACAAACATTTGTTCCCTGATGTGTTTTTTGTCATGAGTTCATGTCTAGCCCCATGAGACTAAAATCATGAAATAATGTCTTGCTTGTAGGCATTCAAAGGTTACAAGAGTTTAAATTGATGCCTAAAGAACATTTAAACCAAATCAATATTTGCAAATGAGACCTTTTTCAAATTAAAAAACATCCACATATTATGTAAAGGTTCTATACCACCATATTTTTTTTTCATAAAACCATAAAACCATACACAGAATTATTTAGGAAGCTTTATTTTTGTTGCAGTTTAACTTAATCAAGAAGTAATGACTCACTTGCAGGCTTTCAACCTGTCATTGTCAAAATTCAACCCGGGTTTTATACTCAGCAATACTGACTTTGTGCCTAATAGCACCTGCTTGATATCTGATATAATGAACCATACACAGTGCAAATGAAAGCTCAGCATGTCATTCACTGCATTTGCAAGAAGGTGGAGAGGAGAGGGGGTTAATACATGAAATGAAAGAGCGGTGCTTTCATAGGGTGCTGAAACCTGTGACAATGAGTCATAGCTTTCCTTGGTGCTGAAAGTGAGACCTGGTGTTCCTGTGCTGTCCAGGGTCCTGAAATTCAAGGGAGTGCAGTGTGTCTTGATTCTGTACCACTGATTCAAGCAAAAGAACAGTTTTAGATTGACTGAACTACATAATTCATCTCTATTACAAATTACATATCTATAAATGTAGTCAGTAATGATATATTTCAGATTACTTAAAAAGCGTACCCAATCTGATTTCTTTTGGTTTATTTCCTGTGTTAGTCTTGCCTTAGCCATTGTAACCTTGCAATTGGTAAATTTCATAAACAATGGTTTTATAAAGCCCTAATATCTTGTCCGCCTTTATACACTTAATGCTGTCTCCCAAGACCACGCAGAAGGATTGCTAGGTGCAAGTAAGAGCAAACTACTCAAAAAAACTACTTAAAAATAAAGGCGCTCAAATGGTTCTTGAACTGGACACAGGGTTCTAGGAACAACCTGCAACAAAGAAACCTTTATATTCTGAAGGTGGAAACTGGCAAAGTTTTCAGGTTTACAAGTGTGGTACAGCATATTGTAAGTTTCTCAGAGCTATACCAGACATAGTTACGGTTGCTAGGCTATGAAGGACCAACTGGGTGAGCCAATTAGCTGTAGCGCCACCTGGAGGCAGATCAGTGCTTCAGCTCTAGTTTTTCAAGGTCAGTAGAAGTTTGCAAGTGAATAAATAACGACAGCATAACATCATGATTAGTTTATTTTCATGGTTCAAGAAATGAACCGGGGGTCCTGTATGCCTTGTATGTATTTCAGACCTTATATGTTGGTAAGATGGTTTTTGACAAAAGATCACCTGTATTTTTAATCACCCTATGATAATAATCGTAGTGTATAGTGTAATAATAATGATATTTACTGTGCATAGTGTTTACTTCAATAAACAATAAAACAATGTTTTAACAATATGCGCTCGTGCATTTGCATGTCTATTTTATTAATTTTTTTAAGAAATCCTTATAAGAATATCAGTTATCAACTGGCATAGATTCATTGTGATATCTGGTGTTTCAAAACATTTCACCTCTTCACCTCTAACATCTTTCCTTAAAGCAATACTTCACAGTATGTCCCATCATTCTGTGGTTGACAACAGAAGCTAATGAGGTATCCCAGAACATCAATCTGGGCTGTCTTCTGCCCTCAACCAAAGCTGAAAACACACACACATACAGTAGATGCTCGTCTGACAGTAGAAGACTGGAGCTCTTTTTACAGTATTAGAAGATGCTGGTCAGGTCACAGTTCCAGCAGTACTGTTGAAGTGAAAACACTGTGCTGTAAAGAAGTCCTTATGTAATTGCTTTCTGACCTTGAGGCTACAGTTTTTCACACAAGCACACACACACACACACACACACACACAAATGAGTGAATCTGATAAGCAACTTTTCTTTTTGTGTTCATTGTGGAACGACCTCGTCAGACGAAGCCTTTTCTTTCAGCGTCTGAGATGTTTGGGAAGGACACTGTGTGGGCTGAGGAAAGTTCCAGAAAACTAAGGCTCCTCCACAGTGACAGAAAAAATAATAACGTTCTATTAGTCGCCCTTTAGACTCACAATGGTCACGATCTTCATTCCACAAACATTTTGTTTCTGTTTTGGCTGCTAGATCTAATAGGGAGCATTTTTTGTTATGATAGTTACTGACAGGTTATGTTTTCAAGAATATGTCATCACTGTCATAATAAAACCTCTTTTATCTTGTTGTAGCTTTATGCCTTCTTAAAGAATTGAGTTCTGCAGGAGTCATTTCTGTAGTACATACAATGGTCTCTATATTTTTTGTTTTCGTTCAGAAAAAAAACTACTATTTTTTTTCACCCGGAAGGACCATTTGACAACAGAAGGAAAAAACTAAAAATTGCTTAAATTTATTGTACATCACTGTAACAAGTCTTTTCAGACATACTTTGAAAATGTTTCTAATCCTTTACATTGTGTACAAATTTTAGTGACAGTGTGTTCTGAAGGCTTATGCAGAAACTGGAGTGGACATGATTTGTATGATGCATGGGTGGGAGAGAGAGAGAGGGAGAGAGAGAAACACCTGGCCAATTTGGTGTCAAATCTGTTTATTTGAAAGGTCATGCTGACCAGAGCAGTGCCTAAATTGACAGTCTTCAAGTGACATAGCAGTTGTGAGTCAAGGCACTGGCTGCAAATGTTTGCTGGCCTGTATGTCTGACCATGCCCATATAGACTGATACCTGATAGACTGAAACCTGTGAAAGGTGTTGGGGGTTTTCCTGGAAATGGTCGCTCAACTGAATGATATCAAGGCAAATCGCATGAATGAACAGGGCTGAACCCGATGTGTTATTTCTGTTAAAGGACAGGTGTAGTAGAGCTGAAAGTCAGAGGTAAAGAGGCATCTGAAGAGGCTCAAGAGGAGCGCCACAACCCTCTGAGCCACATGGGTGCTTTTGAGGTTAATGCTGTATTCATACAATGCTTACAGTTTTAGGGCCCCTGGTTAACTTACATATTTTAAAACATCCTCTACAAAGAACACACTTCTGCCCTTCTTTTATAACATTTTTAAAACAAATATAGCCTGTGCAAAAGTAATGGCACATTAAATATTTTATGTTTTTTTCCATGCTACATTAAACTCAGCAAATAGAAACTGAATTAGCTCAATCTCACATTGAAAATGCGAAATAAATCTTTTATCAAATTAACTTTGCTATATGACCACAGTCTCAGAAAAATAAAGTATGAAACTGTCACTGGGACCTCTTGTACTGGAGCATCTGATGGGGTTAAGGTCAGGGCTCTGTGTGGGCCAGTGAAGTTCTTTTGCGCCAAACTCGGCCAGCTGCACAGGAGCACAGTCATGCTGGAACAGGAAAGGGCCTTCCCCAAACTGTTCCAACAAAGTTGGAAGCATAAAATTGTCCAAAATGTCTTGGTATGCCTAAGCATTAAGATTTAAATACAATGGAACTGAAGAGCGTAGGCCAACCATTGAAAAACAACTCTATAGCATTATTCTCCGCCAACCTTTACAGTCAGCACAATGCAGTCAGGCAAGTAACGTTCTCCTGGCATTCACCAAACCCAGGCTCCAGTCCATTAGACTGCAATCTGATGCTTGTCATTCTGCTTGAAGATGTAAGGCTTGCATACAGCTGCTCAGCCATGGAAACCCATGCCATTTGAGATTTGGAACTCTGCAGTTATTGAGTCAGCAGAGTGTTTTTGGTTTTTGGTGTGGTCTGCCACTTGGTGGCTAAGTTACTGTGGTTCCTGAATGCTTTTCTTTTCAATAAGGAGATCTAGGAAGGAAGAAATTTCAACTGACTGGTTACAATGGTGGCACGCTATTACAGGACTACATTCAAATTCAGTGTGCTCTGTCGGACGAGCCATTCTTTCACAAATGTTTGTAAAAGCAAACTGCATGGCTCGGTGCTTGCTTTTAATACACCTGTGGAAATGGAACTGAATGAAACACCTAAATTCAATGATTAAGATATATGTCCTAATACATTTGTCCATATAATGTATTTCAGCTCTATGCCTACTACACTGCTCAGTTCTGGAGGGAAACAAAGTTTAACTCTTAAAAACTGGCCAAGCAGGAATTGTTTTTCTCTGTGGTACCTAGTTGGATATAACTAAGTGAGTTGTACAGATGAAAGACTTGAATTTAATGATTAAGAGATTTCCCAACACTTTGTCCATATAGTGTGCATTGTTGTACCTTGGTGAATGAAAAATGTCCCTGGACAGTACCTTTTTTTTTAATAGTTTGACAAAAAATGAGAGTCGGCTCTCTCCCCAGACCTGTTTCCAGACTGAGGACTGTTTAAAATAAAACCATCTCTGATTTACAGTATGTATATTTTCTTCAAAGTCCTGGGGGATCGCCCATTAAAAGCACACATTAAAAGCACGTGTATTTTTAAGAGTGTATACTGTGTGGACTGAATTATTCTGAATAGCAGTATACAGAATATCTAAATAAAATTGTCTCTGCATGCCACTGTAAATGTTCATGCTTTGTTCATATGTAACAATTGCACTCCTTGTCTCTTTGCCTCTCTCTTCCTGTCTCTCTGTGTGCCAAACACTTGACACACCAACCAGTAGTGCTTGAAGTGAACCACTCCATGCAGAAGTCAATAAGTCTAGAGAACAACTCTCAACACTCAACCCTTACCAGCCTATAATTACTGCATGCAGGTACAAACACAAATAATGATAGGATTTCTGCAGAGTCAATGCAGTAATTAGTGTTACTGTACCTCAGCACCAACTGTCATGTGCATATAAACGAGGTGGGATGGGAAAATGTCTATTTCTGTTGTTTATTTAAATGCGTTTGACTGTAGCATTCCTACAAACACACATAAAGCTTTTCAAGCACTTACTTTCGATAGATCAAGCTTAATTAGTAAAAGATGTGCTGAGCATTAGCTCTAAAGGCTTTAATTCCTAAGCTCTGTTTGATGTATGGTGTAGTGCAGGGTTAGAGTCAGTTTCATCTACATCCCTGTAATTGGGTGACTAAATTGGAATCTGCACAGCAGAAATGATTAAAAGTCAATAAGGACAGGGCATTTGCCAATTCACCAAATCAAATTAGCTTTCACAATATAGATTGCAATAAAAAAGAGTTCTTGAATATCAGCCCTTCTGAATGATGTCTTCTTGAATGTTTCCCCTCTCTGCATCCATGCACTCTAAACATTTTCTCCCAGTTTATAACCAAGGTTATGTGAAACGCAAAATTTCATGCAGATTGCTCTTTAAGTGACAAGAGCCAATAAAATGCAGAAATCATAAATAACTGCCACAAAGGTGCTTGACATTAACCATTTGTTTTCACAGAACTGATGTCATTATTGTAGGCACTGTCATAACTTGATCCCCCAGAGGAGGCAAACATAAAATGCCTTTAGTATAAAGCTGTAAATGTAAGTGTATGTTTATGGCCTGAAACTCAAATCACCTCAATTTAAATGTGACATACTATGAAAAATTCACTTTTTCAGTTCTTGAGCACGTGGGTGCCTACCATTCCACAAAGTGTAAAATAAGACAACCGACAACAGTTAAGACAACAGTTAGTTTTCTGTGGGATACCTAAAGAAAAAATGATGAGATTCAACTAGCCGTTTAGAACTGGATTCCTGTCCTATGTCAAAGGAAATAGGCCGTAATACCGCCCCCAAATCTGAGTGGTTCTACCCATGCTTCAGAAATGCCTCCATGAAGGTGTACCTTTTTTTCGCCAGAACCTCTAGCTTTCTGTGGAACTAAGAGCTAATCACAGACACTGCTCTGTTGTCAGCTGCATCCGAGTGGATAAAGTTTATTTCTGATGGCAACGTCCAGCTACACTCAGCAAAAATCTGTACATGTGTGCCAGCCACTTTGTATCTGACACAAGACTGAAGTCAGCTTCTTATTCGCCAGCTACTTGTTTAAATTTTGTTGTTACCCTTAAACAGTGCAGCAATTATATCTGGTACCTCAGGCTACTCTCCAGCTTTTTGTTCAAGTTTCCCCATCCCACCTTAAATGGTGCAGCAGTTACATCCTGGTGCCTCAGGCTACTTGTCCAGCTTCTTGTTCAAATTCCCTTGTTCCACCTTAAATAGAGAAGCATTTCACAGCAGTTGCCTGAGAAGAAGCCGGCAAATGACTGCTGAATCAGAAGTTGACTTTGGCCTCGTGTGTCAGACTGTTTTTCCAACCTGACTCAGTACAGCACAGCACTGGCAACAAAACATTTCCTACAAGATGGATCAGTACCAACTTTTCATGCCAAAGCTGCAGACAGGAAATTGAACAATTTAAACACTTAAATTAAATAATGTAAGAATTTAAAATAAAAAAAGCATGCCACAGACACTTCATTAAGACCCCAGAGAACTTCAAGAGACTGAAGAGACTGGACTTGGCAGTTGAAGTTGTACTAGTACAAATCAACGTGCCATAAAATCTTGCTGTGTCTTTGTCAGACAACACTATACAGCTGACTCTGACCAATCATCATTCATATGCTTGAGCGAGTTCATGAGTTGTTGGATCAAGAAACTGTCAACCATGGCTACAGAAGTGGTATGTGTGATGTTGGCAGTTTTGTATTCTCAAAAGACAAAAAGCAGAAAGAGAAAACAATTGTGGAGCCATTTCTGGGTGTCACAAAGAAAGCAGTATGGACTGTCTGTCCTTCAAGGAGAACTTGAGGTAACAATCATGTTAACAACAGTTGCACTTTCACAGAAGTGCTTTAAATTGTAGTTGTAGTGAGCTGCTGTTTGTTTATAGCTTCTGGGATTAGTGCTTAGCCATTAGCATTTTGGTAATATGTTTGTAGCAGTGCTTTGCACTGTAGATCCTGAACAGGTGTTATTGTGATGTATGTGATCTGTGGCTTGTTGTTGCTTCTGACAGCTGCAGCCGCAAACCTCTTTCTCCTCACCATGTTTACATACATGCACCAGAGAGCACTCTGTTCTCCTACTGGTCAATGTCAAGGAACATAACGTAAGAGATGACAAACTCTGTGGAAAAATACAAACAATTCTGACATGTTAGACTTTTCATTGGGATGTTGTTTCACACTTGACAGCCAGTTCCTAATGATTTCTATTAAACTATGGCAAAATCATGGCAAAATCAGACTGAATTTGTGTCTGATGCTGGCATAAATTACCTGTGCTACAGGCAGGTTAATTCAGTGCCAGCATTAAGCAAACAGTTTTGACTTCTGTTGACTTAAGAACGTGACTAGCATATTGTGAATGTAGTCAGAGGATGGGAGGAGGCGAAGGAGCTGAGAGAAGCATCTGATGTGTCATACTGTGCTACTGGTTCTGACACAGTGCACTAAACCAGAGAGCTTTTAGGTGTGCAGCTGATACTACATGGTGTTCTGGAGTGTGATTCTTGTGTGCATATGTGTGTGAAGTGTGAGCTACATGGCATACTGGAATATTTTGTTCTTTATTCCTGACTACCTTTCTTAGAGAGAGAGAGGGAGAGAGAGAGAGCGAGAGAGAGAGAAACAACCATATAGAAACAAAGGATACCAACATAGATGATGATGCCAAATTTAGTTCCTCTGTGCATCACTCACAACCCAAAACAATGCAGGGGGAAACACAATCAGATCATAACTTCAACAGCAACAAAGCGAAAGTTATGCTCAGCCAGATCAATCTAATGTGGTATTGTTAGTTTTTATTAATTGATCATGGTTCTTACTTCTTACTTCTACTTCTACTACATGTTTTATAATGTTTTAGAAGTATTTTTTTATGGCGGTTTAGAAGACCTATTATGCCTTTCTGTTTTTTCCCTTTACTGTGTTATACAGATTTTTGTACAAAGTACATGCCAAAACTCTCTGTCACAGAAACCACTGCCTGGAATGTCTTGTTGGAATTCCAGCACTTCTCCTTTGTCACATCATGACACGTTGTCTGTCGGCAAGCTTGGCACACACAACGCACAGCAACTACTGGAGGCCGTGTAGGGGCAGAACTATGAGCAGACCGATGAGAGCACACTGGGATCAGGAGGTTGGGCTTAAAGCTACAAGTGCTTTAACAGAGCATTCAAAGGGGGAAAACTTATGTGGTACAGTATGGAAAAAATACTGTATTTTGGGAAAATTAAAGCATGTAAATCTATTCTAGTAGACCACAAAACTACAGTTACCCACACTGGAAGTGAACTCAAGAGGTCCACTTTAACAAGACAGCCTGTTTGTTATCATAAAAAACTTAACTGAGTATTTAACGATATATAATATGCCTCTGAAGGTGTTGTCAACAGTAGGGTATGTACAGTAGACTACAGTATTGTGTGATTACAGATTTAATCTGTCCAATTGTGAATTTCAATATCAGAATTGTACTGGAGAGTGCCAGTGTGTGAGATATAATTTTGCAAATGGTTAAAACATATAAAAAATATAAACAAACTGTATAAATAATACAACATGTAGCCACATTCATAAGCATTGTCACATAACTCAGAAGTAAAATACCTTCTTCATGATGTTTTTTGGTGTCATCAAGCAGGGCTAGCTCTAGCCCTTTGGGGGCCATAAGCAGGATGTGTTTTTAGGGCTCCTCCATCTTACTAGCTCTTTGTCTAATCAAACAGAAGCTAACTCAAAAACAGTGACTACCACTTGCTGTCTACATGATATATTGAGACTTACTTGTTACTTTCATCTCAGCATCTTGTTCTGACCTCTAGACTAAAATTGCTAACAAGTAATGAAGGTGAAGTTTATTTAAGACTTGAATTAGCAAAGCATGTTTAAAACATAGCTAGCATATTAAAACATTCATGCTTACAATAATCTTATGAACAGATATTATAGTGCATTGTGAAACATGACATAATCATAATCTAATTAATTATACAAGCTTTCGCCTAGCACTGAAAGGCTTTATGTATGCTATATAATGCATATAGAAAGGCTTACGAATACAGGATTCATAGAAAGAGTTACTTTAATATATTTGAATTCTTAGGGATTATTTGTTTTTGTGAATTTGCATTGTATTTCTGTAAATTAACACACAGGCACAGACACAGCCACAACCACAGACACACTGTTCTTTTAGGGGCCAATAATGGCAGGAATTGAAGGATGGAGGATAACTTTGAAAAAAGTGTGTATCTATGTGGCCTAAAAGCAGTGGGGTGTGCGAGTGTGTATGTGTGCGTAAATGTGCATGCCCTGAGGTGAATTGTAAGCGGAGCAGATCTGGAGTGGTGAGCCTTGGGGTTTTAGACAGGACTTATTGACTCCGAAGGTTCTGATCCTCCAGTCTAAAGGAAGTTAAATAGAGCTTACAGGAAGTATAAGCCTGCCTTAGCACATCTCTGCTTTTTATTTTGCTCCAGAATCCATCCTCCATCGCAGTAGTCTTGATTTGTTTGGGTTTTTGGCAGTGATGCAGTTATCCTGACCCTGGTGTGATGTGTACAAAATCTCTTACTTTCGGCAGGGCTGTGACGGGAGACTTGTTTGACGGCTCGTTCTTTGTGGCGGATGTGTGTCGGTATCACTTTGTGGATTTCTGTGGTTGCATTGTCAGGCTCGAGCAGGAGGCAAGGCTGAAATCTTAATTAGCCCATCTCTAATTGCAGTCATTATCGGCAGCCCAGGAGGAGGCGAGGGGGAAAGAGGAATTTGGGTAGAGCCTGATATAAAAACAAAAAAACAAAAATTCTCTTGATACAATGCTGCTATTCAGGTGACATGTTTACAGGTCAACCTGTGTAGTGAAACATGTGCTAATTAAAACCAGGGAAAACCTTGAATGAATAAATAACTAAATGCATAAACAAATATGAAAGCTTAACACAGTATAGATACTCAGTTGACATGTTTACAGATGAGCCTGTCATTTACAGCATTTACTAATTATCCCACCAAGGAAAAGGTGTGCAATAATGCTAATGCTAATGATGTTTCAAATCCCCCATGAGGAAAGAATGCAGAAGAGTTTAGCAAAAGCCTGATGTACTCAAAAATGCTTTGTTACAACGTTGGTATTAAGATGACTGTGTGATTTATAGGACGCAGAAATTAGTGCTATAGCCCAAATTACTCTAGCTATGCGTATCAAGTAACATCTAAGTCTAAGATGCTGGTTCTACCCAAGATGTTTATGTGTTACATATAGTAACAAAGATATTTAAATAGTAATATTAACAATACATTTATACCCCTCCTTTTAATTGCTATTGATTGTTGATTATAAACTCTTTTTGTCTCTGTGACTTGTGTATGTTAATTGATCAGGTGTGGAAAATTACTGTAATTCATCATTGTAATACTGTAATTCGTCTAATACTTTTTTAAATTTGTATCTTGGTGGTTGTGATGGATCATTCTGAGGACTGCAGTAATCATGATGTAGTGATGATATGTTAGTGTGTGTTGCACTGGCACAATGGATGACCTCAGTGTCAAAATCAAATCAAATCAAATCAAAATCAAATCAAATCACTTTTATTGTCACGTCACATTTTCACAGGTGTGAAGGTGAGTGAAAAACTTAGGTGCGATGTCCTTTACAGTATTTAAATACAAAAAATATACATTAGACAATAAATATATACAATACTAAGCACAAAATCTCTCTTATCCTAATATACATTATAAATTATATATGTTTATATAACAATACTATAAAGTTATGAATAAAAACTGATATATCCAGATGTAGACATTTCCATATAGCACTATGGTAAGTTTGAGGTAGATGAGAGATGCAGGGTATATACAGGGCATAGAATATTGATATATATATATATATACATACAATCACTACAGATATACAATATGGGTGAAGATAACAGTATGTCAGTCTATATGTGCAAGTATAAATATGCTAAATGTAAAGTGCAGAGTGATGATTGTCCATGGACATATAGATGATTTTGGTGAGATGTGCTGAACCAGGTCCATTTACCGATTCACTGCTGGACTGAGAATAACACAACTATCCAACCAACAACGTCCTGTGACCACTGATGAATCACTTGAAGATGACCAACACAAACTGTGCAGCAACAGATGATCTGTCATCTCTGACTTTATGTCTACAAGGTGGACCAGCAAGAGAGGCATATCTAATTGAGTGGACAGTGAGTGGACATAGTGTTTCTTTTTTCTCTAGCATGTTAAACAGGCAACAGTAATTCAGCATTAAACTGTGCAGAAGTGTTTTTCTCTCTGTAGAGGGTCATATGCATATGACTATGTGCCTGTGTCCGCTAAACTTGCATCAAATTGGAATGAACTGAATGATTCAAAACTCACTGTAGAGCCTTCACAGTTTGTCTGTAGGAAAAAGTTGCATTATGTATCGGTTATCAATGGCACTTCTCTCTCAGACAAATGTGCTCTCTTGTCTTTTACCATTTACTGCACATTAAGAACCCGATAGCCTTTGCATCCACACCACAGTTTCCCATGAGTGTTTCACTATCCTCACCACATGCTACATTGTTTATCCTGCTGTAGCTCATTCTGTTAACGATTTTACCCCCTCTCTGTTCGACTGCCATTTTCCTGTGACCCGTCTGATCTGCTCCGTTTGTTCCACTATGCTTTCTGTAGATCTGTATCAGATTCATCGATTCAAAGGAGTGCGCCAAACCCGTCTGTCATTATGAAGCAGGCTTCTCACGACAGGACCCCCTGCACTCATTTAAATGGCTGATGTACACTGCGTGTGATGCTTCTAATCGATTGGTGTGTCTGTCATGGAGAGTAATGAATGGCTTTAGGCAAAGATCACACTCTGTTCCAATTAAAACAGGCTTATTCGTGCAGCAAAACGACAGGCATAAGAAGCTTTTAGGGTGCATGTATGTGTTTGGTTTGCAGGTTTGTTTAAGTTTTTCTCTGATTTATTGGCATTTCTGTCTCCATCAGTAATTCTAACTCTATTAGAATTACTAGATGGGAAATGTCTCACATGATTGCAAGTGCAAGTAAAAGAGTTTAGGACTGTTTGAAATGTCAGTAGATTATAAGGTCAAATGGTTCTTCCTTCAGATTTGTTTTAATTAAAGGAATAGTCCAATGTTTTTCAACTTACAATGCAAAAGTCCCTTTATTAAGCACACATTATTCATTTTGTCAGGAGATATTTTTGAGAAGTCTGGGTTGTAGATAATTCACTAGCATGATGAAGGAAAAAGGCTTCCAAAACCGGAATTCAAAAAATGTAAAGAATATAGGACTTTTGACAGGAGACTAGATGGTTCTTTATCGGCTAAGGCCTTGAAAGCCCATGCTAAAATAAATCTTGCTTTGGCTTTTTTAAATATTTCCACTTCGCAAATGCTGGCTGGAGCTCTAGTTCACTTGTGTGTGATTATGCTGTCACCTCATGGTATACTGGATTAATTCAGAAACATAAGAACAAACTATTTTAAAATTCCAATCAGGTACACACTTAGTATCTACTCATTTTAGACAGGTGAATTGGTTAACAGTGGGAGGGAGAGTTGCATATGTTAAAATGCTGCTTACTTATAAAACCGTTAATACAGTGCACAGTCGTACTTATTAAATTGCTTTTTAAAGTTCAGAGACACTTATGCTAATTATACGTGAGAACGTTCCACAAAAGTTATCCCATTTAGGTTTAAAACACAATTTGGTAAAATATTTTTTATATTCTGCAGCTTTGCCTTGAAACAGACTTCCTACAGACATCAAATGCAGCCAATCAGAATATTCCAATTGGGTTTAAAGGACTATCTAGCAATTTGCAAGCAAACATAGTTTAGACTTTTTTATGTTTTTGAGTGTACCTAACAAATGATTAAATTAGGAAAGCCACCCTGTTGTCTGTCATCTTGACATTTCCTGTATTGTTTTTGTGATGTGTAATTTGTCTTGTAATTTGATTTATGTGAGGAGGACCACAATGGAAATAAGCCTTTGGGCTTTATGCTGTTTTAACCCTCAACGATGTAAAGTGTGTGTAATGGCTGCTGTGCACCCATATGTGTATTTTTATTCATCAAATAAATTCAGTCAACCGATAACCATGCAAAACCAGAGGCATGTTTAATCTCAATACGCTGTGCACCATTTTGCTACAGTGTATGGGTTGCATGACATGTTTTATTGAAACTGTGAAACAATGTGAAACAGTGTGCAACAGGCTTTGAATTATGTCCTCATTTCGTTTAATGGACATGTCAGAGGTGTTACTCAATCAGCGGTGATGTACATATTAAAAACCAGTGTAATCAGAAATAATCAGAAATGAATGATCACGTGATCATGCGAGGGGTGGAATAACTCCACAGGGGTCAATGCTCCAATCCACAAGACAAGTACACTCAAAGTTAAGAAGGCAGGCCCTAATACTTATTTGAACAGATTAACAATATGGTTGCATTGGTTGCAGGGATACATTCGAGTGACCACCTTGTTCTCCTGATTTAACCCCTGTGGGGTCATGTCAATTCACTTGTTTACTCTTTGAAAATATGGAATGTTGTTCATCTTAAAGACAGAATTGTTGATGCTTGTGCAGCATTCTGCCAGATGCATATCAAACACATTCTGTAGCCCTTACGGTCAATTTTCTAGTTTCACATACATCACTTTTTAACATGAGAACAAATAACAGTAATTTCTGATGAAATTACTGTATCACACCTACATTCCAAGTGAAGTTAAAGTTCCAACTGAACTGAACATCCAAATGAATCCAAAATGGCAGCATTCAAGATAGCCATCATGTTAGTGACATAGCATAACATATTTCCCCCTTCCCCCTTAGCTTGTTTAAAATTGTATCACCGCCTGCCAGACTACTTTTGTTTTATATATGAATGTTTCCTTATTTTTGACACACTGTACTGAACACAGCACTGGTAGATGCGGATGAACAGCACTTAAAGCTTTCATCTTTGAGAGAGAGTAGAATTCAAGCTCTTCTAATGCTACTAAGCCTCCACAGAGAAAAGGATACACATTATACAAAGAAGTTACTGGTGTTACTGGAATAATGGACTGACCACCCCAGAGTCCAGACCTCAACTTGACTGAATATGTTTGGGATTATTTGCATAGTACGAATGCTGTGGAAAAGAGAGAGATCTTCCCAGTATATTGGCTAATGGCCTATCCTTAAACCCCCACTAAAAATGTTTTTTGGCTTGTTCTGTCTACTGTGCTTATTGTGCAGATGTCCACTACCATGGGGCTTTCCTTGCTAGTCAACCCCTCCGTGCTTGTGTCTGACTGGTTCTTTTCCTTGAAGGATATGACTTCTCATGTTCAAGTTACAAGTTTTCCCATTCGTAGTTCAACCAGTGAACGTCTTCCCATTTATAATGTGTCTGGCATAGCGCATGGCAGGCAGTGTCATGTTCATCTCTGCCTCTGGATTGGGTTGCCAGGTACCATGACACATATACCAACATCCATGTGATTTGTTTCAGTATAAAATCTGGAGATTAACTGGAGACATTACTAATAGGGAACACAGCAGGAGGAGGTTTAAAATAGGTAGACTTACGTGAAAAATGCGAGGCTCAGCAGTAGCAGCAGCAAGTTTGCATGTCTGGGAAAATATCCCTGCACATTTCCTCTCCTACCCAATATATGCAGAAAAAAACAGTTTTCCTATTTGGTATATGCTTAAAATGGCATGGCACATATTTAGAGAAATCTTTTCATGTGTGTTGCTTGTTTGCTATGAAATGTAGTAAAATGACTCATGTTCATCAAGCAATCTTGTTTCCGGGAATTTATCATTCTCCAGGCTTGTCACTAATCCAGTCAAGGAATTCTAGCCTACTTTAGTGATCCAACTGCATTTAATCTACCATCCTAATAGCACTTCATTCTTCATAGAAGTCAATATACAATTGTTACAGTCCATTTTGTTATCTCTTACTTTGTATTTCTGTTTATTGTTTGATCAAGAAATTAGCAAGAACAAATATGCACTGAGGAGAGAATGGTGTGATTTCTGTATCCAGAGAAACACAGTGTGCCAAGTATTGACAAAGCTTCTACATGGTAAATCTATTTGTTGTTGTACCCACTGTTCTAGAACTGTGGCTTGGCTGTTATAAATTGCTTGGGAAGAATTTTGTGTAGTGTAAGGTCATCTTGCGCCATAACAATAGAACTGTACTGTGAGGAGTGCAAAGCTTTGTATCATTTTAGGTCAGATAACTGCTATTTCAGAAAGACCAAATTTCAGGCGAGGTCTAAATGTATAATTGAATTGCTGTACACATATTTATTGAACCTTGGATACAATTCAAAACAAGACTTTTGTCAAAATGGACTTTATAATTCAAAGGTCCTAAACTCATTATAGAAGTAAACAGATTTTTAGGTGTTATGTGTCTGATACCACTAATATTAGCCTGGTTTCTATTCATTGTATTTTATTGTATTTTTTTTTCTTAAATACTTGTCCCTTAAATACTTTTCTTTTCTTTATGTTACATGTTATACATGGGTAACTCACCAAGACAAATTGTATGTGTAACATACTGTACTTAGCGTGATAAAGAGATTTTGATTTTAATGCACCTTAATACATATTTAAAAACATGCGTGTCTGGATATGAGACACTATATAAATGAAACAAATACATTTGAGATAAATGTATACTTTAGTTGACATCACTGGCCTCTCATTGATTTCAGTCTCTGATTGTAATGACTGTATGAAGGAGACAGAGAGCTTCATGCTGTTTTATGAACTTAAGGAGCCAAACACTCTTCTGCCTCACAAACACTTCATTTGCAGCACGACTGAGTAAACCACCAGAGCAGACTTCAGCCTGAGATCACTCTATTAATAACCTTGCTCTCTCTCTCTCACACACACCCTCTCTCTTTTCTTCTCTCACATTCTCTCTCTCTCCTTCTAACTCTCTCTCACCATTTCTTTTTTGTCTTTATCTAATTCTCTCTCTGCCTCTCTGTCTCTCTCTATCTCTGTCTTTCTCTCCCTCTCTCTCTCCCTCCAATTTATCCTTTCTCACTCTTAGCCTTTTCTCCTCTCTCAATCTTTTTCTCGCTCCATGTTGATCTCTGCTTGCTCTCTCTTGCTTTACTTCTCTTTCTCCCTCCCTCTTTTCCTCTCTTTTTATGTCCTTCTTTCCCCTCTCTTTTTACCTCTTACTTTCTGTCTCTTTCTCTTTTTCTGTCTCACTCTCATGCTTTCTTTCACGGTCTCTCCTTTTTCCTCTCTCTATCCCTTCCCTCTCCTTCCCTTTCTATCTTGCTTTCTCTTTGTCCCTGTCTTTCTTTCCCCTCATTTCTTTCTCTCCCTTTTCCTCATTTTTCTCCCTACGTATTATTCCCTCTCTCTCTTGTTTTTCACTCTCTTTCTCTCTCTATTTAGGTTCTCTCTCTCTCTCTCTCTCTCTCTCTCTCTCTCTCTCTCACACACTCTTTTTTTATTATCATAATTTTTAATCTCCACTGGGAATAGACTCTCTCTTGACAAATTACCAGGCTGCCTTTGCTAAATGTTGTACTGGTGTAATAGATTTTTTGATTGTGACCAGAAGACATGTTTTTATTGCAAGTGTGAGCAAGTGTGTCGGAAAACATTGCATATTTTGATCCTGCCTGCCTCATGTTATTAAAAAGTTCAAATAATGAAAAGCTTCAGAAAATGTTCTTGGGGGGAAAAAACAAAACTTTTGGCTGATTGAAACGTTCTGGCCCCTCAAGGTAAGTGCAGCAATATCAGCACAATCACTTACAGTCGCTAAGGAAACAGAAAGAAAGTATTGTTTGTATTGTTATGATAAATGTAGAGATACTGACACACTTTGAAAATCTTGCTTCTGAATGTTGCATGAAAAAAACCCTTTCAAAGCAAACTGATAAGAGACATTTACGTTTCTGCTAGGCCACGTGTTTCCAAGGTTGTCTTTTATTTCAGTGTCTCAACACAAATAAAGCAGATTTTTATACTTCAGTGAGCTCTTTGGGTGGCTCCAGTACCTATGGAGGCAAGTCCTGCCTGTTATATGTCACTTTAATAGTCTTATATCGTGCGCAAGAACAATAAATATCAGGGAACCCATCCCAGTGATTCATGTTGTCAGGATAGGCTGTCGAGAAGTGACAGCTCAGTTATTAAAAGTCAGTTATTTCTGCAAGTGTGTAGCCAGAGTAGCTTTGTAGCCTACAATTGTCGACTAAAGACTAACCACAATAAACTTAAATCACATTAATCACTGATGAAAAAAACAAAGATCATCTGAAAAACATACATTTTAAAATGGTTATATGGAGCAATTGTAACAGTGTGCAAAATCTAAAACGTACATATTATACATGCTTTTATTTTCATATATTTGATTAATTATTCATTTACCAATTATTTACAAAAAAATGAACCAGTAGGATTGTTGTCATAACTTATTTATGTAAAATGTAAAATTAAAACTTTCTATCAGGTATCTATAATGCATTATAAACTGCTTGACATAACCCTTTGTAGCTGTACGCAGATGTTCACAATCACACACATAAACTGCTATAGCACCCTGAATAAGGCTTCATAGCACAAAGTGATATAATACGGTAATTGGTTACTGTTCTTAAGTATTTTGTATATCTTAACTGAAGTATTTTCTTTTTAAATTATATTTTACTTTAACTCCACTACATTTCAGTAGTTCAATATTTTACTTTTCATCCACTACATTGCTTGAAATATGTTGTTCCTTTTGGCCCAAGTGTGCAACATTTGAAAACGAAAGAACTGCAAAGCGAGGGCATCAATCAGGGTACAGTGTGCACCATGTTTTGAACTTGTTTTGACCTGTTGGACAGAGCTTGGTTCTGCCTAATGGAAACTGTTCTCCTTCAGTGTTCTGTGCTTAGGTTGATTTTAATAGACATCAGTGTCAGACTAATTAATGACATTCTATTAAAAGACCGGCGTACTAAGACTGACACTAGAGTCACCTACAATGAGTTGATTAAGCAAGAGCCTTGTTCCAGAAATGATAACAGGACATTACAGCCACAACAAATCATGCTACTTTCACTTTCCATACTGAAGTAAATTTAAAGGCAAATGCTTACTCAAGTTGTTGTCTAAAGGGATAAACTTTTACTGGAGTAATATTTTACCTATATCTGTGCTTTAACTCAAGTACGTGGTTTGTGTACTTTATCCAACACTGGAAACTAGATGATTTGATGATTTGCATCAACCAGCAAACAGTGATAAAATCACACAGCATGGCTGTCACTTACAGGTTGCTGTTGGGGTTGTGACAGTCTTTCCCTCTCTGTGCAGTTTGAAGCCTTGATGTTGTGTGATGGTTTGAGAAACTCTGGAGTGAAGTGTGCAGAACAAACTTTTTTAAAATCAGAGAAAACTTTTAAATCAAAGTTGTCCAGGATCTTTCTAAAGATGTGGGTTCTGATATTGACTTTCTGCTTGCCAACTTGTTTTGTGAATTTTCCATTCCACCCTAAGTGGTGCTACAGCTACATCCTGGCATCCAAGCAAGCTTAAGCTTGTGGTGGAAGGGAACATTGAATAAGAAGCTGGCCATCAACCATACCTATTCAAAAAGAGTATATAAAGTGCCGACATCCCCTTCTCAGCATGGAAAGTACTTTTTTTCTGCCGGCACCTGTACAAGCTGTAGCACTTAAGGTGGATCATTAGGTTAATAAGTTAACAAATAGGAAGCCTTGTTTGAACATGGACATCATCCATGCATGCTGAGAGACGATTGGAATGGGTATGAAAATTGCCAACCTCCCTTTCAGAGCCTGGAATAGTAGATTTCTGCAGACATAGGCCACCATGGCTTTTAATGGCACGTATATTTCTTCTCTCTTTCACAAACACAGTTTCACAGTATGTCAGTTCTATGTACCGAACTCTCATTGTTCAAGTTTGACGATGTAAATACAGTTTTCCACAAGCACCCACAAGACCAAGTGAAATGAATGTGGTGCATTTTAAATGCTTCAGAAATGTCAAATTATCAAAACTGCCATTCATTACAGCCCACAAAATTACTATCCCCCCAACCGCCTTGTATTGCACTGAAGCGGAAGTGGGATGGGACATTACTTTTAAAAAATGTTTATGTATAGTAAGAGCAATAACTTCACATCTTAAATGGCCAAAACCACCCTGGTTCTGTCCTCTGCTTGAAGACTGCGGCACAGGCTTATTCAGCTATGTAATTTTACACAAAACAAAATAAAAATAAAGCAACTTGTCTGCAGTGCTCCTAAAGGCAACAAACCGAGAAGGATTTTTTAGAGCTCCTGTCTGTGTTTTTCACTGCTGCATTATTTCATGAAAATAAGCAAGGCGCTGTGCTCCTTCTGTGCTCACTGCATACTCAGAGTAGAATGGATTGTTCCAGAATCTGAGAAGAGTTTTAGTGCCTCTCTAAACCATCTCCCATTAAAGAGAGAGAGAAAGGGAGAGAAAGATGGTGATTGAGTTGGAGGCAGACATGCAGAGAAGCAGGCTCGTATACATCCCAATAAAACTCATTCTCTTACACTCCCAGCATTCAGACACAAGGATAAAGTGAAAGAGCTTGTATGTAAGTATTAATTTGGGCAGCTGATAGAGCGTGGGCGCGTACTTTACCTTTTCTGTTTCATTCTGCTCTTCTGTTCTCTCACTTTATTCCATCAACATCGACTGAGTGAGATGGAGTCAGCTTGGTTGCTCTGAACGCACACACACATATTCATACACTGATGCTTAGAAGACACACAACAGACCAAAGTATAGAAGCAAGAATGTTTAACAAAAACTTTGTATACTGTATATTGCTTATAAATACAAGCTACATGCAACACACTACATACTATAAACACACACTGCATTCTGTGAGTGCATACTAAATACCAAATATAAATATATACTAATATATAAATATATACTTTTACAAGCTATAGGAAAATATACACTTATACTAATGTATAAGATATATAGATAGATATACAGGGGTTGGACAATGA
Source organism: Semaprochilodus insignis (assembly GCA_034552555.1). NCBI lineage: Eukaryota > Metazoa > Chordata > Actinopteri > Characiformes > Prochilodontidae > Semaprochilodus > Semaprochilodus insignis. The sequence continues at coordinate 19,792,053 of CM067484.1, read as the reverse complement.
AACTGAAACACCTGTCATTTTAGTGTGGGAGGTTTCATGGCTAAATTGGACCAGCCTGGTGGCCAATCTTCATTAATTGCACATTGCACCAGTAAGAGCAGAGTGTGAAGGTTCAATTAGCAGGTAAGAGCACAGTTTTGCTCAAAATATTGCAATGCACACAACATTATGGGTGACATACCAGAGTTCAAAAGAGGACAAATTGTTGGTGCACGTCTTGCTGGCGCATCTGTGACCAAGACAGCAAGTCTTTGTGATGTATCAAGAGCCACAGTATCCAGGGTAATGTCAGCATACCACCAAGAAGGACGTTTTCCTCCACCAGCATCACGTAGTGACCTGGCCACTATCCTGCAAGAAGAATGGCTTAGAATCCCTCTGACCACTGTGCAGGACTTGTATATGTCATTCCCAAGACGAACTGACGCTGTATTGGCCACAAAAGGAGGCCCTACACCATACTAATAAATGATTGTGGTCTAAAACCAGGTGTTTCAGTTTCATTGTCCAACCTCTGTAGATATAAGACATACTGCATGCTATAAATGCATACTACATTGAGCTTGTTGCTAAGTCCGTGCCCTACAGAGCATGCGCAACCCTAACCACACCCCACCTTGTGTCTGTTTTGTGGAGAACTCAGGTGAGTTCAAATAACACGAGGTCTTCTTTTAAATATGTTTAAATATATATGAATTCTTATATTTCTGCGGTGCTTCAAATGCTTACTAGCAAGTGAAATAATTTAAAAAAACGGCGTATAAAGAGCATATACGGTGTTTACGAGGTCCATTGAGTTGCTAATTTGTATACTAGTAGACCTGTGAGCATCTCAGCATTAGCTCCGGCAATCCGGATAGCTTGTTGCTAATAGTGCTTTTTGAGCACGAGTTTGAGCCTTTGAAACTGCAGTGTGCTGATTCAGTGTTCCTTTTTAAGCGAAGTATGGTTACAGTACAGCCTAAATGAACTGCTGCACCATCCAGGTTGTTTTGAAGACGGGGAATAGCTATGGGATTCCCGAGGTTCAAGATGGCGAGCCGACCTGAAACTACGATTCCCAGCGGGCTATGCGCGTGACGTCATCAGCGCCAGCGTCCGAGCCGCGCAGCAGAGAGAGAGAGAGAGAGAGAGAGAGAGAGAGAGAGAGAGAGAGAGAGAAGCGCGGATCAGAGAGTGAGACGCTCAAAAACACACGCACATATATTTTAAATCTACCCGAATAGTGAAGCTTAAAACAGACTTTTTGATACACATACACGCAAGTGGAGAAAATACTGATTTGAAACGTGACACCGGGGAAAAAGGACTCAAAACTGATGTTAATGTGTGGCTTTGTTTTTTGACCAGACTGTAGAGACCTAGTGGGTTACTGACTGTGAGAGCCTACTGAAGTTGAAAATGAAATACCGTTGAAGTAAAAAAAACAAAAACAAAAAAAAAACGAGATACTGTTAAAGTGAAGCTGAGTGTTCTATTTTGGGTATTTTGTTAGTTGTGATATCTGGTGTGTTTATCCTTGCATTAGGTCAGTCTAAACTGAACCACACAGTAGTGACTGAGCACTGAAGGGTTTTTTTTTTGGTTTTTTTTGCAACTCTGATACAGACATACACTTTAATTCATCGCACTCCCCTCAACATCTAAATCTTTGTTTTTTAATAACATTATTTGTTTTCTCTCCTTCAGATAGACAGATAAGCATGCAGTTGCGTATTTGAACTTGCGAAGGAACTGAGCATATATATGTACTGTATAAATTCTAAATATCAGTAATTCCAGTGCACTTTAAGGTCCCTGAGCAAGCTGAACTTAATTCATTATTTTAATAAATCCAAAAATTTTACATTTGTAACCCTTTACATTCCCGTGTGGTTGCCTCTCTGTCCTAGCCCTCCTCCTTGAGCCTAGAGTAGTGTCGATACTGGTCCATATGAACTTGCAGAAGTATTCCCAATCTTAGTGTTGTTTGGTGATTTATGCACGCACAGACTTTTGGTCACAGTAACTGAGATCCTGTCATAACTGTTGATAGCTAGAGCTGTTACAGGCTGTGTGCTACATACATTTAACAAGTCCACTTAACGTATAGGTGCATTTTGTGTTTCCATTACATAATTACGTATTTATATGAAAAATATTCTTTGAATTTGTGTATGTCATATGCATCTATAGTATGTTGTAGACATTTGAATTTAGCGTGTAGTATGCATCCATACAATGCAATAAGAATTATAAGTGATGTAGCATGTATTTATAGTATGAACTATGCAACTATATGCATAATGTGCAGTAAACGCTTACTTTTACTTTCATCTGAACTACTGAGCTACTGAACTTTTGTCTGTCCCGATTCTCATTGCAAACCCAAAACAGTCTTAGGAGGCCAACATAATTAGGAGGAACTCCTGGAAAAACATACTTTAGATAGCAGCTATGAATGCTACAGGTTCTTGACAAAATCTAAGAAGGACACAAATGAGTGAATTTGTTGGGTCTGAACCTTGGAGTAGCTATTTGGTAAGTGAAACCTTGAAATAAAGGTGTGCAGTCTTTTTGCTTGTGATAAACTCCATGGTGTATGATGTACCCAAGCTTTCCATCATCTCTGTAAGAAACCCTTGTACTCTTCTTATACTGTTCTTGTGGGAATTTATATGATGCTGTGTTGCTATTTGTTGGTTATTAGGCATAAATGCATCCTTTAAAATGGCAAAGGTAAGTAGTAGTGATCATATTAATAGGTTATGCTTTTAGAAACAATGTCATTAAAAATCTTTTTCTACATTGAACATTTTACTCTTTTCATTATAGTGTCCTTATTAGAAGAGCTTCCCAGTCTAATATTGATATTCTGTTCGTTGTTTCTCTTGGTGGGTCTATATCATTAGCTATAGAACAGTCAAGTGGCGCATTGACTAACTATCCCAAGGGTGTCTGTATGGCATATTGCCTATTACTGTGGCTGTTCACTACCTACCAGGGCTTTGTGGTCTTTAATAATTGCCCTCAAAAATTGTCCCCAGTTTGAAGTTCTACTTCAGTATCAATCTCCAGTAGCCCTGCATCTTTCAGGTAGGGCTATTTGAGGTGATCATGTTCTCCTTTGATACTGGGGTGTCACAGTCTCAGTCTCTTATGGTTGGTGATATTTTCTTTACATTTTCTTTGGATTATGTTATTTTCTAGCTGGTAGAGCTAAGGAGAACTAAGTTCATTAATTTCTTCATTCTTCTTCTAAACCGCTTACCCTTCCAGGTCACGGGAAGTACTGGAGCATAAGAGAATAAATAAAAAGGTTTGTTGTTTTTCTACATGTCGCTCAGTGGTGCTGCCAGGATTGTATTTCATTGTAGGCACAAGAACCTCCCGCCTGTTTGTAAGCTACCTTTAGGCCAGAAACATAGTTCATTGAAGGATGCCAAAACAGATGCTTCAAGATACGCAGACCCGGTTTTGAGACTTATTGCATCCAAAAATGTATCACAGGGCAATTCTTAATGCAACACAAGCATAAGCTGCATTCTGAGTGTTACAGCAAGGGGCAATATAATGACAGCCAAGCCTAGCCACTGCTAGTGAGTTTTTATCAATTGCCAAAGCAGGTGAACAGTTGAGTCTCATGCAACAATGGTGCAGTTACATAGATATAAGTGATTATATTATCTCTATTTGATTCCAAAGCGTGTAAAGACGATCATACAAGTGTGTACAGGATTACAACTGACGGCACCACTAACATCACTTACCTGTACTGCATGGCAGTTACGAAATAAAATATGAAACAATGCAAAAGATGTAACACATTTCATGTTTTATGTTTTTCAAATACGTTAAACCAGAGAGGCTACATGAAGCCGAGAACCGCCATGTCAAATTCTTGGCAGGAATGTAGTTTTGGAAGGCTCATTACCACCTTAGGTATCAGTTGTGGCCATTTTTGTAATTGTTAGTGTCTTGTGAGTCGGAGCCTAAACATGATTTCAGCTGCTTTTAAGAAAACCAGTTTTGTGAAATATCTTGTGTTCATAATGTCAGCAATGAATAACAAGTGAATGTCAATTTTTACAAATCACTGCTTTCTATTAATTTGCATTACCAACTTTATCTGATTTGGGGTCGTATAATCCTGGGTGATCCTGGACGTCTGCAACGGCGTCCTCCTCCCATTTATTTACGTTATATGGGGAATCAATATTACTAACTCTCTGCCCTGGTAATCATCTATCTTTGCCAGTGACACTATTGCACTAGGACACAGGAGCGGGGTGTAGTGGCAACACTTAAGCAGTCAGGAACTGTACTCCTTTTTTTGCCTTATTAATTTGAACTGGAACTGATTTACCTATCAGAATCAGAATCAGGCTTTATTTGCCAAGTATGTTCACACATACAAGGAATTTGTCTTTGGTTACGGTAGCTCACAGTGCACAGAGAGAGTAACAACATAACACACAGTACACACACATCCTAACACATACACAGACACACACACACACAATACCTTACATACCTGTAAACCTTACACTATGTAGCTGTATATGTATATTATAGTGCAGAGTGCAGCAGACTGGATGTAGAGGCAGATTAGGGTTTAAAAAGTGCAGTACTAGAAGAAACACCAGACTGAGACAGTCAGTACAGCGTATGGAGTGATGTGTGATACTTTTTATAAACAGATAAATAAGATAAATAAAAGTGCAGTAAAGCAGAACAGGAAGTGAGAAGAGTGTCCTGAAAGTGGAGGGTAGTGTACAATGTAATGTTCAGCTGTTCATGAGAGTGATGGCATGTGGGAAGAAGCTTCTCTGTAGCCTGGTTGTCTTGATCCTCATCTGGCTAAAGCGCCGGCCTGAGGGAAGACGCTGGAACAGGTGATGGCCAGGGTGTGATGGGTCAGTGATGATCTTCTCTGCACGCTTTCTGGTTCTGGAAGTGTGCAGATCCAGCAGAGTGGGTAGTTTCACTCCAGTGGTCTTCTCTGCAGACCTGATGATGCGCTGCAGTCTGTGGGTGTCCTGTTTGGTGGCGGAGCTGCCCCACACTGTGATGGACAAAGTGATAACAGGTTCTATGGTGGCAGTGTAGAACTGTACCATCAGCTCCTGGGAAAGGTTGAACTTCCTCAGCTGACGCAGGAAGTACATCCTCTGTTGGGCTCTCTTGATGATGGAGGTGATGTTGCAGTCCCACTTCAGGTCCTTAGTGATTGTCGTACCCAGGAACCTGTGAGACTCCACAGCCATCACAGTTCTGTCCAGGATGGTGAGTGCTGGAAGGGCTGGGGGGCTTCTCCTGAAGTCTACTGTCATCTCCACTGTTTTCGCTGTGTTCAGCTCCAGGTTGTTTAATATATTATCCTATATTATCCTAAGAGAAACTAAATAGGAAATGTGCAAATCTAAATTAAATGAAAGGTTGTTGAAAAATGAAAAAAATTTAAATGTATCTCAAATCTAAATTTAACACAAACGACTCATTTCAGCTCAGGTTGTCAAGCCTTTAGGAGGGAGCATCTAAACAGCAATACCAGGTGGATCTGATCGGAGTTGCAATAAAATCAAATAAATAATCAAATAATAAATCAAAACAATTAATCAGTTATTTAATTTTTATTTTCATTGTGCTGCTGCACAAAAACTTTGTATTCTGTCTTAATGTACATATTACTGTCCATAATACTTAAAGAAAGTAGCATTTTCTGATATCTTAATGATAAGTTAGTGTTGTTTCCAAACTTTCATCAGTTTCATCATATTTATCATCTTACCCCTGTTTGGGCTTGTATGTTTTAAAGGGGATTTATTGGGCTTTTCCAGATTTTTGCTTTTTCTTTTTCTTTAGTGTGCATCATTTTTGTGCATGTAAACATGTATTTATTTATCTGTATTTATTTATCTATACTGAATATCTGTACTATAAGCTTTTTAGCTGTTTACCTGAACATTAAGCTGCTATTCTCCTACCTGCGCTGTACACTTTATATATTTATACTGTTTACCTGAACATTAAGCTGCTAATCTCCTACCTGCGCTGTACACTTTATATATTTATACTGTTTACAACCACATACTTAACCGCACACTTGCTACCTCAACACACTGTACATGTACACTAGTGCTCTACATCCTGATATACCGATACTGCTCTTACACTTGCACATGTCCTACTGTACCGTTACGCGCATTGTTTTTGTCTATTTGTCTTTGCACTACACTATTTACATATACATACATTTTTATAACTGCACTGGAGAAGGAGCCTGACTGTGTTTCGTTATACTGTACAACCCTGTTTTGGTATAAAGACAATAAAGTTGAACTGAATTGAATTGAATTTCTAGCTTGCGAAGGTGTATCTAACAATTTGTTCTACTGGACTTTCAGGAGTGAACTTTGGATGAAGCTGACACAGAATGACCGATGCTATTGTAAGAACAGCTGCAGAGCTGTGGAGGCAGAAGTTATAAGAAGTATGCCATAGTTGTGGTTGACCAGTCAGAGGAGACTATGTAAGCTGACCAGTCAGAGCACACCAGGTCTTACTGGGAGGCAGGTTTTAAAGTGTGTTTCAGATAGTGCATGAATACAGTTGTACAGTATGAGGAAAAATAATGTTTTAGGAAAACTGAAGCATGTAAGTCTATTCTAGTAGACCCCAAAAATACAGTTATACACTGATATAATGGGTTCCCTTTAATTGCAGTCAATACTGAAACATGTAGGTCTGAGCCCAGAACCATAAGCAAAGATTTTGTCCTGGGTGGTCGCATCAACATCTCTCCAGCTCTTTTAAATTGCTGACTGGTTATTTAGTAGAGGCTTGTGGAACATTTCCATGATTTTGTAGTGAAGAGGGGAAAAATGATAATGATATTCCTAGTTTATTAATCTGTTTGCTGACAGAGCCCCTTTAGGAGAGCAGAGCCAAAGTCAAACAAGAAACGCATTTGTAACAAATTGAAGTGCAAACATCAAAGATGCCTCTTCAGCAAATGTGTCCTGTGCTTAGGGGCATAACCTACCATTATACACTGAAGTGCTGCTAAAGCAGAGCATCTATTCAGGTCAGAGCTCACTTTTTGGCATATTAATTCAACTTGCTGTACATTTCAGAGACAACTGGAGGGTTGAGAAGAGTACGGAGTTTATTTATAATCACTCCTCATTGGTCATGCAGCTTGCGATTTTGGTCTCGTTTCACACGTCAGTCAGCGTGTAATTTCTCCTCTGCTTGCCCATCATTCAGTGCCGTTTTACTGCATTGCAAACGTTCTAGAACACAGAACTGGAAGGTAGAACTGGAGAAGATGGGGTTTATCTGAAATCTGACTGGCTCTGAGTGACAACACAGCATATCAGTGCTGAAGACTGTGACTTTACAGTTAATTAAGTGCGCGGAAGCATTAATTTAGTTACAAATGACAGCAAAGCTGTGCTGGCAGATGCATATTGCGTGGCAAGTTTAATAGCCTTTCTAAAACTTTGCTTTTAGCCCAACAGATTGTACCAACCACTTTTTGTGTAGCTGGGACAGAACATTAGACACCCTTTATCAACACGTCACCAACATTTACGATTGCTGCCATCAATTCAAGTTCAATTACTTGGTCAATTCACAACAAAAACAAACCTTTTAAGATTTGTAGAACAACTTATAGGCCTTTCTACATCCATTCCAATCCATCTTACTAGCATGGTCCCCATCTGCAAAGCTTACGTTATAGCATGCAACCCCAAACATCCGCTTAACCTGAATTTAACTTTTCTTCCATTTGGTTGAAGATACAGAATACCAATATACAAAACTTCGATCCTCCATACATGCCCATAGTACTATTATTACACTACTTTCACTTTATTTTTGTATATTTAGGCATTACCACCTCTTGTTGACTTGTTGAAGTCCTCTTTGGGGACCAAACTGATCTAAAAGCATAATGTTTTTTGCTATATTTGTTATGTGTTTATTTTTTTGTGTGTTTGTGTGGTCTGGATTGCTATACATACCACGTAACCAACCGCAGTGCAAGATCTTTTGTGTGATGTGGGCTGATTAATTATTTTCAAACTTGAACTACAACAAAAACACATCCATTAAAGTGGTATTTTACAAATATGTGAGGAGCAGAATATGCAAGTGGAGTGGGGCAGCAGACGTTTCCACTCCTCAGTCAACAAATTTCTGTAATCACTCCACTCCAACTCCAGGTTTTCTAATAATATTAGCAACTCACTCCCGTCTTGCTCACACATCAGAGAACCGGCTCTGCTCTGGGTCTGCTCCTAATTATCTATACTTTTGGCTGCTATGAAAAACTAGCTAAACATTCTGTGCAGATTTTTTTCAGAAGGTTTGGCTTGAAGTGATAGCTCGATCACAGAAAACTGCGAACGGTAAACAAATGCATGTGCTGTTAACACCATCTTATCCATCATTCTCACAGAAACGTGGATGACGGCAGACTGACTCTGTGTAATGTCTGTAGAACTTAGTTGTGATCAGCTCCACAGTGCAGATGCTGTGTATGAATGGCTGTTGTGTGCATGCTGTAGAGTCACTGCTGCATTACTCATCTCGTGCATAGGGAGTCAGTATGGAAAAAAAAGAACTGTGTGGCTCACGAAAGGAGCGATACTGGAGCAACACACACACTTTGACTTTCTGAAAAAACACTTCATTCTCTGGTCAAAATCACATCGCTCTGCTCCCACTGCCCACATTCTCTTGTGAGGATACACAATATAGCAGAAACTAGTCACACTCATTGCTCGGAGGTGTATAAAATTGAGTACATAACTCTGCATCTCAATAAATTTATGACAGTAGAATGAGTGGTTTTAAACACAACACTGTTATAAGATGTGACCACTACCACAAATCAGTTTCTGAAATTTCTGTCCTGCTAGATCTGCCCTGGTCAACAGTATTGTGCTGGTGTTCTGAAATGCAACTATCTAGGAATGTCTGATGGAAGAATCCAGGTTTGGTGGACGGGAGAACATTATGGAATACGTAGTGCCAACAGTAAAGTTTGGTGGAGGAGTGATAATAATCTGGGCTTTTGTTCAGGGTTTGGGCCTCTTTCTTCCACTGAAGGGTGATGTTAATGATGCACATTTTCCTGTTCCAGTGTGACTGTGCCTCTGGGCACTAAAGCAAGGTCCATAAAGACAGTCCCTGACCTCAACCCCAGTGAACACAACTGAGCTAGCCCTTTTCATTCACACCAGTGCCTGACCACACAAATGCTCTTTTGACAGTATGGACACAAATTCCAACAAATACAGCGTAATATGTAATACAGTGCATTTTACGTTTTTTTCAATCCAGCTTCTATGCCTTCTACCTATATATTTCACCAAAAGAGTTACTGAGCACAGATGGCTTCCCAAGACTGTGTATCCCATCAGACAGGTTAAATCTGGTGCCTGGAAGTGTGTACACAGAGACGCCTGGATGTTGATCAAAATGCAACTTGAAGAAACAAAATTCGGAGAGTTGTGGCCAGTTTAATGTGCAGTAGATGTTAGACAGATCATAAGTACACCCAAGTAAAATGAAGGGAGAAGCATAGTAAAATGCAACTACATGAGTTTCATTGTGTTTCATTGTACCCATAAAAATGATTTTCTGCTAATCTTATTGATAAATGTCAGTTGAAATGCAGTCGTATGAAACAGGTTGGGCACCCCTGGCCAGTTTACATAGGTTTTTGACTGTCTAAGTGAAAATAAGCTAACATAGCCTCTTCATATTGTATGTTTTATTCTTCCTAAGCAAAAACCAAGCAAATAAATAGAAACTTTAGCACTCTAAAATTGTCATGTTTAATGTTATGTTACCTGTAATTTTACAGGTAATGTTTCTTACCTGTAGATTAACACTAACAGTCCTACCAGTATGTTCAGACCAAGAACAAGTACATGTTCTTTAGCACTTGCCTATATCAGTAATGCAGTGAGTAACCTACTTGGAGTGAAGCAGTTCTGTTGTAAATGAGTGCAATGTACCTTAACAGTTAAATCATTACAATCTAGCTGGTTTTAAATGGTTAGTTACGTGACATTTTTAACCTTGGATCAAGTAGCATAGCAGTGAAGAAGAGTGCGTTTTGTTGCATGTCAGAAAAACACTTCTGTACAGCTGTACATATCCCAGCTCCTCAACAGCAGCCTTGTTCAACAACAATCTCTGTGACACAGTGACAACAGGAATCCCATTCAAGACTTGCACATTCAAGGCACTCATTCACATTCAACACATTAAAGGTGGTTTGTGTTCTATGAGTTTCGCACCATATGTTTGAATAGGGCATTGAGTATAGACAACGCCTACTATTTATTGCTCACACTGTACGAAAATGCTTAATCTCATTGCTATGTGACACACTATGTGAAACCCTACAGACAGATCCACCCACGGGCGGTTATCAATAAAGTTTTGCTGCATGAAACTGAGGAAATACATTAAGAAACTGTGCAGCTGTTTAGCAGTGCTGCTAACTTGTGGTACTCTGTGCATAGCAAGCAAAGCCAGGCAGTGATCTAAATGAGTAGGATGGTCTCTATAACGGCATATTTTACAAAGACATTATCCAAAATCAACATGTGTAACTGTCAGTTCTATTCAGTCAAACATTGTAAAGTCAGTATATACAGACTTTGGTACACCTCCATTTTGTCTCCTTCTGTACTGGGGAGGTCAGATGATATAGGATCAGCTGAATGTTGGTATTAGTGCATTTCTGTTAGGTTGAGTAAATGAGCACAGTATCAGGCCAAAACACAATACCAGTTTTGGCACTGATCAATTCTTAATATCAAATGTCATTTGTAACTTTGCAAAGAAAGTAACTTTGTTCTGAAACTCAAGTATTACATAAAAAAGAAAAGTGTAAGCATTTGTCACCGATTCCACAGTCAGGATTCAAGCGCAGGGATTTGTTAAGCTCACACCGGCCAAGAGAATCATCAAGCAGGCAGTAATCCAGACTGAACAGACCAGGGCAAACGAGGCTAAACTCTAAATTCAATGAACAGGCAAACAGTTGGTTCACAGAGAAACCAAGCACAAGAAACAATAAGGCTCTGAAATGCAAAGAAAGGTAACTGCTGGCAAGACTCAGTCGATGCACCGCCGCGGAGGCGGGTGTAGTGAAAAAATAAGCGCTCTGATCCACTTTAATGTTCCCTTCCATCACCACTGAAAACTGTCACCACACATTACGCCCCCAGTTAGCCAAACTTGAAAGGCTGTAGCCTGTCTTTTGGTCTGTTTTCTGGGTATTAGAACAGCTTTTTCCCCTCCTTTATCACATTACATTAGCATAGGCAATTAGGTTAATTAGCAACACCACTTTTGCAGATCACTTTCAAAGTGAATATTAAAAAGTGAGGTCTTTCTTAGCAGCAGGGAACTATTGTAAGTAAACACGAAGCAACTGCCCTGCTTTACATATTGAGAAAGTGGTTCAGAAGGAGACATTTATGATGTTAAAATGACCAAAGACACCGAAACTGATACTGGTACATGTTTGCAGTATGTGTGGATTATTTTCAGAATAGCAGAGTCATGTCACATACCACAAATGCAGAAATGAAAGAGTAAGTGGGTGCATCTTTGTCTCCTCATCCCATTTCCTTGTCTTCTAGCTCCAAATGAGGAGAAAAGAGGACAGATAATGAAAAGAGGATCCAACTTATAAAAACCCAGTATTTTTTCAGATTGTACACATTTAAAATGTATTGAAACTAGGTGGTGTCATCAGCAGATTATGTTCTCTGTTGAATGAGATATGTGAAAGCAGTTTTATCCTGCTGCCAAAGACTCCTTGAAGGAGACTAGCTGGTTCACATACATTTGTCACTGTTTCTACCTTCTGAGTCATTATGAAACATGAAACATGTGATTCTATAATCACTTTGTCTCTTAGTCGCATCCTCAGAGAGCGGAGCTAAGGAAAGGTAATTAATTAATTCATTTGTAGTGGAGTAAATGACAGGATAAAACATGGTATAAAGACTGAAGACTAAGGTGTTATCAGACAACAGTTGTCTTTAGAAGAGCAAAGGGGACTATATTACTGAAATGAATAAAATAAGTCTCCTTTAAGCTCACTTCAAAAAATGAAGGTGCTGAAAAGATTCTGTGGAGAAATGCTAATTACGGAGGTTAGAGAGTAACACTTTACTTAAAGCAACATTTAACAGCTTCAGGATCATTATGACAGTACTTTGTCACTGAGCAGTATGAATAATAGTCCCCCCATGCTTTATGCTTTGTGACACTACATCACACGCCAGAATTTGAGTCTTTGAGTAGCTATAAGAAGAAGCTAGCTTGGTATTTCCAGCACAGACATCATAACAAGAGACATCAAACGAGAGTGTCAGAACGAGGGAGTGGACAAAAGTAAGAGGACAACATTCAAGAGGACTGTCTTGGACTGACTTTTACTTATTGTTGAGAGCTAAAAGAGGTAAAAGGACAGTCTCACAGCAAACACAAAAACAACCAAAATCCAACAGCAAAGTGTTCATAACTTCGTTGTAACTGTTCGTAACATTTGTGTTATCCTGGTAATTTTTTGAGTTTGTTGTTTCTTCAAATGCTTCCAGAAAGTACTTGAGTCCTATTTCAGGCTTATATACAAAGCAATAAGTTTATCTCAGTCCAAAGTTGGGCAGTGTTTGTCCATATCATGCCAAATAAACCATGCATGTTTGCATCATCCTGAAATAAAATCCTGTAATCTTACTCTGACGTAAGTCCACATGGTTCTTTCTTTTATTTTATTTTCCTGACAAAACCCAGCAGTCACATCACACAGGCATATGGATGCTACAGATTATACTTGCTACTTGATATACTTATACCTGTTTTGGTTATCTATACACAGAAACCATCAAAACCGTGAGTGTAACAGGGTCTGTGTGCCTGCATGAAGTGCGTGCACACAAAAGGGAGTCAGATTCTGTTCCTTTCAGCTAGTCAACACTTGTCCATGCTGTCCAGCTGTCCACAAGGGGCTCAAAACATGATTTCTGACAGTGATGTAAAAGCAAATTACACTCCGCAGCTGTAGAGGGACACGCATCATGTTACCATTGCTGATTAAGCTAAGCCATTTTGATGTCATTGCAGCTTATGCCATATACCAATAGATGCTATGTATTCTAGTTAGCTGTCATGACATCAAACATTATGATATATGTGATTTCAATTAACAGTAATTGTAGCATGGCACCGTTATACTACTGGACATAAACTGTCAAGACAAGTCATGACAGCATATGACATGTACTATGCTTTGCAGCAGGGTTCAAGTAAAATGTTACTAGGTCAGGAACATTAGAGGCAGGTGTGTTGCAATTGGATCTAAATTTTGTAGGAGGATAGATCTCCAGCTGTATGGTGGACCTGCAATAGGAGAACTACTTTTAGTTCCCTGAGGAACCTTTAAGTGCAAGGTACTTTAAAGGATAATTTTTGTTAATCAGATGTATAACTGTAAAGCAGTTGAACAGATTAGCTCGACATTCAACCCAAAAACCATTTAGGAAACTCTATTTTTAATGTGACTGAATAGCAAACAGTTCTGGGTCGATAGGAGAAGTCAAAGACATATGACCAAATTGGTCTTCTGGGGGGATGTAGGATCTGTGAAGTACCAGAGCGTAAAGGTATGTGTTTAAGCCAGTGTTGTTGGAGTCATCGCTGAAATGAATGTTGCACCTTGAATCGCTATGCCAGTTCGGCCCCTCCTCCAGCCATTTTTTTCCACTGAGAATATCCATTGCATTGTCCCTCCCTGGGGATAACCAATCCCCCTAACCCGTCATGTGTATTAATCCTCACACTCTTCCAACCCTGTTTTAGCAGTCCCTCGCCCCCAGACTCTTTCTCTATCACTCTCTTGCCCCTTTACACTGCTGCTGCTGCTGCTGGGGGCTTCTGACCTTGCAGTCCTAAAATAGACACCTAAAAACAGCACAGCTGTAGGCCATAGTCTTTACTTTATGATGCAGTCATGAACACAACAGACATTGTAACACTCACTTTCCAAATGTAGATCTTAAAAACACCTGAAACAGGCTTGTTCCTGTGAGGGAGAACATTTGGTGCAGCCAATGAATGTCATGTAGACTTGATGGTGAATATCTTATGAAAATCTGTTTTTGTTTTAAATTGCAAATATTTTATTCAATTAGCAGATACTTTGTCTTGCTTGCTTAAAAGAAGCACCTTTACTGGTCAATAGAATTAATTGTATATATAGAACATTGACATTCCTAAGTGGTTAAGATGTTAAAAAAAAAAAAAGCGAGGTTTGCTGTGAAATGCTCTTTGTAGTAAAAATGACTAAAATGAGAAGAAAAGACTGAAAACAGATGTTGACAAAATTTTCCTTGGGGGACAAAATTACTGGTTGTAAAAACATAAGTGCGATGTTATCACAATATATGCTATTGCCATACTCAGCCTATCACAAAGTGGGACCTTCTGTGATTCCTACCCCTGCTTATTACACAAAATGGTTATGAATGCCCTGTTTTACAATAGTTTTAGAAGGTTTTGGCCTAAAATATATTTTATGTTGGAAATATATGACCAAAAATGTTTTCAGATCTACTATTATTATGTCACTGCCATGTTTCTACAGTAGCCAAAAATGGACAAACCACAAACAGGCTGTAAAAAAGGGACATTCATGTTTTTACATTAAAGCAGCAGCTTGAATTTGGTGGCACCATAGCACTGACTGGAAGATGCAGATAGAAGAAGAATCCATGTTGAAATGTCCTTACTGTAATATTTATCTGTAGCTCCATACATGACACTCTAGGTGGGATATTTTGTTAGCTCACATCTCCTTATCAGAAATACTACCACTTATTCACCAGATAGTGTCTTGTTAGAGTTTTGCTGTTCCACCTTAAATGGTTCAGCAGTTATCATTTAGGGAACATTTGAACAATAACATAACATAAATGCTTCCAGCATTTCAAGGATTAGGATGTTTTGATAGTCTAAATCAGCCTATCAAGGGGGATGTAGTACTTATTAAGTAAAATCTGTAAATTAACATTAAAAAAACGTAAAATGTATAAAATTCTGAGTTACTATGCTATACTATATAAGCATGCTAGGTAGAACCACTTACTGTGTAGGATAAATTGCTAGAACACAAAGTTATAATGTAGTTCACATTTTGTTTTAAGTTATTCCTTGAGGGAGTGGCTTCTGAAATGCTAAAACACTTACTTGATTCATTGTTATTACATTGTTAAATGTCATTGATTATTGTTGTTGAAATGGTCATGGAACAAATTAATTAAACATATATGTGTCTATGAGAGAGAAGAGAGGCAAAGAGAGACGGACAGAAAGGGAAAGAAAGAAATAGAGAGAAGGAACTGGAGGGTATGCGTACCATGCAAACTATTTTCACCAGGGTGCACATTACTTTTTCTTTAGTCTTTTTTGTCTCCCGAATTTGCCCTAAAGGTCAGAAATAATTGCTTGTTCTACCAACACTTACTTGGAATGACGGAGGCTTGTGGCCTATTTATATCTCACTGGAAACTTCATTCTTTACTGTTCAAAAGCACACTGAGTACTAATGTGCTAGTAAAATGCACATTAGTGGCTCAGTGCTGGCCACTTAGCTGCCCCCATGGCTTGTCAAGGTATCAGAACAAGAAATCACAACTAACATCAGCCCCACCAGTATAAAAGCAGTCTTTTTCCAGCATAGCGATTATACAACCTACATTCCAGCATACAGTACAGTGTTTTGATGTGAATATGAATGTATGCAAATCAACGCCTAACACACGTTAACCTCCATCTCCACAAACCTTTGTTAAAGGTTGGAGTTCATTTCTCATGTAATGCTATTTGCAGTTATGCGATGAGTAAATAATTAACATTACATGCTTTGGTTCCTGGTCAGGCTCTAGGGACACTCCTGTATAATTTAAATGGGCAGACCTTTTATCAAGAGACACATCAGATTATCAGAGCATTTGGCCAATGTAGCCTCCTTTGATAAAATGGTGACTTCTAATCTCCACTCTTATAAATCTGTATTAGTTTCATTGTTGTTATGTAGTATGTTGTTATGTAGTGTCTGAGCTCAGACACTGCCCGAACAAGGGCCAGTGCTGCTACCTAGAGAGAATAATACACATAGGGGGGTTGCCAGGTAGTGCACTTATGCTACGTATTAGTTTCATGGCAATTACTGATCAATTAGCATTAATTTAATAATTACAGTGCAAAAATTATATCTTGGAAAGTGTATTGCAGTGTATTACCATTTTTTCAATATGAGGCATTCTAGATGTTAATTTAAACCTCAATCTGCATACAGCAGCGTTCTCCGTATTGAGCATTATATTTAACAGTTTTATAGCAAATATTTTCATATTGAATTGTTTCCCATGCATCTATGTGATCCTAACTGTATGATTGACATTTGCAAGTCAGTCGAAACATTGATTCCAAATTTACTTTTAAATGATATATGTGTTAACAGATGTATAAATAGTTGTGAAGGGGTTAACATGGGGATAACATATTGACCCCCACCTACACACATCACTAATGTAACGTCCAAACTCTTTAGAACTGTTCGAAAATAGCTAAATATCTTTTCTTAATTCCGTGTTTTTTCCCATTCCTAAAATTGGCTTGGATTAATCTGAACTATCCCCAGCCACCCTTTGCTGTTAATAAGGTGCTTAAAGTCTTAAATGGCTGAGACAGAGTGAGAAATACAGACCTACAGTAAGAGCTTGTTCTACATAAAGGTGTTGGAGTAAGTTGTTGGAGGTCATGGCAGCTTTGGCTGCAATGTCTCACAGCTCAGTATTAATTCTGCTCTGAGTAGTGTACACGGCCGCCTTTAGCATTCATTTCTCCTGGGAGCAGGGAACAGAAAAGTGTTTAAAAATGTACGGCCTCCCCCAGAGACCTGTACTGCGCTCTGACAGTGCCTGGCGCTCTACCACTGCCAAAGAGAGCAAGAAGAGAAGCTTTAGAGAGAATATGTAAACTTGAATGGAGAGGAAAAGAGAGGGGTAGCTTGCAAGAAATTTTACAAGTAATTTCGGGTGGAACAGTAACATTTGAACAAGAAGCTGGCCAATAAGAAGTTGGCTTCTTTTACCGCAGTGTTGTTATTACTTTACTGAGATGTAAATTTGAGCTAGACTATTATTACCGAGGAGCTTAGAGTTTGGTAAATTATAGAAGGGAATTCACCCTGGAACTATTACTGAGCAGTACTGGATTAAAATCACAGAGGTCCTCAGTAATTACTCAGATTATACTACGTCCACAGGAAATACTAATCTTGCTTGAAATTAAGTGCTTAGACAAACACTGAAGTCAAGTGTCAAGTGATTGGACTGAATCTTGTATTACATAAAAAGTCAGGTGTTAAGCTACAAGATATGCTGGCAGGTGAAGTAATATTGTATCTTGTAAATGCATTTAATATTTCTCAGAATGAAATTTATGCATAAATATTATATGATCATTCAGTATTTTTTTCCCAGCTTTTCTTCTTAGTTCTGTTGTGGCCAATTCCATCTACTTGCTAAGTCTTCCTTATCATGCAACCCTACCAAGCTGGGAGGGTGAATGCTAGAACATGCTTCCTCCGAGACATATGAAACCAGGCACTGCATCTACTCCAACTGCTGCTAACATCATTGGACAGCTCAATAAGCTTGAAGGAGAAGGCTAACTGCCAATTCTGTTCTGTTCTCTAACAGATGCCCTCATTGGCTGGTGTCATGCTGAATGATGAGGGGAAAGGGAGGACAATTCTGCCCACCCAGAGACAGAGGGAGTCTCTTGGACTCCTGGCCACAGATGGCCGTGGATCGAACTTGCAGTTTCCCGATGATAGAGCCAACACTCCGGGAGCCCATTTTTACTTGTTTTAAGCACATTTACCCACACTGTAAAAAATAGGTGTATTATCACGGTCAAAGTAAGGTGCTGTACTGTGACAGTCATGTAAATAAACCAAACATATACTACATATTAACACTGCTGCTGTCAATGGACGTAAATTGAATGTAACTAATCACTTTTATTTCACATAATTTGCATTTATTTTAATGGTTGTTGGTATCATTATTATGGTAAAATACTGTATGTCAGAATAGCTAGTTAAACTAGTGAACCTGTTAATGGCAGTATTACAGTTAAAGGTAAAGAAACTAAATGACTAATGTTACGGATTTTATGGATCATTGAGCAAACATACTTTTATGATTAATTAAATTTAATTTGCTAATACAAACATTAGGAAAGAGGACAAAACAGTACTGGCCTACTGGTTCTGTGATATTAATGTTCCCCACATGTCCAACAGAACAGAAACAGAGCAACCTTCTCATTTTTTTATTGGTCAATTCTCGATGAAGCTGAAATCAGGTTCTTTTACCCCAGTATCTTGTTTAAATTCCGTTCCAGCATAAATTGTGCAGCACTTACATTGAAGTCCCTGAAGCATCAATCTGGAACTACTGTACTGTACCGTACTGTACTGTAATGTAAGGTGGTATAGGAAAATTCAAATAGGATGCCCACTCCAATTTAGTTACCTTTCAGAAGTACACTCATCTTTAAAAAACATTACTGCACCCTGAAGGAAGGGTTGGATTGCAATGCTATTGGGAAGGAAGATAAAGGTTACCAGGAACAATAAATGATGATAATTTTAGACTGATATGGGCAACATTTACTGAGCTACACATACAGAAGTAGTGTCTCTCAGTATGGCGTCAGGCAACTATGTTTGCTAATGCAACATGCCAGACGACTTGGTGCGGAGTTGTAGAGGTTCCTAATGGTGTCCTGCAATAATCCATCCCATGCAGCTTGAATATTCTCACGCAGTTCCTGCAGAATTAGGGCCGGAGGTGGAGTGGCAGCAGGCCTTCGGGACAATGATGTGTGACACAAAACGTTTATCTTGGCACTGACTGCGGTGCCTGCACACACAGATTCATTGGTCGTATCCACCAAGACAAGATCGGGACCTAGTGCCATTCTGAGTCAATCCATGACAGTCTGGCATGACACCATTGCAGTCTTCGGTGACATTGACGTGGCGTTAAGGGCAGTCATTGTAGCGGTCTATGTGTGTATAGTCCTGCATCATGCAGCCATCTGCCAGTGGTGCTGACACTAACAGGATTCATGAAGGGGATCCCCGCTCACTGAATGTCTGTAATCATGGCTGTTGGGTCAGTCAGGTACAGCGATAAGGCCTGTCCTTGCTTACATCACATGTGCGACCGAGCGTGAAACTTGAATCATTTGCATGCCTCACAATGGTAAACCTACCCACCAAACAGCTGATCTAAGAACTGCTTTTTCAAGCTTTGTTCTTTGGCTCTTTTTTTCTTTGGCTGTTTCCTAGCCATCTCTTCACCTTATGAAGTTCCACATGACAGCTAAGCTACATAAGCCAATCATGATAACTTACACAAGCCTATATAGACATTGATAAAGGCTTATTTAAATAAGCGTCAATTGTCATAATGCTTGTTGATCTAAAAGGACAAAACAGGACAAAAGCAAACCGACCCTTGTAAAATACACAGGATTTGTAGCAATACTTTTTTGCTTGGATATTAGTTTTAGTGAATTGACTTCATGCAAATGCTTGGTAAGCTCAGGCTTTACCACAGCAGGCTCTGATCAGTCTATTCTGTGAGTGAAGATCTATAATGAGACCCTGTTTTTAACCAAAGACATTCACATTCTGCTGCGTCACACCTTGCACTACCCCCTCCACCTCACCCGTCCCCCCTCACACAGGCACACAAAGACTTATCTCAGCTAGGCTCACGATGCCGAGCTCAAAGTCAAACAAGCGTGAGCTTGCAGGAAAAGAACGGTTTCTTATTGATTGCAATAAGCATGGCAAATGACCTCTGAAGTATTTTTAGACGGCTGCCGTATGAGTGGGGAGGAAGCGGGAGCTGTTCTCCCTGAATGAGGAATGAGTAGGACGTTAAAGGCAGAAGATGGATGTCTGCTCCTGGGCGGGCTGTTAATTATGCCTGAGCAGGGTCTCAAACGCAGGGCTAAGTGATGGAATTGTTTGCTGACAGAACGACCCCTGACATCTTTAACTCTAAAAGCAGCATTCCATAAATCAGCAGCACATGCTCTGCCAGGAGAGAAATCACAAAACACATTTCCAAACATGGTTAGAATAGTCAGCCACATTCATGCAAACTTCATTTGTTATTAAAGCGAACCTGATATGCTTTTATGATTTTTGGGTTTTTTTTCCATTTCTTTTAGCGTGCTTTTTGTGTATGCAAACTTTCTAAAGTTTTGAAGCCCAAAGTACATGTTGGAGGGAGAAACGCTCTCCCAGAGCCACCACTTTTCTCAGCTACCTGAAACACCTTGTTGGAATTCCAGCCCTTTTCCTTTGTTACAAGATGACACAATCTCATAATACAATCCTTCCTGCCCACCTACAGGCAAACTTGGCAAGCTGTCACACAGTGCACACCAAATAGCAGACGACAAAGACGGGGAAGGGATGCGGGGGAGGGGCATCTCTGGCAGTTGACCAGTCTAAGTGGGCAAGCTGACCAATCAGAGCACACTGGGCTCATTGGGAGGGCTTATAGACGCAGCTCTAACAGAACATTTCAGACAGAGGGTGAATACATATGTACAGCACTTGCGCTGGGTGTTTGTGTGTGTGTGTGTCTTTGAGCCCTATCGAGATTTCCCGGTCAGTGTTCTTGGTCCCTACCCCAGCTGAGCAAGTTTTTACAGACCTGCATTGGAGTTTCTTAGTATGTCCAGCCTCTGTCAGCTGTCAGAGGTGAAAAACAGAATGAAATTAAATGAAAGGAAGTTTGTACTTTGTCATAATCTTACTCAGTAGGATCTTTTAACAAATAATTATTTTATCAAATTACTTATTAATTTATTTAGCATTGGGTGATTTGTAGTGCGGTGTCTTATGGCTAGTACTGGTACTTGCACAAAGACAAACAGTAGTTGTGAACATGGCCTTAACTAGCATCTCTTTGTGACTTTTCAAGATGTCCAGAAATGCAGAAAATGGCTAACATATAACACTGCTATGAAAAAACTGTGAGAGAGAAGTTAAGCGTGTAAATTTCAAACCCCATTTATTTTTTATTTAGACCACTTAAAACATTGCTAGCTAAAACAGCATGCTTTATTCTAGTTCCCGCTGCTGCTTAGTTTACAACACACACCCTTGTTGTTTATATTAGAGATCCGCTGAGAAATCAAGTAGTAGTTCAAGTTGTTGTGTTACCTACTCATAATATACAACCACCCTGAGAAAGATGACTGTTAAACACTGTTAAACGGCTTATTGATATGGAGTATTGTGTCTGTTTAATTGAGTAGCCTAGCACCCCTTCAGCTGGAGTTTGCTAGTGACGATCTTTTACAGCTAATTTTTAATGCATGCTTTTTCAGTAATCAGTGAGAACCGAGAAGCAAGAGAGAAGAAGCAACGACTGATTTAGTATTTATAGGCTTCAACATGCATTTTCAGCTGAGGTAATTAAAAATTAACTAAATGAAATTAAACTAGATAACTGGAGTTCAAACAGTTTATGGAGGGAGGGGAAAAAGAGTGGGGGAAAAATAAAGAAAAAAAGAGCAACTGACAGTTCGTAAACAGCCCTGGTTGTGGCCTGTTTTATTTTACACACATATTATTTTGGTTGGATTTTTTTTTTTTTTAAATAGACACACACACGCACACAATGAACTTGTCTGACTGGCCTTTGAGGTTTGTAATGAATACTTTGAGGCATTCAGTTTCAGTAATACTTGAGTAAAGTAGAATAAACTAAATAAAGCAAAATTAATAGTTTAGTAAATAATTACAAGTGTTCTAGTACATTCCTTTTGCTCTGCACTACAGTGAAGGTACTGTCTACAATAGAAAAAGCAACTTTGTATTTATATGACTGGTTGCAAATGATGACCTGTTGCACAAATGCAAGTATTGTCCAAACAAGTCAAATTAAAAGAAAACAGTTGTGTTAATGTAATATTTGTGTGTAACCATTTGACACTTGACTATTTTTTCAGTGGGCAAAACATGCTAATCACTGGAGTTCTTTAAGGATCTCAGTACTTAGGTAGTTGTGCTACTTTTCTAATTTCCCAAAAAAGTTGGGACACTGTGCAAAATCTAAATTAAAAACAGAATGCAATGAAATGCAAATCGTGTACACCCTATATTTAATGCAAACTAATACAAAGGCAACATATTAAATGTTAAAATCATTTTTTGAAAAATATATTTTAAAAAATATTGAATTTTATGTCAGCAACACCTGGTGGAATATCTCAGAACTAATTATGTGAGTTAATTAGTAAGAGGTCAGTAACATGATATGGGTATTAAAGAGCATCCCAGAGAGGCAGAGACTTTCAGAAGTAAAGACAGGGAGTGTTCACCACTCTGTGAAAGACTGCGGCAGCAAAAATATAAAAAAAACCTGGAGATTATCATCAACTACGCTACATAAAAAAATTAAAAGATTCAGAAAATCCAGAGAATCTCTGTACATAAGGGACAAGAACCAAATCCAGTACTGGATTGGCCATGAGCTTTGGGCCCTCTGACATCACTATGTTAAAAAACAGGCATGATTCTGTAGTGGAAATCACTGCATGGGCTCTAAGAACACTTGCCAAAACCATTGTCTGTGAACACAGTCCGTCACTACTCCACAACGTCAAAACTCTACTATGTAAAGAAGAAACCAGATATATGTATATATAATGTCAAATTCTTTTTAGGAATCAAAATTGGTGTGTCATCTGACTAAATAGGAGAACAACTATCCGGCTTGTTATTAGCAGGCAGTTCCAAAACCAACATTTGTGATGGCTTGGAAGAGCATTAGTGGACATGACATGGGTGACTTCAGTGCTGAATGATATATACGGCTTCTGGCGCAACATATGCTGCATCCAGATGTCTATTTGTCTTGCTTATTTCAGAAACACAGTATAAAACCACATGTTTGTTCTGTACATATCACAACAACGTGGAACAATAGTAAAAGGTTTGGGTGCTAAACTGACCTACCTGCAGTGTAGACTGGCTACACACTGAAGACATTTAGTGTGTTATGAAAGGAAAAATAAGACGAAGGAGACCGCAAACTGTTGAACAGCTAAAATCCGAGCAAGAATGGAAAACATTTCACTTTCTGAATTACAGCAATTGTCCCAATTTGTTCCCAAACACTTACACAGTGCTATTCAAAGTCCTGATTAACATTTGATATGTCGTATATAGGCTTTAACTGATATGCACGTAATTGCACTTTGTTTTTATTTTTACATGCTGCAGGGTGTCCCAAGAGTTTGCATTAAGGCTGCTGTACTCATGTCATGTAATTCCATTAAAGAAAAAGCCTAATATAAAGCTACATAAACCTTTGTAAAATATTCAAGAATATTCACTTCAAGAATAATGATAGACTTATACTATTGGCCACAAAAGCAAGACCAGAGGTCACCAAATAGAATAAAATAAAATTAAATGGGAAAAAAAACCAAAACAATAAGAAACTTAAATGTGAAGAACTAATGTAGCAGAAGTTCAAAATGTACTCAGGAAAGTACAAATCCTTCAAAATTTTACTGATACATGTAACTGGGTAGATGTAATTGATTTCTACCTTCTACCTCACTGTTTCCAGCTACACTTTCATACTCATGACGGCCCCTCATTCTTATGACTGATGATGGCTGCCTCTAGTGCTCTTGCCAGTGTGGAGCCATCATCTTATTAAAGCCGTCTATTCTTGCCGTGACTGAAGTGACCCCATAAATCTATAACTTGTGTGCTTAATCTGATACACACATGCTGTGACATGAGTGATGATGGACAAAGCTTTCACTGGAAGCAGTGCTCTAATGTAAGGTGCGCTCTTTATTTATTTATTAATTTAAACGAATAGATAAATGCAATAAGTATGTTTCATTTATTATTCATGCCTGGCATATTGTACTGCAGCAGTGTTATTACAATTCTAGTAAGAACATGTGTCATGTCAATGTGCAGTTAGAAATGTAAAAAAAAAAAATCAATACAGGCAAAAATACAGTCAAAGCAAATATTCTCAAATACTCAGTGGTACAACAAAATGATCACAACATGTGTGATTGCAATTGAGCACAGCAGTGCAGGGGCAAAAGTATATTGTATAGTGTATTTTAATATACATTTTAGTACAAAGTCTCACTTGATATTATAAACTAAAAGATAGGAAACTAAAAAAAGTTTCCATTTTTTCCACATTTTGTTTTCCATCACTTCAGGCCACAACTACTACTGCTATTGCTACAAATAAGACTACTACTACTGCTACTACTGCTACTACTGCTAGTACAACTCCTACTTCAATTGCTATTACTGCTACTGCAAATGTGACTACTACTGCTATTACTACAAGTACTGCTGCTACTATACATGCAGCTACTGCTACTACTGTGATTACTATTGCTACTGCTACAGCTGCTGCTACTACTACTTCTACTACTGCTGCTATGACTGCTTTAAATATGACTACTACTGCTAATACTACTACTACTACTACAACTACTGCTACTACAGGTACTGCTACAAATATGACTGCTGCTGCTACTACTGCTGCTAAATCTCTTATTACAAATACGTCTACTACTGCTACAGCTACTGCTACTAGTACTACTACAACCACTGATACCGTTCCAGTCATGACTTCTACTACTACTGCTACAGCTGCTGCTACTACTACTCCTACTACAGCTACTGCTACTACTACTGCTACAGCTGCTACTACTACTACTACAGCTTGTTCTACTGTTACAAATATGACTACTACTAGTACTACTACTACTAATGCCACTACTACAACTACTGTAACTGCTCCTTAATGTATTTTCTGAAAATGACTACTACTGCTACTATTGTTACAAATATGAGTACTACTGCTACTACGTTACTGTTGTTGCAGATATGACTATTACTACTGCTGCAGATATGACTATTACTACTGCGACTACTGCTACTATTGCTTTAAATTCAACTTCTACTGCTGCTACTACTGCTACAAAAATGACTACTACTATTGCAGCTACTGTTACTACTACTGCTACTGCTACTACTACTAATAGTAAATTAAGAAGTAGTCATACTTTATAAATATTTCAGTGTTTAATTAATTTACATTCCATAGCATAAATATACAGGATACTTATTGTGATCTCAGGCAAAGTGTTGCTAAAATGACTGGTTAAATCTGCATTCTCAGCAGATTGTTTTGATAGTTCCAATCATTTCTTAATTAAGACGCATTGTATCTACTGCTGTGTCAAGAATAAATCCATGAAGGCAGAATTAACTATCATTCTAAATTACAATAACACCTATGTTATAATAACTAAATAATCACCATGTCTGCTCAATGTGCAGCATTCATGCTGCATCAGGTTTTCAGTTGAATGGATCTTCTTGCAGCACTTTTGGCTTTAATAACATTGTGATCATCAGCTTTGTGCGAGATACAAAAAATAAATAAATGAGAAGAAGCACTGCATTTAGGGATGATGGGCCATATGAAGTACTTTGAGACCCCTACTGTTTGTAATGCCTCATGTATGACGTTGTCGTGTATTATTCAGTGGTATGGCATATGGGTTTGTGCAACATACGCGGCAAGAGTGTAATTATTCAGTAGAGGTAGCCATTATTGCTGTGTCAGTAGGCGTTTTGTCACTGTGTGCTGCAATGTCACTGACACATATACAGTCATAGCAGCGTTTCACTTTCCTGAGTATCTTTAAATAGATCACTGTCTGAGCTTTTGTGTATGGCAGACAACAGTGAAAGTGTGGACTGAATGGGTGAGCAACTCTTCCGAAGTTTATTTAAGACAATTAGTCATAACAACTCACAATTGCAGTGCATTATAGATCTCTGTATAGACCATAGTATAGATTCACCTGTATGCATGTCTGGTAGTTCATAACGTACATGCAAAAATGGATTCCTCAGCCACTTGATTAGAAACACATGAGCACCTGTGCAGCCATGCAGTTATCTACCAATAATCTTGCAGCAGTGTAATGTATAAAAATGCATAGGATGCAGCATCTCAGAATACGCAAATGACATGGATGGACAGCTACAGCGCTACAGCAAAAGACCACATTGGGATCCACTACTGTCAAGGTGTTTCCTGCTTTCCGGCTAATGAGTGCTGGGATAGGATAAGTGGCTTAGAAGATGAATGAATGAATGAATTCTGTTTAAGTATTGTGGTTGATGTGCAACACATCATGATCACAATTTACTCATATTCTAATGCATATTCTAATGCTGGTGGGGTGGGGTGTCCTATCCAGTATTTGAAATGGTGTTTCTTGTGTATGTGTATCGTGTGTTTTTCTTATTATTTTACATATAGTTCCAGGCTTGAAATCTTTTTAGATGCTACACACCTTTACATTCTGCATTTATTAATGCTTGGTAACCACAGCCTGTTTTCATTGCTGGCCAAAGATTTTTTAGTTTTTTATTATTTGATGGACATTAGTATATTTTAGCATATTTTATTTTGTTGGTTTTTTTTTTTTTTTTTAATTTGTGTCTAAATAGGGATAGGAGTCATTAGGATTTCTTCAATACTGATACTGATACTGGTACTGGTTACTGAAGCCCATAATCTTATTGATACTGTCCTCTATATTACCCCTGGTTGTCAGGAAAGCTCACACTTATGGTGTTTTCACACTTGAGTCTGCAGCCACTACTGATAATGTGCTCATTACCACTGGTTTGCTTTTACACATAAGACTTCCACTGAAGCTGTGGATAGACTACATAATTCTCCAAAATGATGAAATCACACAACCCGACACGCAGCGGCAGTTCTAGATTGCTTCAACATGCAGAGCAGAATTTTCTGGGACGTGTAGACCATTAAACTATCCAAACTGTCGAATTTTCCCATTCTTTCTTAAATGGTGCAGCAGTTATTATAATAACTGGGGTGCCAGAATGTAACTGCTGTACTGTTTAAGTTGCAACAGGAAAATTCAAACACGTGTACCATGACCTTTAACAACTTATTGCTTTATTTTAATTATAATATGAAGCAAATTACTGGTGATTGTGTCAGTCTTTAGCAAATAGCAATTACTCTTAGCTGTTTTTAGGTATTCTCTGCACCTGGAGTTTAGGTATTAGTTTCTTAGGTATTATGCCTGACTGAGACTTCCTAAGAACCAATCAGCCATGTTTAATTGGGAGGAAAGTTAGTGTGCAGCATGACCAATAGCTTCTAAAGATGAAGTAGCACCCTCATGGGAGGAGGGAAGAGACTATATTGGGAATTGACTTTCCAACTCATCTCTTCTCTTTTTTTACAGAGTGTGTAAGAGAGATATGCTTTGACAGTTAAGAAAATCATAATGAAATGCCTACAGTCACCCAGTCCACAGCTGGATCACTGAGGAAACAATAGGAGCAGCAGCATGGTGGAGCCAGGAATAAAACTCATAAGAGCCAAGAATAAAACTGAGCTCAGCTGAAGTTTGTGGAGGTTAGCTGCCACATCCATTGTGGTCATATAATGCATGAATAAGCCCCAACACTAACTGATTAGGGCTCTTTGCAATCTTAAGAACAATGATGGAATCCCAGTGATCCCTAAATGTGGATTATCTCCACGAGAAAGTGATGAAAATATGGTATGACATGAGTTGTCACTTTTAAATGTGTTCTCTTATAAGCTTTCAGCTATTGCTGATTTTAGTGTCAGATTAATTGAACCATTTTTGATGGATCTTCATTAAGCAACTGAAAGCAGGTCTATGAAAAGCGCACAAAATCTGGTGTAATGCTTGACCATCAATTTTGTTTCTACTGTGATTTTTAATATGCTATGTCCAGGAATATGACATATTATGAAATATTTACATTTGGCTAGCAGTTAGGCCTCCTTCCCATCCCCATAAAATCGTAACTAGTGTACATGTGCTGCATGTGCTTACATGTATTTAAATATATTTAAACTTGCTCATAGGATGCTCTTTTAGAGTGCTGGTGGGCGAATGTAGTGTTATCAACCTAAAAGAAAATTAAGCTTTAGCCTAAAGAAGACATAGTGCTTCCTTGTGAAAAGACGTATTATTCAGACTTTGTTATAATTGGGTAGGTGAGATAATGTAATTTTACCACTGTTGGACTGTTGGACTGTTGATGACTGATTTGCACAGGCCGAGAAATCTCAGTATAAATCACAGAGAGGGAAGTGGCTACTTAACTTACATATTAAGTAGCCTTAGGCAATATGTCTGGAAGCTCACATGGAAAAAAACATGTAAAAACATTGAATTTAATCATAATCAGGGCCCTGTGGGTTGAGACCACTGAAAATAAATATATTTTAACATTATACTGTATGTTGGGAAAAATAAAGGCTCAAATTCAGGGACAAGGAGATTGTTTAGCTGCTTAACCCAAAATCAGTGAGCTTCTGTCTTTGGTATTCTCAACCAACTAGCGCTGCAGCACTGGTCTGCCTCAGGGTAGCGCTATAGCAAATCGGTTTACCCACTTGGTCCTTCATAGCCAGCAACTATACCTATGCCCAAAGTGCCATTGCATATTTATAAATCTGAACTGAAGACAGAAGAGTAGATGATAAGTAAGCTCTCAGTTGTGTGGAAGTCTTACCACACTAGTAGACAGCTTTTCTAGAAGAAGACTTGTTAAACCAAACATTTTGTTGCCAGTGAAGCTATAGACGCAACCAGTAGCCAGTCTCCTTGGACAACACCACCCCCCCACCCCCAACAACAAATACCAGGAATGTTTTTTCTCACTGACCCTAACCATCTACCTAACTCTTAAATGAATGCAGTGTATTGATGTCATTGGTTTAGAGACAACAACAAATTCTAATCTGTTTATCCTGATAATGTTAATGTTTAGAGTAGTATGCTTGGGAAACAACAGTACATATTGGTTCCATTTGGGCCACAGAGAATACAAACATATGGTTCTTTAAGTTATTGTATAAGACAAATGGCATAAATCTCCAGAATATGAGGCATAGCAATTCACAGTGGATTAAAGCCATCTAATTAATATGGGGTTCTTACTACTGCTCGTGTTTTATAGCAGGTATAGATGACAGATATATGTTGGATGAAGTTGATAGACGGGATTTAGGGGTGGAGAAACATGGGTGATAATTACATCAGCTTCCCATATAAATGTGATTCCATCTAAATAGTACTTAAGGAAACAATGGTTCCTTTTCTTTTCCCGGGTCTAATTGCATCGTACAATATGTGCAATGACCATTTCTTATTTTCTCCTCTCTTTACATCAGCAGAGGTTGCTCTGCTCTACAGTTTAGGTCTTAATTGGCACACACTGCAGTGCATAGAATGGCTATTCTTTGAAAAGCGTTGTATGGCAGCATTAAAAGCCATGGCAACCTATTCCCTCCCCCCCAAAAATCTGTGGCAGTTGTGTGACGTGAGCATTTTGTGGTATTTAAAGCAATAGATGTGCGTCATAAGCTTCTTAATAAGAGTACATGGGCAGCTAAATCGTTCACAGCAGCACATTGCGAATGCTACTGCAGACTTGGAAGTGCTGGAGCTTCCTCCTCCCCTAAGCGATGCTGTTTTAGTGTGCTAGCGAAGCATGTCACCAGCCTTTCTCACATTACATTGTCTACCATACCTACCCCTCCCTACTGAGAGTAAAATAAGCTCTAGTCCCCTCCGGCGTAGATTACGACAGAGCCAAGCGTCTCAAACTCACTCTGGATCCTGCATTAATCTTCGCTTGCATGGCAGACACATGCTAAAATTCCAGCATTCAGCCACCCAGGGCTCATAGAGAACCCTCAGAGAAAACAAGTCCAGAGTCCCATCTGTCTGTCTGCTCGGATAAAAGGAGTTTAAAAGTTTATAGGGGAACAGAGGCGTTCTTGTGACAGGCATGGCCAAATTGTTTCATGTCCAGAAAGTGCTCGACTCAACAGTTCTGCAGTTTATGGCTGTCAAGGCCCAGCAGAAATGGTAAAGCATTGCCCACATGTCAATACAAAATAAAAAGCCTGAGGTTTGGCTCTGTTTTAATAAAAGCAGTGCATGGGAAAAAAAAAAAAAAAAAAAAAAAAAATATATATATATATATATATATATATATATATATATATATATATATATATATATATATAATAACGTCAAGTTCATTTCACTCCTACCTTTCAGTCCGGAATAGAAATGGCTAGTGCATATGTTGTCAGTCGAACAAAGCCATGGAAAAAAAATGCTGTATGCAATCATGCCTCTGCAGTACACTGTAAATATAAATGTTTATGATTCAAAGAGCACATCGGGTTGTGGCAGTTCCTTAACTTAAGCAATATATTATAAATGTTTATTATGGACCATTATTTCTCACAATCTGTAATGGAATTATTTTATACTAAGTAATCTCATTACTCATTACTACTCTCTAAAAACCATACCAATCTTTACCATCTGGAAAATGCATAAGGGGGGATACATGCAAAGCTTTATCCTATACCACTATGGTTGGATCCAACTAAGCTGGGTGTGCAAGAAATCCTGCATGGTGAGACAGATTTCTGGACTCAGAACGTTAAGGAGGTATTCTATACTTTAAAGAAGCCTTAGAAGCAGCTTTGTATGTGACTTTGGTCGGGGTGAAAAATGCAGTTTCACACACCCATTTACAGCGTATGATTTAATCCTAGAATGAAACAAGCTATTTTGCCTTTTTTGGTGAGCTCATGAATGATTTGATGAGCTTGGCTCTGATTGGTTGGTTTAGGAGTAACATGTCAAAATACACGCAGGAAGGAAAATAAAATTTTCCTTGACATCAACACAAAGTAAATTAAAATTGCTACTCACTATGAAACATTCAGTTTTGATGATCTGCTTCAGTGTCAACAGGCATGCAAATATGGTCTAAAAAGTGGGGCATACCAACGTCAGCAGGCTAAATGTAAATCTGCCTGAACAAAGCATGACTATAGGAAAACAGAAGGATGTCTAATGTTACATAACTCAAGAAGGGTCATAGCACAGTTAAGAATTCCAAAAATAATAAGGTAGGCTAGTCTTTGTTTTTTTATTTTATTTTATTAATTATTGACAATAACTATCTATTATGATTTTAATTTCTTTTAATTTTTAAACTGTAATTGGTAGCATATAGTAATATAAGTAATATAAGTAAGTAATATTTGATTTCTGACTGCTGTTTCACAAATCCATAATATAAACACATTTCAAAATACATCATTCAGTAGTGGCTCCATATGATTGTTTTGTGATTACATGAAAACATCAATCTATTCAGTTTCCATCAGTATAGCCCTAACCAGTTATGTTGAACTTAAGGAGCCTACACCGCTTTTTGAATGAGGCATAATAGAACAAATTAACTGTTTGTAAAGAAAGGGCTTCAAGACAATCTGGGCGGAGAACTCACCCAGTAACTCAATTTATGCCCCAATTTGCAATAAATGCAATCATAACAGATAAAACATTGTTCATAACATGGCAATTACATTGTGATTGAGGCTGTAATGTCAAACATACAACTAATGTGTGTAATGGATTTACTTTTACTGATTTCCAGCTTTCTAAAGCAAGTAGAACTGCTGTAAGCACCGAGCATCCTCTGTGTTTGCTAACACTAGCAGCAGAAGTTTTTTGTAGTTTAGCAAATCCTACTCTGTCATATACCAACCAGCACTATTATACACCAATAAGAGCTCCAGAATGTAAACTAGTATGGTATGATGTGTTGATTGCTGTTTTTAGAATTATTACTATCAGTACAAAGCATTACTACATCAGGTAACTATGAGGAGCTAACATTAGCGCTTATGCTAGCAACCACAGGCAGGATGTTTTTGCTCATATAAACACTTAACAGAAAAATAAAAGCTTTGTTTGATTCTCTGCACGATTCTGTGTAAATGTAGCCGTGTGTGTTAGTGTGTGTGCCCAGTAGAGCAGTATATTGGTTCATTGTAGCCAAACAGCTAAACGGCACATCAGGATGATTATGATGCTTCATGCAGTCTCTGGAGCTGGCAGAAAATGTAGTAACCCTAGAAGAGTAAGTTGAGTTGGTTCATGTTTGGTTTCATGTTTTTGCAGTGTATATGTGGTAAAACATATTTAAACCCTGCAGTTACATGTGTGGCTGGTGCAAATATGAATTTATGAAAAAGTAACCACAGTAAGTTGTGGAGTTATGGAGATTTGTTGTGCGTTATCAAGTTATAATCGAGATATGCCTGTGTTATACACCCACAAGTAAGTTCCTTGCTGCTGTGACCTAACATGAATTTGTCCTATACAGGACTTCAGAACGGAGCTCATTTGCATACATCAGTCTTGAAGGCGCAGTAACAACAGCGTGTTTTATATTAATGGGTAAAGAGATGTTAAAATATGGTTATGTAAACATGAATAAGGACTGATATGGGTATATAAACCTCTGCAAATGTTATAAGAGCACCTTAAGGAAAAAAAAACATAAACAATATTGCATATAGGCACTTTTCTACAACACTGTATTTAAACTTGGTAAATGTGTTTAGTAGAGAGGTTTACTTTTTGAGAACATTTGAGAACAAACTGTGGAAAGATTGATTGCAGCATGGATTTACAGTGTTGGCACTGCCAGAGAATGGAACGATTCTGTGTGTGTGTGTGTGCGTGTGTGTGTGCGTGCGTGTGTGTGTGTGTTTCGGGGGAATGGAGGGCTTTTGGCTTTAGATTACTGCTTGCCAGCGTTACATAAGCCCTGATTATCACATCTGTATATTTGTCTGTCCTGCCTCCAGTTTTTCTTATCACTGCACACAACAGAGTCTTTAGCAATCAGCACAGCTGCGCTGGAGCTGTACTCCAGGAAATGTTCTCCCGTTATTACAAACACTGAGTACACACATGAAGCAGAGTGCCACTCTGCAAAGATATAAAATGAAATGCCAGATGCCAAATGTGGAGCAAATATGATTTGGATGAGCGTTTGATTCTGCTTAACTTTTCAGTGAAACCTTCCTGTTTTGCCTGCATGTTCTCTTTCCATTGTCGTGTTGTCATTTTGTATTCTATATGGTTTTTTTTGTTTGTTTGTTTTTTTAAGTGGCAGTGGCTCTCAACATTTTTGTAAGGAAAATGCAAATAGAAATAACTCAAAATTACTTGTTGTTAAACATTAAAAAGCCCATATAATAGAAGGAGATTTTTTTTCCGTCTTTAACTATAGGTTAAACATCATATGAAGATTCTCTCTCATAATGCTTTAAATTGATACAGTACATATAGGTAGCTGCAAAGAGCAATTTTGAATTAACTGTTTTTATGATGTCACATGAACTATTACATTTGCATAAATCTGTTTAGCCTGCAGCAGTTTAGCTCTGCCCTAAACACTGAAGTTAGAAGGAGTATTTCAGCCCAGACTGGTTTTTGAATGAGGCACAATACAGTCCAACCAATCAGAAATGAGGTCGTTGACATATGTCAGTCTTAAAGGGATACCATGTAAACATGAATTAGGAGCAGTTTTGGTACATAGAACCTCACAAATATAATGCATGGAATGAAAACAGGAAAATACAAGGAATATTAAGGAGCTCATATGATAGAAAACAATTTTTGTTTACTTTATATTTAAATGAATAAAAGCGTTAGATTAAAAAGGTTGATGTAGTATGTAAACATGTATACCAGTGTTAAACTCTACCATTTGTTCTTCAACTGATGCAATGCAATCAATACAATCCATATATGTAAATTAGGCTGCAAAAATTTGGATTCTTTATTTATTTATTTATTTTTTGATGACACAAAAATGAATGCATTTATATATATATATATCTACCTATTCAGTCAGCAGTAGTTTATGTTGAATCCAGCCTGGACTTTATATACGGCAGCCATCCAGAGCAGAGATTATTATAAAATAATCATTTATATAGTGCTCGTTTTTGAATGAGGCGCAATACCTCATTGCAAGGCAGCCAGTCAGAGCATATATCTTTTATATATCAAAGCATATATCTTTTATATATCAGAGTATATATGTTTTATATATCAGAGTATATATGTTGGGAAAATGCAGGGTATGGGCTCTTTAAACAATTTTTCCTTCTCACATATCTCTACCGCTTAGAAGATTCGAGCTGCTCTTACAACAGAGATGATATGTGTGTGTTTTGCACTGTGTTTGGAGCTGCAGTAACAGCGGAACGAAGGGATTTCGGCAGTGACTGTGCGCAACTCTGAGGCAGCAGTGCAAGCGCTGAGGCACATATGGGCCTTCTTAAGGGATTTTCCACCCTTCTCCGCGTGCTGCACACACTCTGCCTTCCTCACTAAAGCCTGCTTAAAGTGTTTAATTATATTATGTAAGCTGAAAGATCAAGGAAGCATATTGAGAGGCTCCTCTTGAGCACATCACTTTGTGTGGGGGGATTTCAGGCACTCATCCTCAGCCCCCATCAAGAGAGCTGTCTTTCTTTATTTCCCTCTTTCTTCCTCTCTTTCTCTCTGTCTCGCTCTCTCTCTCTCTCTCTCTCTCTCTCTCTGGAGTTATAAAAATAAAGATTGCTAAATGTTTCTTGGCTTGGACATGTAGAATGCATAGAGGATATTTGCATTATGTGGAGGTTCCTTAAACTTCACTCAAATATTCTTATTTTCAAAATTGGTTCTTTAAAGAAACACCCATTAAAAGGACCTTTAGGGGAATTAAATAGTTCTCTGGGCATATTTATTTTATATTTATTTTTACCCATATTTTTTTTTTTTTACCCATTTATGACGATTGATGCACCAAAAATGTTCATGACTATTTTCCAATCTTTCAACCTAATATATTTGTATATATGTAACTAAGAATTAAATATTTTTTTATGAATTGAACTAAAATTATCAACAGAATATGAAAGAAATAACACGGTTTTGATGGTGTGTCAAAGACATCTGTCGTGCTGCAGAGATTTTCTACTAAAGTTACCATGCTAACCAGTTGGCCCCGGCCTGTCCTGTCTCGTAATATTACTTTGTACCCGGACAGGTATGAGTCACTGTAACATGGTGTGGAATCAGTCCAACATGGGAGGATGAAGACGTTGCGCTGCTACCCGATGGCATATTCTAACATCTTGTCAATTATGTTAAAGGTGTTCCTCCCGGTTATATCATTTATGGACTGGTAGCCAATAAAAGGAAAAGGTTTGTCGGGAGAATTTTGGAGACTCGTTTAAAAAAAAAACCAAAAAAACTTTATAATAAAATTCTTATGTCAAACATATCTAACCAAGCTGCAGCAGCCTTATTTAGAACCCATTTATTAGAATGGTCCAAAGTGTCTCTTCTATTGTTGAACCTTTAGTGAAAAGTGAACCTTTAAAAGCCATGTGACATTTTGGGGGTGTTGTTGCTCTTTAGAACTGATATATGTAAATGACCTCTGTTCTGATTGGCTACCCTGTTTTGTAGCTAATACAAAATGCAGTTTGGGTTAAAACTCTTCTTATAACCAGAAATATGTTAATATGAAATTGTTAATACAAATACACATAATTCAAATCTGCAGTTTCCATATATGGACCAAAAAGTGATTATTTTGATACTTGTACATTGCTTAGATAGTAAGTCAAAGTCTTTTATTTAAAATGCATTCTTCCATTTTGCACCGTCTCCCCCCAGATCATTGTGTGTCAGTCATTCATCAGCTGCGCATGACAATCAATGATCTTTGAACTGCAACCTTAAAGCGAATCTCCCAGATGCTGACAACACAGCTCAGACCTTTCCCTTGAGAGGCATCACCAGAACCTTTTGGACCCCCCAAATTATATGCTGCAACATTTATGAGCCTCTAATAAAGTTTTCATTGCTTATACTCGCTAACATTGCATATCTTCAAAGTAATATTGCACAAAGAGTCGTATTCACATTAAACTTTCATGGTGAGTGTTGCTGCTAAAGCGAAACCTGTGTACACCCTCACTTTGGCACAAATGGACATGACAGAGGGTGCAAGAACATAGAGAACCCAAGGTATTATTCATTTCACGTCTGAGCAATCAGTGTTCCCTACCTCCAAAATGCTGTGCATAACAGTACTGCCTCCACACAAGAAAGAAAGAGAACAAACAAATGCCAGTACAATTCTTCACACTTGTTTTCTTACAATGTCTTACTAGGCAGTGTGAGACATACTCGTACCAGATACGCTGACATATTTGGTTTGATTGTTGGCAATTAATTCATTCAGTTTGTGGAAGAGAAAGACAACAGTTGGCCACAGACAGCAGAGTTTGAAAGAGCAAATGATCACTTAATATTTATAACTCATATATTACATGATCAATTATTGTGTTGACAAGAGGTAACATACTCATTTTTCGCCTTTTACACTTACACAGTACATCCTTGATGCAATGATGCAATACTTTTAAAAAAGAGGTGGGGTTGTAAGGAAACCAATAGCAGTGTTGACTGAGAGAATTAGAGGCTAATCTGTTGAAGAATTTCTCTTAAGACTTGTGTAGATGCAAGCATGAAAAACAGAGTTTTAGAATACAAGCAAACTTTCCCATTTGCTAAAAAATGTATAAACCACAAAATAGTATTAACCACTTTACCTTAAATAACTCACTACTGCTTCTGGTACTCATGCATTCTGGTAAAGATCAGTAGTCCAGTTTATTACATAGGACTTTATCAGCCAAACTCAACACAGAGCAACACAATGGAAAAAAAGTCATAGTACACATTCATGACCTGCACAGACAATGCAACATATACATTTACACACTTGGCAGAGACTTTCATTCAGGGCAAATTACAGTTTAATGTTGTTACAGGTGTAGACAAAGGTAGTTTTGGAAGTCCTATCCAATGACTCTATGCGGTTACAGTATGGCATGCAGTGTAAAAAAAAAAAACACATGTAGAACATAGTGTAGTAAAATGTGGGATATTTTATCTTTACAGGTAGTGGAATGAAAGTAAAAGTCTCAAAAACGGATATACTTAAATGCAGGTACTCAAAGTATGAACAGAACTAGTTGTTTCCAGTCCATAGAACAGAAATCCTGTTGACTCAAAATAAACATACAACAGAAACTGTTGGCTTTGCTACATTTGTCCAGTAAATGTTTAAGCAAAATATTTAAAGAATTTGTTGTAGTCATCTGCCTACTCAGTGTTGTGGGGGTTCACAGTCGTATCGGTTATGCATGGATACCAGCAAAATGTGGGAAAGATGAATACATTAAATTGTTACATTGTACATTCAGTTTTTTATTGTTTGCTTCAATGTTCAAAAGTTGAACAAAAACAACAGCTTTGTTAATTAACAAGTCTGTATCATCATGTATTGTAATCAGTGCAGCTTGAAATTTTCATTATTTGTAATGTTATTAAAAAAACAGTCCTTCTATTGTTAGTGAATTTTGAGACATCAAGCATTTTCTGAGCTTTTCAGGGGAATGCTTCAAAATTACTGTCCTTGTTACTGTTTTTGTTTAGGCTTAAAACCACAACAAAATTGTCCTTGTAACAATTACAGCAAAGTGTCAGGCTGACCAGCCAACTCTTTAGATAATAAAAGAGCAACAAGTTTGTTCAGGCACTGAGGCTGGGCTAAAATAAGCTGGCGAACAGAAGTGTTTTGCTGTGGTTTATTAACATTGATCAGATTCTGCCACAGGGATGAGTATGACAGAGACTGCATTACTGAGCAGTACAAAGCTGGTCAGGAAAAGTCCAGTCAAATTTTGAACTTTATCAAAACTTATCAATGACTCTAAACATCAGTACAGGCTGAGTTATACAGTACTCCTGGAAGACTGGAACCATATTCATCTGTCTTATGTGTCATAGTAAGAATGCTGATATATGATGAGTTATAGCTTTAAAGGTGCCATAGAATGTAAAACTATATTTATATTGTCATAGTTGAATATAAAGGGTTCAATACATAGAACTGACATACCATAAACCTTAAACACTTGTTCCTCCTTCAAATGCAAATCCTGCATTTGCAAACATGAACAGGTAAAGCAGGTAAAAAGTGAACAGCCAAAATCCTAAACTGTTATGTAACAGACTTATTAATATTTACACACCCAACATTTTATATATTGGCAATAGAGCCACAGCAAAGAAAATGGTAGACTATGTGGAGAAACATAGCATTCTAGGCTGGGAAGGGCACTTATCATTCTCTTCGCCAGGAACCAAATTCTCAGTGGTACATGATGTTCATCTTTAAACAAGGCTAAAGTTGCTTCTTATTCGCCAGCTCTAAGTGTTCCATTGTATCTTAAATGCTACAGCCTGTACAGGTGCCTTAATGTAACTGCAGCACCATTTAAGGTGGAATGAAAAATTGAAATATAAACTGGTGAGTAGGAACTTCAGTTCCCACATCTTGAACAAGATCCCAAAGAACTTTATTTAAAGTCTGCACATTTCATCCTCTAAAAATACCGAAGTAAAACAGAAGTGAACATATAGACAGATATCAATATTGCTTTCTAACCCTAACTAGACAGAGACAACTGCAAAGCCCACAATGGCTTCTCTGAGCCTGGCAAAATCGATAGGAGGCTGAAGTTGGCTTCCAATTTGGCAGCTGCAGATTAAAACAATCTCTCAAAACTATAAAGAAGTGACACTTCTAATGGCAATGCCTAAGTTAGCTTGTAGCAATAGCAAACAAAAAGGATCGATGCATGACCTCATTATCAATAGTCTAAATTCTACTATTCCAATATTTAAATTAATAATTAATTATTTAATTAATTATAAAAAATAATAATTGCTGTATTAATCAATTCAACAAAAAGTTTATAGTCTGGTTAAACTTTACAGTAAAGTTCCAGGTGAGCTTTTGAGCACAGACAGACAGAGACAGAATCCGATAGAGACAGACAGTGGCTTCTTTATCTGTAGTTACGTTTGAAAATACGATTTTTTTTCATTAGTGCTCCTCGTTTCATTAGTGAGATCAGCTGTTTCAGTTTGAGCCATCTGTATGATACAGTGTCAAAAACAGTGTATTCTTCTCTCAACCTGTTTTTAGTTTTGCTTAAACTAAACCATAACTATGTAAGGAATGAGCTTTCATTCATTAAACATCGCCAGTCATTAACATCTGCTTTGCAACCCATTTTTTACATATCAAATGAGACATTCACTGCACTGTACCTCTTACTGTACTTCTGCTGGTACGGTGGTACAGTGCAGTGAATGTCTCGTTGAATGTGTGGAAAATGGATCGCAAAGTGAATGTAAATGATTAACAAAATGGAGTGATTGCTTTTGTGTGTGCCAACAGCCATACTGTGAAGGAGGCATGCAGACTGCTTCTACAAGCATTAGTGAAAGAATGGGTCGCTCTCAGGAGCTCAGTGAATTCCAACGTGGTACCGTCATAGGCACCTGTGCAACAAGTCCAATCTTGAAATTTCCTCCCTACTAAATATTCCACAGACAACTGTCAGCGGTATTACAACAAAGTGGAAGCAATTGAGAACGACAGCAACTCAGCCACAAAGTGGTAGGCCATGTAAAATGACAGAGCGGGGTCAGCCGATGCTGAGGGGCATAGTGCACAGAGGTCGCCAACTTTCTGCAGAGTCAGTTGCTACAGACCTCCAAACTTCATGTGACCTTCAGATTAGCTCATGCACAGTACACAGAGAACTTCATGGAATGAGTTTCCATGGTAGAGTAGCTGCATCCAAGCCTTGCATCACCAAGTGCAATGCAAAGCGCTGAATGCAGTGGTGTAAAGCACACTGCCACTGGACTCTAGAGCAGTAGAACGTGTTCTCTGGAGTGACGAATCATTTTCCCCATCTGGCAAGCCGATGGACGAATCTGGTTTTGGCAGTTGCCAGGAGAACGGTATTTGTCTGATACCGGGGGATTATGGTGTGGGGTTGTTTTTCAGAAGTTGGACTTGGCCCCTTAGTTCCAGTGAAAGGAACTCTTAATGCTTCAGCATACCAAGAGATTTTGGAAAATTTCATGCTCCCAACTTTGGGCATGGCCCCTTCCTGTTCCAACATGACTGTTCCAACATGAAAGCAAGGTCCATAAAGACATGGATGAGTGAGTTTGGTGTGTAAGAACTTGACTGGCCTGCACAGAGTCCTGACCTCGATAGAACACCTTTGTGGTGAATTAGAGTGGAGACTGTG
Source organism: Semaprochilodus insignis (assembly GCA_034552555.1). NCBI lineage: Eukaryota > Metazoa > Chordata > Actinopteri > Characiformes > Prochilodontidae > Semaprochilodus > Semaprochilodus insignis. The sequence goes on along the minus strand of CM067484.1, from coordinate 19,751,701 downwards.
AGCCAGGCCTTCTCGTCCAACATCAGTGTCTGACCTTACAAATGTGCTTCTGGATGGTCAGAAATTCACATAAACACATTCCTATACCTTATGGAAAGCCTTCCCAGAAGAGTTGAAGCTGTTATACCTGCAAAGGGGGAGGGGGGGCGGCAACATCATATTAAACCATATGAATTAAGAATGGGATATCACTCAAGTTCATTTGAATTTAAAGGCAGACGAGCAAATACTTTTAGCAATATTGTGTATATGTAGACTTTCAATGTAGAAACCCAAATTGGTATGTCTGTCTACAGTCTACAATTCCACATCAAACCTGACTAAGATTTGCAGACGTTCCTATTTAAAAGGCAGGGGTGTTTTCCAACCCAGTCATGTTCATCATCTTGGTCTTTGAGGTACTGCAATATCCCAGACTAACACGCACAATCACATAGTTCACCAGCCAACATGGTGTTTATTTGCTCAGTGTAAACAGAGGCAGGAGGCTTGAAGGGTGAGCCATCATTTCAGAACTGGGCCAACAGTGACAAGCAAGACAAAACTAAGTAGGCGGTTGAGAACTGACTAATCTATTGAAAGACAAGGATAATGCAAATCATTCTACAGCAACACAGCTACTACAGAGGAAAACAATTCAAAACTAATTTCTCTAACCTCCTACAAGCACAACTAAAAATGCAAATAACTCTATGTAGGCAACTGTGGGCAATGTTCTAGAATCCACAAGGATTTTCACTAGAAGTCAAATCATCGGGGATTATCTCTTTGTGACATCTTCAGATAACCTACACTTTGGCCACTATAATTCAAACTTCATCTATTCATGAATAATGAAAGAGGTTCATATGCAATAATCTCCTGCACAAGTGCACATGTGACAACTCTGTCTGCTATATCTCTGCCTGCCATCTTTATTAAACTTCCTGTACTTTCACTTGGCAATGAATAAAGAATGTTAAACTAAAGGCAATACTTTCTGAATTAGTTTTAGTTTAATCCAGGGACACACCATGACTGTATGAGCTAGGACTTACATTTAAATCATAGAAATAAGAAAAAAAAAACATCTGTTTGTTTCTTTTAATACCTTCATAGGGTCCCTAATAGTATTTTAATGCTAAGATAACATTAATGCACATGAATAATGAACATTGTTTCACCATTTTGGATTAAACACCAATGTTTAAGGCTTAAATAAACACTGCATATATTAAATTAATTAATGTCAAATGACATGAACATATCATTGCTGTCGAGACAAAATCATATCTACGTTTTTGTAATTTTTCAGATAATGATCTTTCCTCTTTGCACATAATTTGTAAATGCCTGTTGTGCTTTACAATGTGTGTAAATATCATAATAAATAGAGCTAAAGAAATGGTCAAAAATGGCTTGAAAAAATATATCTATTGACCTACATTAAAAGTAAAGCATGTTTTTTTTCCTTCTTCTGTAAAATTATCATTTTGAAAAAAATTAAATTACACACACACGCACACGCACACAAACACACTGTAATGTTTAACACAAGTTGATTGATGTGCGCTGAGCTGAAGGCAAAGCAAGGGTTTATTAACAAGTTAGCAGTGCAGCCAAACAAGAGAATACAGGCAATTATACCAAAGGGAGCAGACAGAGTCATGAAACCAAAAGGACAAGCCAAAGTCAAAAAAACGAAAGACAGTCAGATAAGCAAACAAAACCAGAGGGCAAAGACAAGAGAGTAAACGAGAATCAAACAAGGTCTAGATCGAAATAACAGTCAGAAATCACAAAGGAGAAATGCTCAGGTCACAGAGTGGCAATACTTTGCAATGAGTGCGTGTGAACCAGGAGCTTTTGAGTAAACAGACTAAACGAGATGCAGGTGTGTGTAATCAGTACTCTGGTGAGGTCGAACGAGAAAACAATGTGCGATTGGGTAATGGTGGACATGTGACCATGACATGTGTGGTGGATTCTGGAAGGTGGAGTTCAGGAGCTCGGAGGTAGAGGGGAAACCCGGAAGCGTGACACACACACACACACATGTATGTATGTATGTATGTATGTATGTATGTATATATATATATATATATGCTCTTTTAGAGCTCCTGTGCCTTTAAGCCACCCCAGTGTGCTGTGATTGGTCAGCTTGCCCACCTTGTTCTGAATAGTCAACCGCCAGAACAGCATTCTGCTACTAGTTCCCCCCCATACCGCTGTGGCTGTTTTTACAATGGTAGTTCTGCTCTATCCTTTTGAAAGTCTGGTGGAACAAATTGGTATATACAAGTTTGCAAGCAAGATGTTTCAGAGTGGTCAGTTTTTACTGTTTCAGCTTTCTGTGCATGGTGTGAGGGCATTTATGAGGGTAGGTGGGCATAATTTCATTGTGTAATAAGTTTGTTCTTAAATTAAGGAACAGCTCAACTAATCACTCTAACACATTTACAGAGACATGTTTAGAACCTAAATATTTTCAATATGTACTGTTATTGGTCTACACATGAACAACACAATGTCATCAAACAATTCATTAGAGGGGCTTAGAGCTGGGTTTTTCCCAGTGCTAGTTCACCTCGTTACTATGGTGGAAAGGGAAGGTAACTGTCCACCTTCCCTGCAGTCTATGCTGCTTTATTTTTTTTTTTTATTTTTTTGTCACTGAGTGCAAAATGAAAAAGTAGCTCTTACTGTCATCGAATCATCACAAGATATGGACACAATGGATAACCTCTTAATAAAGCACGTCATTCCTGCTGCAACTGGAGCTGTTAAAAATAAACGTGAGGAAGGGCTGACGTAGAGGCAGGGACGGAAGCAGAAGGGGGCATGTATTCCCTGGTTCTCTAAGCCTTACAAGTTGACTGCACAATAATTGCATCTCTCGAGAATCCAGGGGAGGAAAAAAAGTTTCAAAACCGAAGAGCCAGCGTTTCAGGAGGACATCCATTTCTGTGGGAAGAAGAGATTTACTTCCCACACTGGAAACAGAATAACTGCACCATATCACAGAAGAAGAAAGGATTATGGGGCTCCTTTGTCATCTACATATCCTGTGGCAAATGCTGTGGTCTAGAGATAATATTTAGCGCAGATAGAAATCAGGAGAGGATTTGGAGATAAATTTTGAAACTGATAGTGGTTGAACCCGTAGCGACTATAGCTTTAGTGATGAGCAACAGAGCGTTTCTGGATTCTGGGCACTGAAATAATGACTGCGCTGACTCCTGGCTAAAGCATTGCCTAATTTCTGCTAAACCAACTGTAGGTGTTTCATCACATAAAATTAAAGCAATAAAAAATTTTTTACGTGGTTCAGAAGAACCACTTTTGGTTCCCTGGAGAACCATTTCCAAGGATAGTTCTTTAAAGAACCATTTTTGAAGATGCTGATGTTGAAGAACTTTTAAGTTCAAAGGACCTCAACTTCTGGACACAACAACCCTTATGTTTACAGCCGTATATATATATATATATATATATATATATATATATATATATATATATAAGCTGTATAAATGGACTGATACATGCATAGAACGTTTCTATTGTTAAAATTATTAGCAACAATAAACATTTTAACATTTTGTTACGGTACACTTAC